>CM052800.1:68566189-68842873 GCA_028533885.1 Nasua narica | reverse complement strand
CACTGTCTTGATGATTACAGCTTTGTAATAGAGCTTGAAGTCAGGAATTGTGATGCCGCTGACTTTGGTTTTCTTTTTCAACATTCCTCTGGCTATTCGTGGTTTTTCTGGTTCCATATAAATTTTAGAATTATTTGTTCCATTTCCTTGAAATAAATTGATGGTATTTTGATAGGGATTACATTAAATGTATAGATTGCTTTAGGTAGCATAGACATTTTCACAATATTTGTTCTTCCAATCCATAAGCATGGAACGTTTTTCCACTTCTTTGTGTTTTCCTCAATTTCTTTCCTGAGCACTTTGTAGTTTTCTGAGTACAGATGCTTTGCCTCTTTGGTTAGGTTTATTCCTAGGTATCTTATGGTTTTGGGTGCAATTGTAAATGGAATCGACTCCTTAATTTCTCTTTCTTCTGTTTTGCTGTTCGTGTATAGGAATGCAACTGATTTCTGTGCATTAATTTTATATCCTGAGACTTGATTGAATTCCTGTATGAGTTCCAGCAGTCTTGGAGTTGAGTCTTTTGGGTTTTCCACATAAAGTATCATATCATCTGCAAAGAGTGAGAGTTTGACTTCTTCTTTGCCAATTTGGATGCCTGCCTTCACTATTTTTATGATACTGTTTTTTTAAGATATCAGCACAGTTGTTTTGAGAATGACCTACTTATTGAATTTGTTTGGTTACTTCCTTATGGTGTCAATTAACTTATTCCTCTATTCCTTATATTTCCTATAATCTGTTCATTCATACCTTTCAGTGATATGTGAGTTGATTATCCAATTCAAGGTTGACTGTTATTTTTCTTGAGCATTATTTTCTGGCCTCTTTTTTAGCTCATTTTAAGTCTATTGACAGTCTAATTTATATTCCTTTGCAGTTAATCTGCCTTTTCTCTCTGGTTCCTTTTAATATCTTCTTTCTGCTTTGATATTCTACAGTTCCAACAAGAGGTATTTTGGGATAGGCTTGTGTTGTTACTGTGCTTTGGGCTCTTTGTGATTTTTTTTTTAAAGATTTTATTTATTTGTCAGAGAGAATGAGAGAGAGAGAGAGCACAAGCAGGCAGAGGGCAGGCAGAAGGACAAGCAGACTCCCTACTGAGCAGGGAGCCCGACGTGGAACTTGATCCCAGGAACCTGAGATCATGACCTGAGCCGAAGTCAGACGCTAAACCAGCTGAGCCACCCCAGGCATCCCCCTCTTTGTGATTTTTAAATCAAATGATTCTTGTCACTCATTAATTATAAAATACTATGAAACATAACCTCATTGGGGGCACTTGGATGGCTCAGTCAGTTAAGTGTTTGCCTTCAGCTCAGGGTCGTGATTCTAAGGTCCTGGGATTGAGTCCCACATTGGGCTCTCTGCTCAGCAGGAAGCCTGCTTCTCCCTCAGCCTGCTGCTCCCCCTGCCTGTGTTCTTTGTCTCTCCCTGACAAATAAATAAATAAAATCTTAAAACAACAACAATAACAAAACATCATATCAATGAATACGTTTTGACTATATTCTTTCTACTCTCTCCTTTTGGAATTCCAGTTATCTTATACGTGGAACATTTTCATTTTATTTTCCATGTTTCTTTTGTTTGCTTTCATATATCCTATTCCTTCACTTCTTTCACTCTGTTACCCCTGGGTCATGTCCTCAGAACTACCCTCCAGTTCTCTAATCTAAACCTCAGCAGCTCCATGTACTCTGTTATTAATTCATCCTTTATATTTTTAATCTCAATATTTAGTTCTAAAGCTTTTCTTTTTTCCCCAAAAGTTCTATTCATTTTTCCCTATATCTTGACTTTTTAAATAATGTTGTTCTTTCCCTATAGTTTTTGTTCTTATCTCCTTAATAATTTAAAATACCTTTATTTTCTAGTTTCTTTCATATTATTTTTTTAAAAGTTTTGTTTTCTTTAATTAATCCTACACTCAATGTGGGGCTCAAATTCATAAGCCCGAGATCAAGAGTCACATGCTCCACTTACTGAGCCAGCCAAGTGGCCTCCTTTCATACTATTTTATTACCTGAAGCTCTTGGGTTCTAATCTCCCCGTTTGTTGTATTGCTTACTGTATTCATGTTGGAGTATTTCTTTGTAAGATTTGTAATTTGGAGTTCAGGTCAGCTTTTTGATGATTGTGTGTATACTTGTCTGGGGCCAGAGAATAATGGTGAGGAAAATAACCATCAACCTAGATTTCTACAATGTTGATACAGAGTGGTTGTGCATTTTCCTCTTTTCGGTGTTTCAAATTTAAGAATTGGGAATAAATCATGATGCTGAGATTTTTGGCTTGATTTCCTATGCCATAAGATAACATAAACTGAATCTTCACTTTCTCAAATGAAATTTTACTTTTTAAATCTTCATAGAGCCTTTGTAAGAGACAGTGTCCTTTTTCATCTCTGGAACTTTTGGGTGCGATGCTTATCGTAACTGAAGGGTCAGCCCCATTGGGGTCCTAACTTCATGAAAGGTCTCATTTCTACTTCTTTATTGTATATGCGTTCAAGGTCACATCTCTGTCCCTGTATGGAAATTGAAACCTTAACCTCTGGCCCCTAGATCATGTAACTCCTCTATTTTTGTCTGACTGATTTTTTGTAAGTTGCCTATTTGGGTTCCTCCCTGGCACCTGGATGTTTCTTTCTTTCATTTGACATCGGCTATGTATTTATCTTTCTGTTATAGTTGTACTTAGCATTTTAATATTTTTAGTACCTTTAAATTATGTCTTATTTTAAAGCTATCATGTTCAAAATCAGCCAAATATTAGTTCTAAATATATGGAAACATTGAGACTGTAAAAGATTTTATTTTTCATTGATATGCTTAGTATTTCAGAATAAAAAGTTCAAGGGGTGATACAAACTTATTTTTCATAAATACTATAAACTGGGAAAATAGAATGTAAAATAAATTGGGAAAATAAGGGCCATGGATATTAAAACTGTGATGTTGGATTTACCAAAATACAGCATTCTAATTCCAATAAATTAGAGTGATTAAGTTATATTTTCAACTGTAAATCAATCCAATTTCTTCTAATCAAGGGTTGGGCTGGGAGATGGGAGGTAGTAATAGGGAGGAATATAGTAACAGGTAGCTTATCATAGCTTTGAGTTTCAGTTATTTCTTCCTTTGACAATTCAGGCAATCCTTTATTTTTGGTGTCCAAATTGTGCCCAGTGGAAAGAAACTCCAGGAAAAACACAAGTACATGAGGAAAGAGCAAGAATTCAATGCATGTGAACAATATCATTTCTAAGGAAACATGAGTTCAGAATAAATAATAAAGTTCCTTCTTCAAATAGAATAATATTTCAGACTCTGTCATTACACAGTAGGATGGTCAAGATGGGTAAAGAATAACTCAGTCTTTTAAGAATCTTGTTGAGGAGTGGGGCATCTGGGTGGCTCAGCCGGTTAAGCATCTGACTCTCGGTTTCAGCTCAGGGTCATGATCTTAGGGTTGTGAGATTGTGCCCCATGCTGGGCTGTGACACTGAGCCAGATGGAGACCCATGTCGGGCTCCATGCTCAGCAGACAGTCTACTTGAGATTCTCTCTCTCTCTCTCCTTCAGCTCCTGCCTCCCCTTCTCTCTCTCTGAAATAAATAAATAAATCTTAAAAAAAAAAAAAAGAATCTTGTTGAGAGGCACCTGGCTGGCTCATTGGTGGAGGATATGACTCTTGATCTTGGGATTATGTGTATAAGCCACATATTACATGCAGAGTTTACTTTAAAAAAATAAAATATTAAAGAAAAGAATCTTGTTGAAAAAATTAGACATTTTTCAAATAGGACACAGTATGGAAATATTTATACTGAGAGAAGATCTCCAAACTTTTAATTTTGAGAGATAAGTGTAGCTAAGAATTTAATAACATCTATTTAAATTTTTTTTTTAAGTAAACTTTACCCTCAACGTGGGGCTTGAATTCACCACCCCAAGATCAAGAGTCACATGTTCCACCGATGGAACTAGCTAGGTGCCCCCAGATGACAGTAAATTCATTATTTTTTAAGTAAACTCTACACCCAACGTGGGGCTCAAACTCATGACCCAGAGATCAAAAGATGCATGCTCTACTGATCCAACAAGCCAGGAACCCTTAACAGTGTCTCTTTTAAAATTAGAGTCACTCTGTTTGAATCTACTAGCTTTGCTGCTTTTGGGAAAACAACATAATGCTAACTCTCAGTTTACTTATCTATAAAAAGACAATAATACCAAACTTCCATGTTTCTAGTGGGAATGAAAAGGAGACATTCATGAAAGAATAAAATGACACACTCATGAAATATACCATGTAAACCCCTTAGCACAGTGCGTTGCAAGCAGTGATTGTTAGCGCAATAGCTATTACTGTGAAATCAACGCAGAGGTTTCAGAATCACTAGAGGTGAAAAGGCTCCAGCAGACTAGAAACGTGAGGAGCTTATCTCTTAACTAGCTAGCTCAAATTCTAGGATTTCTAGAGACACAACAAATAGAGGAAATAATATCATCCTCGTAGCTTGAAAATATTGTGGTGAAAGTTTTCTATAATGTAAGTTGCAATTTACAGAAAATGAAGCCCTGTTTGAGAAGGAAAGAGAAACACTACTTTTTGTGAATGAGTCTCTGTGGCTGCTCTATGTTAATGTGTTTGTTCTGGTAGAAATACTTTTATTGTCTTTTATCTACTTGGGATAAAGACTGTAATGGGAAAAGTTTTCAGATGACTGTGAATCTTTTTTCCCCTTTGGCCAAAAAGTTTCAAATCTGGATAATTTTTGTAATGATTAGGAAGCATATTCTCTGTGAATAAAGAAGTCTATTCCCTGTTTTTAATTTGCCTATCCGTTTTTCTAAGCAAATTTGCATCTTCTGTGCTAGACTAGGAAAAAACTTATAATTGTCTTATTCTTTAGAAAAGGCAGTGGTGGCATTGAGTCACCTGAGTCCCATCTCTGGATAACAGTGACAAATGGTCACTTGCAGTGCAAAGATCAAGTGCTGAGAGTGTGAGGTCAGCTGCTTTACACGACACCTAATGGGACTGTCATTTCTCAGGGTCCCCAGCCAAAGGCAGGGTGGCGACATGGTGTACCCATCACTAAGGTGCCATGTCTGGCATCTAAATGGAGCTCAGTAATTCCAGCGGAGCCAAGTTATTAGAGATCTAATTGCTATTGTCTAATAAATTCTTTTGAGGTCTTTGTGTTGGTTCACTTAAATATTCAGTGTATCTAGCTCGAAGCAGTTATTAAAAATGTAATTGTTTTGTAAATTTTTATCTTTCAATTCCAAAACACCCTCATGAATTAATAAACAGTGTTCAGATAAAATAAGAATATTCATCAATAATGCAGGATTTTCTGTGTCATTGGGGGGTGTAACCTTACTACACTGTTGATCCGAAACTCTGGGGAAATAACATGTCTCCTGTAATACGCTTCCATCTTGGATAGTCTAGATCATGTTTAGCTGGAGAGTTTTTACGTTGAAGGAAAATGTTTTTATTCATATCTGATTTCCAATGGAGTTTATTTGAGCTCATCATCATCCTAAGTTTATTTCCAGTTATTACTTTCTGGCCTGTCTTTCCAAAGCTAGCTATGAATACACAGTGGACTTTAAAATAACAAGGCTCTTTGTATTTAAAATGAGCCATGATTGTCTTGTCCCCAGCTAGGGAAATGGAACATAACCTTCCCAAGGCTTTTAGAGGCTTCCCAAAAGATTGACCCTTAGCCAACAAATGGGGAAATATAAACAGTTCTCCAAAGGGATGAGTGCTTCCTTAAGTGAACTGATTGACAGCTCTAGGCCTGCCCAGTGACACTGTCATCTGAGGGACCCTACACTTTCTTTCCCAGGTTTTCTGAAGTCTCTCGGGTATCATGAGGGGACAAACCCCTGTGGTACTGCCAGACCCCTCTCTGTCAGAGGGCTAAGACCTGGACTAATTCATTGCAGTGCAGTTTAATTAAACTGCACCAGAGTTGTTTCCCTGGTAAAATAAGTGTGGGAAGAGAATGTGTGTCAAAAGGGACATGCCCCTTACTGTGTGTGCTTTATTGTTACACCACAGCTAATATATTGTGGGAATTCCCATGGAGTCAATGATAAACTGTATTATCGAGCTCCATAAAATAGGCATTCTACTAGTGCAGGTTACTGTAGCTCACAATTCTATTAATCCTTCTAATTTATTATATTATAGCTGTATGTGAGGTCTCATAAATTTATTATACCCCTTTCATCTGAAAAAAAAAAGCACCATGCTTGTTTCTCCTCTCAAATAAAACCTTTTATTATTTGTTGTGTCTGTCTCTAAAAAATGTAATAGCCACTTGTAAGAAAATATAATTACTGGCTGAGAAATGTAAACTGCATTTGACATGTCTTCTACTCTAAAATTAAAAAATTCTATTAAACCTTGCTGTATGTGTACAAGTATTGTGCATGAAGACCCATTGGCTTTTTGTTTGTTTGTTTCTAGATTTTTGGCAATAAGTTCATGTAATGACATCTTTATAATTTTCACAGTTCTCATCATTTTGTTTGTGATAACAGAATTTACTTATAGTATTTCTCCTCTTTATCATTTATATCAGGGGTCAATAGAAGGGCAGACAACGTCTGCTTTGTCCGTTTCTGTATCTCCAATGCCAAGTACGATGTTTGGCACATATTAGAAGTACAATAAGTAGATGTTAATAAATGTAAGGCGAATGAAATAGAAAATTCTGTGAATACTTGTGCAGATCTCCATAGGATTTTTACCTGTCTATTCACTAACATGTTTTACTAATGATGGCTTATTTTTTATATAATTGCTATTGTACAAAGATTTGGCTTACCGCTTAAAAGGATGTCTAAAATATGCAGGGAAAAAATAAAATATGCTAGAATAAGTTCTTTAAGTTATGAAATTTCAGTCACTGCTTTCAGATTACATTTTCACTTAGTTTTAAAAGTCTTGATGCCTCAAAAGAAGCTACACCTTGAGCACTGAAAAATAAGCTAAAGATTCTGTGAGCAGGCCCTTCTTTGAGAAGAAGAAATGTACATTGAGCGACACTTCATAGCCATTGCTGATCAGATTCAAACCTATACTGTTTGTAAATGAGCTAAGATGAGCTTAGAAATATGTGAATTTCAATTAGGCAGCCTCATTTTGTTATCTTGAAGTGAAAACATAAGTGCTGATCGACACAGACAGACTGGACATGGAATAAATCTGTACTCAGTTACTCTCTCAGATCCCAGGTGAACAGTGAAAATGACCAAAAGTTTGTTTTTTTTTTTTTTTAGCAAGCCTTGCTTTAGAGCAATGTGCATGAAGGGAAATGATGATTAGTTTCAGTACAGGTCGTCAGAAATTAGAAGAGGAGCAAAGATAACTGGTTCTGTGAGCATATTATCAGAAACTGGAGAGACCAAATCAAGCTTGGAAATGGAATTGCACTGAAAAGCATTTCTGTTGTGACGCAATTTGGGTAACAATATATGAGGTTGGCTAATTGTCTGGTGTGGGCTAAATTTCCCTGGTTTCTGTTTTGGAAATGAAGATAAATCTTCTGCTTGATATCACTGTTTTTCCCATCAGAAGAAGAAAAAAAAATCTTAAAACAAGTGCAATAAATGGGTCCTGAACTGACAACACGGGTGGTCCAGCGACACCACTTATGTAACCTTGGTCTTGGATGCCAGGTTGAATGTATAGGCAGTGTCTTGTCACAGATGAGATCAAACTTGTTCAGGGATTATTAAGGGAGTTAGACAGCCTACTGGAAGGGCAGGATTTTTGGAATGCATCACTCCTGGATTTGAATCTTTGTTCTACCTCTTCATAACTGTGCAAATGCAAGAAAATTTCTTAATTTTTCTCAGCCTTCATAATAGAATTTTGATGAAAATTATACTAGATAGTATATGCCGTGTGCTTACATAGTTCCTGGCACACAGTACCTTCTCAATAAATAATTGTAATTATTTACCACTATTATCTTTACCCCCAAGGTAAAGATTGTATAGAATAATATGGCAAATCCTCCCACAGAGATTTCTATAGAACAAGTTTCCCACTATTGGATTATTAATTATCTTTTACAGATGAATTTACATATTATATCTCCAAAGAACAGTGAATTAAATTGTAGCTTATAAGAGGGCAATTCTGCTATTAATCTTCTCTGAGGTTTTAACTAGTTTCTTTCTTTTTTTGCTATATTTTCAAAATAGACCAACTCTACTTCTCCATAAAGCGAATGAGAGGGACATGTTTAGATCACTACTGCACTTTTAACTTACGTACATATATGTATTCAGATATTGCACTAAGGAGAATGTGCTCTGCTTATTCTCTAACTACAGAATTAATGTTTTCTGTAGTATTCTGTAATACTAATTCTGTAGAATTAATGTAATACTAATTCTAATACTAATTAGTGTAGTGTACTAATTCTGTAGAATTAATGTAATACTAATTCTGTAGAATTAATGTTTTCAGGGAGATAAAGCTGAGCTTCTAGAACTTTCCAGCCAGAAGGGATTTTGGATTTCACTAGTCTTATGCCTTTTGTTTGGTTAGCATCTCCAGTACTTGACCTAATTATACTTTGTGCCAAGAACCATATCAAGTGTGTTGTGTGGATTATTTTATTGAAACTTCACAATAAACCTAAGAGGAAGGTGCAGTTATAACCTCTGAATGATGGATTAGGACACTGAAGTTTAGAAAGGTTATGTATCTTGCTCCAGATTATACATGTAGCAAATCGTAAAGCAGGGATTGAAGAGGTAGTAGTCATTAATAATCACTCCAGGTCAGTGTTCCTGACTGTTTTGCAATCTCTGCAACACCCAACCCGCCGTGTCCCCCAATGTAGGTCCTTTTTATTTTTCTGGGCATTGTCTAGTCAATACAAGCTTTTGGTCAACTCATGGAGGATATAAAGCGTAGGAGAGGTTGATCGGCCTAAAGAATAGCATAGGGGGATCAACTTCTTTAGAATCACTGTCCTAATGGTTACTTGAAGATGAAGTTTCTTTCTCTTGGAATCACATGCACATTTAAGTTCTTGCTGTCATAAAACATGCTATAAATCAAATATGTAGCATGAGTGATTTCTTTCACATTTTGAAGTGCTGCTTTAACTCTTTTTCCCTAAAAGAATGGAGTCTAATAATATATAAAAAAAGCAAACTGTTTGATGACTTTATAGAGTCATTTTAATAAAAAAATTAAAAATGACATTTAATTTATAATTTGAAAGCACAGATTGTGTATGGGCAAAACTAATATTGTCTTTATAAAATATCTAATGTTTTCAATTTTGGTATTAAAATATGATAAAATACGATAAAGATGTAAAATTAAAAGTTTTTCTAATGTTGTATCTCATTCTGTTGATAGAAAAATAGAATTAGTATAGATACATGCTTAAGGATGTTAACTTGTTCTTATTTACATAATGCAGATTATCATTCTGGTTGTTTTGGAATATAGGTAAGAACTTATTTCTTCCTGCACTGAGGTAAAAGAGCCATTTTTGACACAGTGATTGACAACAGCAGTTCACATGCTGTGTCTCTTAGAAGTGAACAAAAAATTTTTCCTATTTCCTATTTTGTGAGATTAGGTAGATTTATATAAGGTATTATGTGGATTAATTCAAGAGTTTTAAATTTATTGTGTACAACTAGACTAGCTGCTATTAGAATTAGCATATTGAAGATAGTTTGCCAGAATAGTTTGAAAATATGACATTTTCCTAGCTTTGAAGTGAAATGAGATTAATAAATGTCAAATTAGTATTTTACTTTGATTTTAAAATTCATTTCTATATAACATTAAGGCACAAATTAGATATGGAATTAAATCATATGAAATTGTTAGGAGGGAGAGATCATGCCATGTCACAGAAAAAGCACACCCCAGAAACCACAATGATTCTTAGAAATGAAAGCAATGTGGTTTTAGCACTATTTCTTCACTTGCCAAAATAACTGTTGTGCTTTCTGTACACCATAAGTCAACTCGAAGGCATTCTCCACATTTTGCCAAATCAGAGAAACCCATCTCATTTAATATTTGCCATTCTGATGTGTAAGCCTGATGATTCACAGACAAGTACTTCTGGAGCAAATAATACATTATATATTAATAAAAAAATTTGCCATTCTATTATTTTATATCTTAGCTAGCCTTTGATTTGATGTTTGAGTTGGGTTCTTAGACAATGTTACAGTTGTAATTCAGGTGCCTGCTTTCTTACGACTTTTCATGTGACTTATGTGAAATCTCTGTTAAAATCTCTTGTCTTCTTCTGGTACATAACCCAGAGTAAGAGTGAGCATCTGGAGATAGAGGGCTCAGTGGAAGAGTAGCATGACCTTTGACTTGCTTGTGACATACTGTATAAAGATTTTGGGAAATGCTGTCTAGGACAATCCATCATCAAGCAATTTGGTATAACCTTGATGACCCTGTTCTTCTAGCACAAGTGTAATCGTGGTGCAGCCAGTGGCTTTTAAAACATTTGTGTTTGTTGAATAAAGACATACACCCTACAGAGCAATTAAAATGCAAAATGCCAGTTTGTCAAAAAAAGTAAGGAGTAGATACCTGAAAAGACTCTTAGTGTAAAAGTTGCTGTTGAAGTCTACAGACACTGGGAACAACTTTTCCAAGCCAATCACGTAGGCCTTACAATGAGAACAAATGCTATTTTCCTCTTGGTTGTCACCACAAGGGTGACACTCATTTACATCTCTGAATATACTTTGTAGCTGCATAATACTGTAATAAGTTCCTGTGTTGATATGAAAGATACTCAGAACAAATTTAAAAAGCAAATCTAGGTTGAATTAAGTAAAAGCAAGAAACAAGAACCAGGCCAAAAATAGGAACCTTTGCCACGTGAAAAGTAAACAATGAGAAGAGGTGGCCATAACTAAGATCCTTGGGAAAAAGGCAAAAGATTCATGTGATCTGAAGAAAACCTAGAGTATTCCATTTCTACTGCCTAAGTTCAATCCACCTTTAAGTCTCATCTGCTTGACTGAAACTGCTCTCTTGGTGTGTTGGAATCCATCTTGACTCTCCTCCAATTAATTCCCCAACTTGCAGCATAATGCATCTTTTTATTTTATTTTATTTTATCTTATTATTTTATTTTATTATTTGGCAGAGAGAGACACAATGAGGGAGGGAACACAAGCAGGGGGAGTGGGAGAAGGAGAAGCAGGCTTCCCACTGAGCAGGGAGCTGGATGCGGGGCTCGATCCCAGGACCCTCGTATCATGACGTGAGCCGAAGGCAGACACTTAATGACTAAGCCACCCAGGTGCCCCATAACGCATCTTTCTAAAAGGCTAATCAGATCCAGTTACTCTCAGCTTTCAAGTCAAAGCAAAATTGGGGCATCTGGATGGCTCAGTTAGTTAAGTGTCTGCCTTTGGCTCAGGTGTCCTGGGATCGAGTCCCATGCTGAGCCCCACGGCTGGCTCTCTGCTCAGCAGGGAGTCTGCTTCTCCCTCTCCTTCTGCTCTTTCTCTCTCTCACTCTCTCTAACAAATAAATAAAATCTTTAAAAAAAAGTAAAGTTAGAGTGAAATAAAACCTAGCAAAACATAAAGAAACAAACAAAAAAAAATATTTAGTACTTCACAATTAGCCCAACCACTGAAATCCCAGCTTATGGTTTTCCCCTACAGCCTTAATTTCACTATTGCTACCTCATATGCCGACCATATTAAACTTGTAAGTCTTCAAAAGTATCATCTTTTCTCTTTCACATCCAAACCCTGGCTAATCTCAGCTTGGACCTTTTATCCCACCTTCTCATCCTCCATGTCTCAGTGGCACACAGCACTTCCCCAGAAGGCACCAGTCCTTCAGATTGGGTTGGGCACCCTATGTGTACTTCCAGTGCTTGCGTGGGCGCCGTTGTGTCTACAGAAGAGGAGACAGAAGACCTGAGAGCCTGACTTGCTTGCAGAGTTTTACACACCTACAAAATGTCAGGGCCAGACCTCAAATTCAAGACTTCTGGCTTCTGTCTAGAGCTCATTCCATTATTCCCCAGTAATCTCTCAGATGCTTAATTTTGCCTGGTCAAATATGGGTTTATGTAGAATTATTTTTGGTTTTGTGAAAGTTCTATGTGGCTTCATTCCTATATTCCTTTACATGTTTCCCACCTGGGAAGGTAGTTCAGTTTTGTGTTTGTGTCCATCTGGGAAATCTTATTCATTTGTTAAGACCCCATTGTAGAATATGAAGCATTATTCTCAGATCCATCCTCCTTTTCAGGCTCACTCTGTTACTTAGTCCTCACCACTGTTGTGGGACTTCAGTATCTTGATGGAAGTGTCCTATTATATGTTTAATAATCCTGTTAGACAGTGAGCTTCCTGTAGCAAAGATTTATTTCGATCACTTCTATTCCTGCCGGCACCCACTATACTGCCTAATGCATAGTAGGTCCAGTATTTGAAACTGAATCATGGAAGCACGTGTTAGTAATACCTGTATGCTCATTTCTCATACTTTCTCTCTATGATAGTATATAGATCATCTAGCATATAGTTGTAAATTGTCATCAGGTTGTAAGGTGTGGCCTCTCTTTGCCTAAAACAGGACGTTACATGACTTGTCATGGCTTCCAGTTCCAAGTCCTTTCCCCAGAAGCTAGGTTCTTAGACAAGTTCTACCTGCTGCATGGGAGTTTGATTTCTGATATTTCTGTCATCATACATTGATAATATGAGATTTCAGAGATTTTTTTTTTAAAGATTTTTTTAATTTATTCATTTAACAGAGAGAGAACACAAGCAGGCAGAGAGGCAGGCAGAGGCAGAGAAAGGAGCAGGCTCCCTGTGGAGCAAGGAGCCCAATGCGGGACTCGATCCCAAGACACCGGTATCATGACCTGAGCCAAAGGCAGTTGCTCAACCAACTGAGCCACCCAGCCATCCCGAGATTTCAGAGATTTATGGAGGTCTCTCATGTGCTATTACACACACACACTCACACACACGCACGCACACACACACACACACATACACACACACACTTACTGACGTGGTTATCTCCAAACTCTTCTTCAATCTGGGGAAATGAGAACTGTGTAACTGGAGGAAGAGGGCAAAGAATGAGGAAGAGCCTTTTAATTGCCTTTACAGGGTGGAACAAGTTAACAGAGTGACCTAGGCTTTGCATTTGCATTTGAACTGCGGTATGTCAGAATTTTCCTTTCTTCTATGTGCTCTTCCCAATTTCCCATCTGTTTTTGAGGTTGCCTTCCAGTTAGGCAATGGAGTCAGAGGCAGCTATGCTGATGGAGAAGCCACTGCAGCAGCTCTAGTGTCATGTGGGGGACATTTTCCTTCCGTCTGGACACACACATACAACTGCTCTCAACCCAATGCTTTGCAATGTGTTTCAGTAGCTTACTTTTTGCATTAGTGTAAAATCGAGTTGTCATCCTGTATGGTGGCATGAAAATTCTATGGCTTTAAGTCCTAAGTAATCACAAACCTTTTTCCTTGCTCAGGGGGGAGCTTGCTTCTCCCTCCCCCTCTGCTTTTGAGCTCTCTCTCTGTTTTCTCTCTCTCTCTCTCTCTCTCCCTCAAATAAATAAATAAATAAAACCTTTAAGAAAAATAATCACAAAACTTCTGCTGAAGTATTCTTTCAAATCTCCCTTTTCTGTCTTTTTCTTTATCCACCCACTATTGCCAATGAAGAATAACAAACCTTTGATGTTTCCTTGGAATTGGTGGAAATAGCATGAATTAGAAGCCAGAGATCTTGGGTTAGAATCCTTCTCCACCATTTATTAGTGATGTACCCTCAAATAAAGTGCATCCTCATTCTGAAGCACTTTTCTCACCAGTAAAATAGACTTGATACTGGCCACCTCACGGTGGTTAATGATGCTGACTTCTGGTGGGTCTAAACTCAGCAAGTGTTAGTTCTCCTCTTTCTCCTCCTTACTTTCTTCTCTTTTTTCCCACCTCTTGATTCAGTTGTTAATGGGTTGTCAAAGTCCCAAAATACATGGCATAAAGGACAGGAGAGATACAAAGTAGCTACGTAATAGCTCTATTATTCAGGAGGAATGGGAAACAGATGCATAGCATTGGGAGGGAATATGTTTGACAGTCTCTATAAAGCTCATCATTAAATTTTAAAACAGTTTTTTAAAAATTTTATTTATTTTTTTAATAGTTTGTGAAGCTTCATGAATGGTTCACTCTGTCCTTTAGAAATCAGTAACCCAGGGGCACCTGGGTGGCTTAGTCAGTTAAGGGTCCAACTCTTGATTCTGGCACATGTCGTGATCTCAGGGTCATGATCTCAGGGTTGTAAGAGCAAGCCCTGCATCAGGTCCCACACTGGGCATGGAGCCTGCTAGAAATTCTCTCTCTCTCTGCTACCCCCCAACCCTTGCTCTCTCCCTCTCAAAAAAAAAAAAAATC
Source organism: Nasua narica (assembly GCA_028533885.1). Taxonomy (NCBI): domain Eukaryota; kingdom Metazoa; phylum Chordata; class Mammalia; order Carnivora; family Procyonidae; genus Nasua; species Nasua narica. Next base: position 68,828,384 of record CM052800.1, on the reverse strand, counting down.
ACTAATCCAAAGAAAGACATGTAAATTCATTTTTAGGCCCTAAATCAATGATTCTCAACCTTGGCTGCAAATTAGAACTACCTGGAACACTTAATACCAATTACTTTTTAAAAATTAGTTAATTAATTAATTTTTATTTTTAATTTTTAAAAATATTTTGTTTATTTATTTTTCGAGAGAGAGAGAGACAGAGACAGCAAGCATGAGCAAGGGGGCAGAGCAGAGGGAGAGGGAAAAGCAAACTCTCCACTGAGCAGGGAGCTCAGTGTGGTGCTTTATCCCAGGACCCTGGGATCATGACCTGAGCTGAAGGCAGACACTTAATGGACTGAGCCACCAGGCACCCTACACCAATTGCTTTTTAAATAATGAAATTATTTTAAGGTTTCTAAAAACATAGAGATGCTGGGGTCTCAGCCTGGACTTCTTAAGTTAGGATCTCTGGGGACAAGTTCTTGGCATCAGTATCAGAACAAAGTTCTCTGTTATTACAGTGATGGTTATAAACCTTGGCCTAAATCATAATGTCACTGTAATGTTCATGCATATTTGATTTGGATCATAAAATATAATAATAGTTGTGTAAAGGGACTTTTTAAAAAGACTATAAACGAGGGGGAAATTAAATTGACAAAATGTAGAAAGGATAAATATTATTTAAAAACATTATCTATAGCTATGACAAAATAAGATATCTAAGGCTCTCAAAATACTATAAATATGATCATTTCCAAAGGGAAGAGTCATTCTTTTTCTTGTGAACCCAGATGGAGTGGCTTTGGGAGGTTGCTAATTAGATTCAATGAAGGGTTGAAAATCTGCATTTTCTTTTTTAATTGGGGAAATCGGTTATAGTTGTCATCCTATTTCGAGAATAAGAAACTGAATGCTGATATGATAAATATGACATGCTATATTCAAGGAAGAAGCTAAAAAGTGTACTTGATGGTCTAAATGGAAATGTTAACCTCTTGGAAACTCCTGACATCTATTTAGTCAGAAATGGAAAAGGGCTCTCAGATAACAGAGGCTATCCTCCCGGGAGCCTCCTGGATTGTGTCTAGTGCCCAGATAGAGGATAACGTGCTCCTCCCAGCCTACAGGCCATCCTCCTAAGTACTCACTTGGCAGACATCCTGGAAAATTGTAGTGTTGTAAGGGCTAAGTTACTCTTCTCAGACATCTCTATTGGACATGATAAAGAAAAAAAAAAAAACCCTCAAAGCACAAACTGAATACAATTCAATGTATATTTTAAATAATGTACTAGTGAGTATTTACATAGTGGGTCAGACTTCCATTCTGTGAGATTCAAAAGAAGAAAGGAACTCTTTGAGTTGAGAATCTACCTTACTGTTTTTAGTGATCCCGTTTAGAGACAAGTGGTCCCATAGCCACTACTTTTGAAGATTGTGATTTTATAAACAATGGAAGTTTCAAGTGTCAGTAATCCATGTTGGACTGGTTTAAGGTGATTTTGTCACAGTTATTTCAAAGTCTTCTAGCACTGTTATTTGTAGAAAACAAATCTGACATAATAAGACTTCGATGAAAACAGAGACCTCTCTTAACTGACATTTATTGTCAATGAATTGACAATAAAAGGCAAAACAAAAAGAACTCAGCCTTTTTCTGGGACTCAGCTGACTGACATATCTTCAGAGTAAAACTTGCGAAATAAATATAATTATTAATTAATATTGGTTAATGCATCTTCTCAAAGAACAATCCAAATTATCTCAACAATAAAAGCCTTGATAGATCACACACTTATCAATTTATTTTGGGTTATTTTTCTTTTCTTTCCTTTTTTCTTTTTTTGCATAGAAACCTCATCATGAATACCAATTATTTCAAAAGCATATTTCCTTACACAGACTTACTTTTTTGCTAAACTGGTATTGTCAGGAAGATTTCAGCAAACTTCAGATTGTGTACAAAATAAATTATATCTGTTCCACAGCTGGCTGTTACTGAAACCAGGTTTATATATTTTTGTTTTAGAACGATGCTGATCCTAGTTAAAAATTTTTATTTACAGATAAGTAAATTTAAAAATCTGCCTATGAAACATTTTGCAGCTTAAAAGTTTTGAGGCCTTGTAGTATTTTCTCTCCTTCACTTTTGTTCAAGATATACCTTAGATTTTTTTGGCCAAATGCTATTGTCAGCTCAAAAGGCTTGGCTACTGCTTGTTCTCCTTCTTCTTCTTTTTTTTTTTAATTAATTTTATTTTATTTTTTCAGTGTTCCAAGATTCATTGTTCATGTACCACACCCAGTGCTCCATGCAATACGTGCCCTCCTCAATACCCACCTTATTCTTGTTCTTCAAATAGAGCTTAAGGTAGCTCTACTGGTTTTTCTGAGCCATGAATCAGGTCATTTGGTCATTTGATGGAGACTCTGCTGTCCTCCACCAAAGAGAGAGAAAAGCACTTGCTTTGAAGAAGTGAGTTCCTTGCCTGTCTGCCTACCATGTCAGAATTCAGAAATAGAGTGGTTATAACTTATGTTCCAGCTGAGGATACCTGGAATGGAATACCACATGCAATTAGTATTGGGTCATGCTTCCTTGTCACAGCCCTGGATTTTAGTTTGAGTGAAGGTTGTCACTGCATGGCCAGAGCCTCGACAATTATGATCCTCTAAAGGAAAGTATTCAACTTGTAAAACATAGGTGTAAGTTGCTACTAAAATGATGATTAATTTTATTAGGTACATTGTTCCATAATTCATAAGTTTAGTACAATATTACTCTTATTAAAGTTAAGGACTTTATTACTTTTCCATTTGCAAAGTGATTATTTACTTCAAAAATGTACTTTAATTAACTGATTCATATTATCACCCATTTCACAAAGGATTCCAAGTGGCTTAAAGGAAATGCCACAATGAGATAAATGAAATACAAACATAAATGGAAAAGAAGGAAAAGAACATGAAATATAAGGAAAAGAAGATGTCATCCACATAGAATAATCTACATGTAAATGTAAAGTAACACTATTCAAATCTAAATAAAATTAGAAAATCATATGCTTTCTAATTTTTTAATTCAATTGCTTATGAAATGAAATTGATTCAGAGCTATTTTTATTATAATATCCCATATTTTATTTTATTCTATTTATTTTTTTTAAAGATTTTATTTATTCATTTAACAGAGTGAGAACACAAGCAGGCAGAGAGGCAGGCAGAGGCAGAGAGAGGAGCAGGCTCCCTGCGGAACAAGGAGCCCGATGCGGGACTCGATCCCAAGATGCCAGGATCATGACCTGAGCCAAAGGCAGCTGCTCAACCAACTGAGCCACCCAGGCGTCCCAATATCCCATATTTTAAATTAGATGATATAATTGCTGTATGTTTAAAAAAGTATATGAAACTAGAGTGATCTTTAGTTTGTCATGCTTATCCAGGGTGTGGAGAAAGTCACAGCATAGAAGAGGATCATGATGGCTTAAGGTTATCAGAATTTTCTTAATGAGTTTGTTAACTATAGTCATGATCAAAGTATTTGAGAACATAGAACCATTCTGTATTATAAATACTTTCAATATTCCAATGCATTTTTCATGTTGAAATGAAATACCCGGGATTCAGTGTATATATTGTTATATGTTTCATATTGATTATATGTACACATATTTTGAATAACAAGATTCTGTTGGCAGCAAAGAATTAAGAAGAAAATGTGACACCACCACCATAACAAGTATCTTTGGGAACACTTTGCAAATTTGAATGTTGCTCACAAATGAAGACAAAAATAAAAATAAAATTATAACCAAATGACGTACGTGCTATGTTTATGGCTATATACATTACTTTTAGGATTTGAAATTTATTTGATAAATATAAACAATTCTATTTCTCACTAATGCCAAAAGGCAAGAATAAAACTCATCCCCAATGGAAAAATTTTAATGGAAAGAAATTCTATCAGATTTTCTTTATTTGTTTGTCAGAGAGAGAGAAAGAGAGAGCACACAAGCAAGGGAAACAGCAGGTAGAGGGAGAAACAGGCTCCCGCTGAGGAGGGAGCCCAATGTGGGGCTGGAGCCCAATGTGGGGCTTGATCCCAAGACCCTGGGATCATCACCTGAGTAGAAGGCAGATGCTCAACTGACTGAGCCACCCAGGCATCCCAAATGGAAAGAAATTTTAAAAGAATGAAGTTTAATTTTTTTTTGCCAGATAATCTACTTATTTTTTCAGTTTAAAACACTTGACATTTTAAATCCAAAGCATGTATGTATATATGTGTGTATTTTTAAAGATTTTATTTTTATTTATTTATTTGATAGAGAGAGCAAGCACAAGCAGGGGGAGTGGCAGAGTGAGAGGGAGAAGCGGACTCCTTACTGAGCAGGGAGCTGATAGGGGATTCAATGCCAGGACCCTGGGATCCTGACCTGAGCTAAAGGAGGATGTTTAACCGACTGAGCCACCCAGGCGCCCAATCCAAAGCATTTAAGTATTGCAGTGGATGGCTGCCTTAAAAAATAAAAAAAAAAAGGTTAGAGATTAGAGAACTGCTAAAAAAACAAACAAACAAACAAAAAAAACAAAAAAAAACAAACCCAAGCCCATAGTATATTTATTTCTATAAGAATAGTCCTTCTGGGGAGAAATGCTGTTTCAAGTCTCAAAGGAAGCCATGCAAAATTTGTGCATGATTGTGGGGGGAGGAAAATGTGGAAAGAAAGACACCACACATGGTGTCTACATGAATTAAGCATGTAAGGGAGAATACAAAATGTAATGGCAGGCAGCTCTAGCTACTGCAGGGACCTCTGAGATCAGCACTGGACCTGACACTGCATGACTGGCTGAGGAGAAGAAAAGACTTGCTTTAAATGGCCACCTTTGGCTTCAGGTGTCTTATTCCTAGAGTTTATACGTTAAACAAGTTCCTGGTAGGGACATGGGAGTCAGTATAAAATAAATACCCCTCACATTAGTCAGTGCCTGAACAACTTCGAATTTTGTTTCGCAGAAGGCTCTGATCAGAAGTTTGTGTGTGTTGTGTGTGTGTGTGTGTGTGTTTTAAAACAGCCGTGACTAGGCACAGACATTATAATATCAAAAGTAATTCTCTATGAAATGTTGAATAAAGAATAAGAATAGTTAGAGTGGAGAAAGTGCAAGATTCCCAGGAAGATTTGATTTATGATTGAGAGGAAAATGAATTCATTTATTTTTTTGTAAGCAAATATCTTTCAAAAGTCTAATCAGGGTTGTATTCAGGAAGTAAAATGAGAAAATGTTGATTTTAGCAGTATGAAAAAAGGAACAGAAGGATCACTGGCTACTCATTTCATGAAGAAGACTAAACCTAAATGATAGGCATCTGAGAAGATGGCTTCTGAACATTACATTGTACCGCGAACATTATATGGGCAAAAGGACGTGATTTCACTAGATGTATTAATTTTAAGCAGAGATTTAAAAAAATGCCCAATCAATGCAGCATAAGCACACAAAAAATGCCTATAATTATTTTTATGTTATAGAATATTAACTTGACAATCGAAATGTTAGGACAAACAAAACATTTACTTCAGGTAATGCTTTAGTGCTATGGCACAAATAATCCATGGTTTACTTGAATTATAGAAAACTCACTGAGTCATGGGTTATCATTTAAAAATATCTCCAAAGGTGTTGATTGCAGTTCACTGTTTCATTATGTGATAAACACTTCCTGTTGAAGATTGAGGAAAAGGATTTGCGACATTCAAAAATACTATCTGCATGTTTGGTAAACTTGGGAAATCAGAGAAAAACACAGAAGGTTTAATTTTCAGGAATGTTTTCGGCATTTTCACTTGGAAGATATAATTTGGTCTACTTAGCCATCATACACTCCTAGGAACACAACTAAATACAAACCAGCACAAAAAGCTACTAAACATAAGCATTCTCATGTTGTCTGCGCCAGCAAGAGCCTTCTGGGAAGGTGGGGTTGGGGTGGTAGTTTCTCCACCTATGGTGGGAAAAAAACCACCCTGTGAAAGGTAACACATGGCAGGAAGTTGTGTCTGACATGGTCCTTAGCAGTATGGGGTGAATGGTCTGAGGGAATGTTTGAGGTGGAAAATACAGCTAGGTTACTAGGACACACCACATGAATTCTCAACCAGCAGACAGTCTTGCTCTGTAAGTCTGAATAAAACCCCCATGTGGGATATATATTTAATTATCAGGATGCAAGAGGAGTTAAGGGGCAAAAGCACCTAGTAGTAATTCAGTTAAAATGAGGTAGCCTGGTGAAGTAAGAGGGAAAATGAATGTTTCACTTGATTCTAACACATTTAATTTGTCTTTCAACTACTACACAAAGATAATTATTTCAGACAATAGAACATTCTGTTTCAGTCTCTGATTAGTCCTTGCCATTGGATTTTTTTTTTGTCCCTAGGGTTAACAAGAATCAGTCATAGCAGTAATTTCCTATGAAAAAGAAATCCTATCAGGCTCATGTCTGGGTCTGTGGAGCTGATGGATTGCTTCTTTTTTTATAGAGCCAAATCATTTTTGTAGGAATCAGCTTTCAAGTGTATAAATTTCAGTTTGGAAATTATTTCTCGCAATATTTGCTTTCAGTAATTCTTTTTTTAACATTAATTAGCTGAATAAATCCACCAAGGAACACAAAGTGTTTCTGCAAAATAATACGATAATTTGTATTGAAAATGTGATTGAATACTGGGAAGAAATGAAAGAAACAAAAGGATCACAAAGGGAATAAGTCTGTTATAGCTATTCAAAATATGGAATAAAATATACTTTCTTCTGTTTGATCTAATATATCTAATTTTTCATTCCATTTTCCCTTTTTATCCCTCTATCCTCTCTCAATTTAGACAGTGTCTCCTCTGTTTATTTGTTACAAAGATTTCAGTTGTGACCCAGAATAAATGCTGACAGCATACAGAAAAAGCTTTCAATTACTGAGAGAAGTTCAACATTAATAAAAGGTGAGTCTTTTTCTGCTGATATGTTTTTGATCAACATTAAGGGTGCAAAAAACCAAAACCAAAACCAGAAAATAACATTAAGGGTGCAGTCAAGGCAACAGATTTTTATTGCCGTGATTATTGCATTTTGATTATTGGTATATTTATTATGCCTTTGCAGGTACAAAAATTCAATCACAAAGGGCATGTTAAGATAAATATAAATATCCTTAATGAGGCTATCCTTACGAAAAATGGTCTTTGTCTCCTTGAGAAGAAGTTTAACAATATTTTATATCTAGAATGAAATTTAGCTCAATTATAAATCAGGGCTACTCTTTGAGTTCTTTTGTGGTAACAGATTTTATTTATTTATTTAGAGATCTTATGTATTTACTTCCAGAGAGAGAGTGAGTGAGAAAGAATACAAGCAGAGGGAGCCTCAATCAGAGGGAGAAGAAGACTTCCTGCTGAGCTCGGGGACTGGATCCCAGGACGCCAAGATCATGACCAGAGCCGAGGGCAAACATGAATGTAACTGACTAAGCCACCCAGGTGTTGCTTGTGGTAACAGATTTAAATAGTGTAAGTACATTAGCTATTATACTCCATGATCAGGTGCATTGATAATTAATGTACAAAAAGAACTGGGATCAAGTGGAGAAAATGCTGGCATCGGAATTCCGTGATCTTGGTTTGGATCCTAGTTTGCCACTCAGCTTCTGATAAGGTCTTGTTGGAATAAGTCAGTTTGTCTGTCTTGGCTCCATTCTTCTTATCTGTTTAGTGGGATAATAATTCAAACCTCACAGGTTTTTTGTGTGCGGATTAGGTATCACAATGCACATGATGGGATCATTATGAATTTTACCATGTGGGAGTTGAATCTGTGCCTTGATGCCCCCAAAAAACACTTCCCAAGTTAAATTAGAACACAGTGGGATTGTGAGGGAACACCAGTGTTGACAGTGGATTATCAAAATGGAAATGTAAAGTTTTACAATGTAACTTTCGGAGATTTGCCTCTAAGCTTAGCAGCAATGACAGATGCAATAGTAATAGTAATGAAGACCGAAAAATTATAAGAGCTAATAGTATCGACATTTAAAATAAATTACTGCCTTTGCTTACGAGAACAAAGAAAGAAGAAAGAAAGTCTAACTTTGTTCAGTATACATTTATAAACAAAAGCTGGTAAAGAACATCGGATTTGAACTGAATTCTTAGTGTCCTCACATAGGAAATTATGTTTAAAGTTATTTAAAAAAGGATAGCTCAGTTCTAAGTTTTATGTAGAAAACATGTCAATAATTTCTAAAAAAAAAAAACCCTATCACTTCTTCCTTTAGCACTTATTAAATTGACTCATAATTATTTTCACATGCCTGGTACTTTTGTCAGACTATGAATTGTATTCTCCAGAGATATGAATGGAAAAAGGGAAAGATAGAGGGAGATCCCCTTCCTCATTAATTTAATAAACATTTATAGAGTACCCTTTAAGTGGCAGGTTTTGGGTGTGTGAAGTAACAGCAAAACAATGACCCTGATTTCAGAGAATCTAGTCTAGCAGGACATATTGGTAAATGAAACAGGAGGCGGCTAGTTCAAGCACTAGCAGACGAAGATATATAAAGGGTATTTGGAGAGTGGCACTTAAAAGGAATTTCCCTGGGAGGTAAAATGTGAGATAACTAATAAGTGAGCTAAAATGAAGTTGGGAAGTTATAGTCCAGCCAAGTTAAAAAGCAGTCTAAAAGCAGAGAAGCAGGAAACAAGATCTTAAGATCTATCTAGGTCAAGCTATGGAGTCCGAGTTTGTTTTAGAGTGTCAAAGAAGCTACTAAAGGAATTTGAGTTAGGGAGTGACACAATTGATATTGAATTGTCTAATAATTGTCTGCCATCAGAGTGAATGACAGACCAAGCCAGGTGGGAGTTGGGGAGGTGTGAAGGAAGGTAAGGGGGCTAGATCGGGACGATGCGGTGATTAGAGTACGAAATGGAATAAAGAGGCATTAGTAAAAATGGAGAATGGCATATAGATTTGCGAGTGATTAAGGAGGCAGAAAAATAAGGATGATTGTGGTGATTGATGAATGATTTAGAAGAGTCTAGGATGACTGGTAAGAGTTTTGCTTGAATAAGTATGTCATGGTGCTAGTAATCAAGGGAGAAAATCGACAAGGGGCTTTAGAGATAAGATAGTGAGTTGAATTTGGGACATACTGACATATTGAATCAAATTGAGTTTGAGATGCTCATAGACATCCAGGAGGTGTTTAGCAGGCAGTTGAATAGGTGAACAGTTGCACCATCTGATAGCAATAGAATGCAAACCATGTATATAATGTAAGGCTTTCTAGTAGTTCACCAGGGATATTTACGTATAGGTTTTTGTGTGGATATGTTTTCATTCCTCTGGGATAAATGCCCAGATGTGTAATTTCTGGGTCGTACAGTAACTCTATATTTGGTCTTTAAGACACTGCCAAATTGTTTTCCAGAGTGGCTATACCATTTTGCCTTGCCATTGGCACCGTATGAGAGTTTGATTAATTGGCATCATTGCCTATACTTGGTATGGTCATTTTTTTAAGCCGTTCTGATATGTGTGTAGTGGTGTCTTATTACAGGTGTATTTTGCATTTGCTTAATGACTAGTGATGTTGAACATCTTCGTGTGTGCTTATTTACCATCATGAGACTTCTTTGGCAAAATCTACCCATTTCTGGATATTTTTGGGCAGTGGGGTGACCAAGAGTCACAGGCTCCACTGACTGAGATGGCCAGATACCCCTTATATAAAAACTTAAAAAAATCAGTTAGGAAATGCTACCCTTTTTATTTTCAATAACTGTGTGTTATGTGGGCAGTTGTCTACCCTGTAGTTCATTTCTCAAAGCCTGGTACCCTGCTTGAGGTCAGATCCATACATGTGCAGCTTCAGATTATGTGGGTTACTTTCTTGAACTCCTTGCTATCTTCCAGCTCCACAACACATTCAGTTTCTAGAGTTCACCTTTCTTGGACACTTTGCTAGAACACTGGGCTTTAGTTACATGTACTGCTACATATTTCCACACCTGTCTGCCCTCATGGCCAAGGGAGAGAATGGGGAAAAAATACCAGAGCACTTCCTCCACTCTTTTACCAGCGGAGGTGCCCTTTTTATTTCCTTGGACCAGAAAGTGAAATCTTCTCTTGAAACTCTGTTTGCTCCCAGTGTGCAGTTTTTTTTTTTTTTTTTTTAAGTTTTATTTATTTAAGTAATCTCTACACCTGACATGGGGCTCAAATTCATGACCCAGAGATTAAGAGTTGTTTGTTACTTCTGACTGAGCCAGCCTGGCACCTCGCGCCCCCAAGTGTACAGTCCTGGGTTTCTGGATACATATCCAAGACAGGAAATACCAGAGGAAAAAAGAAATGAAAAACTCAAATCTAGTTCAGTGCTACTTTGAGTTCTGATTTCTTTAACTGCTCCATGCATCTGCCCAAGATTTTTAGTTGCTTGTGGGAGCTTGCATCATCTAGAATGGAACCAGGTTCCTTCTTTTCATTTAATTTGATTATTTTGTTTCCGATAATTCTTTAGAGTGGTGATGATGAAGAGGATGGGTGTAGGTTAAGGAGAAGCAGATGTGGGAAGGGAAAACAAAGGACATTTGCTCCCTCTTCCTCCTATTCCAAATACTATTGACATTTAATCTACATTTAAAAGGGGCCCTTGTAGGGGGTGTCTAGGTGGCTCAGTCAGTTAAAACATTTGATTTTGGCTCAGGTCATAATCTCTTGGGTCAAGGGATCAGACCTGCCATCAGCTCCGCCCATACTCAGCAGGAGGCTGCTTGGATAGTCTTGATATTCTCTCCCTCTGTGCCTTCCCTGATTTACATGCTCTTTCTCTCTCTCTAAAATAAATGTATAAATAAATCTTTAAGAAAAAAAAAGAAAAAGGAGCCCTTGCAAAACAAGCAAGGGTATGAAACAACTGAATTTATGTTTTAGAAATATCTTTTCCTTTGCTGTATTGAGAAATAAAATGTGAGTGATCAGGAGTGAGCTCTTTCCTGGTTCTTGCCTGAAGGATAAGTTACATTTGGGTATAGGATAATTTGGTCTCTGTTTTGATCATTCCAACCCTAAGAATGCCTGATTGTATTCAGTGAAAAACAAAGACATTAATAAGTTAACAATGTAAGTATTTTATGAAGCAAATTCAAGTAAGCCAAATTATTTATTTTATCATTTTTTTAAATGGAGAGGTTAAGTGTATCCTCTATTTTACATTTTAGTTTTATTATGCTGAAATCATTTCACAGATAAGTCTTTTCCATGTAAAGTTTGCAGTGAAGGTTTGTTTCTTCTTTTTAGGTTCTAATATCAATTTTTTGAAAACCACTTTTGTTAAGAATAAGGTTGGTGCAGAGGACTAGTTAACCTAAGGGTTTTCCTATGATTTTAAAATTTTGGTATGATGTTGGACTATTTACTTTGCTTTACATAATATAGTACTTAAAATTGCTCTGAAATTTTGCCATTTTAACTACCTTAAAAGTATAATTCCATGAAATTTAGTACATTCACAATGCTGTGAAGCATCAGAAATGATATCAGTTTTAGTAATAAACTTTATTCAGTAATTTTTTATCAAATTAAATTTTTAAAGATTTATAGATTAAATTTTTCTTTTGGAGACAAACCATAAGAGACTCCTAAACTCATGAAACAAACTAAGGGTGGCTGGCGGTGGGGGGGGGGGTAGGGTTATGGACATTGGGGAGGGTATGTGCTATGGTAAGTGCTGTGAAATGTGTAAGCCTGACGAATCACAGACATGTACCCTGGGGCAAATAATACATTATATGTTAATAACAAAAAAAAAACACAGGGGAAAAAAATTTTCTTTTGTACAGATTAAATCATTACTAGTTTAATTTTGTGTTTATTATCATTATTATCTAAGGTATAGTATTTTAAAATTAATAAAAGGTAGTTTGTGGTTATTTCTCAACTAATCCTTGAAAAATTGTGAGCAATTCCCTCTGGATTTTTTTCAGTTTTCCTATTTCTGGTATCTGAATTATTATAATGTTACACTAATTCTTTACTAAACTTGTGACTACTGAATGGAGAGACTACTAAAATGGCAGCGTTGTTAATGAAACACAGAGCAGATCCTGGGGCTAAAACAGTAAGATTAAAATATTTTTGAAGTCATAGTCATAGAAGTCATAGAAGTTACTTGATATAGATGGAAACTCTAAGGGGAAATGATGGCTTCAAAGCATCTTGCTTTGGCTTCAGCACCATGTTGGCAGGATCTTATGAGTCTTGGGGCTTATTACCTGTGAAAACTTAGGCATTTTATCATTTTGGAATCTATCTGCAAGCTGCGATAATTCTGGAGAATTTACAGTAGTTGGGATAAGGATAATAGAAAGATTACCAAGTACTGAAGCTTAGCTTTTATTGTTTTGTAGATTATTGCATAAGCAATTTCATATTTGTAATATATGTCAAACAATGGTGTGCATATTTATTTTAATGCAAAAACTAATTTACAATCTATGTTTCTGTTGCAGTGAATCTTCTTGGGAATCCTGAAGTATATAGTCTTAGGTCACAACCCAAGCACTGTATTTCAATCTTCTTTTTTTTTTTAAAAGATTTTATTTATTTATTTAACAGAGAGAGAACACAAGCAGGCAGAGAGGCAGGCAGTGGCAGAGAGAGGAGCAGGCTCCCTGCCGAGCAAGGAGCCTGATGCGGGACTTGATCCCAGAATGCCGGGATCATGACCTGAGCCGAAGGCAGCTGCTCAACCAACTGAGTCACCCAAGCGTCCCTGTATTTCAATCTTCTTGAAATAAATTATTAGGAGAGTGAATCACTCAAGATCCATGTTTTTATAAGGCTCATAATCTAGGAGGAGGACAGACAGTAAATTAAAGCTATAATATAATTTTAGATAATGATAAGTGCTATGAGAGAAATAAAATGTAATCATTTGAAAATAGTGACTAGAGAGGAGATTCATATTAGATAAGGTGTTTAGTGGTGGTATTTCTTGATGTAGAGCTAAAACCTGAAGAGAATGCTGGGCAGAAGGAAAACAATTTCAAAAGCTTTGAATGGGGAAGGAGTTTGGTGCACTTGAAGAGTACAAAGAAGGCCAGCCTGTGTGGCTGGATCATAATAACAAAGAGGAGGAGTGAGATGTGCTGCAGTTGGAGAAATAGATGGGGATAGATTGTAGGAGGTCATTTAGGCAAGAAAGAGACGTTTGCAAATGGTTCTAAATGCAAAAGGAAGCCACTGGTGAGTTTTAAGGGACTTAACATGATCTATTTCACATCATAGAAGGATTACTTGGATTACTGTATGAAGAATAGATTTTAGGGATTCTAGAGAAAAAAGAAGAATATTTAGAGGCTACTTCAGTACTATCAGCAAAAGATGACAATGACATGGACACTGGTGGTAGCAGCAGAGCTGGAGGGAAGGGGACAGATGAAGAGGGTCTTTGTGGGGGAGGTAGAGCTGGGCAAGTGAGAAAGGTGAGCTCAGAACTAGAGATACAAAATTGGGCATCAAGAGCACAGCACACAGATAACTGAATGGGATCTCAGCAGAGTCTAGATAAAGATGTGAATAAAAAAAAGAAAAGAAAAGAAATGAAAGAAACCTAGCACTGAGCCAGCAAAAGAGGCAGAGAAGAGGGTCCACTTCTATGGAGAAAAACAGGGACAATGTAGTGAGATGGAATTAAAGAGAATAAGATGTTTCGGGAAGGAAGGAAATTGCTGCAAAGTCAGGTCAGATGAGGACAGAGAAGTGACCATTAGTTTCACATCATGAACATTATTCTTACCTTGACAAGTACAAATTCAGTGGCTGGAGAGGGAATAATCTTCACTGGGGTGGGTTGAGGATACAGGTGAGATGATAAAAAGAAGTCTGTAAATTTGAGGTAATAATTGGAAGGTAATGTAAATTCAAAGGTGTTTTTTTTTTTTTTTTTTTTTATGGTTTGTATGTTTGCTGGAATTATCTAGTAGACCAAGTCTGATGATTTGTGGAGAATCACAGGGTAATCTCAGGCTTGAATTTCTTGGACTTGGGAAGGAGGGAATGAAACCCAGAAAGTAAGAGGAGGAGTTGGCATTTTTAGGTGCTGGGGAACTTTTTTTTTCATTGTAATAAGAGGAAGGCAGAGAATGTGGCTGTCGATGTAGATAAGTTAATAAAGTTGGTGGTGGGAAGTTGAAGGAGTTCCCATCTGATTGCTGCTCTTTTCTCAGGAAAGAATGAGGTGTGTTCATGAGCCGTGGAGGGGAGGGAGGCTTGGAGAGAAAGAAGATCTGAATCTTGTCTCAAATGGGAAATGCAGAATTCCTGGGCTCTGGTGAGCATTCTTCATAAATTTAGAGAAAGATCAGTCTATGTGGTTGTTGATTTTCTCCAGAAACATTCAGCTCTGGGGCAGAGGTGCAGAGAAGTGGATGACTGAGTTTAACCAGCATTGGCATGTAATTAAATGGAAGAGAGGGAGAGAGAGAAAACAGAGTTAAAGCAAGTTGATGGTAGTAATCATCCATGGAATCTAGACTGGAGAGGTAAGAACTGAGAGTGTGAGCTGATGGGAATGGAAAACCCTTTGCTTTTCTCCACTAAGTTGAATAATTGCTGGCACTGTAGGTGGGAAAGGAAGTAGCAGGGAAGGGACGCATGCCTAAAAGGTGGGAGCTTGACATTGAGATTTTTTTTTTTTGCTGTGGTATATTTACTAGTTGTGCCAAGGTCCAAAGTTACAGCATTGGACACGATGACTGTGGTTAGACGGAGGAAAAGATTGGAGAGAAGTTCTAAGAACTGAGAAGGCAAGGGATTAGGAAAGTCAGTGCTTTCTGTAAAACGCTCCCTAGGGGGAAAAATACACTGGGGCAGTTCTGTCCAGAACTGAAATAGTCACTCTGGCCACGCAACAGAATTTTCTCTTCCCATCATTTTCACAATGACTTTCATCATTGAGATCAGTGCTTGGGGCTTTAGCCGTGGCTTGGGGCAGTGCCGTTTGAATCATGTTGCACATAGTAGCGCTCAGGGCATGTGGCTTCCTCACACTCACCCCTGCAAGACAGCATTCCCAGTGGAAAGTAAGCCAGTTACAGTCCTCAAGCCTTAACCACAGCAGAGATAATTTTAAAATTTCAAACCCTGAGAGTCACAAGATGCTCTGTATAAAAATAAAGAATTGGGTGCCAATCTCCAGTTTTTCTCTAGGGTAATTATTTAAGTGTTCAACTAAACATGTTCTCATTTGAGTAACTGCCAGGCTGTGGTAGTTTATAGCAAGGGGCATTTACCAGAGCAGGCCTTGAATGTACTGGAAAAAAAGATTTTGTCAAAATTACAGTATGAGAAGGTCAAAGTTGAAGGCTCTTGAGATTCTTTTTTCTGTTTCCCAATATAATGTAGAAAAATAAAACAATTATTAGGATCTGAGGAATTAGAGTATTGTAGATTTAGTAGCAGTTGTTGAAAATATGTAAATTAGGATTAGAATATTTCCCTGTTTACCAGGAAGAGCTAATATGTCCTTTTATAGTGTTTTATCCCAAGGAAGGATTGCAGGCATGGATAAAACTGATTTGTGTAATCCTTCAATCAGCAAATGTTTATCGCAGGCCTACTGTGGGCAAGGCATGAACAAAGCTAAAGTCCTCACCTCTGGGGCTGTACATTTTGGTGGGAGGGGGCAGACGATTCCAGATACATATTTAGCATATTAAAGTGGATAATGGCTATGAGGAAAGGAAGGAGGGCAAGGAGAAAAGGTGTGAGATAAGAAGAGAGTGGTGTCTTTTCTCTCGGGTCTTCCAGGTGGACCTTTGATGAGGTGACGTGACATTTGAAAAGTGACATGAAGGAAGTGAAAGAGAATACAAGCTCTAGATGGGACTTCAGAAGTTAGCATTTTCATGTCCAAATCTACCAGCCTCTGCCTGAGCTTCTTGCCTTTCTTGGGACATGTCCTGCTGTCCCAGCTAATGCTTTTCAACTTGGCTCCCAGAGCTCTGCCTGGCCCTTACTGGTCCCAAGGCAACTCCAGATCCCGTAGGGTGTCAGTCCTGACTCTTTGTACCAGAAGTGAAATTGGATTCTCCCCACTTTGCCCCTCTTTTGTGTCCCTAGAAAGTTCTATTATGGCACCTATAAGGTGTTATTGCTTTTTGTGGTTTTGTACCTTTCTCCTAATGCTAGGCAGCAAGGTCCTTAAGAGTAGGAGTTGTGTCCTATTCATTTCTGTATCCTCAGTGCTCATCACAGGGTCTAACATATTATAGGTGCCATAACTTTGTGTTAAAAAAAAAAGATATTTAGAGAATAAAAAGGAATGCACTATCAAGCCATGAAAAGACCTGGAGGAACCTTAAAAGCAGATTGCTTAGTGGAAGAAACCACTTTGAAAAGGCTACATATTGTACGAGTCCAACTATATAACACTTTGGAAAAGACAAACTACAGAGACAGTGAAAACATCAGTGGTGGACAAGGGATGGGGGCGGGGGTCTCAGGGGAGGAAAGAATGAGTAGATGAAGCACTGGAAACTTTACGGTGGGGACACTATTCTGTATGGTATTAAAATGATGGATACATGTCATTATTGACTTGTGAAAACCTGCAGAACTGTATGACACCAAGAGAGAACACTAATGTAAATTATGGACTATAGTTAATAACAATAATAATAATGTATTAGTATTGGTTCATCAATTTTAACAGATCAACCCCATAAATGCAAGACAGTAAATGTAAAGGAAGCTATGCATGGGGCTTTGGGGGATGAGGAGTCAGTATAAAGAATGTGATGTATTGTGTACCAACTGTTCTATAAATCTAAAACTGTGCTTTAAAAAGTCTATACATTATTTAAAAATAAAATTTGGGGGGCACCTGGGTGGCTCAGATGGTTAAGCATCTGCATTCAGATCATGATCCCAGGGTTCTGGGATGGAGTCCATCATCTGACTCCCTGCTCAGTGAGGAGTTGGCTTCTCTCTCTCCCTCTACCCCTCCCCCATGCTTGTGCATTCTCTCCTTTCTGTCAAATAAGTAAATAAAATCACATAAAAAATAAAAATAAAATTTGGCAGTGAAAGTAAGGATTGATGTAGGATAGTAGATCGACTACTTTTTTAAATATTGCTTTTCAAAAAGAAATGCTTGACCCTGTGTTAATTATAATGGTATGAAATACTTGATGGAATTCACAAGCAGCTACCTTCCTTCTTGACACCTTTTCTATCCCATGTACAATGGAAGGGACCAGATGGATAGATTATCAGCGTCTCTGTGTGCTGCAGAGAGAATACAACCAGGCAGGCACGCATGGGTTCGAGTCCCACCTAGCTGTGAGATCTTACTGAGCCTCAGTGTGCTCCACTGCATGAAGATCATACCACTGGCCTCAGAGGGTGTGATGAGGATTAAATGAGACACATCATTACATGGTAGCACAGAGAATGGTGTCAAGAGTATGACTACTTTATGACTACTAGCTTTCTTTATTGGCCCTTTCAAGAGAATATAAAAATAAAGTAAAGGTCTGAATAAGTGATGGGAGAAATTAAGAACACAAAAGACTGATCACATGTTGATGTAGCACTGAATTCAAGTTTTAACCTTAAAATTGAGGACTAACCCTAGTTTCCATTTGGTTCTGTAAGTTCCTTTTTCTTTCTTTTTTTTTTTTAAGGATTTTATTGATTTACTTAGAGAGAGAGAGAGCACGCGCACGTGCATGAGAGGTGAGGAGGGGCAGAGGGAGAAGGAGAAGCAGACTCCTCACCGAGTGGGGCTCAATCCCAGGACCCAGAGATCAGGTCCTGAGTCAAAGGCAGACGCGTAACTGACTGAGCCACCCAGGCGCTCATTTTAGGTTCCTTTTGAACAGGCATCTACACTGCTTCTTTGACACATTTTTATCTTTATTAAAACAACTTCTATATAATGACAGGTGAAATGACTTTTCTCATGTTGGGTTTTCTCAGGTAACAGGTGAGAAGTGGGAAGAAGGTAGAATCTGTCGGTTAGAAATATGGGAAACGCTTGGAAGTGTCTTGATAGGGAATGTGACATCATTAACAATATATCATGACTTACAATTATTTGACTACAAGTCTCAGTTTCCTTACTGAGGACAAATTACCATGCCATGTGTTGGTTATCTTTGCATTTGTCTCCTCCACCAGGAGGTAGTGTAATATTGAGTAGTAGGTGCTCAATAAATATTTATCGAATTGAGAGTATATATAGCTTTTCATGAAAAAGTAGTCCTTTTTTCTTTTCTTTTTTTTTAAGTAGGCTCCACACCCAACGTGGAGTCCAACGTGGAACTCAAACTCATGACTGTGAGATCAAGACCTCAGTCAAGATCAAGAGTAGTATGACCAACCAACTAAACCACCCACGTGCCCTGAAAAAGGAGTCCTTTTTATAAGAAAAAAAGGAAGCTCATCTATTAGACTCTCATTTATCTACACATCAAAGACTGGGCTATAGGATATATTTAAAACACAAACACACACACACACATGCACACACAGAGAGAGAGACACACTCACCCATGTATGTAAAAGCAAAACATTAATCTGGGCACATACTTTCCATGTTTCTCTTTCTCAGCTTCTTAGTTTGAGCAGCTGTGCCAAACATCTTGGGCTTAAAAGCAGTTCAAAGCAGGCTACAAAGAAAAGAAATCCACTTAAAATATCTCAACTTGACTCTCATCACTCTGTACAAGGTTCAAATGTGACTTGGACACCAACACACCAGGCTGAGCTTTGTGTGAGGAAGTAAATGTCAGACTGAAATGGGAAACTGAAGGAGGTCATTCTCCCTTTGTTGAGCTTCTCCTTCTTGTCAAACCACTGGGCTGCACGTTGCCGTTCTTGTTTGTCACTGATAGCCTATCACAAAGCCCCTTCTGTTAGGATGCCGTACCTGAGACTCCCACTAGCCAGCAGAGCATAAACACCAATGTGGAGCCACCTTCCCCAAACCTCCCACACAATAGCTACTGCTGTCACTGCAGGACAATTGAGTGGATCTTATGGTGGTATATTTTTTCCCATCATATGCATGACAGAAAGTCTAATGGACCTTGTTCATTTCTTGAGTAGCTTTTAAGTCCCTATAAAATGGCCTGTTATCAGTTCCATCAGTGTTCCCAAGATGTCTACCTGGATGCTAGGGAGTCCCAACAGTAGCTGTCTTTTCAGTCCTCCAATCAGCAAGGAGAAGACAGTAATTAGCTGAAAAGTTAGAGAGGAAGATTAATTTGCACCCCAGAAGGAACAGCTAAATACTGATGGCATTTTGTGATAAATAAAATTCACAGTCTTTAAAAATGGAAGGACTAAATGGACTATATTATTTTGTACAAGGATTAATCATGTGCTTTAGCAAAGAAATTGGATCACTGCCCTTAATAATAAAAATGTTAAAAACCTGATATGATTTTATAGCCAGTCTTGGGATATATTATTCTCTAAGTACAGTGCTAATTACACCCTGGTATTGTATTGGGAACAAATATAAGAAAATGGAGAAGAGTAGTAAAATAATATCAGAAAGACACTATTTTTAAAATTACCACTCAGAATGTCTCTGTCATTTTCTAAGAATTAAATGTTGATGTAAATGGGAAAGATTTTTTGACATGCAGAAGGAAAAACTATATCTGATACTGATATTGCCCCCCATTTAGTGGGTTTCCTCTAGAATTTAAACTACCTTTGCCTCTAGTAGTATGCTGGCTCTTTGAAATATTTTCTGAAATTCCTAACCGCTCTCCCCACACCCATATAGTAAATACTACTTGGGATTCTTATTAAGTATAAGGGCTTAGGCTTTCCTGTTCAGTTTGTTATTGGACATAATTCTCAGCCCATATGTGCAGTTGTGCAAACTAGTTTCTATGGCTCTGGCAATTAATCTTGGTCAGCCTGTGGAGCCCTGTCGTCTTCAGGGAGATGTGCTTTAATTGGATGGGATCACATAGTGCAAGGCACTGGAGTAGAATGCATCTGACCAAGGCATCTTTTTTCTTGAAGGTATCTTCTCTCATCCTTTCATAGGTTGCTAATCACTTAGACATCCCTTGTTTCTCATGTCATGGCCCCTGTCAAACTGGGCGACAGTCCCCATCACTTTCCACTATGCTTTTCCATGTGGTACTTTAATGTTTCTGGTTCTTTATGCTACATGACAATGGAAATCTGTGAGGTTGTTTGTGACCTCTCTTCTTATATGTTTTGTGCGGCATTTCTTCCCTGGTTTCACAGGGATCTGGCCAGGGGCAGAACACAAGGTTCTTCTCTCCACCACCCACAGTCCACTGCCTTCATAATCTTCTCTCTCTCTCTCTCTCTCTCTTTTAAATTGAAGTCTAGTTCATCCATGATGTCACATTAGTTTCAGGTCTACAAGATAGGAATTGATTCAACAAGTCTATATGTTATACCATGCTCATCACAAGTGTAGCTACCCTCTGTCACCATTCAGTGCTATACAACGCCATATAATAATACCATTGACTACCTTCCCTATGCACTCATAACTTCTCTTCTGTTTCATCCTCTCATGGGGAATCTTTTTAAAGTCTTGGAGAAAGTCCTCCCTAATTTGCCTTGGAGGCATCTTATATTGTCTCAAGGGATAAGATTTTAGGAAATCAAAGCAGTTAGATTGATTAGTAACTAGTTTTTCATTATGAAATCTCTTTTTGGGAATAGAAGAGAATCAAGAGCAGACCATCTTCTTGGAGAGGGGGAAGGAACAGGGGAAGCAAGTAAGTGGGGCCACAAGTCATTTATAGCTCAAAAATATTTTTCTGCCATCAGTGCTACATTGCTTTTTACTCAGAATAATGCCTACACATATAATGTATGATCCATACAATGTTCATGGAGCAAATCTAGGAATTCAAGAAGGCAAACTCACATATACCTATCAGACTTTATTCTCCTTGATGTCAGAGAGGCTTGAATCATTTTATAATGTTGATGGACACATGGAAAACACCTCTGTTGTATAACTGGAGATGATGCTGAAACATCATTTCTTAAATGTGTGAATGGAAATTATGATTAGGTATCTGTGACACCAGGCTGCATGATTGTGCACAAAAAACAATTCACAAATGTTGTATGACTTCAGGTAATGAGCCAAGAAATCATGGAGGCACAAAATATAAGACTATAAGTTGAGTTTTGACTAGAAGAGTGATTCTCAGTTTGGTCATTAGACCAACATTATGAGGAATTTATTAGAAATGCAAATATCCTAGATATACTGAATAAGAAACTCTGAGAATGGGGTCTCCACATCTGTATTTTAACAAGACTTCTTTGTAATCTCATGCATGTTAAAGTTTGAGAACCCCTAGACAAGGGGATGGTTAGCTTGAATCAAGTGAGTGATCTCAGATAGGTAGCTTCACACTTGAGCCTCAGTTTTCTCTTTTAGCATTAAGAATTACTCCATACTTAATCTAATGAGAAGAGCATCCTTTTGTCTTACTGTTCTTAGAACAAGGTACAAACATATGCGCTAGCTAGTTTCACTTGGTTTATTGGTTATAACATATATCCTTGATCTTATCATTTGCCTAAGAAGAATGGGAACATGTCTGTGTGTTTATGTATATTACACATTCCCTAAGGGTCAATATGCAAGATGGATAAGGGTGCAGTTTCTCTGGAAAGATAGCCTGGTGTCAAATCACCCACTCTAACTCTTAGTGGGTGACTTTCAAGAAGTTTTCAACTTCTCAGTTTCCTCATCTGTAAAATTAAGATGATGCTGTAAGCCTCCCTACCCCAGATAGGTAGAATGAGATAATGTCATGTGAGAGCGAGACAATACAGATGAGGTGCTTATACCAGGACCTGGCACTGGTTGGTGCCTAATAAATGTTAGCAAGTTTTGGGTTGAGCTCAGGCTGGTATCTGTTGTAAGGTCCAGAGTTGAAACAGGTGGCATCTCTTCATTGAAGGAGCTTGTTAGCCCAGTAGGGAGAGTTCGACATGTGAACTTATAACCCCCAAAGTTATTAGAGATCTACAATAGCAGCAGGGAAAGACGAGAACATAAGAATGGGACAAAGGGTCTTGAAAGGACAGTTCAAATGGAGTGAGAAGATCTATCACTGTGGCTGATGGGCAGTCAACAGGATGATCTTCATATAATTGTAATGAAAATGCCAATAACTAATATCAGTTAACACTTAGTACTTATCAGGCCCTGTTTGTTATCTTAATTAGTCTTTTCAGAAACATATAAGCAGGTATTTGTATTATCATCATTTTACAAACATTTTACTAACTAACTGTATTACTCAGGATTTATTTATTATTGAACATATTAACAATAAGCTTATTAAATTGTTACTTATTATTCAATTATTTATATGTATTTATTATATAATTATTAAGTAAGTTATTAATGATAAACCTATTAGAACTCATGTAAAATGTTTTCAGATCTCTCAACAATTTAATTCTTTATATTTCACAAGGTTTTTAAATATTTTCTTTATTTGACAGGGAGAGAGAGATCACAAGTAGGCAGAGAGGCAGGCAGAGAGAGAGAGGGGGAAGCAGGCTCCCTGCTGAGCAGAGAGCCCCATGTGGGACTCGATCCCAGGACCCTG
Source organism: Nasua narica (assembly GCA_028533885.1). NCBI lineage: Eukaryota > Metazoa > Chordata > Mammalia > Carnivora > Procyonidae > Nasua > Nasua narica. The sequence continues at coordinate 68,805,697 of CM052800.1, read as the reverse complement.
AGATCATGACCTGAGCCAAAGGCAGAGGCTTAACCCACTGAGCCACCCAGGCGCCCTATATTTCATAAGTTTTGAATAAGAGATAACAATTCTTTCTCTATTTAATTTAATAATTCTTTCTCTATTTAATAACAATTCTCTATTGTTATCTCCATAAGAGATAATGATAACAAAGAAATGAAATTATTTTCCCTTAGGGCATGCCCCCCTTCCCTGCGTTATAATTTAGGGATTACAATTTGAGACCCTGGCTTTTCTTCCATCTCCCTTCCATCTCTGCTTCACTGAACCAACCAAACTGCCATCTTCTTACTCACAGCAAAACAAAACAAAACAAAAATCAGAAGATGATACAGAAAGAACCTGCCATTTCAAAGCACTCTGTAGAGTAGGAGAATGCTTCGGAACTCGGACAGAGGGGCCCCTGAGATTGTGTGGCAGTGCTGAGATACCTGACCCAAGCAAGCCTGGGAACCCCCCTCCTCTGAGCGTCGGCATTCTTCATCCCCTTTCTTGTAGGACTTCAACTCACTCATTTAAAACTTTCCCTTGCTAATTCCACTGCAGTTTGAACAGCTTCTCAGTCTCACCCAGAGTCTGAATTACTTGAGAAAAATTAAAGGATCACTTATTCATCACTGTGTAACAAATAATCAATTTACTTGACCAATAATTTTAGCTAAATAATTCCATTGGACCAGGAAATATACTTTCAAAAGATGAAATAAAAAAAATAAAGAGAAAAAAATCATCCTGTCAGAGAGAAAAAACAAAACAAACCCAAAAACCCAACAAAAAAAAAACCCCAAAACAACCTGCAAACAAACAAACAAACAAATAAAAAACAAACCAAAACTATTTGGCCTGTCTTTTAGATGAAACAAATCTTTTACCAGCCTTTCCTAAAAGCCTTTAGTGGAGAACATACAAGGCAAAAGAATCAGTCGGGATTTACAGCTGTCAGTGAGGTACTGAAATTTATTAGCAGGTAGATGCCCCCTTCACAAGTGAACACGAAAGCTGATTGGCTTCCCTTTTGTGCCCCCAGCTGAGAAATAGGTAAACACTTTGTATATTTTCCCTTGGTTTTGAGACTGGTACAATACATGGGTCAGGAGAGTCAACAACATTGAAATTGTTAAAAGATTTTTTTCTGAGTCTTCTGGGAATGGTCAAACAGGATACAGTCTTTTATTCTCGTTTCCCTTCGTGAAATGTAGTCTCTTCTTTTTGGAACACATGATAGTTGCTGTGCAGACAGACAGGTCCTAACAATGCTGCTCTGACATTTAAGCATTTCACCTTCTATGCAGTACAGCCTGTTTGTCCTTTTCAACTTGGCTACTGGGCCAAATGCAAAGGAACCACTGTGTGACATTTTGCTTATCTTCTGTACCCCAGCCTACAAAGTTAGTGCTTGAGTGTGTCAGGTATCACCCAGGGACTGAAGAAGGAGGCTTTTTACAGTTAACCCAATCCCATGACCTGTACTACACTGCCTTTGATTTGAAGGCAGTTGAGTTAACTACCAAGCCTGCCCACTACATGAATCGGAATCAAGTTCACCTGAGATGTGGGCACACAATAATTCCTAGTTTTCTGCATAATGGCTTTGGGCATACTCCATTACACGCTGGAGTGCCTGCCAGGGGGAAACAGCAATGTTTTTCTTCTTGTCCGTGCTGCTTCATTCGCAGAGCTGCTTTTATATTTCTAACGTTTTATTTGGAAATACTTTCAGAATTTTAGAGAAGTTGTGACAGTAAGTAGAGTTCAGATAACGTCCTGATATTCATTACCTAGATTCACTTACCTCATTTGGTTTATCATTGGCTCAAATTCTTTCTCTCTCTCTCTCTGCACATGCATACATATATATTTGGAATCACTTCAGGGTAAACTACATATATCATGGCCCTTTACCCCTTAATACTTCTGTTGGTATTTCTTTTTTTTTAAAGATGTATTTGTTTATTTTTGAGGGGGGAGGGTCAGTGAGGGAGGGAGAGGGACATGCAGACTCTGAGCTGAGTCCATGACCCTGAGATCATGATGCTAGCTGAAATCAAGAGTTGGACACTCAACCAACCGAACCACCAGGGGCCCTGGATATTTCTTAATAATAGGGTTTTCTCTTATATAACTATAGTTCAGTTAACAACTTTAGAAATTTAAGACTGAGAGAATACCTTTGTCAGATCTATTATTTTTATAATTTCAATTTTTGGAGGTGCCCCGATACCTTTTCCTACTCTAGGTAAGGGGCCACTCTGGAGTATGCTATTGTATTTAATTGTCATGTCTTTGTAGTCTTTTTTATTTTTTTAGTTGTTTTTTAAGATTTTATTTATTTATTCATGAGAGAGAGAGGAGATGCAGGCTCCCTGAGGAACAGAGAGTCCGAAGCAGGACTTGATCCCAGGACCCTGGGATCATGACCTTAGCGAAAGGCAGATGCTTAACCGACTGAGCCACCTAGGTGCCCCATTTGTTGTTTTTTTAAGTCCAGAACATTTCCACAATCTTTGTATTTTACAATATTGACATTTTTAAAGTCTACAATCTCCCATCCTTTTTTTTTTTTAAGGAATGTTTGGTCTTCATTTGGCATTTATTTGATATCAACTTATGCTTAGTTTTGCATTATATATTTTTGTTCAGAGTACTACATAGGTGATATTACAGCTTTCTCAGGAGAGCTCATCTGAATGCACACTATGTCCATATGCGTCCCTTGAAAATGTTAATTTAGATCACCCAGTCAATGTATTATTCGATTTCTCCACTCTATAGGTACCATTTTCCCCTTGCAGCTAATGAGCAATCTGTGGAGAGATACTTTAAGAGTATGCAAATGGTGTGCTCTTCATCAAAACTTTTTCCCAGATATATTATCAATTGATGATTATCCATTGATGATTCTTTTTTTTTTTAAAGATCTTATTTATTTATTTATTAGAGAAAGAGAGTGAGAGAGAACATGAGAAGGGAGAAGGTCAGAGTGAGAAGCAGACTCCCCATGGAGCTGGGAGCCCCATGTGGGACTCGATCTCGGGACTCCGGGATCATGACCTGAGCCGAAGGCAGTTGCTTAACCAACTGAGCCACCCAGGCGCCCTCCATTGATGATTCTTATCTGGTCCAGTTGTTAGTATGACAACTACAAATGCTAATTTTCCAACTCTTGTACTTCCTCTTCATTGGCCAGTTGGCATTTAACATTTTAATATAATCTAATATAATCTCCTTTCTATTTATTTCTTATTGATATGAACTCATGAATTCCAGTTTTTTGGAATTGTTTATCATGTTAGTGTGCTCAAGTTATCCTTGATGTGATCAGTAACTACCTCAAGCTGTCTCCTGAGTCTTGTAACATGCTCCATTATTTGTTTATTTATTTTGAACACCTCCTCATTTATGGCCAACAAAATGTTCTGGGATCATCTTACATATTTCCAGTCCCATTTCTGGACTCAGCCATTTCTCTAAGGAGTCCTGTTTCCTTTTAGTGGGAAATAGTATTAGAGACCAGGATCTGGACACTAGGCATACCAAGAGGGCTATTTTTTTAAAAGATTTTATTTATTTATTTGAGATAGAGATAGAGAACATGATTGGGGGGAGAATGGAGAGAAGGAGAAGCACGTTCTCCACTGAGCAGGGAAACTGATGTGCAGCTTCATCCCAGCCTAGGATCATATCCTGAGCTGAAGGCAGATCCTTAACAGACTGAGCCACCCAGGAGGCCCGCCCCCCAAAATAGCTATTTTTAAAAGACTCACATGATGGAAGGTATTGTGAGATTTCACGTAATTGAGCTGTGATATCATTAAATCATATCAAGTTGATTATTCTAAATGTTCAAAAAAGACTTAAAGCTTAGATTTTAAAATACTGAAGTAGAAATAAATGTATAACTAATTCAGAATGCTTTTTGACTATTTTGTTTAACATCTTATAAAGTAGGGTAAGAGAAAGAGTGCAGCAATGACACACTGGATTTGATTTATTGTAATGGTACAACCATCACTGGGAAGCTCAGTTTTCAAGCGGTATTGTAAAGTTATTGATTTGGTTTGTGATAATGTCCATTCATATCTGGCACACAGAAAACACAGCCACCTTCAGAAACAATGACACACAGGATTCTGCCTCGCGTGGTGCATAGGAGTGGCATATCAGCAGGGCAGGGCTCCTGCAGCCCATCCTACAGTGTTGCAAACGCGCACAGAGCGTGAACAGCATTCTCTCAAGGTTACTTCACTAGCTCCTTCGTCTAATTTGACTTTCAAATACACACTGCCTTTTTTCTGGCCAAAGCTCTTCATTTGATTCTCAGAAAAGTCCTCTTTCAGTAGTAGATGTTCTTCTCTGGAGAGACATTTCAGTAGCTTCGTAGGAGAACTTGGCTTATTTTCAATTTGAATGTGTATTAAAGAAAATGATAAGTAAAAGCCCTCTCTACCTCGAGTAATAAACTAGAGCTTTTATATCTGCATTGTGGAAATGCCTTGCCTTATGTTAACACTGTTGATGATTTAAGTAAATTCATACTAATTTAGATTACAACAAAATTATAAATGCCACTCTGGATTACTAAAACCAAGTAGATAATGATTTTAATATGAAGTGTCATTTTATAAATACTATAACATGGATAGAGTACAAAGAGTAAGGAATAATTTGCTATACAAACATAATGCAAAGTTGATGATTTAAAGTAAAATACCTCAAATATGAATACATGCACAAAACCACAATGGATATACACACCCATAATTTCTCAGGAAACATAATTATTTAGCCTTCTATCATGTGGACAATTTTCCTTCAATAAATAGTTGAGTTCTCCAATGGGCTGTAAATCACTGGGAAAAAGATCAGGGCACATTATATGCTACCTCAGGAAGGGAGTCTAGAAAATGAAGTGACATGTGCTTGGACTTTGTACTATTGGGATTAAATTGGAGAACTTCTCATATTAGCCCCAAAATCAAGTATTATCTTAACTAAAAACTGTAAAGTTGTATTAAACATTAAAGAGAAACACATAACTGAGAAATAACTAAAAATTGTGCAAGTTTTAGAAGAAACACAATTTAGCTATCAAAGATTTACTAGGTCTCAAAAACTAGTAAATCCTCATTAATAACTAACTTATTTTTTTTTGTATTTTTAAAAATATATTGACATTAGAAGTTTTTAGAATTCTTGCCCGCTGAATGTTTTTAATCACCACTCATTTGGAATTTTAAAATAAAATTTTTGTTATAGGAATAGGGTTTTTTTTGTTTGTTTTTGTTTTTGTGGTTCAATAGCAATTTAAGCTTTATGTCGGTGCTTATCTGCTTCCCCTGGGCACATTATGACTGATTAGACATAGTAGACAGCTATCACAAATTGTGGCATTTTTCAAAGATGGCCACAAAAATATCATCCATTCAACTGCCCTTCTGTACTACTGCCATTCCACTATCAAGATGTGGTATCTATTTCTCTACCTCCTTAAATCTGGGCAGTCTTCGTGGCTGTTTTGGCCATTAGAGCATGGTACAATGATGCAGTTCCACGTCCTGGTGTAGCCTTAATTGTCTGCCAGTTTCTGCTTCCTGCCTCTTAGAAAACTTCCGCCATATAAGAAGTATAACAGTGAGACACCATGGTGTGGAAACCATATCTCATGGAGCAGCCCTGAAGGATGAGAACTTATGTGGAGAGAGGCAGACAGGCAGACAAAGACAGAGAGAGAGAGAGAGAAAAGGAGAAGAAAAAGAAATACAGAAAAAAGAAGGAAGGAAGGAAGAAAGGAAGGAAGGAAGGAAGGAAGGAAGAGGTAGAAAGGAAGGAAGGAAGGAAGAGACAGAGAGTGCAAGTTGCTGCAAGGTACTAAAAATATGAATAAAGAAGGTATTCTGGAAGGAGATTCTCTGGCCCCAGCCACCATAGCTGCAGATGAAGCCATGTGAAACAGATAAATTATCCTGCCAAACCTTTTCCAAATTTCTGACCTACAAAACTAAGTTTTCAGTCAACTTCTTAAGCAACAATAGATAACCAAAACATAAATACTGAATAAATTTAAATTTATTAGGGAGTCTCCACACTACAGTTTGTTTTGCCTTTTTTCCTTTTGTCATGGTGCAAGGCAATGTTTTGGGTGCTGGTTATAAAAATGGAAAAGATAAATGTTATCTGGCCCTTGTTATCCAGTAAGAGATACACAAAAACAATTACCTACAATAAATGTGACAAATGCAATAATAAAGTAATAAGAGAATATAGAAGGAATAATTAGTTCGTCTTCCATCAGAAGTTAGGCATTACAATGGCAGGAATCTTCATCTGCTTGGTTTAGACCAAATACACAGGTGTATGATCCAAAATAGATGCTCAAAAAATATTTGTTGAGTAAACAAATGGCTGAACTCATGAAGGAGGTGATGGGCATGTGAATGGTAAGGTTTGGAAATGACTCCTGAAAGAATTGAGAAAAGCCGTATCTTGAAGGATGCCTAGAATTTTGTTAGAAGGGATAGCAGAAGACAGTAGCTAGGATATGGGAGGTAACTGGAACAGTCTACCATATACCATCGTGTGCCACTGTGTGGCTGGCAACTTAGGCTGTGGGAGCAGTGAGAATGGTCTAGTATTCATTAGTCAGGCCCTAATTTGAAAAATCTTGGCATCCCACCCAAAATTAATCTTAGGAAATATTGAGGATTTCAGTGGGATCAATTCCCAGAATGAGGTAATCCTTTAACACATCCAGAATCCCATATGTCACTCAGACCCAAGAGTTCTAGACCCAGAATTAGTTCTTTGAAGGAACTGGTCACATTTCACTGAAGTCCTTGGACTTGTTTTATGATCAGCATAGTCTCTAGGTTGGGAATAAGTGGAAACTTCACCTTGCTTATCAAATTTCTTTGAGACATAGGTAATGTAATACTTACATTTCATTTTATATTTGAGAAGGCCAGGAAGTTTTAATGACTAGAAAGTCTAAGTTTATATTAATTGGCATTAATTTGTAGAAATTGGAACTCTCCTATCTATCCTCATGCATTAATTCATTAATTATTCATACTTGCTTTGCAATATCTGAAAAATGGCGAAGTATTTTCAATTCTTTAGGTAAAGGTCTAAATCCCTATAATAACAACAACAGTAATAGTAATAATAAATAAAGTAGGAAATTAAATTACTTAAGCCAGTAAAGACCTCTTCATCTTTTTTTTTTTTTTTTAAGAGAGAGATTGAGAAAGTGAACAGGGGTGGGGAGTGAGGGGCAGAAAGAGAGGGAGAGAGAGAATGCCAAGCAGGTTCCATATCCAGTGCAGAGCACCACACAGGGCTCAATCTCTGACCCTGAGATCATGACCTGAGCTGAAATCAAGTCAGGCGCTTAACTGACTGAGTTACCCAGGTGTCCCAAAGATCTTTTGATCTTTTAATGGATCTTAGACAAGCTTATCCTTTGTTATGTTCTTGAGAAGATAGTATGTCATATTAAGTGTTTTGGAAGAGCACTGTACCATGTACTGAGGAAATAGGGGAAAAAAATGGAAAATATGAATTCTGTCTTCAGCAAATTTATTTGTTTGCTTGTTTGTTTGTTTTTGAAAGATTTTATTTGATAGAGAGAGGTGAGAGAGGAAACACAAGCAGGGGGAGTGGGAGAGGGAGAAGCAGGCTTCCCACCAAGCAGGGAGTCTGGTACAGGGCCCTTGGATCAGGACCTGAGCTGAAGGCAGATGCTTCAGTGACTGAGCCACCCAGGCACCCCTGTCTACCGCAAATTTAAAGGAAAATAGTAGACTCAGTATAAGTCCAAATAAATACCTGTAATCACAAGTGAAATAAATACATATTAAAAGACCTACAAATGTACCTACCAAGATAGTGTTAACTTTCAGCTATTTCTGTGTCACTCATAGGATTGTCTTAGGAGGGAAACGTGTCTTTTAAGATAGTCATGGCACTCCACCTGGAAATAGTGAAAGTTTGTCTATTTCAGCTACTTTATAAGAAGTGGTTAAGGACAAAAAGGCATATACCAGTCCAGAAGTGCCAATATTTCCAAATAAATCTCAAGCACAATGTTGACAAATTAATACCAAATATTGAAAGAAAGTTAATAAAATTTTAATAAGATATTTATTATAATTTTTCGTTTCAACCTTCACTGTTAAAAGACTGATCCTCCCATTTTTAAAACATTGCTGGCGAGCTGTCTTTGCTATGAATTATGTCTTTCTGACAATAGTCATATTCTCTTCTCTGCCTTACTTAAAAGTACTGATGACTGGGGTGCCTGGGTGGCTCAGTTGGTTGAGCGGCTGCCTTCGGCTCAGGTCATGATCCTGAAGTCCCAGGATCGAGTCCCTCATCAGGCTCCCTGCTCCATAGAGAGCCTGCTTCTCCCTCTCCCTCTGCCCACCACTCTGCTTACTTGTACTCTATCTATCTCTGTCAAATAAATAAATCTTTAAAAAAAAAAAGTACTGATGACTTAGGTACCATCAAATTGTAGGGTTTTTTATGGGCCAAGATTTAATAAAAATTGATGGTACTTTACCTCTAATATTGAAACACTCTGAGATATCATTGCTAAAATGTCCTTCGAGCAACACTTGGAAGGCAATATATATATGATGTCATATCATAACAGATAATCACTAACATTAAATTTTATATCGCTCCTATGAATGGCTGTTATAGTCAGCAGGTGACTTTGTTCAATGCTTAAGCAGGTCTAGACTGTAGAACCAACTGCCTTATGACTCTGATGGCTGTTTAGGGTGGTTACTCATTCATTGATTTCTGGTATGAGTCCCACTACTGTTAGGCAACAGGTGTTGGTTCTCTAATCTCTGCACAAGAGTAAACATTCTTATTTGGCTTTATCACAGACAGTGGGTTCCTTGGTTGGGTAAAACTTTGTAATAGTCATGATACTAATTGGAAAGTATTAGGGCATTTCTGAACATATATTTCCAATAAGAATAGCTGACATTTCTTGGGTACGTACTGTATGTCATGGTGCTAGGCATTTATAAGTGGCATCTGACTTAATCTTTATAGCAACCTATAAACATTATTATTATCTCTGTTTTATAGAGGAGAAACTGAGGCACAGTCACACGACATTAACTAGATGAGTAGAATTTCAAAGTCAGGTTTGGCTCCAGAGTACCTATTGTTTTAACCACTATGCTGACATCAACCAGTGGAAAAACATCAGTGTGGTGTTTTTATGACATTAGAACTTACATAAGATATTAACTTCTTGTTGGATATTGGATCTTAGTGATACAATTAATGTAGGTTGAATGATAGAGGAAAAATGAGAATTCTTAGTTGTGATTTGACTCTTATAATTATAAACAAGCTAACCTTGATTGACCCTGAAAACACATGTTGGGATCACCTATTCTAACCACATCACTATAAAATATGAAAATTCTATCACATTTACAATAATTGTTTCAAATAATGGAACTACACAAAAACTCACCAAGAATAGGTAATTACTAATGAATCAGAATTTTGTCTTTTAAGTTAACAATATCCGTATGAAAAAGTTGGATGGACTTGGAAAAAAGAACATGCTCCAAAAAAGAAAAACAGCAGTAAAATTCAAATATCTGAATGAGATTGTCTGGTAATGGGCAATTTCAAATGAAATAATCTTGACATAATGGTTAACTGTAAAGAAATTTAGGAAGCTGGTTATAAAATTAAAAGCATTGTAAACATAAATTAAATATTTTCTAACTCCAGATACATAAGTATAAATCCATATATGATCTGATTTATTATAAAAGCTTACAGCATGACACCAATAAAACCATTCTATATCAAAAGGGACAAACCCTAGTACTTTCCCCATATGGCATGTGTTACAGGCAGTTTCATGCACCTGTTGTGGGTGTGTTTTCAGCACTAAAAAAATCAGTGTATTGGAAACTCATCATAGATACAAATTATCCAGAATTTAAAGATTTTTGAATACATACATCTGGCATAAATCAAGATAACATAAGCCAAAACAAGAATGCTAAACAAAAGGCAAAAAATGTTATAACTTTTGAAAAAATCAGAAGAACAGTTCTATTATGATCATACAGAAATTTATGATTTTATGTATGCAAATCTCAGACATTAATAGATGATGAGAAGTTTAGATAATACTCAATAGTTCCATTTACCTTCATGGGAAATACAAATGCATGGATTTAGATGAAAATTTATAACAATAAGCCTTGCAATACATGAAGAGAAGTAACATCTTTTTATATGTAAAAAAGTAATATATCAAAACTTCATTAAACTAAGTACACTATTATGTAAATTAAAAATAGAAACCTGTGGGGAAATAGTAAAATGCTAAGAAAATGTCTAAGACCTGCCAACAATGAACAGTATTACTTCACAATAAATCCTATTACCCTTTCTGAAATGACCTGGACAAGAAATTCAACTCAAATGTTCCTTTTAGCCATAAGAAGGCAAAATAAAATTGCTTACTTCTCTCTGTTGGAGTTGTTAAAGAGACTTCCTCACCATTCTTCTAAAATGTTATGATGAATATTCCCATTTTAAACAGTATTTGTTAATTTTATAAATATAAGTAATAAACATTTTCTATTATTTCTCTAGGTCTGGATCTGAAGAATCTCATTGAAATTGGGAACGGACAGATCCAGTAGAGACTTTCCAGCTGTGGAAGAGTTATTTGAAATGTTAATCCTCCTCCCCGAAAGAAAACGATTGTCATTATTTTTTCTCCCACTCTCTTGCTCTTTGGGGACCGTTTCTCTTTTAATTTATTGTTCTGCGTTCTAAAAAGTGGAGAGAGATTACAAACCATGTTTAAAAAGCGTATTAAATATAACTTATGGTAAATTAGTAATACCTCTTGAAAAACCCTGCTATGATCTCTCCCGTGGTGCTTCCTTTGGGGGAAGATAACTCAATTGTGTTGATTTAAAGGTTCTGTCTAGTTCTTTTAAGCATTCCTTTGATGTTGTATTGCTCTGCTTGTAATAGACTGTTATTGCCCTATATTGAGTTTGCAGAGTGAGGGTAAATCTTTCGTGATGTGATTGTGCCACCACAAACTCAATATTGTTCACGGGGCCTTTATAACTCTCAGCTACATAGTAGCAGACCTGCACACATTTTCATTTTTACCATTTTAGACTTATATTCTTTGTTCTGAGGCTGAAACCACGTGTGCTTACCTACATTCTATAGTGCTTGCTCTCTGAAGTGGTAACTCATAAGCAAAGAGAACGTTGTCAGGTGGGTTTTTTTCTTTTTCTGAAATTGTCAATTTCATTGTTGATCTTTTTCATTATGTTCCGTTAGGTACTCTACTGTGTTATTGAAAAAGCACCACTATTGGGAACAGCTCAGTTCAAATAGCTATCCAAGTTTCTAGTTTGAAATCTTTTCTAAGGGTACATAATGGCCCTAGTAAAGGAGATTCTCCTGAGGAGCCCTATCCTATCTCGAAATAGATGAATGTGATGGCCCCTGGTGGCAGATCGCACCCATAGACGTATGTGATCAGAGGTATTAACATAGATCATTCAATATGAACATTGGCCTGTTTGATTGAAAATAGAAACTTTCTTTATGTAGTGGCTTGTGTTATTATTTGCTTCTTTTGTAAATTTCTTGCAAAAATTAGACCCAATATTTTTCACTGGTTCAGCATTCAACTCAGTTTAAAATTGCTTGGGGAGGGTATGTGCTGTGGTAAGTGCTGTGAAATGTGTAGGCCTGATGATTCACAGACATGTACCCTGGGGCAAATAATATATTATATGTTAATTAAAAAAATTTAAAAAAGAGAAAAGAAAAAAATTAAAAAAAATTGCTTATAAAGCAGGATAGCACTGAGGCTACTTCTTAGGCATTTGTTTTACTCCTTGACTTGTGCCCTGTTATCATTATCCTTTTTCCTGACATGTTAAAGGATATGACCACACAGTTTTTGAGAAATAATTAGTGGAGAAGCAATTTTGAGAGAATAAAAAAATATCCACAAATATAAGGGGATATTTTACCCATTACAGTAGACTGGATATTGAATAACCAAATGTATTAGGTTTATTATTTGCTAAAGTAGCTAATAATTATTACTCCAGCAAAGTCATCATTTCCTCAACTAAAAATATTTTTCCTTGTCACTTCCTTGTTAGTAAAAAGAAACGAAAACGGTAGTCTTCAGTCTCCAAGATGGATAAAGATTCATTGCACTGGTAATTGTCTACATCCTTGGCATTTCTGATGGTCTTCTTCTTTCTGTTTCCCCCTTCTAGTCCCTTCTCTTCACTCTATGCCTTTTGCAAATGAAAAATCTTTTTTTTTTCAAAGATTTTATTTATTTATTGTAACAGAGAGAGAACACAAGCAGCCAGAGAGGCAGGCAGAGGCAGAGAGAGGAGCAGGCTCCCCGCCAAGCAAGGAGCCCGATGTAGGACTTGATCCCAGGATGCTGGGATCATGACCTGAGCTGAAGGCAGCTGCTTAACCAACTAAGCCACCCAGGGGTCCCTGCAAATGGAAAGTCTTAAGAGCTCTACAGTTCTTTATGAAGACACTTAAGGGCACACAATTCATAGGAAGGAAATTTCTGAGGTAATGCTTAGTAGGCATAATTTTAAAAGATGAATATGTATTATTCAATGAGAATGGGGTTCACTATTTAAACTAGAATTGCTTGGATAGGACCTTAGAAAGCATCTCCTAGAGGTTGCAAATAGCTGGCCATTGGGCCACATATGGGCTATTGATGTATTTTCTTTGATTCACACATGGCTTTAGTTTTGTTTTCATTTAGGGGTTTCTTGTGTTTTTGTTTTGTTTTAATTAGTTGCTAACATTTTAAAATAGGAATTTTACCTTAGAATATGGATTTTCACCTTCTTTTGAACAACTGGAAGCTTTGATAACACCAGGCCAACAGTCTCACCAGGGACACCATCTGAGGTGGCTTTTGTATTAATCTTTTGTTGGCTGCTTCATTTGCCATACTGCTGGCCCCTAAGTGATCTGAGTTTGTGATATCTGTTTCTAGTCTAATTCCAGCAAGTTCTTCTACCTCTTCACATTGCTCACTCTGACCTCTTATCTCGCCATGCCCCTCACTCCATTTCCATCTGTCAGAATCCTTACACCTCAAAGAGCATTTCCTCCCCATGGCTCTCTTCAGCCACTCATCATCACCTCCTAGAAGTCTCTCCTGCTCCAATTCTTCCTCTGCCCTTTGTTAATTGCACACAATCTGCCTTGAGTTATATTGATTGTATTTTCATCTTGCCTCCTAATAATCGTGGACACTTGAAAGGCATGAACTATCTTTGCATCACACACAGTGACTTCCTGCACGATTCCTTGCATGGAGTATGCTCTCCATAGATCTACAGTAATGCAGATACAGATATATAGTAGTTATATATATATATATATATATATATATATATATATATGAATGAAATCATTGAGATCAGTATTTGGGAGATTAGAATTTCCTGTCCAAGTGGTCAAGGAAATAAAAGCGGGAGGAACAAAGAATGAAATTTTCTAAAAGGGTAACTGAGAGTGGATTATATTACAACTATCATTCACTTCAGTAATTGCTTTCCTTTTGGGGCTGTGTTCAATCACAGCCCAAACATCCTTGGACAGTATCACTGGGAGAGAATGTGCCTCAGTCTTACCTCCTATCTACACATTATTAGCAATTTGGCATCATTTCCCCACTTCGATGTTCTCCTTTGTGTGGGGGTGGCAGGACATCTGGGAACTACATTCCCAGAATCTCTGATATCACGTTCTGTGTTAGGTGCCGCTAGATGTGTTCACATCGGATCCTCAAGGCGCTAGAGAAGCGGGAGCCATGTTTTCCTTCTTTGGCAGCAGCAGGCAGGCATATGGGCTTCTATAGATGAGAGATTTTGCAGCAGTCTCCTCTGAGCTTTTTTTTTCTAAGAATGACCTGTTTCCTCATTGAATTATTTAGAGGTGTTTCTGCTTTCCCATTTCCCCGATGAAACTCCTACTGACACATTTTGAGAAGGAAATAAGCAACAGGGTACCTTTTAGTAAATTCATTTCTGACTTTGACGTGGTTAAATATTTAAAATCAGAGTTTCACCAATTAGAAAATGATATGAATGAATATCTCCAGAATAGAAGGAGGAGATCCTCCCCATAAAAGGAGAAAGGTGAAGATATCTCAAGTTTTCATTAGGTGACTTACAAGAAGAATATATTTTCTTTTTATACAAGAAATTATTTGCAAGATAAATAATGTTCTGAAACACAACCTAGGCTATGTTAACTGACAAAAATACTGATAAAAATATTTGAAACCATAAATATTACTTACCCTCAACCTAAATTCAATGGCTAGCAGAGTGTTTTGTGTATCATAGATATTTAGCAAATGTTAACTGATTTAACTGTAAAGAAAAGTGCCTTGCTTCTTTTCAGTGAGTTCTGGTGTGTGTGAGCAGTATTCTTCGTGTGAAATAATTTAGAAGATGTTTATTATTTGGCTTCGTGGAGCATAATCAATGCACTGAGCACTGTGACATATCTAGAAATGGCCTTGGTTCCTGTTCATTAGGTAAGGAAAATGGCTTATTATAATTTCCTTTTGCTCTAGATTAGCTAGGATTTCAGCAAAATTGCTGCTGCAAACTTATTTTAAATAGCTTGAAACACAATAAACAATTTGACTATGGCTTAGTCAGAGTCCTATGGTATGGAAGGCTAGTCAGTCCACTGAGGTCCAACATAGTGAGTTAGAGGGTTAGGAATACTCCCATGAGCCCACCCCTCAAAATCATCCCCCAGTCTTCAAGACAGAGCTGTCTTGGTTGGAATTCAAAGTAACTCTTCTTTGAAAAGATGGTTAGTTACCACTGATTGCATGCTTTTTCTTTGCTATATTTCTATTTGTGCTTGGTTTTTGTTGCCTGCTAGATTTCTTGCATCAGATACTTTGACTCTTTTTTCTCTGAGGGTGAATGGGCGTAAGTTGCATTTGTACAGGTAAAGGTTTTCTGGGAGATGCTGCTTTGTCCTGGTGAACGTGATCTGTCAGCCATTTACCTTGCTTTTTACATAACAGTTTTTTTGAGATAAACTAAAAAAGTTGAGAAAACAGTCTCTATCTTATATAGGATAGTAAAGATGAGACTTGTTTAAAAAAAGAACAATAATACACGATAAACATATTTGGATGTAAGGTGAAAGTAATTGGTAATTTGGTGTATTTAATGTCTATTTGTGACAGTGAGGATCACTTTTTAGAAGAAAGTGGCGCTAGACATAAAGTCTTTTTTTCTCCTCATCCCTTTAGCAACGTACTGGGAAATGAACATGTAGAACTGAAAGCAGTGAAACAAAAATCTTGATTTACTTCAATCCAACTAATAAGGAGTCTGGAAAATGCAATTGACTAAAAAATCTTATAAAACTTAAATTGTTGCAACTGGATTTTCTTTCAATTTTCAGAGAGCCACAGAGTATTATAACATAATAGAATTTTATATTAAGAGAAATATGCAGGCTGTCTCTAGTGATCAGTCTTGATTCACAGTCTTGCGGTTTTTGCACATCTGCCACTGTAATCATTAAAAAATCCAGAGAATCAAAGTCCTAAAATTTGATTCTAATTTGTTAAAAATAAAAACCTTCTTACCAAAACAAGATTTACTAATATATATTCTAACATATAAAAATTATATATAGTTGAATTTACATACATATATATACTAATATAAATATTTTGCCAAAGTAAAAGCAGAAACTATTTCTGACAATCAAATGTATTTTTAAAAAATATAAAGTAGTATTTATTAGTGGAAAATCCCAAACACATAGAAGTGCATAAAACACAGTCCCTTTTCTTAATCCCTTGGACTATAAATAATGTCAATAATTTGACATATATTTTCCCAGTTTTCTCCCATATATTTATAAACAAACATTTATGTTTATAGTCCTGAATGGGATAACACTAATCGTACTATTCTATAACCTGATTTTTTTTTCTCTCAATAATACATTGTGTACATCTTTCTCCATAAATATATATGGACTATAAAACGATTTTATTTTATTTTATTATTTTTTTGAGTAGGCTCCATGCCCAACGTGGGGCTTGAATTCACGACTGTGAGATCAAGAGTGGCATGCTCTTTGAGTCAGCCAGGCACCCCAGGACTGTAAAATAGTCTTATAAATAAAATAATTAAGAAGTTAAAATAATTACATACGCTTGTATTTTGTATTCCATAACCTTGATGAGCTTTAAATTATTTGCAACTTATTGGTAAATTAGATGCTTATTAATACATTGTTGAAAACATTTTCTTAAAAGTGATAGTGAAAGTTTAAAACTTTTCTTATTTCTGCTTGCTTTAGAAAAATATATCAACTGAGTACATAAAATAATTGTTTGTAGAGGTGTTTTATTATTGAACAAATGTAAGATTAATGTAATCTTTAATTATGTTTTATGATGATCTGTAAAGAAATCACTCATAAGATTGATAACCTGAAAGTCTTAAATCAAAAGTTCATTCATCTTCATGCCTCAATGAGAACAGAGATTGCACTATTATTTATAGGTAGGAGAAAAGGAACTAAGAGTTTAGGAATAACCTCACCAGAAGAGTTGGGCAAGAATAGGAATAATGTTATAAGAAATGTAGATGGATGTTTGGTAATTGACTTACGACTCTTTTTCTACTGACTTAGTGGTTCTGTATGAGATAAGATAGAAGGGAGGGCAGGCCACCCTCAAGATTATTATGGCATATGGATTATGTTGGGTCAAAATATCTCCTACATTTTTGATGTGCCTAACTGAAAATTTAATTGCTTGGGAGAGAGGAATGAGGAATTACCAGTGTGACCCAGGATCACGTTGCTGAATTCAATGGCCAATGCTTATTTCTCATTTTGCTTGTCCTTTAGCATGATTTGAAATAGCTGTATTCTTTTTTTTAACATTAGTGACTTTTAAAAATCTTTTATTTTTTTGTTTTCCCCAACTTAATTGAGATATAATTGACATCTAACATTGTGCAAGTTTAAGGTGTGTTGATTTGATCCACTTACATGTTGCAGAATGATTACCGCCGTAACTTTAGCTAACACTCCCATCGTGACACATAATTATCATTTCTTTTTTTGTGGATCTGTGCACATCTGTGATCTGCTTTTCTAGCAATTTGCAAGTACATAATACAACATTATTAACAATGATTACTATGCTGTACATTAGATTCCCAGAACTGCTTCATCTTATAACTTTTAAGTTTGTACTCTTTGACCAATATTTCTCATTTGCCCTTACATCTAAGCACCTCATAACCACCAGGCTTGTCTCTTGAGACAGATGTCTTCTATTTTAAAATTCTTAAATATGTAAGTCAATGCTACCATTCTCACTATTTGTTGTTGCTTTGGAAAATATAACTCATTTTTTTAAAACAAGATTATTTGGGAGAGAAAGAGTGAAAAAGAGCATGAACGGGGGAGGGGCAGAGGGAGAGGAGAAAGAGAAAATCTCAAGCCTATAATACAATATTATTATTTGTATTGTAATACATTGAATAGGGCTCAATCCCATGACCATGAGATCATGACCTGAGCTGAAATCAAGAGTCGGATGCTTAACCAACTCAAGTGCCCCAAATATTGCTCATGTTTATTAAAATAATCATGTATGTTAACATATAAGGGGTTTATTGTTATGTTTAAATGAATGAATAAATGTTTCTCATTTTTAATTTCTAGTATTATAAATATGGATAGATATAGCTCACATAATCAAAAGATCTTTGAGGGATGCCTGGGTGGCTCAGTGGGTTAAAGCCTCTGCCTAAGGCTCAGGTCATAATCTCAGGGTCGTGGAATCAAGTCCCACATCGGGTCCCCTGCTCAGCGGGGAGCCTACTTCTCCCTCTGCCTGCTCTGCCTGCTGTTCTACCTGCTTGTGCTCTCTCTCTGATGAATAAATAAATAAAATCTTAAAAAAAAATCCTTGAAATCATCAATGCTTTTTAAGAGCATAAAGAGGTCCTAAGTCCAAAGACATTGTGAAATGCTGGACTAAATTAAAGGAGAAAATAGATTAAGATAAGATAGAAGGATAAAACAATAATTTTATTCTTGGGTGAACCCCAAGAATAATAAATATCAGAGCACTTTTACTTCAAAGGCATCATTTTTGACATGCCATTCAAAGTTAAGAATTTTGATTTAATATGTAAATTAAACTGTTAAAAAAGATAACTTCAAAAAGAAAATGTAAATTAAATATGAAATCCAATTAAAGTACTGTTAAAAATAGAGACCATCCTTGAAAATTCCCTGAGCAGACAAAACCAGTTTAATCATAGAAATAAAACTTAGTTTAGTTTATTTTGCAAGGCTAACTTGATGTGGGTCATTTCTCACTTACGCATCTGCAAATCATAAGCAAAAAAACTGTTTTCCAAGGTTGATATGAAGTAACCACTGATCATTCCCTATCATTTAAGAAATTCTACCATAATCAATCACTGTGAAGAATAAACAATCACTGCTTTCTCACAATGTAAGTTACTTTATAACCAATATACCTAAGCCTCATTCCATGTCTTGGTTTGAGAACTACCACTTTGTAAACTGTCTTTTTGGTGTGTTCACAATCAACTTCTACTAATTACTACTTCGGTGAAGGTTTTACTTCTGTTATTTCTGAATTTTTGTTAATAAGTACTCTTTTTTTAAATAGTTCTCTGCTCTACCCATGTTTAAAACATCTCCTGAAGTAATTATGGAAAACCTACTTTTAAGTCTTTAGATATAATTATAATAATTATTATGTTTTATTTGAGAGAAAGAGAGAGAGAGAGAGCACGAGCAGGAGGAGGGGCAGAGGTAGATAATCTCAAGCAGACTCCAGGCTGAGTGTGGAGCTGGACTTGGGGCTCCATCTCCTGACTCTGAGATCACCACCTGAGCGGAAATCAGGAGTCTGTGGCTCAACTGACTGAGCTGCCCAGATGTCCCAAGACTTAGTTTTAATTAAATCTTGAAAAAACAAAATAAACATGGAAGAAAAGTCAAAGCCTAATAACTCGAAAATAAAAAACAGACAAAAAAATTAGAAAAATAGAAATGTTTGCATCCTTTTTAAAAAAGATTTTTAAATTAATTAATTAATATATTTATTTATTTATTTGAGAGAGAGAGAGAGAGAGAGTGAGCGAGCATGCGCATGTGCTCGAGGACATGCAGCGGGGAGGGAGAGGGATAGGAAGAGAGAGAATCCCGACCGGACTCTGTGCTGAGTGGAGAGTGGGATATGGGACTAGGTCCCACCACCCTGAGATCATAACTTGAGCCAAAATCAAGAGCATGCTTAACCGACTGAGCCACCCAGGTGCCCCTGGGTGCATTCTTTAAAAAGGTTTTATGATGAAAATAAATCCCAAAATATAAGTAAAAGTCAAGTTAACTATGTCTCTCGGTGAAAATAAATGAAGAAGATAAATCAGACAGATGGGATCATGACCTGAACTGAAGGCAGATGCTTAACCAACTGAGCCACCCAAGTGTCCCTTGAATTTACCTCATATACTGGCACGGATGAACGTGAGGGAGACAATACCACATCGCAGAGTTCAGTGCCAGAGTGGGAAGTGCTCGGAAGACAGACTAGCTGAATAGCATGAGCCTGAAAACTGCTGGTCTTGTCATGGTTTTATTTTGTTTTTAAAAAGAAAGCGGAGGAGGAATGGTCCAAAAGTTTTATCAGGGGAAGAAGAGCTATCAGTCCTAATTCTCAGGTATAGGAGGCATGAAAGATTATAAAGCCACAACTGGTTGTGGTGGCCTTGAGGATGTGCCTTGCAGACCTGGGAGTCCAGGGAGGTTCTTTAACCAAGGGCCACAGCAGCTGGCTCTGGCACCTCCTCCATGCTTCCCACGTGTTGCCTCCCAGCACTTCCTGAGGGAGGCAGGGATGGTAACGCAAGACAGCTCTTGGGAGACATGGGTCCACTTGGAAGGCTGCTTTTGCCCAAGGGACTCCTGGAAGGGGTCATCCATCCTTAGACTGCACAACAGTTGAGTAAGCTTGCGTCTCTTCCCCCTTCACTCACGTCAGACCTGTGTCACAGTTCCATGACTCTCCCAGACTTTTCTGGCTCCTTCCTCATTTTCTCTTACCCATGGCATTGTCCCTAGGAAAACCTTCATACCTTTAACTCTATTGTAGGCCTGCTTCTCAGAAGACAGACAGGAACAGACTTCAGGAGGAGGGGCTTTAGTTTAAGCAAGGACCTGCAGAACCCGCACGGAGATTAAGACCAAAAGGGGTTTGCTGATGATGGCCGAATAGTCCTCAATGGCTGAGAGGAAGGGGTTGAAGGAAGCACGTTTTTCAAAAATGGCACCTTTTGAATCATTTAAAAAGGGTTGTTTCTACACATACTGAAAAATACGAAGACTATGAGAAAAAGATGGTATAAGAAAAGGTATTCCTGAGAGCTATGAAAAGTATGTGGCTTTTTTTTTTTTTTAACAGTCCCCATCATTGACAGGTGGGAAAAATCTTTTTGTTCTTCACCAGGAAGCACCTCTAAATTCATTCTTCCCTTCCGTTTAGGTAGAGCAGAGGGAAAGCTCCCACCCCACTCCAACCCCATGCTGTTCGGGATTTTTGCTATCAGATCTTAAGTCCATTAATATGTGGGCTGAAGCCCAGGACCACGATGAGGCACACCTGAAGGGCAAAGCTTAAGGGGGCAGCTTCAGAGAGCAACTCCCCCACCTCCAAACTTGCAGGGGCTTAAGAGTAAATGCCCCCTCATTTGCCTCACCCTAGTCCTGGCACAGTGTAGGCCATCCAAGGGCTCAGACGGGGTACAGAATTTACTTGTAGGAGCTTTTAGCCCAAAGAACTAAGACAATCCAATGCTTTCACTCCTCTGTTCAGGTCCCAGGAGACAGACACTTAGGGTCCGTCACTGATGGGAGAGCAGAGGCAAATCACGCCTGGAGCTACTCGCTCTTCTCTTTAGCCATCAGGAATTTTCTAGAAATAAATCTCTATGTGAAAAGACTTAAAGGTATTTTGTCCCAGTGGAGTAGCGAAATTGGAGATAATTCTTTATATAGGAGCCTAATGGTTTTTCCTTAGTGCTTTTTCCCCCCTAATGATTAGTAAAGCTACTTTCTTATCTCACGACACCTGAGTTGTTAGCCTTTGCAATGATTTCAGTTTTCCAATGCAATAGGTTTGGAGATTGTTCAAAAGTTTTAAAGATTGGTCTTTTGGGTAATATAAATACAAGCAGTGTGTGCCGACTTGGAATCATTTGGAAAGTTCCAATGCCAATATTTGATAGAAAAGACAGCTGAGAAGGCATGTTGAGTAGCAAGGAGAAAGTTAATAAAGGTAATGAGATCAGAGTGAGAACAACAATGAAAATCCAACCACGTGTGAGTATTTTTTTTAACAGGATCAAAAATGTCTAATTCACTTTCAGATTGGTAGGGACTGATATCTTGTAGTTGTCTGTGGCTTTAAGAATTGGCCACAACAGTTGTGACTAATCAGAATAAGAATAGGTCAGCTAAATTCCATTGACACTTCCGGAGAATCAGCATCCCCATCATAGGGCTTAGTAAGAACCTTCTTAGGAGCATACATTTCATAGATCAGTAAACAGTTTTCAATTTACAAAATGGAAGTGGAGAAGAATGTGTACATGGGTTTTCCAAGTATTTTCTGTTAAGTAAGGACATTTAAAAAACCAGCTATTGTCACTTACCATAATGGTTTAACTCTCCTAGTATAGGAATGGCAAAATCCCAGAGGAAAGTAGGGTCTTCCCCCAGGAAAGGAAGGTCGGCATTTTACAAACATCTCTCTCTCTCTCACTCTCTCACTCACTCACACACTCTACTTTGTCCTTAATATTATTTTGTCTTTTCAATATTGACTAAGACTTTGCATAGACTAGATCTATTTCACAGATAAACATTTGCGAACTATAGATTTTCCAACCTACTTTTAAAAAAGCAGGAAGTTAAGATATTCTAGAAAGTTAGATGTCTATGTCACTCCTTAAAATCTATGATGGTATTTTTAAAAAATATAATACTATTTTTTTAGAGATTTTATTTATTTGAGAGAGAGAAAGAGTGAG
Organism: Nasua narica; assembly: GCA_028533885.1. Classification (NCBI taxonomy): domain Eukaryota; kingdom Metazoa; phylum Chordata; class Mammalia; order Carnivora; family Procyonidae; genus Nasua; species Nasua narica. The sequence continues at coordinate 68,783,459 of CM052800.1, read as the reverse complement.
CATGAGCAGGGGGAGGGGAAGAGGGACAAGCCAACTCCCCACTGAGAATATAGCCCTCTGCCGGGAGGCTCCATCCCAGGACCCTGAGATCATGACCTGAGCTGAAGTCAAATACTTGACCTACTGAGCCACTCAAGTGCCCCAAAAATGTAATATTATTCTGACTGCAAGGATTTTTTTTTTAATTTATGTCAAATACTGCATACTAATTTATTTTACTTTTATAATCTATTATAGTAAAAGACTAAAACTTTCCTAAGCTCTTATTTCTTGAATAATTATTTTATTTATAAAATTTCAAATCTTTATTTTAGGAGAAATGGAGATGGAACACTTGGTGACCCTCTTATCTTAAAAAAGTTCAATGCCTCATCTAGTGCAACATCAGACAAGAGGTTTCCATGACCATTTTTGCAGAGTTCAGATGTCAGAACAGGACTCATTAAGTGAACTGCAAGAATAAAGCATAGAGGAACATCAACAGCCATCATTCAGTCATTTATGGTTCTCTTCTACAACACACCTGCTACTCCAGATGAAATTCTGTGGCTCCATGACGTACCCTAATTTGCATGGACTTTTAGTGACCTATCTGTAAGCACACAGCAAGCACACACCTGCCTGAAAGGCTGGGCCCTCTTTTTTACTTACTATAGGGAAGTATAATAAAACAAGACAGAATAGATTAAAAATTATAGACATTAAAAAGGAAATAGGAATAGCGAATGATCAGATTAAGTAATAACAGTGTGATAGAGAAAGGATAAGACAGAACCAAAGGTCAAATTGATTTATATCCAGGAAATTCTTTGTGAGTTCTGACAGTTTCTTTCATGAAGTTGAAACACAGCAAGGTATAACGTCTTTCATTTATAGGTCTTGCAAAATAATGAACTCAATTTGTTGGAGAAAACTTGAGGGCAGTGGAGCTTTGGCCTCTGAATGGACATTTGGTTTATGGGGTTATGATAGAACCTAGGTCCACAGAGAGACAATGAGTGCAGGCAGCTCTCAGAGCTTCTGACAGTCCATAAGGACACCCCTTCTTCCTCTGCATGGTGTCTTCAGATCTTGGTTGAGAAATATGAAGGCGGTAGGTAGCTAATCTTTTCAATGCATTTTTGTAAGGCAATTTTAGGAAGTAATTCATATTTACTCGAAACAAGATTGGTTCTACTACATAATAGAAGCACAAATGGGAACTACACCACGGGAAGGTGGGTAAAACAAATGGGGGGAATCAGGAAGCCTGGGTTCTGATCTTAACTTCGCTGAAAACTGAAAACTATCAATGTGTTGCTGAGGGGAGACTACAACTACGTCTAGACTTTGTCCTCACCTATAAAATAAAAGTTTTAGATTTGATCTTTAAAAGTTCTTTTCAACTCTAAAATGTTATAATGCATGATGTGTTTTCTATCTCCTGAGGAACCTCTTTCATAAATGTTAATTTCATTGCAGTGTTCTTCCCTCTTAGAGATTTTCAGACTAAAATCAATATACAGTGCTGCTCACCGTTAAAACATTCAAGGAGTCAGTCAATCAAAGTGATCCTGAAGAAAATACGTCATACTACCTCATACAGGTATACCAGAATAAAGACACTATTGTATAGATAAATCAAAATGAAAATAAGAATTAGTATGGTTAACTAGAATAAAAAGGATTATACCTGTCATTGTTACAGATAAAGGCATCCTAAAGAAGTTCCTCTCACACAACCTGTTTGGGGTTTTGTTTTTGTTTTTGTTTTTCACATTTTCTTTCTAAAACATTTTTCCTAAAGGTGTATTGCATTAATCCTGTAATCCATCACAGCTGAAAGATCATTACTGAAGCTATAGTCAGGAAGAAAGTCTTAGCCACAGGAAATTGACTTCCCATGCATTGAAGACTGCAGTTCAGGCTCTCTTGGCTTTCTTGCTTCTCCTACAGTGTTTTTTCTTTCAATATCTCATCTGGTCATACATCTGCTAACCCCACCATCAATTTTCTTTTTGTCTTTGCTTTGATCTGTGCCCTAGGCCAGTGAAAGAGCAGGTTCTTGTTCTCGAAGATGGTGGCACTAAGCTCATTCAGGCTTCTGGAGGGGTTTGGCTACCAGAGGCAGGGCAAAAAATAAATGGATAGGAGGAGAAGTTCAGGTTATTTCTTCCCCCCTCTCTGGCTTTGGTTCTGTGAATGTGTCCTTCTCACATAGATGACTTCTCACTTGGTCTGGAAACACTGCTTCTCCCATTTGCCCAATAGCCTTACAGTGATAATGGGTTCCTGCTGTTGCAAGTTCCTGGCTGACTCACCATCTATTACTGGTTCCTTTAATCCTACATGCAATTCTGAGAATAATACCTTTATTCAATTCCCTTCATGATCCCAGTGAGAGTGTCTCTTCCTGACTAGTATGCCATCTTTCAAGAGTTTTTAAACCTTCCTCTTACAGAATCAGCAAACGTACATTTATTCCCCAGAAAGTGTACTTTGGTTTTAAAGTTTCATTTTAATAGTTCCTGTGAATTTTTAAAAATAAAGATATTACATAAAAGGAAACAGATTTCTTGGTAGTTGTAGTAAGCTTTCTAATTACTTTGGTCCATAATCAGGACAACCTGCTCACGGCCAATACTGGCAGAGTTGACAATGGAACAGTCTCCATTATGCCTTTTTCATTCTGTTAGACCTTCCTTCTCACCCTACTGAAAAAGAAGTCAATCTCTTTCGTGCCTCCCCCCTCCAAAAGAAGAAAAAGGAAACTTACCCAAATCTTTTTGGATACATTAATTCTTATCAGTGCCACTTTATACCTGAGAGAGCAACTATTTCTATTTTGTGATTTTTTTTTTCCAGCCTTCTTAATGTTTATGTGGCAATCACGGGTCTAAGATTGACTTTCCAGTGTCACCACACAACACATCATAAGGTATCCACAAAAGACCAAAGATACTAGAATAAGCCAACTGATAACTGAGCTTTGATATACTGAGCTGCCATCATCTCTCTTTTCACTTAACGAATTCTTTGAAAGGAAGTTGGAAATAAAAGGCAAGGAGCAAAATGCCCAGTTGCCCAACAGAGATTTCTTTAAACTAAAGATCACCTAACACATTTGTTTCTCCTTCCTTTTTCTTGTTAACTATGTCTGATCCTGCCGTACAGGTGCTGGGTTGATATGTTTTCCCTGTGCTGCTTATCTTTTTTCTTCTACTTTTAACTCTTCCTGGATTCAGAATATTTATGAAAAGATTTTATCAAAGAACTACAGTCTTGAATTGAGACTTAGAATATCCAAATCACAGAACAAAACTAAAAGGCAATTAAATTTTGTAAACTCTTTATTAAATTCTAGCATTGTGACATTTGGCATGGGCTAGTATATGTAGCAAGAAAACTGCTCTACTTTTGATGGACAAATTTTGGTCCTTCGCCCATACTCCAAACTGTGGAGCTTGCTACTAGGATAGCAGAACATCTCAAAAATCCATGAAATCCATGCCTGTGGTATGCTCCCTGAGGTTTTCCCCCTCCCTGTCCCACTCCTTTTGCTTTCTCCTTTTTTTAAGGGTTAAACTAGGTGGTTTTCAGAGTTTTACAAGAGAACTATTAGTGAAAAACAATCTGATACATTCAACTTACTAAGGCCCTACTCTTTCCCTCTAATCTTTCAGCAGGGCCCAAGGGAGGCTAAAGTTTAGATCAGTCTATTCTCCACAAGAACTTTGATTCACTATTAAATTCCGTCTAATGAAGATGACTTTGCCATCCCACGGCCATCAACAGGCTATGTGTGGGACAATGCAAAACCCACCTTGTATAGAGGAACATTGTTCTTTCTTCTTAGTTACCCCAGTTGAATAGAATCTCATGGAAATTCACATGCACAAGAGATCTGTGAAATCACTAAGAGTATTAGTCTCTAGGGTGCCTTGGTGAGTCAAGTTAAGGAAATAACTATTTTGCTTAAGTACACACTTGTTCATGTCTTACAGCATGTCATGTTTATGATAAGAGCAAACAGCTGAGATAGAGACATGGAGGGGAGGGGAGAGAGGAAAAGGGATTTTTTTTCAATGATAAAAGTTAAGGTTATAACATAAAAATAATGTAACTATTTGCATAGTATACGCTAATCAAATCGAATCTAATTTCTTGCCTTCTTGCCTTGCAGATAAGAAACAAGAAAAAGGGAGAATGAACAAGTTCTTTAAGCATTAAAGAATTTCTGATATGTCAATCGTATGTACTGAAAAGATGACAGATTATGAAATAAACTTTGGTTCTGAAATTAAGCTATTCTATTTAATAAAATTCCATAATTACAATTTTTTTCCTTCTATTTACTATTAACTTCACATGGTACATTAAAAATCAAGCAATGGGGTGCCTGGGTGGCTCAGTGGATTGAAGCCTCTGCTTTCGGCTCAGGTCCTGATCTCAGGGTCCTGGGATTGAGCCCCGCATCGGGCTCTCTGCTCAGCAGAGAGCCTGCTTCCCCCCCTCTCTCCTCCTGCCTCTCTGCCTATTTGTGATCTCTCTCCTCTCTGTCAAATAAATAAATAAAATCTTAAAAAAAAATAAAAATCAGGCAAAATTAGACAAATGTGACTATGTAAATAACACCCTTTCTGTGGTAATGATCCAAGTTAGTTCCAAGTTAGTGCTAGAGACAAAGACTGTTTTTTTTTTTTTATTAAAGATTTTATTTATTTGTCAGAGAGAGAGAGCATAAGCAGGCAGAGGCAGAGAGAGAAGCAGGCTCCCTGCAGAGCAAGGAACCTGATGTGGGACTTGATTCCAGGACCTTAGGATCATGACCTGAGCTGAAGGCACCGCTTAACTGACTAAGCCACCCAGGTGTCCCAAAGACTGGTATTTTTAAGAAGCAGTACAGCATAAGAGTTATATGTGTAGGTTCTTTCATTCCACCATATACTGCCTGTGTAACTTGTATACGTTACTTAAGCTTCTTGGGTCTCAGTTTACTCATTTGTAAAATGAGAATTACTCATCTATAAAACTACTGCCGAAGTTGTACATAATAAAATTCACTGAGATAATATATATAAAGAACTCAGAGGAATATTTGAAACATTAAGTAATAAATGTGTTCTTATTGTTAATATTTTATTCATCAGACAACATGCATGCAATAACTTCAAAGCAATGAAGTAGAAAGGCTTAGCACATTAGAGATCAAATAATAGTTTTAAATATAATTCATACACATTATTTAACATGAAGCAAAATGTTAATTCCTAATAATTCCTTTTCATTAGTTAGAAAAAATGTATATATATATCATAATTTCTTTACTTATTCATCCATCAATGGACACTTGTTTCCATATCTTGGTTATTGTAAATAATGTTGCAATGAACCTGGGGTGCAGATATTTTTTCAAGTTAGTGTTTTCATTTTGGGGGATAAATACCCAAAAGTAGAATTGCTGCTTCATATGGTATTCTATTTTTAATTTTTTGAGGAAACTTCATAATGTTTTTCCATGGTGGCTATGCCAATTCACATTTTCACCAATAGTGCACAAGAATTCCTTCCCTTTTCTCCACATCCTTGCTAACACTTATTTATTGTCTTTTTGATAGATAACCACGAATGAAAGAACTCATCAGTGAACTTAGGACATATTTTAAACTAATAATGAAAAAAAGTTACAGATATTGTGCAATGCAGCTAACAGCACTTAGAAATTTTTTTTTAATTTCTTTTTTTTTTTTTTAAGATTTTATCTATTTATTTAACAGAGAGAGAACACAAGCAGGCAGAGAGGCAGGCAGGAGCAAGGAGCCCGATGCGGGACTCGATCCCAGGACGCTGGGATCATGACCTGAGCCAAAGGCAGCTGCTCAACCAACCGAGCCACCCAGGCGTCCCAGCACTTAGAAATTTATAGATTGAAAGTGTTCACATGAAAAATAGCTTAATATCAATGAAAGAAGAGAAACAGTTGAGAAATTTAACAACATTAAAAGAGCAACACAATGAATAAGCTCCTACCAAGAGAAATCAAGAAATAAAGAGGAGACATAAATTATATGTATATGAGGAATAAAGAGGGAATATCACTCCAGATCTTATAAAGACATTAAAAGGAAAATAAGAGAATATATGGACAATTTTATGCCAATTCATCTAACAACTTAGATGAAATGAATATGTTTTTTTTTTAATTAACATATAATGTATTATTTGTTTTAGGTGTATAGGTCTGTGATTCATCAGTCTTACACAATACACAGGGCTCCCCACAACACATATCCTCTTCAATGATCATCACCCATCCACCCCATCCCTCTCACCCTCCCTCCTCTCCAGCGACCCTCAGTTTGTTTCCTGAGATTAAGAGTCTCTTATGGTTTGTCTCCCTCTCTGGTTTCTGCTTGATTCATTTTTTTTCCTCTTTTCCCCCGTGATCCTCTGCCACATATCAGTGAGATCATATGATAATTGTCTTTTTCTGATTGATTTATTTTGCTTAGCCTAACACAATCTAGTTCTATCCACATTGTTGCAAATGGCACAAGTTCATTTTGTTTGATGGCTGCATAATATTCCATTATATATATATACCACCTCTTCTAAAGTGGATACATTTTTTGAAAAATCCAACTTACCAAAACTTATACAAGATAAAACAGAAAATCTGAAGAGCTCTATATTTTTATGAATTTATCAATTGATTATAAAAATAACAATTTTCCTCCTAATTTGATACCTCATATTTTATCAGAGAGTCTTGATGTATTTGTGTGTGCCATGGGCCCCTTCTATCTGTTTGGGCTGCTAGAACAAAATACCACAGCCTGGGTAGCCAGAAATTTATTTCTCACACTTCTGGAGGTTGGAAGTCAAAGATCAGGGTGCCTGGGCACCTGGGTGGCTCAGTTGGTTAAGCTGCTGGTGCTTGATTTCAGCTCAGGTCATGATCTCAGGGTCATGAGATCGAGCCCCGAGTCAGGCTCCACACAGGATGTGGAGCCTACTTTAAAAAAAAAAAAAAAGGCCTGCTTTTTCATGAAGAGCTATATATATTCTCAACTGAACCACATTGGCTGCCCTGTGTGGGGCTCTGCATTCAATAGGGGGTCTGTTTGAGATTCTCTCTCCCTCTGACTGCCCCCAATCACATAAATAAATAAATAAATAAATCCTTAAAAAAAAAAGATCAGGGTGCCAATGTGATTTTGGTGAGGACTCTCTTTTGGGTTGCAGATTTCCCATTATATCGTCACATTGTGGGAAGGCCAGGGGATCTTTCTTTATGGGGCTCTTTTATAAAGGCACTAACCTGATTCATGTGGGCTCTACTCACATAACTTAACTGCCTGCCAAAGGTCCTACCTCCTGATACTATCAGAATGGGCAATAGGATTTCAACATGGTGGGATGCAAGTGTCCAGATGATAGCACCTTCTTTGGCAGTGAAGAGAAGTCACCCTTTTTAGAATAATGCGTAAGAATACATTTATGCATAAAGCAAAAATATTCAAGATTACAGTGGGACATTATTACATTGAAACACAAGTATTAAAATATTTGTTATAGTATTTTATGTGCTTCCTTATTAACACTTTAGATAATCAGATCTATTGGTAGATCTAAGAACTATCATTATTTCAGAGTGATGTTGAGTATAAATGCTATTTTGAAATATCTGAAATAACAGTATTAAGATATCAAAATATCTGAGATTGTTGATATACCTGATTTTGATAGATTTGGTTTTTTTGGTCATTTATTGTTTAAATATGACATTCACTATGAATGCTTCAGGTATGCAAATTATATAAGTAAAGATCTTACCCATAGTGATGCTTAGTAACAATTATTATTTTTTACCTTATCTTTTTGGTTTGCTCCTAAAATAGTGATGGAAATCAGGTCTGTTTAAGATTACTAAACTATTACTAAACTAAACAGAGGTTAAGGCCTCTGCCTTCAACTCAGGTCATGATCTCATGATCTCATGATCTCAGGGTCTTGGGATCAAACTCCGCATCAGGCCCTCTGCTCAGCAGAGAGCCTGCTTCCTCTCCCCCCCCCCCCCACCCCGCGTGCCTCTCTGCCTACTTGTGATCTCTCTCTGTCAAATAAATAAATGAATAAAATCTTTTTAAAAAATTTAAAAAATTAAAAAAAAGATTACTAAACTGTTGTGGGAGTTCCAGAAGTTTGCATCTGGGGACTGTGCTTTATTTCACATAAGGAATCTAGGCCTGTTTAAAAAGCAGGAACAGATTCGTGTTCTGGAATAGGAAAGTTGGGTGAATTAGGTGTATTAAGTTGCTATTATTTGCATTTTGCAAAGAAATCTTTGAATGAGGAATAAAGGAGGATGGATGAAACTGCTCAAAGAGGAAGAAGACAAAAGATAAAAAGGTTGAAAAATGGCACAAGAGAAACACAAAACATGGGTCAATCAAAGGTTGCTTTTTCTAACCTCTTATTCCAATGAAAGAAGCTCTAGAATGGGATTTTTGGAATACACCAAAGGAAAAATGTGTTCTTGTTATAATTAGTTTATTACATAATTAATCCAGGGATTTTCTTTGTACAGATATGTGGGGTCTTTGTGTCCCGTAGATAAGCCTCTCTTGAAGAAGGTCAGTTTTTCTCTTTTTCAGATTATTGGTGAGTTCAAGTCTGTCCATGCGCCTGAATGCTTGTAAGGAAGTCAGGGGGAAAAAAGATGTAAAATTGATGGACTGTATTTGAATATAAAACAGAAAATAAATAATAAAATTTTAAAAAGGTATAGCTGAACACAGGTTCAGTTAAAAACACCGAGAAGATCTTTGAGCTGATTTTCTATTAGCTTAGGGAAAAAGGAAGAGATGAGATGGAATCAGGTAGAATGTCCTACCAGATTTTGGTGATCTCTGACTCGGCATAACTGTATGCAGAGCAACAATGACATGGTCTTCTTTATTGAATTGAATCTATAGATCTGCACCCGCAGGCATTTCCCTAGGTTGATATATATATGTTAACAAAGCATTCCACAACCTTATTTCTATTAAAGAGAGTTTGGGGTTACCATTGAAAGTAAGGATGAGAATATAAAAAAATAAACAACATAGGCTCTATTATTTAGTGAGAGAAAATTAGATAGTTTAAATGAAGGCAAAATAAGTAGCAAATGAATAGGGGAGTTTTCAGAAGTTAATTTTTTCCCCATAGGTTTGCTTTATCAAGCACAAAGAAGAAATCTGAAAGTGACCTCTCTTTTCCCCATCACCTCTGTCATATCCAATCAGTTAGAAGCACAGACTCACATTCAAGGAGAGGTGATTTACAGGATGTCAACATGGGGGCCCCTTTGGTCTCTCCGCTATAATTGGCCCCGTGGCTTCCAGTAATTCATGTCCCTCCCATATTTAAAATACATTCACTCTCATCCAAGTTTCTCAAGAATCTCATCCCATTATGTCTTCAACTCAAAGTCCAGAGAAATTGAGTGCAGGTATGGCTGAGGTTCCCAAGTGTGATCCATTAAGTACAGTTTCTGGTGCACAATTCTTCTCCAGCTGTGGGATTGTGAAACTAAAGACACAATCATTTTATCTGCCTTGGACACTCCCAACATACAATGGTGGCATGAGCACAGGCTAGCAGCTGAAGACATTCCAGTTCAAAAAAAGGGAAGTGGAGGTAAAAAGGAGTCATCAGTCAAAGCAGCACTGAAATCCAGCCCTCCAAACTCCAGCCAGAGTTCCTTCATTAGGCTTCTAGATTTGTGTTTCCAGACCTCGTTGGCTCTTGGCTCCATCGTCTGGTTTCTTGGTCTGGCCCTTAAATAAGTCTTTTTTTCATGACAGGTCACACATGTTTGTATTTTTGAGTTGTTTTATTATTCTACTTCATGGCAGTAGGATTCAGGGAGTCTAACAGCTTCCTTTTGTTTGTACTCTCCGTTCCTTTTGGTCTAAGCTGGAAGTGTTTCTGCTGACATACTTTTCTCAATAACTTATTGGGTCTTCTCTAGATCTTAAAGGAGTTTTCTCCACTAAATACAGGTCATATCCACAGGTCTTTTTCAGATAATCTTTTCTCTACCTCCCATTGACTATGGCTAAGGGACAAGGGCCTTAAGCTTTCCAGAGAGTGTATGGTCAGATAGAGAGGGTCTGTATGGGACACGTGTAATTTCTTTCTTTCTTTCTTTCTTTCTTTCTTTCTTTCTTTCTGTCTTTCTTTCTGTCTTTCTTTCTGTCTTTCTTTCTGTCTTTCTTTCTCTTATTTTTTTAATAAATCAGTTTTTAATTAATTAATTAATTTTTAAAAAAGATTTTATTTATTTATTTGACAGAGAGAGAAAGAGATAACGAGTAGGCAAAGAGGCAGGCAGAGAGAGAGGGGGAAGCAGGCTCCCTGCTGAGCAGAGAGCCTGATGTGGGCCTCAATCCCAGGACCCTGAGACTATGACCCGAGCTGAAGGCAGAGGCTTAACCCACTGAGCCACTCAGGCGCCCCTTTAATAAATCACTTTTTAAAAAGATTTTATTTATTATAACAGAGAGAGATAGCAAGAGAGGGAACACAAGCATGGGGGAGCTAGCGAGGAAGAAGCAGACTCCCCGCTGATCAGGGAGCCTGATGCCGGGCTCAATTCAAGGACCCTGGGATCATGACCTGAGTCGAAGGCAGACACTTAACTGACTGAGCCACCCAGGTGCCCTGACACTTATAATTTCTCGAAACAGCCTTTAGCATGACGGAATACTCTGATTTTTTCGTCTGAGTTTTTTAGCAAAAGGTTGTGGAGTCAGAACCTTAGCTTTTTTTTCTAGAACATGCTTTTCCGACAGTGAAAATTTTAGCATCTTTTGCAATCTGGAGAGGTTACCAATTTCCCAAATCATCCAGACCTGGCTCCTTTTTGTTCACACTTCTTTCTTCAATCTATCTCTTTCCTTTTGTATTTTACCACAAGCAGTAAGAAGAAACCAGCTACTATCTTCAACACTTTGTTGGAAAGTCTCCCTCACTCTACAACCAAATTTACTACTTATAAGTCCTGTCTTCCATATAACCGCGGAGACAGTATCACTAAATATCTAACCACGAGGTAACGGAGATTCCCCCTTTCTCCAGTTTGCAAGGACATGAATGTCCAGTTCCAAAGGCGCTCTGCTGTTTTAGATATTTGTTACAGCAGCATTGTGCTTCCAGTTATCCGTTTTCTATACTGCGTAACAAATTACGACAGACTGATAGCTTAAAACAATACATATCTCTTATTTCATAGTTTCCAGGGGTTAGGAGTCCAGGTAGAGCATAGCCGGAGCCTCTGCTCCAGGATTTCACTGGGCTGGAATCTGTCTGTTGACCAGAGCTGCAGTCTTACCATAGGCTCGACTAAGCAAAGATCCATTCCAAGTTTTCTCAGGTTGTTGGCGGGATTCTTGTCCTCGTGCCTGTGGAACAGACTTCCCTGCTTTCCTACTGTTGGCTCAAGCTGCTTGGAGTCCTAGAGGCTGCCCACAGTTCTTGGCCCTCTGGGCCTTTCTTTAGGCCAACTCACAACAGGATAGTTCACTTCTCAAGGCTAGCAGGATGGCCTTTCTACTCTCTCTCAAATAATATTGTCTTCCCATTATTAGGGTGAAAATAACACAAGCAGTACCAGAATATCATAAAACAGAATGGATTACTTTCTTTTTGCTCCTAATTCATCTTTTGAATAGCTAAAATGGATATGCTTCCATTAAGTAGTAAGGAAATGAATATGCAATTAAAGCATGGAGTTTCCTTATTTATTAATAAATAATGACAAGAATAACCACAATTATTTTAAATGAATTATTTCAATTGGTAATACTTTATTCAACAGAAGAAATTTGTTAGAAAGTAATAGATGTTCCTGGATATTATCACAGGTTACATGAATCCTGACCATTTACAATGAAGGACTCCATTTGCTCACCTTTATACATAATGTAGTTGATGCATAGAGTCAATTGCTATCACTAGGTCCATGAAGAAAAATTCAGCTCTACCTACAGGGAGCCTATCTTTGAATGGTTCTTGCTAACAGCTACTCAAATCCAGTTTTGTTACTTTTTATTCTTTCTTACATTTTCAACTTCTATCAGATTATGTTAGATCTTGGTACCAATTTATCCAATTAATCCAATTTCAGGGACTGAGATGATTCTGAATGGAGCAGCAATTCCCCCTTGATAATTTATGGATTTATGCGTCAAGGTCATGGAAGACGAAGAAAGACTAAGGAACTGTTCCAGATTATGGGAGATTAAGTGACAGGATAACTAAATGCATCTTATAATGGTGGGTTAGATCTTCAAGGAGAAAAAGAACATTTGTGGGTAAATTGACAATATTTGAGTGAGTTCTATAGATTAGGTAATAGTCTTACCTAATATTAGAGCTAATTTTTAACATTAATTTCTTGATTTTGATGATAGTGCTGTGGTTATGTAACATTTATAAAATATAGGTAAAAGGTGTATGGAATTCTTCATCCTACTTTTCCAACTTTTTTGTAAACCTAGTGTTTCAAAGTGATGGTTTTAAAAATTCTCAGATTATAATTTAACAGAAATTTAACAGAAAAGTAGGTCTTGTACTTGGCTTGTTCTCCTCAGCCAGTCTACAATTATTGATGGAATATTTACTCTCTTCCAGTTTCTTTTTTTTTTTTTTTTAAGGTTTTTTATTTATTTACTTGGCAGAGAGGAGAGAGATCACAAGTAGGCAGAGAGGCAGGCAGAGAGAGGAGGGAGCAGACTCTCTGCCGAGCAGAGAGCCCAATGTGGGGCTCGATCCCAGGACCCTGAGATCATGACCTGAGCCGAAGGCAGAAGCTTAACCCGCTAAGCCACCCAGGCGCCCCGTTCTTCCAGTTTCTATGGTAAGTTAGATGCAGACACAGTCTCTGTGCTCCTGGAATTTGGATTCTGGTGGGGGAAGACATTTATTTAAAAAAAAAAAAACGAGAATACAAACGGATTTTTCTACCACTGAAAGCTCTCTACCATGAACTAGGCTGCTGGGGCAGAATTTGAAAGTACTGCAATTTTGGTTCTAATCTTATAAATTTAAGTCTTAATACTCTAGTTTTAAATCCCAACCCAACCAATTAAGTCTACATTCATTATCCTTTATTTATCCTCTCATTTTTATGTTACAAGGGCATCTCCCCAAACAGGCAAGTAAGAGATGAGATTAGCTTTCTCTTCTGTCTTTGCATCTTCCCCTGCTTTCCACCTAGTACACAATAAATGTTAAATAATTATTTGTTTATTATAGACTTACTTAAACTCCTTAACATTTGTTCATGTATTTTGAAAGTGACAAAATAAAAATAGGGAGTCCTAAGGGCTCCATAAAATGAATATAAATTTTTCAGAGTAAGAAACAATTAACAAATCTGCATATGTATATATATGTTGCTGTAGACATCAGACAATATTAGATGTCAATTGCCTATATATTTAATTTCTCGTTTAATTATAAGTAAATTAAAAAAATTAAATATCAAGTGATAAGACTCTGTCTCTTCGTCTTTTCAGAAATTATTCTATCTTTATCTCTGAAGGGGGCTCATTGGCCAAATAATTTGCCTTTGTATGCTGTCTGTAAGCTAGTACAGTGGTTTTGGAAAAAGTGTTCTGACATTCGAAGTTCAAAAAACATAATAAAGTATTTGCACTCTTGTTTGATTTTCTGGTCCAAGTAATAAATGACACTATAAATACAGGATTTCTTCAACTTGAACAAATCAACTTTTTTTTGCTTGTCATGGACCTTGAAGTACAAACTCTTATGGATGAACATTTTTGTCTCCCAGTGATGATCTAAATCTTCATATTTTAAACTTTGGATCAATTGTTCACTGTGCAAAAAATGTTTTCTTTCACCTTTCATTAAGCTTTCAAAATCCTTGCTATGAATAGACTTTTTCTCTCTCTCAGGAGCTTTTAATTTTTAATCACTTGTATCAAACTCTGATCATATTTCTGAGAAATTACTTTATGTAAAAAATGGAGCAAGATAGAATTGCCACATACCTTTTTATCTTTTCTGTGAAATTATTTGGACCTACAGTGTGGTGACAAGGTTGCTTCTAATAGGTTCTGTTGCCATGGAAGCCAGCTATTGAAAAGGGCAAAACTCAAGGCCTCAAAGGCTTTGCATGTTTATACTCATACTCATAAATATACAGACCTTAGTTTTAGATGGCAAAATATATAAAATAACACTTGTTGACCGTGCAATATTTTTCAAGAACAAAAGTTATAGATCCTGATATAGCAGAGTGGACCTTGTTTACAATCAGGATTCTTTTACATAACTTGGTGATCTGAAATAAATCTCTAAAAATATTTTTAGGAAACAGAAATTATCATTTAAGATTTGAAATGAAAGAAAAAAATGGAAAGAAGGAAAGAAGGAAGGAAGAGAGGAAAAAATAGCCAATACGTATTTGGTGTGTGTGCTTCCTAAGTATAGGATCAGTATCTATCATACTTTCTTTTTTTTTTTTAAAGATTTTATTTATTTATTTGAGAGAAAGAGAGAGAGGGAGCATGAGAGGGGAGAAGGTCAGAGGGAGAAGCAGACTCCCTGTAGAGCTGGGAGCCCGATATGGGACTCGATCCTGGGACTCCGGTATCATGACCGGAGCTGAAGGCAGTGGCTTAACCAGCTGAGTCACCCAGGCGCCCCATACTTTCTTTTTGTATTCTTGTTGTTTAGCCTAGTGTATCACACATAATAGGTGCTCGGTAAGTATCTGTTGAGTGAATGAGGACATGGGGGAACAGATAGTAATGTCAGTAGCAAAGAGATTTGGCTAACCGTGGTGCGCGGATTCCTAGAGAAAAGTAGAATCCCTTAGAGTGTCATGTACATGAAACCAGCCAGACTCAGCCAGATCCTCCCATTAGGATGACACAGGGGCTTGGGCAACTCATCCATGGTAAAGAGTTACAGAACACACAATGCACGGTGTTCAAGAGCTTTTGGCCATCTTCGCGCTTGGCAAACAGTCACTAGTAGGAGATTAAATGGAGTAATACAACCATCCAACATGTGGTTAGGCTATAGAGCTACTTGGAAATCCAGGCAGACAGTCAATCCATGTGTGATCTAACAACTATTAATAAAATGCATGCCACGGGAATGGTATATGCAGTCATGGGAGGATTTCTAGACAAAGATACAGGTGTCTCTTCCTAACTATTGCACTGCTGTATAGGCGTTTGTATTTGCTATCTTCACTCTTTTCCAAATCATAAATATATTTTTTCAATATATATTTATATATTTTTTCAATAGATACATCAAATAAAGACTACATAAATTTTAAAGAATTTTTAAAATATTTGACTTTGAAATAATTTTAGAGAAAGTTGCAAAAGCAGTACAGAGTTCCTATATAACCTTTGCTCAGCAAAGGCCTTCTTCTCAATCAGGGCTCAGTCTTCTTCCAAATGCGGTTAAGGAGGAAAAAAATGGTGTCTGATCAGTCTTCTCTTGCTTGTACTTCTTCCTGCCATGGAATGGTCATTGTTAAAGATGGGTTTGAACATGTGTGGGTTCCCTGCTGTTGGGTGGTCCTTGCTGATCCAAATCTTCCTAGGCCATTGTTGTCACATTGAACTTCAACATTGCAACTCACATTCCCACACTCAGTCATTGCTCTCTACTGCCCAGAAACTGTGCTAGACTATGTCCAACGAAACTGCCAATGTCGTCCAGAAGCACTTCCAATGACAGGTTTTTCTTGACAGTCTTTGGCCATTTTGTGGAACTCCAGTCTTTGGCCCAGAATCTTGTTTTTCGCAAGGTAAATTTATTTTACTTGATTCATTCATCAGTCCTACTGCTAGGCCATACTCTGTGCCACTGTGATGTACTCTTTACCAGCAAGACTCCTCAACTCTGAATTTTGAGAATAGGGACAGGAGGAGTTGAAACTTCCATTTTTTTCCCCCTCCCAGGAAGCTGAAACCTCTTCACACACAAATTCATTTACATCTTCCTACTAACCAGCTCTACTGAGGTAGCTTTGGCCTAAAACACTAAGTGAACAAATAGTCTGGTTACAACTGTCCTGGAGGATAAAATGTAGGGTCACACTGTACTCAGTGGTGCCATTCAAATGACTCAACCCAAAACAAAAAAGGTCTGGTCAAATGCGACCCCCAGTTCTCATCCTTAGATGTAAGAGAGGCTGCCCTAAATTTAAAAATTTTTCTCTCAACTAGCACTTAATATAATCTTCACCTTAATAGACACTCTGTTACCCTGATTTGAACTTTCTGATAAGCTTGAAGTCATTTTTTTTATAGGAGGTCAGTATAGGAAATAAAAGTGGAGAAATACAGTACTGTTAGTTAAATATAATAATCTGACAGAAAAATCTTACTTCCCCATTCTGAAGTTGAAATTGGAACTGAAAATAAGCAAATTGATAACAAATCTTTGGTAGGCTGTAAGTGCAACCCACATACCTGTCTTAATATATGTATTCATATATCTGGAAGAAAATTTCAACAACCACCTATATATTCATGTGTAGCTACAGGTTTGTTGCTTGTTAGATCTTTCACTTAACCATCTGTACAAAGTGAACAGCCAAGGAATGCTACAGCCCTCAGTGAGTCTGCAATGATTCACCCTCTGTGGGTTTTTAGCAAGAAGTAGCCTGTAACCTTGATGGCAAGGTTACAAACGTTTCTGTTTGTGAGAGTCTGTGTTTCAAAGGTTCCTCAGTACTGAATTTCCTTCTTGATCAGGAACAATACTTTATTTTGCTTTTCTTCGCTTCTCCTTTTTCCTGAGGGACCTAAGAATTGTTTCAAACTTGTACTCTGTATTAACTTTCTGGAGAGACCTTAGCAAATACATGAGCTTTGAGAGAAACAATGCTTAGGGAAAAGCTCCCAGACTTGTGGGAGGACGCAGGGAGCTTGCTTTTATCTCCAGAGCACTGAGAGACGCCCCCAACTCACTGGTAATAGCAGAAAATAACATTGGCTCTGTGGGTTTCACAAGACCCCATGTGAGAAATAAATGAGGTAAAAGATCAGTATTTGATAAGTCCAGAAAGTACAAATATAAAATATGAATACAGGGTGAAAAACTGTAAATTTCAAGGTGAAAAAGTTACTGCTGATCTAATTAAAAAGTCAATATCCGTTTTTCATTAGTGTATTCATAATTTTATCAATGACAGGAAAAAAATTGCATGATATGGCTAAATTGTTTATACTGATGACCTATTTATATTTTCTTTAAGAAAACCATAAAATAGGGGACCCCTGGGTGGCTCAGTTGGTTGGGCGGCTGCCTTCGGCTCGGGTCATGATCCTGGCGTTCTGGGATCGAGTCCCGCATCAGGCTCCTTGCTCGGCGGGGAGCCTGCTCCTCTCTCTGCCTCTGCCTGCCTCTCTGCCTGCTTGTGTTCTCTCTCTGTTAAAATAAATGGGATAAAATCTTTAAAAAAAAAAAAAAGAAGAAAACCATAAAATAATGCTCTTTAACATGACAAACATGGGTCAGAATGTTAATACGAGGCACCTTTATTACTTATTTTCCTGAAAAAAATAATTACAACATGAAACAGAGCTGTGGGTCAAATAGGTCCTGGACACAAATTCCAATTTGTGGCTTACCTTCCCTCAGTCTTATGCCCATTTTGGGCATGAAACTCTGAAATTGTTGTCTTTTTTCCTTTGAAGGTTCACATTTGTATTTGTATGCAGATGTTTCGAGAACCTGTTTTTGAAAAGTAGACCGGTGCAGTGGATTTGCAAAGACCATGGGGGATCAGTGATCCATTAAGCAAAAAAAAAAACAAATCTTGCCACCCACATCGTGTTGTCACAGCCTTTTTAAGAGAAAAGAAATAAATATTCAGAGCCAATTAACTCAGAGCGTCTCCAAGATTTCTTCATGTAACTAAGCCTCCTTAGAAGGCCTTGGTCTCCCATCCCAGTATCAACCAGGTCTGACCCTGTTTAGCTTCTGAGATCAGATGAGATCTGGTGTGATCAGGGTGATAGAGAGAGGCAAACCAAGAAACAGGCTCTTAACTATCAGGAACAAACTGATGGTATTAGAGGGGAGGTGTGTGGGGGGATGGGTTAAATAGGTGATGGGGTTTAAAGAGTATACTTGTAGTGAGCACCCGGTGTTGTATGGAAGTGTGGAATCACTATATTGTACACCTGAACCTGATATTACACTGTAAGTTAACTAACTGGAATTTAAATAAAAACTTAAAAAAAAGTAAATACTTAGATTGTTTTAATTGGTATTTCACATTAATAAGCTGGCATTCCTTAAAGGCCAGAAGTCAGGGCCATTTGATTGAGCTCAGTTACCCCTGAGAACTAAACTTCAAGATTTGATAAAGAATACTAGGAAGGATGGGTGAAGATGATTCCCATGATGAAAATCAGCACCATGATACTAAAGGCAAACCGTGCAAGTCCAACATGGCTTTAGACACTTCTATGGATGCTGGACCTATATTATCACTTTCCAAAAGAGCTTATTGCCAAAGTTTTACTCATGACCAGCAATTAATTCTACTGACTTTTAAAATATGTAGTTCATGGATAAAAATGTAGAGTACACAGAATGACTCATTTTAAAATGGATTCAAGTTGCAGGCCAAACAAAGTCTTCTTCTTCAAGCATAAAGACATACATGGCTCTTATGTGAGATTTACTTGTGTCCAAAAAGCAAACTAATAAAAAAGGTCATATCACACACATAGCATGACCATTTGTATCCACAGAAAGACTCTCACAAATAAGCACATATACATACTTTCACTTGCCATGTTATATAGCTCTTAGCATGGTATGGCCATATTACCTTTGTAAGACTTTTAAAAAAAATGTATAATTGAAGAATGACCCAAAGTGAAAAATACAAATTCAGGAGCAAAAATTTTGAAACATTTTTCTTGTTTTAATAGGTTGGTTCAGACTTTTGTTAATATGACAGGCATTTGGGGGTTATACTTTGATAATATTACATTATACTTTAAAATATTTTCATACAGCTTTCTCTTGGATTACTATTTATAGAAAATTTGTGTATTGGAAAATATAGGGCTATGTTACAGATTAGAAGAGATTTTATTATAAGCAAAGGTTATAGATTTGAGTTCTCACAACCATTTCCTTCCTAGCCAGGCTATGGAGAGGTAGGAAAGGTAACGCTATGCAAAGACTGCTTTTTCTGATAAATTGCTTTATCTAATTGATTTCTTATTCACCTGTTCCTTTTCTGCTCCTGGTCCTAAATCAGGCCCAAGGATACTCTTGTCACCATTTCCTACTCCCTCTTCCCACTGTTAGTAAAAGGGATCTGATTTTAGACCTTAGAGTATGCATTTTAGCTTTGAGAAAGCTCATCAGGACCATCCCTGCTGACAGGACGCCATAAGCTCCTCACCTCCGAAGTCCCGCCCCTGTTTGATTGTCCCTGTTTCCGGTGGCTTTTCTATCAGTTTTGTGATTTGGAGTTCCTACTGTTAAGTTCATAAAGATGGATTTTCTCTTTCAGATCCTTCTTGTTACTTTTGAGCAACGTATAGGAGAGGAAGGAATGACAAAATAATGCTGCTATCTTCAAAAAGGAATCCCTTCTAATACATTTAATTCATGAAGTGCTTTGGTTCCAGTTTGGTTATAACTCTGTTAAGAATTTCATTTTGACATTCTATTTAGTGTGTTGATTTTTAGAAGTGAGTTTTTAAAATTTCCAAATGTAAAGGATCCTTTTTTGGGGTGTGTATGTGTGTGTGTGTGTGTGTGTGTTGGCTTGTGAAGGGAGGCTGCCTTTTTTTTTTTTTTAAGATTTATTTATTTATCTTGAAGGGGGCATGGACAAAAGGAAAGGGGAAAAAAAGTTTCTCAAGCAGACTCCCTGCTACACTGAGCATGGAGCCTTATAGGGGACTTGATCTCATGACCCTGATAGCATGACCTGAGCCAATATCAAGAGCCATCAGTTTAACCTGCTGAGCCACCTAGGTGCCCCTATCTTTTGTTTTTATTTCTAATTTCATTAGCTTTTGGATTTGCTGAGCCTTGTTTTTCTTTTTAAGATTATGACTGTTTATTTATAAAGTATAGGAATTAGAAATATTTTCATGTCTACAAAAATGGTTAATATGTGCTACCATTCATCCATAGGATAGACTCTTATGCAGACATTTTTGAAAAATCACAATTTCAGAAAATATTTAATGACAGAGTCCATGTTGTCACTTGGAGAACTGTCAATTTACAGTATGATTCTAATTTAGAGGAAGGAATAAATCAATACATATATGTATATTTTATTTCTTTAATTTTTTATTTAAACTCCAGTTAGTTAACATACACTGTAATATTAATTTCAGGTATACAATATAGTTATTCAACGCTTCCATACATGACCTAGTCTTCATCACAAGTACCCTCCTTAATCCCCATCACTTATTTAATCCATCCCCTCTGCCCACCTTCCTTCTAGTAACCATCACTTTGTTCTCTACAGTTAAGAGTCTGCTTCTCAGTATGCTTTTCTGTCTTTCTTTTTTCCTTTGCTCATTTGTTTTGTTTCTTAAATTCTACATACAAGTAAAATCATATGGCCTTTGTCTTTCTCTGACTGACTTATTTTTCTTAGCATTATACACTCTAGCTCCATTCAAGTCTTTGCAAATGGGAAGATTTCATTCTTTTTATGGCTGAGTACTATTCTTTTGTATGTATATATACCACATCTTCTTTAACCATTTATCAGTTTTGGACATTTGGGCTGTTTCCCTAATTTGGCTATTGTAGATAATGCTGCTATAAACGGGGTGCATGTATCCCTTTGAATTAGTGTTTTTGTATTCTTTGGATAATGTATGTGTACATTTTAGAAAGCTAGAACATTGTGTGAGGGATTCATCTTCTCTTTTATGTTTTTTTTCTCTATTTTCCACATTATTTAATCAAAAGAAAATAAGTGTTGAACTAAGTTTTCTTAGGATTACGAAGTTTGATTATAGTTGGTTTAAGTTTTGTATTCTAGCACATGGACAATCTTTACAAATGTTCTATTAGTATTTGAAAAAATATTAGATATACATTAGATCAAGCTTAGTGATTATCTTATTAAAATCACCAATTTGTTTTGGTGCAAAAAAGCCACCAATTTTTCTAGTCCAATTGATTTTTGAAGGAAAGGTAGTCAAATTTTCCACCATAATTATGGACTCGGCAATTTCTCTTTGAACTTCTATGGGATTTTTGTTTGTTCGTTTTCTATATTTTTAAGCTACATTAGGTAAATAAATCTCAGTGGCTGATGTTTAAGAAGATTTGAATTTACATTGCAAGTTTTTCTTCTAAGCAAAAGGGTAGTCAGATTGGCAAGTGGAAAGTCACCAAACCATCTGCTAAATTATGACCTGAAACATTTATATGAAGCATGAGCTTATAATCTTAGATGAAGGGAACTAGAAAAATTCTTCATGGTTTCCCAGATTTTTCACTATTATAAATAATTCTTAAATGAATATCCTTTGAGGTGATCTTTTCCTCCCATTGCTCTAAATTCCAGGATTGATATTACTGGCTCAACTGACATGATTATTTTGAAGATTTTGATAAGCATCTGCAAGTTGTTTTTCAGAAAGATTGTACCACATAACCTTCCACCATGAACATGTGCATGTGTTCATTTCAGCTCACATTTGCTAACATAGACAACTATCATATTGGGATATTTGTTTGAATTATGAAAAACAACATCTCACTGAGCCAGAGGCAGTCAGCGACCACCCAAATCCCTTCCTCCCTACTTCTGCAGCAGGAATCCATACTTCCCTCTTGGAAAAATGACTGCTCAGCTACAGGCCTCATTATCCCATCCCTCTTGCAGTGGGTTTCCCTCTGTAGCTAGATTCTCAGCCTCATGAGCAGGACATGGGCCACTTGAGGATTTTGGCCCTAAAACATTGAATTCCTGCTTTCCCATATTTTATTTTCCTGTCTTTGAGCTGGAGCAGGAATAAATTTGTGGTGATATATTTGGGGTTCCTGAGTGATAGTGTGAAACAAAACTATGGGGCCCACTTGAGAATACTCACCCATGACTGCTGTGAAAGAGAAAAATGAACTATGTTCTTTAAACTACTCTATTTTGGGACCTGTTTATTATAGCAGCCTAGCCTTCAATCTGATTTATACATTCATTTTATTTTGAGTTGTTTGCTGAACTTATATTGCAAAGTTCTTTTGTGCTAAATGGATTTGAAATTACTGCTTGTACATTAAAGCTAATAATCCTTTGTTATATATAATTTCACTTGCCTTCAAATTCTGCTTAGGCAATTAAATTTCTCAATCATGTCAGCATCATAACCCATGCATTCCTTCAGTTTACTCCATAAAACATTATATGATCATATGTATAATGTCATTAATGAGAGTGCTTACACTAATATTCTTTCTGCTTCTGACACTCACTCATCTGTAAAATTAATTTCCAAGCCTTCTTCTAGTCCTATAACTCCATGATTCAAAATAGCTTTTATACTTGGGAACTAATAAGGACACAAAAATCCAAAAGTTACAGCTTTAAACCACAAGAAGAAATAGATAAGTATTGGAGATTATCTAACGTTTTTGCCACTTCCATTTTTTGATGTATTTTTGAGAGATTAACCACTTCTTCCTCTTTCTTCTAGAACCCTCAAATTAATCCAAAGTTCAGAAAAATATTAAAACAAAGGACAAAAGAATTGGAGATGGGAGAGTAGCACAGGGGACATTTCAATAAATTTTTGGAAGGTAGAAATTGGGTAGAGGAATAGTAATTGAACTAGCTGAATTACCATCTAAGTAATTATAGCTGGGGGTCTACCGATGTAGCAAATCACCATGCAGAACCTCTAAGAGTTTCATCAATTAAAGGCACTAGGTATAATGGAGGATATCAATAAACTGTTTCTGATGTCTCAAGAGATGAGAGTTTTATTCAGGGCTAAGAGACCGGTCATTTAAGTGTTATAGGAGTGAGATGTGGGGCTGAAAACATAGTACTTAGTGAAAGTTCAAAGTGAACTATGGGATCCTTAGTCATCTCTTTTATTCCTAGACTTTCTGAAGTAATATATATAGGAAACTCTGAATGACTCTAAAGAAAATATCTTGAAGTAGTGAAATTTGGTTTTCTTTCCGTGTAAAATGCCTAACCTCATGAAAACCCACATGGTGGTATATCATCATAAATTTTCAGAATAAGAGTAAAGAAAAAAAGTCCTAAAGTAAAACAGGTCATGAAATAAAAGATAAGAATGGCATTAGGCACCTCAAGAGCAAAACTGAAATTTAAAGAACATAGGGCCATCCCCACACAATTAAAGAAAAGTAAATTCCCACTCAGCTAAGTGTGAGGATAAAGATATTTGCAAACTTTTAGGATCTCAGAAAGTGACCTCCCATTCATCATCCCTCCCACCCCTGGGGAATTGATTGGAGTATCTGTTCCACTAAAATGAGGGAGTAGACTGAGAAAGAAAGAGGCAGAATCCTGAAAAGAGGAGACATTGTGATTGGGATTATCAGACGAGATCGGGCCTGTTCAGGGTGGTATGGCCGTAGACGTGATTGGGATTATCAGAATGATGGTTGTGTACCAGATCCCAAGAGCAGCCAGGCTGCACTGGAACAGGGGAATAGGGGAGCTGGACTGACATCTTCAGGACAGATTCTCTGAAGTACCAGAAAATTCGGAATTTTTTTTTTTTGCTAGGTCTGTTTGAATCTGGGGAAAATTGGAGATAGGCACATAACAAGCCAATTCAAAATAAATAAATAAATAAATAAATAGACAAATACATATATACATACATACATACATAACTACATAAATAAATTAAAAAAAGGTAAACTATTAACTAGGGAAAAGAATTCTATGAAATACCAATGTAATTGTAGTATACCTGGCAACAAACAATATTTACAAAGTCACGATACCATAAACCCTGACTGATTTCACTGAACAATTATAGTATAAATATATTGGAAAGGAGGGGGTGGGGTGGGATATGGGTCCATGAGATTACTGAGTCTTCAACTGTCTCCAATGCCTTTTTATTTTTAAACAATGAGTGTTGATTTCCTTAATAAAATAAAAATTAATTTTAAACATGGATAATCATGCTTTGCATTGAATTTCCAGAAATTTTCTTGAAATAATCTTTTTCATTTAAAACTGCTATCTATGCTTTCAGAACTGATCACTGCAATGCTGATCCAATTATAAGAGTAAGAGAAAAACAGCTGAATTTTTTTTTTAAAGATATCGTAAGTAGACTTTAAACCTTCAAAAGAATTCATCTTTGGTCAAACTCCATTTCTTGTTTTTTCCAAAACTTTATTAATGTTTCCATATCCTTTTATTCACTTGTTTTTAGTGAATGCTGAAACCAACTAAAATTCCATAGAATCCTTGGTAACAGGCCTCCTTATCCTACATAAAATGGAAAATAGGTGATTTGATAAATAAAGGTCCACGCTAAACAGAATAAAAGTGAGTTACCTGTCACATTTTTGTTTGGGCTCAAGTTTTGTATATTTAAACACTCAATTACTTGCTCTTTCTTCTAACCCTTTGTTCTCCAGAGGTCTTGGCCATGCTCTCTGCATAGAATATCCTTCCCATTACTCGTTTCTTGATCCATATTTGTGCCTCTATCAAACATCCAGTTAAAATAAATCTTCACCAAGTCCACTTGAATAGTTCTACTCCACACTGATCATTCCATTATTCCATTTCTCTTAGCGTTGACGTTTTGTGTTACATTAATTTGTACCTGTTTTCATGTCATCTTTGCATGTGTTGTTATATCTTTTCATCTGCATTTTGTTCCCCTATTATATTGTAAATTTCCTGAGAATGAGGACAATGTCTTTAACTTCATTTGCATATCTCCATGACATCCACTTGAGAATGCCATTTGAAGACAGCACTCATTAAATCACATTTTCACTGACAAAATCATGTCTAGCTTTGGAAAATATGGTTTATGAAACCCTCGATATAGTTGTTATATATATTTTCTCTCAGAAAGTCTGTAGGAAATATATAGATACAATATTATGTAGACGATATGTGCTCAGTGGTTTCAAAAAAAACTTACAACTCAATGTGCTGAAATAAAATTAAAAAAAAAGTTTCAGATGGCATGTAACACAATACCATTGATTGATATATATAAAAGCACCAGTTGGACAGATAATATTAATTAGTCCACTCCAATAGTCAAAATAAACAACATAATTTTATATTATGTTCTTTTTTCCCATATCTTAAAGAGTAGTCAGCCTGACATTATATATATTTATATAAAAATGTATGTTAGGAATGATAGAATTTCTATCAGAATTTGACTTTCTATAGGATACAAAATACATACGACCTCTTTGACTTATTTTTTGAGTTAATTTATTTTTTAGTAAACTCTACACCCAATGTGGGGCTTGAACTCATACGCCAAGATCAAGAGTCACATGATTGGTTTTAGCTTGGTTTTGTTCTATAAATCTGCCTCAACCCCCTTTTTTAATCTCATCAAAATTGTGTCAAATTTTCACTTCCAGCATTCTGCTTATGGTTCCCCAAACATAAAATCTGAAAATAACAGAGCTCATTAAGTTTTAACAATATCCAAATAAGATTCTAGACCTCATATCAGCAGTTGTCACCTACAAAGTAGGGCCTAGAAATTTATTATTTTAACAAGTTCCCTACTTACTCCTGATGTACTGGCAAATCAATGATTTAGTCTAGTTTCTTCATTACAGACATAAATAAATGAAGACATTATACATATGTACGTGCATGTGTGTGTATATTGGGATTTGGGGATTTAGAAATCATACATACAAATGATCAATAGCTGTTGGAATAAATATTCTTGTCCCGACTGGCTTGAGATTTTAATGAAAAAATCAGAGTGGCCTGTTCCTCAAGGAAGAGCTTTGACAGAATCAGTTGTAAAGGACACTCTCCTTATTGTCATGTTGCTCATCAACTTACATTTCTTCTGCAAGCATCTAAGTGCCCTATGTGACTCTCTGAAATTTAATGGGTCACCGAAGTGTTTAGTTGAGGACTCCATTTGACAAGTATGCAGGGTTTTAAACCTTTGGTAGTAAGTAGTAGAAGACAATAGACTTCAGACCCTCATTCCTATGCCTGTCCTTGCAGTAAATATTTCTGGAGGTGCACACATGTTTTCAGAGCTCTAGGACTCATTTTAGCCCAGTGACTGTCAAAGTTTTACCAAGAATTTCTTTTTTTGGATTAAGGCTCAAATTTTCATTTGTTATAATCACAAACTTTATTCTTCTCAGTTTATGAACATATGTCTATATCAGTGTAGTATAATACATTTACCAATATTCTTCATATCATTTGAGTTGCATATAGAAAACCCTCCCCAGAAGTTACAGTTATATATTTTTTAAAAATTTGCTTTGGCTCCTCATTAAAATGGAAAAGTATTAATTTTACTCACAGATTTTATTATTATCAGGAGACATCTACTTTTGGATTTACTAGAGAACTTCTTTCCTTTGCTTATAATCATTTTATTAGTTACTGTGGACAATATCTCCGAGATATAGGTTGGATTGTTATCTAAATTTTATGGTTACTACATTTAATCTATTTTATGCTTATCTCTGGTCTCCAGTTTAGGGCAATATATATCCTGGCAAAAAGTGTCTGCAACTTACCCACATTCCTGTGATGTAACCCAAGCACTTTGTCCCATATTCGAAAATAGCAGCCTCCTCTGAACCATATTTATCTCCAGAGGCATGAGGATTTCTGCAGGTCTTCTAGGTGTAAAGTAATAGCCTGCATTTATTGCCTCGAGTAAACGTTAGCAACCGGCTGTGGCTGAAAGTACTCCAGTGGGATTTTATTCTATCGCATTCAATGTGGACAAGAGTCGGAGCGTGCCTGCCTGGCTCTATCAAAGACTTTCAATTTTGTTTCCTCCCCTTCCCCCATTTTTTGTCTCGTGTTCTGACATAGAAGTCCTCATTTATTCATAAACGAATTTGATGTCCGCAAATACAGAGAAGAGCAGCAAAACGAAAAGTAGGAGACCTGAGAAGCAGCACGGAAAAGGATTTGGAGCCCACCCTCTGTAGCCAGATGGCCTGAATAGTTTGTGACTTCGCCATTAATAGCCAGGTTATCTTGGGAAAGTTACCTTACCTTATTGTGTCTCAGTTTCTCCATCTGTAAGAGGGGGATTAAAAGAGTTTATCTTATAGAGGTGTTCTAAAGATTAGATACATTAGCATTTGTAAAGCACTTAACCTGATGCATAGCACATAAAGTGATGCATAAATAGATAAACAACAGGTGTTCAGGGGTGATCGAAATGGATGATGGAGAAATAACTGATTACAGTTGCAGGATATTATACCATTTAAGAATTGGAATCATTTTCATATAGAAATTTTAATATAGAAATCAACTTAATTTGGAAATCAATTTAATAAAGAAAAATCAAGGTTCCTATATTATATAAACTTCATTCCTTTGTTGCTTTAGGCCATTAATTATACAGTGCCAAAGAGATCACAATGGTTAAGGTTGATATTTTGGAATGGTTACTATAAGAGAAAAATACTCTTCTTGCCAGGAGATAACTAAGTCCATCTTGTAAGTAAATATGGAAATAATGCTTACTACTTGCTCTAGGAATCTTCTGGGCAATTCTACAAAGTTCTCTGCCTGTAAATGCCTATAAATAAGTTGCTAACAATTTGCTAATGAGTGAGTCATTATTCATATTAGAAGTCTTTACCTACATAAGGAGAACACCCTTTTCTAAAAACTCCCTCTTCACTCAGGTGTGGCAAGGATTAAAACATTTGTCTAAACATTTAATTAGCATTCTGTCTTTCAGACATTTTGTAACCATTTGAATTAGGTTTCTAAATGAACAAAAATACCGCATCAGTGTCAAATAACTGAGAAAATGGACCAGAGTTAAGCTGCTTTTTTCATCCTCTCATTATGGGCCGGCATAATCAGTCCTAAAATATCTGTTTGCATGAAAACAAACAAATTATGGTTAAATTTAAATCTCCGATGGAAAAAATCATGGCTATGAAGCAAGTGAAATCTGAAAATACATTTTAAATAGTCAAAACCAAAACTATTGTATTCTAATTCATGAAAAATTTATCTTGAAAGTGTAAATTTCAATTCCTCTCTTGGCAAAGTTGATCTCATCCTTACTACTTCATTTTACATAAGCATATTCCCCAAAATACTAGGAGTGCTAAAGATGTCTGACTAGTTTCTGGTTTTTCACTTTTTTAAAAAAA
Source organism: Nasua narica (assembly GCA_028533885.1). Taxonomy (NCBI): domain Eukaryota; kingdom Metazoa; phylum Chordata; class Mammalia; order Carnivora; family Procyonidae; genus Nasua; species Nasua narica. The sequence continues at coordinate 68,755,061 of CM052800.1, read as the reverse complement.
GATTTTTATTTATTTATTAGACAGAGAGACAGCATAAGATGGGAGAAGGTCAGAGGGAGAAGCAGACTCCCCATGGAGCTGGAAGCCCAATGCAGGACTCGATCCCAGGGCCCTAGGATCATGACCTGAGCCGAAGGCAGTCACTTAATCAACTAAGCCACCCAGGCCCCCTGTTTTTCCACTTTTAAAACAGGCAGATAATTTGAATGTGCGGCACTGGTGTAATGAAATCCTTCTCAGTTATAGGCTTGGGCATTTATACACAATGAAGAGAAAGACAACTAATATCATCTATTGTGGTGTTTGAAAGACAATATATGCCTTGTATATATGTATAATATATGAACATCCTCACTGATTCAGTGTTGACATCATAAGCTGGGGGATAAAATTTCTTAGCCAGTCCAATGAAGATATCAGTACTCTCTAGCATGTGAACAATCCTTAACTCTACAGGCCTCAGTTTATCCCTCAGAGATCAGAGGTTGGTCAATCCATCTGTTAAAAATGTACACATTAAAAGAGATTACACAAGGGATTGGCCTACTGCCATGAAGCAGGTCAGAGAAATTCTGCAATGGCAAGATGTTAAGCTGAATTACCAGGGGTATCAAGCGCCTGCTGCTTTTTGACCTGAGTCCATGGGCAACTAAACCAATGATAGAGTCCCCACACTATCAAGTAAAGGCCTAGGAATCTGCTGGGAACAAGTCCAAATTCACACACCTGGAATATCAACATATTCAAAGAAACACACCCAAAAAAACCCTACTGCTTTTGTGAAGGAAACTAGAAGTCTAATTTCCACTTGGTTATTTTTTTAAATGCCCACATATGTGCTAAGTTGCTAAGTTTGTATTTAAATGAGAAGCTCAAACTAGCATTCAAACACTTGAGGTGTAGAGAAGCTACAGTAAAGCCTCATAAATTATAACAAGTGATTCTTTCAAAATACAACTCTTTATTGAGGTGGTAGAAAATATAGGTAACACAAAATATAAATAGGGTGTCTGGAAACCTCATCATTTAGTTGCGTATTGGAATACACTATGTAAAGGTAATTTACACTTGATAGTAAGAATGTTCAGTACAAAGAAGGGCCACATGTACCCCAATGTTCATAGCAGCAATGGCCACAATCACCAAACTGTGGAAAGAACCAAAATGCCCTTCAACAGATAAGGAAGATGTGGTACATCTATACAATGGAATATTATGCCTCCATCAGAAAGGATGAATATCCAACTTTTGTATCAACATGGACGGGACTAGAAGAGATTATGCGGAGTGAAATAAGTCAAGCGGAGAGAGTCAGTTATCTTATGGTCTTACTTACATGTGGAGCATAAGGAAAATCATGGAGGGCATTGTGAGAAGGAAAGGAAGGGTAAATGGGGGGAAATCAGAGGGGGTGATGACCCAGGAGAGACTGTGGACTCTGAGCAACAAACTGAGGGTTTTGGAGGGGAGGGGGAGGGGGGTTGGGCGAGCCTGGTGGTGGGTATAGAGAAGGGCATGTATTGCATGGAGCACTGGGTGTGGTGCATGAACAATTAATCTTGAAACACTGGAAAAATAAACGTATTTGGGAAAAAAAAAAGAGTGTTCAGTGTAGATGTTTGTTAAATGTTCTGACATATGGAACAATTTGGTTGATTCTTCTGTGGCAGCCAGACGATTTACTGAAAAAAAAGATGGCTTATGAAAGTTTAAAATGCTCATCTTTCATCCAAATTGATGATTTAAATCTAAATCTGTGAGAATGTGTGCCTTTATTTTAAAAAACATGTTATAAAATATCAGTATATTTCCTTAATCAAAATGGCATAATCTTGGTCTTATGAGAGGGGCCTCTCCTAAACTGCAGGTATATTAATTACAACTATGAAGTTAACTTGCTGTTGTGTTTAATTGCCTATGTCACAGAGCTAAATATGATCAGAGTATGACAATTATTCAGAAGATTCTCATCTTTGTTGATGTGAGATTTAATTGCTGAAATTGAAGAGCCCAAATCACTGGGCATGTTTTACATTATCAAACTACAGATGCTGTCTGTGTCATACCCTGCAGCAACTTGGTAGGCATTCCATATGGCTAGCAGAACTACTAACAAGTACATACAAAAAGTTGTGGGATGAAGTAAAACCGACTAATTCAGACAATTGATTTATGTGCAGTAAGTGTCACTCAAGAAATTTTATGATATTATTTCTATTAAATAATTGTATGGTGAATTTTAATTCCAGCTACATAACTCATTGAATGATTGTAATTTTGAAATTAGGTTAAGAAACACAAAAATCCACAGTCTTCCAGAAATATATATATATTTTTTAGACCTTAGGCTGGTAAATAAGCTCTGATTTTAAGTTATGCAGGTAGGTACTTGTTAATATAAATAGAACATGATATTAAGCCTATAATTCCATATAATAAAGAGTTAAAGAAATTCAGATAATTGTGCTAGTCTTACCAAATACAATCTGTGAAATAAAAAAATTGAATAGGTTGATATATATGTAATCAAAAGTCCTGGTATGTTTGGAAAAGAGCACAAGACTTGAAAGCAGAGGCAATGAGGCTTGGGATCTGATCGGTCACTTGGCATTAAACCTTGAACCAGTTATTTCGCCACTTGAAGCCTCAATTTCTTTATTGTGGAAATTTGAGAAATAGGTTACCTGATCTTTAAATTCCACTTGGGTTTATGATTTTATGATTCTGTTCACCTCCTATTCTTACGTGTATGTCCTCAAGAGAGAGGGTGAAGATAGGAACAAGAAGATTATGCTGGATGAGAGGCTGTTGTAGAGAAACATGAGGCTCTGAACACCCTTAACTCTTGCTGGCCTGGACAGATTTCTTCCAGATTCTAGAACTATTATGAATGCTCTTTGAAGAAAAGTAGAAAACATACATGATACCAGGCAAATAATCTTCCATTTTTCCACCCAGAGGAAAGAAAGTAACTGTCAGATACAAATGGAGATACTTGTTCAAGATTCTAGGGAAACCAGGTCACCCTTCCTGCCCTCGGGTCCCATTAACCAACTGGAATCCTTCCTTCAAAATCTTTTCTGTATTTAAACTGGGGCCCAGGGTGGTTGTTGGTTGCAGCTGAAAATATTTAGTCAAAGACTCTTAATAGCAAAGTGGGTGAACAACTAAATGGCTCTTTTACCACTGAGAAAAGAGACACAGGGAAATAAACATATTCTACCTCACTAAAGCATAAATAAGTGCAATGGAAACAATGTGAAATCCTTTTGCTTACCAGAATGGCAAAGATTAAAATGCTATTCCAAGATTTTGCAAGAGAGAGAAAAATAAGTCTGTTGTTGAATGTATAATTTACCATAAACAATATGGAAAGAAATTAGGCAACATATATCAAAATATAAATTGTGTATATCATTTGAACTAACTAGCATCTCATTTCTAGAGCTTTATATTAAGGGAATAATTGTGAAAGTTCAAAAAAGTTTTTTGCTAAAGAATCTTGACTGCAGCCTTTAATAAAACAGAATATTTTGAAATAACAATTATCAATAGAGGGAAGGTGATACTTTATAGACTACCATATGATGAAATAGTTTAAGAAATACCTTAAATAATATGATACATTTTATTCATCTATTTATTATTGTCTGTCTCATCTCACTAGCATTTAACCTTCATAAGGCAGAGATTTATCTTTCAGTATTTTCCCACACCTATAACAGAGGCTTTATAAATGTGGTTGAATGAATGAATTGAAAAAGGCAGGGTCTAGATGTGAAAATATATTCATGATCTTCTGTTGAAAGAAGAAAAAGGACAAAAGAAACTTCCAGCCAATAATTGAGAGACATGAAAATAAAGATGAAACAAACAAATTAAAAATAGAAAAACAGTTAACAGAATCTCAAAATTTCCATGGAAGTTTGTTTTTGGGTTTTACAATGGGATTCTAAAATTTATCTGAGAAAACAATTGGGTGGTGCTAGCTATGAGATTTTGGAAAAGAAGATTAACTGGAGTTACATGTGAGTATGGGAAGCAGGGAGGAAGGGCTTACTCCATAAGCTATATGACATATTATCAAATTGAAGTTATTTATGTGTTAGACTGGCTCAAGAATCAAATGATAGGTCAATTGAACAGAATAGATTCTCCAATAATTTAGCCATAGGACTCTGAATCAGCAGGGAAAAAAATGGAACTGAGATTATTGGAAAGCACCATGTTAACTTTATTATGCAATGCATTTCAGATCAATCAAGTGTTAACTGCAAAAATATGACAAAAATACCACCCCCCCCAAACTAGAGTAGATGTACCTATAGGATCCCTGGATTGGCAAGGCCTTCCTAAAGGCCAAAGGAAAGGAAGACTTTATGAAGGCAGAAAAGAAATTTTACTGCAATAATTAAAAATCTTTGAAGTTGAAAATAATGTAAAAATAAGAGACAAAGTACAAAATAAGAAAACCATTTGTAATGAAGTAATATAGGTACTAGAAATCTAACATGTAAATGAACAAAGAGATGCCAATGGGACTTATCAAATAATGTATTAAAATGGCTAATGAATATATGAAGAAGTATTTGACTTTATCAAAAATGAAAGGTATACAGGGGTGCCTGAGTGGCTCAGTGGGTTAAAGCTTCTGCCTTCAGCTCAGGTCATGATCCCAGGGTCCTGGGATCAAGCCCTGCATTGGGTCCTCTGCTCAGCAGGGAGCCTGCTTCCCCCTCTCTCTCTGCCTGCCTCTCTGTCTACTTGTGATCTCTCTCTCTCTGTCAAATAAATAAATAAAATATTAAAAAAAAATGAAAGGTATACAAATTAAACCAGATACTTTTTTTGGTTATATTGATTATTTATTTGATTATTAATTATGACAAATAAAGAATAAACAATATTGGAGTATAAACAACATTAAACATATTAGAGTATAAACATATACTCTCACACCATTTATGAAAATGTGAATTGGCAAAAACCTTCAGCAGTATGGCTCAACACCTCCAAATATGCCCCCTGTCAGCACATGTCTTTTAGTATTATTCATTGATTCACATTGTTCTTAAAAGTAAATCATTCAAGTATTATTGAAACATATTAAATTGTCAAAATGCATTCAAACAATGCAGAAAAAACTGAAGTTATTCTATTTCACTTTATCCTCATTTTCAATAAAGTATAATGAGACTTACTGTGTTTTCTTACAAGTCACTTTCACTGAAATCCCTATGTAAATAAAAAAACATATTGTTTGACTTTGAGCATTTTTTCACTTAGTGTGATGTATATGTGTGTGTGTGTATATATATACACACACACACACACACACACACACACATATATATATAAAGGGAGAACAAGTGCAGAGAGAGTATTACCAGCCCAGCCACAGCTTCTGCTCCTGCTGGTTCTGCTCTTCCTGCTGTTCTGCATTGTCTTCACTCTGAATCAACTTCAAAGTTACAGAAAAATTACAAGCCCAGAACAAGGGGCCTTTCTTCTGCCTGAGTTAGCTGTGAGGAACTTGCCAGCATAACGTCCCTTACTCTTTAACATTACTGTGTACTTCCAACCAACCGTCTTCCCTAACCAGGACACAACCATCAAAACCAGAAAAGATTCACTGCAGGTACCTCGCTGCCATCTAACCTGAGACTCTGTTCCGCGATTCCAGGAGTTCCAGCTGCTTTAACCTTCAGAGAGGTTAAAAGCATCTGGTCTGTCATCTCCTGTTGCCATCGAGCCGCCAGGTTTCTGTCCTCCTTCAGTTCGGAGTAGCTCCCCAGACTTTCCTTGATGTTCATGGCCGAGACATTCTCGAAGATTACCAGCCAGTTATCTTGTAGAATGTTCCTTAATCTGTGTCTGCTATTTCCTCGTAATTCAATTCAGATTATGCATCTTCTGTAGGAATATCGCAGAAGTGATACTGTGTTCTTTCTATTGCGTCTTACCAAACGGTGCACATTTTTGTTCATTTGTTGGTTGTGGGTTTTTTTGTTTGTTTGTTCGTTTTTGTTTCGTATAATGCATCCTCATTTTATTATTTATTTATTTTTTTTTTAAAATGGTGCTCAACTTTATCGGTGAGGTTAATTTTGATCACCTGCTTTAAGGGGTGCCTATCATTCTCCTCCAGACGTAAAGTTTACGTTTTTACACTCCATAATTCACAAGTATGTTGTTTTCAGTTACTTTGAGATAGTGTAATTATCCTGTTCCTCGTCAAATTAAAAATGTTTTCTTTTATGTGTTCTATCAGCATAGGCTCTGGGTTTGTTTCATTCAAAGTGTTATAATTCGTCACTGTTATTTATTTTTTTGCTAAAGTTGTGCCAGAGTCAGCCAGTGTTATGCACATTCAGACTGGCTTATGTGGCTTCGTGAAACATCATCACTTTTAAAGAACTTCTTTACTTTTTGGCACAGTAAGATGTTCTACGTTTGTCTTGTACTTTTCTGGCCCCTGCCTGTGCATTAGCTATTCTTCCAAAGAAGGCTGGCCTCTTATAGTGAAAAAGGATATTTATAAAGCAGTATCTGGGCCCTGGATGTATGTTTTGCTATTGGAGGGCTGTAGCTCCTAGGCTCTCTCAGTGGCCAGAGCTAGAAAACACACACACACATGAACATACACATGCACACACACATGCATATGCATATTCATATCATATCTATATTTCTATATCTACATATAAAGCTTCAAAGTCGTGATTTCATCCCTGTATTTCCAACTTCAATCCAATACCACAGAGTTTAATCTAGTTTTCTATATTTGTAACTCCCGTCTCTGACAGTGAGAAAGATGGTTCTCATCATCAGTGTGTTTGGGCGATCTACTTGTTTGTAAGCCGACTTATGTTCCTGCTCCCTCCTGCTCCACACCTCCCCACCTGTGCTCTCACTGCTGGTTCCAGCGCTGAGAACCTCTGGGCCACACAGACCCACGGAATGGCTTTTGGATTGAGTTGTTTAGGAAGAGAAGAAAGAGAAAGGGGATGGAAGGGAACAGGAGGGGAAATGGGAAAGAAAGGGAGAAGAGTGAAAGGTGGGAACAGAAAACATAGGGAAAGGGGAAAAGAAGAAGCTGGATTCTCCAGCATTTTTTGGCCCAATGGTTGCTTGTCCCGCTAGACACTGTCAGAGAGCTGTGTAAACAGCTGCAAGGCTAAACACTGCTCAGAGGGAGGAAGAACTCCTTCCTATCTCCTGTCTCCATTGGGCAAGGTCTCCCCTGGCATTTACTATACTGTGCTTCTAGTCACCTCACCTGGCTTTTGCAGGCACTTGTTAGGGAAGCTAGAGGCCCCCCAGATCTGGGCAGGCAGCAGTGGCACGCTCTCTGTTGGATGACCCTCATCTCAATCCGAAGAGGTGGCAATAGCAGCAGCAGCTAATGGGCTCAATGACACACAAACCACAGCTAGAGCCATTCTGACGGGAAAATGACGCAAATGTGTGAATTTCGAGTAGTCATTAAACTGAGCTAGTACACTCCATCCCTTTCCTGAGAGCAAAAATGCAAGTCCAATTCTTCAAGCTAGCAGCCAGTTGCTGTTACCCAAATATTAGCAAATCAAGCTACAGCTCAGAGTTGTAATTATTACTTGACATCTTCCTGCACCACCCATTCTAAATTTCTCTTTCCCAATAACTCTTCAATAGCCTGGATTGCTCTCAGTTGGGTGACCCAGACTTGTGTCCTCAAGTGCTTTGAGCCCTTGCTTTACCTTTTCTTAAGGGTGTCTGGTATTGCCCATTTGCAGTTATCTGGTCATGGAAGTATGAAGAGAGCTCACAGTGCCTCCTCTGGGTTCCTCCTGGTAATCAAGTTTGGTTATCCCCGGTTCTGCTTGCTGGTCTTCCGGTATGAGGAATCTGCTACGGCCCATCTACAGCAGCCTTTGGGCATGGCAGTCTCAAGGGTGAATCCTAATTCTCCATCTTGGTTTTTCAGATTTCTGTATGCTAGTTATTGGGAATAGAGCATCATGTACCAGCTATTGATTTAGTGCATATATGCATCCTGGAGGACAGGATCCAAAACCCAGAGGACTCCTCAACTGCCATTCCTTCCTTTTCCTCTTGTGCCTGCTTGATGCAAAACAACAGATGACTTTAGAAGCCATATAGAAAATATGTCAGAGCCACATCATAAAAGGAACTGGAACAACCCATGAAGGGGACACTTACCTATTAGGAATATCCATTTTGGATTTTATATGAGCAAATAAACTCCTTTTATTGTGCTTCAATCATTGTACATTTTGGACATTATTTGTCAAATTAGCTAGTGTTACTAGTAATGCACTACTTCTTTGAGGCCAAAGCTCTGAGCTAAACTCCCACCTTTATAGAAACTCAAAATCATAATTACATGAAAATTAAGTCACAGAAAATTATGCACCTTTGCTGATATGGACCTAGTCTTAGATTATTCACAGTTTATTTTAAAGTTGTAATGTCAAACCATAAAATGGCAGGCCCCGCAGTGGGTATAATGATACAGTTTTAATCACATAGACCATTCTATCCTGAATTTGCTAAAATTATTATTGCCATCATTATCAACAATGGCAGTTGTATTTGTGTGCCACATCTCAGAGTGCTCTGCTGTGATTGGTGCAGAGTGAAATCCCAAGTGCCTCCCATCTTTGGTGGGGGGATGTTATCAAGGAGTCCCTACTGACATAAAGAGAAAAGTTCGATTTCATTTGTAATGATGATGTAATGTGTGCAAAATAAAATAATGTATGTACTGTATATATTGAGCTACTTTCCTAAACAGTTTTCACAGGCAACTTTGACTTTGAAGGAATGTGGGGGTAAAAAGTGATTATTCTTCAATATTATTGATTCCTCTATGCCTTAGATCAGTGGTTCTCAACGGAGGTCATTTTGTCCTCAGGAGACATTCAGCAATTCAGTCCAAAATGTCCGTAGTATTGGGGAACTCTGACCTAGGTAATGATATATTTTTTTAAGATTTTATTTATTTATTTGAGAGAGGGAGAGAGCGAGGAAGGGAGTGCATAGAGGGAAGGGAAGAGGAGAGGGGGAGGGAGAGGGACAAGCAGACTGTGTGCTGAGCACAGAGCCCTACCCGGGACTGGATCTCATGACCCTGAGATCATGACCTGACTGGAAACCAAGAGTCAGATGAACCACCCAGGAGCGCCGAGGTGATGTTATTTTAAGCTTCCTTCTTTAATGTAGCTTAATTTGTAGTTAATACCTAAACCAAAGCAAACCAAAATAAAACAACTAAAACCACACAGGGGAAATGAAAACAAACCTAAGTGTCAATTTGCAGTAATACTGATATCAAAATATCAGTAATACTGATATCAAAATGCTATGAAAGAGATGTAACACTCTCCTGTATTATACATGATCTGTTGGAACCGTAAAGCCAACCTAATTGTTACAATCATTCTGAACACCTACATACCCCTAGTCTTGGTTTTGTTGTTTTCCGGAATGGGACATCTAGTACCAGGTGTCTCCTGGGTTTGCACATCCTCATGGACTTCATTATCAAGAGTGAGGTGAATGCAGAAATCTTCTCCTAGCAGAGGAAAATTCCCCAAACATACGCATGAATAGAGAGTCTGGAGGGCAGGGGTGATCGCAAGCACACGCGACGACAAGGGTGGGTAGGAAGAAAGCCAAAATGCCTCAGTGTCCTGTAGTCTTGCCAAGCATTCACAGCTGTTTTGGAGAAGCCCCACTCACCCACAGGTTTCCTTGGAGCTACTCTGGCCTTAGAGAACAGAATGGTGTGAAAGTGTAAACAATGGAAGGAAGACACAACACCTCCTTTCTTGCTGCCTTCACATAGACTCTGTCGACGTTACAGGACTTCATCCTAGTCTCACAAAGCTGGCAAACAAACAAGCCAAAGAAACCCTCAAAACATCCTGACTCACCTGGTGTTTTTCTTTCTTTCTTTTTTCTTTTTTCCCTTCTCTCAAGTATATTCAAGTTTTGGGAGGTGATTCAGACTTGTCAGTCGGGGAAAAAAAATTGGTGATATCCCTCCTGCTCAAGGCGATGGAACTGACACAAGAAATCCACACGCATTTGAGGACGATATGCAAGACGGCTGATCTGAAGGAGGAGGAGAAAAGAAACATAAAATAAATGTATACCTACTTGCAATATTTCTTTAAACACTAAGTGGTTATATTTAAAAGCTTAGCATCTGTAAATGTAGTTAAGCATCACTGACGTGGACTAATTACAAGGCCCATAATTAATTAAAGAAATACTTGAAGAAAAGCAGTGCTCTAACTTTTAAGTACTTGCAGTAATTTATAATCATGCTAATAAACTTATCCTAAAGAAGGATCCCTCTAGAAAATTGTTTTGGTGTTTTGAGGTATAAGCAGCAGCATCATAATTAATTAACCAATTAATTAATTAAATTTTTTTGTGCCAGAAAGGTTTTTTTTAAAAAAGATTTTATTTATTTATTTATTTGACAGAGAGAGAGAGAGATCACAGGTAGGCAGAGGGGCAGGCAGAGAGAGAGGGGGAAGCAGGCTTCCCACTAAGCAGGGACCCTGACGTGGGGCTCGATCCCAGGACCCTGAGATCATGAGCTGAGCTGAGGGCAGAGGCTTTAACTCATTGAGCCACCCAGGTGCCCAGGTGCCCCCAGAAAGGTGATTTTTATTGAAGCATGGGGTCAGGACCCATGGGCAGAAAGAGCTGTTGCCAGCATTATCTTAATTTAAAAAGCTAATATTAAAGTCACTAGAATAGTTTGTGGTAATTAAGTAGGTTTGAAATGTCCTCAGATGTGGTATTTCTACTACTAATTTGCTCACCAAGCCTTTTTTTTTTTTTTTTTGTAGCTTGGATGAAGGAAACTTTTAGCTCAGATTAAAGCAATTGATAAGAATTATAAATTATAAATTTATAAATTATAAATTAAAAATATATTCAATGGAATACTATGCAGCCATCAAGAGAAACAAAATCTTGCCATTTGCAACAACGTGGATGGAACTAGAGGGTATTATGCCAAGCGAAATAAGTCAGTCAGAGAAAGACAATTATCACATAATCGCTCTGATATGAAGAATTTGAGAGGCAGGGCAGGGGGTTATGGGGGGGTGGGGAAGAGAAATGAAACAAGATGGGATGGGGAAGGAGACAAACCATAAGAGACTCCTAAACTCACGAAACAAACTAAGGGTTGCTGGGAGGTGGGGGGGTGGATAGGGATATGGACACTGGGGAGGGTATGTGCTATGGTAAATGCTGTGAAATGTGTAAGCCTGATGATTCACAGACTTGTACCCTGGGGTAAATAATACATTATATGTTAATAAAAAATTTAAAAAAAAAAAAAGAAAAAAAAAGAATTATAAATTAGAAGAGTTATAAATGAGTGAGACATATTACACTATGCCAGAGAGAAGTTCCACTGGAAATAAGATGTTGAATTCGGCAAGTCAGAAGTTAGGATAACTTCAGGGGACAAGGAAAAGAACCTGCAGTGACTGAGTGGGATTTAAGGGAGAGGAAATCAGGGAGGTGAGTAATAGTGAGATCTGAGATAGAGACTGAAAATGTTGGCTGATGATGGCCATGAGTTTCTCTCAGGGGGACGAAGCTATGCAACTTAAAGCTGATGACAATCGTCAAAGTCCAGAAGAGTCATTTTCTGTAAAGAATATGAAAGAGAGCTGCTAGGGAAATTAAAATGTTGCCAGTTCAGGTTGAAAACTGTAAGGTCACAACAACAAAAAAGGCTCAATGACAGGAAGTCAAAAACAAACAAAAAAAATCACGTCACACATCTGGGACCTCTATCTGTTAAGGCAAGCCCCTGATTCAAATCTTGTTCCCTCTGTCCCATTTTGGCAATCTTCTCCATACAACTAGTCGGTGGCTTCCTTCTACTTTAACATGTTAGGCGAGGTGGCCCCTGTTTCAGTCCTCTCACCCCTCAGTGGTCAGCAGCAGACCCCAGTCTTGGCTTCTAAGAATTATTTGCACAGCAAACTTGGCAGCCATAGCCCTTACTTGATAAGGCAGTTCATTGTTCAGATTTCAAACTTTAAATCAGTTCTTAATAAACTAAATATTAGGTTGTGATTAGCTGTGATTAGACAATCACAAGATTTGCTGAGGGGAAAGGTTTGAATAAAAGGAGGAAAATAGAGATATAAAATTAACCAGGCGAGGTGTTTTGTGTGACTGGAAAAAAAAAAAAACAACATTCATTTTAATCTGATCTTGGTCAAAGGGCCGTTGTTTTCTTGATACAATGTAACTGCCCATTTAAAACAAGATCTTGGTGAGTCAAGATCCATTAACTGGTTATGTTCAGATATATACTGGATTTAAATATCTTTAAGGTATCAATAAAGAAAGGTTATATTAAGACAGGTAATAGTATAAATAAGATTAAGAATGAGTATTTACTTGAAAAAGTAAAATATTTTAACACCTCTTCAAGAATTCCATAGGTCTTTCTAGTATACAAACAGATAATCCTGTTGAGAAGAGAAAGTCCGGCAGACCAAAGTGCTGTGTTCAGCTGGCGATAACAGCAGTGCGTCTTGTCAGTTTCATCTCCTCCAAAGTGTTTCACACACGGAATGCAGTAGACTCAATAGTACTGAGATTCAAAACCACAGCAGCTTCTTGGTATGACTGACATAGCTTTTTAAGTGCTATTCTCCAGAGATTCTAATTTAATTGCTGGAAGTGAGGCGGGCTTAGATATTTCTTAGTTTTAAGATCTCTCTGGATGATTTCAATGGGCCCAAGAATACTAGGTTAGTAAATTGTGAAGCAAATTGCTTGGGTCATGAGCAGGATTTTAAAAATGAAATACAGTATGTTTGCAGTAAGGGTAATCTTAAATTGTGACACTTCCGTGCTGGCTATGTCGGTGTCAGTGTGTAGATATGGGTATTTACTTGATTGCTATATAAAATATGTTTTTGTCTCTGGAATATGCTAACCACTGGAACCGGTCTTCTACTCACAAACAATGAATAAAGTTTCTATAAAGTTATTTTTCTATTTATAAGGACCTTCCTATGAAACCAAATTGACTGTCAGTATATAGAGGTTAGGAACAGAGATAGTGAAGCTAAACTTAGTTTGAATCCCATATCTGCCACTAACTGACCTTATGGCTGTGGGTAAATTCCTCATCTCTCTGACCTCAAATTCTTCAACTGGAAAGCAGAGAAAATAAGAGTTGCTACCTGATAGGATTGTTACGAGGATACAACGAGTTTGTATAGCATTACAACAGTACAGTATAGTTGGTGATATGTAAATATAAGCACATTTTTATTAAGTAAGTAAAATTAAAATAATTCATTTGGACCTTCATTCAAAGAAACAGCCAAACTTAATTCTAGGTCACAAAACATTTCAATATCAAAAGAACACAGTCAAAGCAAGAGAATTAATTATAACTGATACTTTGCTGGAGAAAGAGATGCAAAAGTCAAACCTAATTTCATCTTAAACTAGATGGAAGACGAGGTCCTAGAAATGGACTGAATGTGTTCTCAGTTGATGCCTTTTCAAAAAACCTTTAAATTCACTTGTATCTTTTACTTCAGCACATTGAACACCTTAATATTTAATAATGAAATTATTTCTGTCCCTATTTCAGTCAAAATTTGATAGGATCCACAGCCTTCTGAATGTTGTCTGAACGTCTTATAATCTTTTAATGCACCTATTCTCCTAACCAAATGAAGTTTCCCTGGAAGATATTTTCTTTAGCACTTTAGATGTTTCAAGTTAAGCACAGGAGTAGGAGCAGGGAAAAAAATTTCCGTTTCTGTAGTCACTCGGGTAGATGTCGGTTTTGGATTAGGGAAATTATAGGCTCCATGATAAATATTTCAGGCTGCTGACTACAATGAAAAGTAATTAAAGCAGCTATGACAACAGGTGCTGTATGGGGGAAATGGTGCCTTTTATCATGAGGTTGTGGGTGCATGTGTTAAATGTGCTCATCATTTTCTCTTTTCTATTCTTCACTGAATACCCTGGGGAGATTATTCTATTGCCAGCATTTATAGGATATAATGAAACCACATTAAATATGTATCTGATTGCTACCAACTGTGTGGAAAGCGTATGCTAACTATGGCTATGTACGGTGAGTTGGAGTCAGGGACCAGTGAAGTTCAACTTCACTGTGACTTCTTTGTGCTTGACCCACAGGCCATCGCTGTTTCATTGACCTTTAATTTAAGCATCAGATATCTTTTTGTTTGTTTGTTTGCTAAATGAAAACTTGAAGAGGGTTGTAATAAGATATATACTCTTAGACCTAAGTGTTTCCATAAAAGGAACTAACTCCTTGACATATGGCATGTGAACAGCTACGATGGAAGATGATTTTAATCTTATCAGTTTTAATTACATATTTCTTTGGAATATTAAGCACCGTATTTCACCATACATCTCATTTTAACTCTCATCAAACTCTTAGGCTTCTCCTTAAAAACAAGTAAGAGAGATATTTTAAATAATGCGGTGGTTAAATTTTGGTTAATAAGGAATTATGTTCCTATTAAACATCCAGAATGGGGAGATGAATAAGAGAGTCTTTTGTAAAATAAAATGCTCAATTTATGATAATGCTTTTTAAAAACTTTCTTTTCTTAAAGTCAACAAAGATAAAGTTTCTAGTCTTTTGCATTCCACTTATATAGAAGATGATTATAATTGGATGGTAATCAAACCACTGCTTTAAATGTAGAATTAACTTTTATGTGTGTATTACCCTTTTTTATTATAACGTTTCATTTATATTAGGGTACACATTCTACCAAGGTTAAAAAGGTTGAGAAGTCACTTCTATGTATATGTAGATCAGGACTTGTTCATAGATACAACTTTATCATGGATAGTTAGATTTAGTGACCTTGGAAGAAAAAAAAACCAAATTTGATAATGTGTATTAATCTTTAATTATTTTACTACAAATCTAATGCAATAAATTTGAAGACTAAACGTCTTAAATTTGCATACACTGTTGACTATTAATTATATTCTTACAATGTTTCAAATAAATTTCCTATCAGAATACCTGAGAAATTTGGAAATGTCATATATGAGAAACCATATCTTCTATACATTGTGGCTTTGTGAATATAGGAAGATAGGAAATCTCTCTAAAATTTTATGAAAAAGTTTGAACCTATTCTGAGATTGAAGTCATTTATTTAAAGAAATGTTTGCAGTTGAGTGCAACTATTCATGGGTGGCCCTGGGTCAAGCATTTAAGACAACCAGGCTGAGTAAGGGCACTATCGTAGCGGAAATTGTGGGAGCAGGGGAGAATGGAGGAAAGTGTCCAATGCTAACAGAAGAGCGAATGGTCTCTGGGAAGGACTGAAGGTGAGGAACTCATGAATCAAGAAAAAGATCTGTTTGCCTGGACCTCAGGGAGTAAGGCTGGAGGCAGAATTAAGGATTTGTAGTTTGTGTTAAGAGTTAGAACTTTGGGGATGCCTGGTGGCTCAGTTCATTAAGCTGCTGGTTTCAGTTCAGGTCATGATCCCAGGGTCCTGGGATTGAGCCCCACATCAGGCTCCCTGCTCAGTGGGAAGCCTGCTTCTCCCTCTGCCTGCTGCTTCCCCTGCTTGTGTGCTCTCTCTCTCTTTCTCTGGCAAATAAATAAAATCTTTAAAAAATATTCTTTAAAAAAGAGTTAGAACTTCATCCTAAGAGCAATGCAGAGCCATCTAATTGTATTGAGCAGGGCAGAGACTAAAACAATCACGATAATAATTAAAAAAGGGAAAAAGAAAGGCAGCAGAGAGATACTATTAGGAAAATGTGGCAATAATCTAGGTTAGAGATTTTTGAAGAGGGAACTGTAGTGTAGCAGCAAGGAGCATTAAATGTAAGTTAAGTGAACTGTTTAGGAATTAGTGCAGGAAGAATTTCATACCACTCATGTGGTGAATGAGGGAGAGGGAAGAATCAAGGAGGACTGTCAGATTTCTAGTAAAGTAACTGTGTGGAAAGTCATGTCATTCCTTGATACAAGAGAGACACAGGAGAGAAATGGTGCTTATGAAGTTGGTTTGGAAATACTGAGCTTGAAGTGCTTCTGGAATATATTAGAAATAGTTAGTTGGACTGGAGCTATCGGTGATGAGAATGGGTACATGAGCTTACTTAGAAAGAGTGTGCACAGGGAGGCCGGAAGAAAAAGGCCTGAACTACAACAAAATAAAGACATACATAAATGCAGAGGACTCTTAAATCGAGTTTTGTAATAGTCAAAGTACCAGAAAGCGTGCCATCCAGGTTCAGGATGAAGGAAGCCGGCAGCAGAGTTTCAAAAGGAGGAAGTGACAGTCGGCATCCTGGGTTGCTGAGAGGTCAAATAAGTTCAGGATGAGTATTTACACTTGTTCGTTTGATTAAGACATAGAATATTTTGTCAGTTTGCCAATCACGTATATAATTTCTGTATTATATGTTAGGTGCAGCAACTTTTTTGCTGTTCTAGTGCCGTGATATCCTAAGTGCTGTGGTAGGCATTTTAGGTTATGTTAGTTTATATGATTTTCACAAAATCCCTATGATCTGGTAATATTTTATCAATTTTACACACAAGGAAACTCATTTTGAGCCACAGATACTTAATCTTGGGTGCAGGTTTGCTTTTTCGCCCCAAACCACACTGCCTTGTGGGAGTTCTGGCCCAATACCTGAGGATGTGGTATCAGGTTATATCCATTTCAAGGAGAGCCCTGATCTCTTTTCAGTTAAGTTTATGTCAGCACTTGGTTCCCCCCTTATAACCCCAATTTTGACTTCAGTGTTACTATTCTCTAAGTTTTGTCTTGGAAATCTGCCCAGAGCAAGGTTTCTAAACAGCATGGCTATTAAAATTTTGAGCCCAATCATTATTTATTGTGGGGTTGCTATGCAGTGCATTGTGGGAAGTTTAGCAGCATCCCTGGCTTCTACATACTAGATGCCAATTGCATGTCTCACCCCCAGACAGTAACAGTAAAAACGTCTCCACACATTTCCAAATGTCCCTGGGAGCAAAATGGCCCCGAGTTAAGAACCACTAGCCAGAGCTGCAACCCATTTAAGACTGATGCTCTGTTGGGGCACCTGTGTGGCTCAGTCAGTTAAGCGACGATACTTGATTTCGGCTCAGGTCATGATCTCAGGATTCCGGGCTCAAGCCCCTTGTTGGCTCTCTGCTCAGCAGGGAGTTGCCTTCTCCCTCTCACTCTCCCTCTGTGCTCTGCGCCCCCCTCTCTCAAATAAATAAATAAAATCTTAAATAAAAAAAAAGGCTGATGCTCTGCCTTACACTTACAAGCCTTTCCTCTCTTCCTCTTCTGTGCCACTAAGGAAACTGGAATCTAGCTCCTGACCACTGGGCAAGTTGTTATGATGCCCCTTTTTAGATTCTAAATCACCCCTGATTTAGATTCTAAGTAGCCTTCTCCAAGATATAATACCACTGGGTCTCCTCTGCCTGAGGAGAAAAGTGTGTTACACCACCTGAGACCTCCCTCCTGGTGGCCTTTGCCACATCTGTGTCGACCCCGGACTGTTGCTCAACTGCATTTCTTCTTCATTCCTAAAGCCAAGTGACTGCCTCTGTAAAATCCAGTTTAAAGTCTTGATGCCCCCTTTCTGTTTCTTTTGCTATGGTTAACTAGGTAATTGTCCATATTCTAAGACATGAGCCTTGAGAACACTAATAATGACCCAAAAACATATTTCAGGGGCAGGGGATAGCACTCCTCAAGGCAATTTCCAAAGCATCTCTACTTTCCTTCTAAAAAATCACATTATGGGCACCTGCTGGCTCAGTTGTTAAGCGTCTGCTTTCGACTCAGGTCATGATCCCAGAGTCCTGGAATCAAGCCCCATGTTGGGTTCCCTGTTCTGTGAGAAGCTTGCTTCTCCCTCCCTCACTCCCCCTTCCTTTTCTTCCCTTTCTTACTGTGTCTCTCTCTATCAAATAAATAAATAAAATCTTTAAAAAAAATCACATTATATGATC
Organism: Nasua narica; assembly: GCA_028533885.1. NCBI lineage: Eukaryota > Metazoa > Chordata > Mammalia > Carnivora > Procyonidae > Nasua > Nasua narica. The sequence goes on along the minus strand of CM052800.1, from coordinate 68,737,012 downwards.
AACACCCAGCAGTTCGTTTAAATTCCCTTCCAAACTTTATTTTCTGTATTATCCCTTGGGGTAATGTATCAGTAAAGTAGTACTTTATTTAATATTTAATATGCATTAGAGTGCCTTTTTTTTTCAAATTCTAGAGTTGCATACTAGTTTTAGAATTAAGGACTTCAGTAAGTGAGATGATGTTCTTTGTCATACTCAAACCTATGTCTCCAGTCTTAAGGATCATCTTCATACTTTAGTTTTTCTTTTTCTATAGTTATTCAGAAGTGTTTTCCTCTTCTTGGTTATTTCAGTTGCTGTAAGTTAAATACTCTTATTTTATGTTTGTTTTAGGTTTGGCAAATAAAATTGCATGCAGTGTTCCAGTGCAAATCAATCAGGGTTTTGCTTTGTTTTGTGTTTACCAGGAAAGTCATATTTTCTGTTAATAAACATTCTTTATTTGATTCTGATTCTGAATATTGGACCATATCAGACAATTTTATTAAAAATAGAAATGAAACAGCTTAGTGAAATATTCAGTTGCTGTAGTCAATGGCAAACACACTCTTCTATATCAAATAATTTATGTTGCTAATTTACACAATGAACCAACTATATCTATATGTCCCATATCTATATGTATTTATTTCTAAAATAAACATCCATCACCCAGCTATGGCCTGTAAGAAGATTATATTCTCGTTATTAGGCCTGATCTCTTTTGAAAAGGTGTAATTCTGGGTGTCAGCCATCCAAGAAATCTATGGTATAATGGATTTAGACAGAGGAGGGAATCCTATTGAGTATTCTTGAGGTTTTAACTCTCTTAAGCCTAGGTGTGATGAATCTAAGAACATTAAGGAGAATCCCTCAATATCAGGAATTAAGAGTATAAATAACACTAGCCATAAAAATCATTCCTATGAATGAGGCAGATGAGAAATTTATTTAATTTAATCTTCACAGAGACCATATGATGCAGGTGGGCACTATATTATTATCCCTACTTTGTAGTTAGAGCCCCTGAGACAGAGTATAAGCAATATATCCAAAGTCACTCAGGTAGCAAGTGGAGAACTGGGCTATAAACTCAGGTCGGCTTAAATTAAAAATCCCCACTCGAAGCCAATATATTCCTAGAAGTTTCTGCAATAGTGGCAAGCTAACAGGCAGGAAACTTAAAGAACATTTCCTTGGAAGACTGTTCAATAGAAATATACAAATCACACTTGTGATTTAAAATTTTCTAGGAGCCACTGGAGACTGAAGTAAAAAGAAACATAAAAATTGTTTATTTATTTATTTATCTTTTTTTTTTTAGAAAAAAGTAATTTTAATGGTGTATCTTTAGCTTACCTAATATGTCCAAAATATCATTTTAATATGTAATCAATATGAAATTACTTTTTAATCAATATAAAACCATTAATGGGGTATTTTACATTCTTTTTGTGAACTCCACCATATGTTTGATGCTTGCAGCACATCTCAGTTGGGAATATGCATATTTCAAGGGCTTAATAGTCACTTGTAGCTAATGGCTACTGTATTAGATAGCATGGCTTGAAAGGTCTCAAAACTGGACTTGAGTAATTTATATTTTAAAGATTACCTTGTGTGGTGCCATTTTATCTCCTTTTGAAGATTTTTCTAGCCTAGAGTAACTTCGTGTTTGATTGATCTTTCTCTCAATCATGTTGTGAGGAATTAAGAAGTTGGTGAGGATCAGTAGCTCCCCTACTTCTACTCTTGACCCTCATAATGGGGGCAGGTGAAATTAGGAAGGAATTCCCAAGGAAAAGGAAAATCAAGGGACAAAAATCGGATTTTAGATCTAGCTGTTCCTCCTCTATTCTGGAATTTTCTTTTCTTAGAAGTTAGTGATTGCGGGGGTGCCTGGGTACCTGCCGGTTACATGTCACCTCTTGGTTTCGGCTCAGGTCATGATCTCAGGGTCATGAGATTGAGCCCTGCATTGGACTCCACACTCAGCACAAAGTCTGCTTGAGATTTTTTTTCTTCCCCCTTTTCCTCTCCCCCTGCTGGAGCTGTCTCTTTCTTGCTCGCTCTCTAAAATAAAAGAAATAAAATCTTAAAAAAAAAAAAGAAGTTAGTGATTGTCTTAAATTTGATATAACATTTCAGAGGGGGAGATGAACCATGAGAGACTGTGGACTCTGAGCAACAAACTGAGGGGTTTGGAGGGGAGGGGGTGGGGGCTTGGGGGAGCCTGCTGATCGGTATTGAGGAGGGCACGTATTGCATGGAGCACTGGGTGTGGTGCATGAACAATTAATTTTGTAAAACTGAAAAAATAAAATAAAAGTATTTGGGGGAAAAAAACAGTTTGGAATTTGAGCACTTGTGATTTTCAATATATTAGTCTTTCACCTTTCCTTTTTTGCCTAATATCTCTTTTTTTATCTCATGAATTTGTAAACAAGTTGCTTGCTGGAAAGTGTAGACACAGCCTGAGGATTAATCCAGTGAGTGAACTGATGCCAGAAATGCAACAATGTAGGTAGCAAACAACTCCCATTCCCATTGGTATGCAATAGTCTCTTCTACTTAGAATTTCTAGACCACTGTAGTTTAAACCCAAATTAAAATGAAGAGATTAATAACAGGCAACTGGGCAAGAAACTCAGCCTCTGTAGCTGCTGACATGACTTTATGAGCAAGAACTGGTTCATAAAATGGGCAACAGAGTATGCTATAAAACACAAAGAAACTAGATATTTACGATGAAGAGCTTGGGTAAGTGGTAATTTTACCAGTAAGATATTTCAGGACAGTTGTGATGGAATCATGGGAAAATAAGAAAAGGATGATAATTGTAAGCTATGTGATATATGAAAAATTTTGAATCTTGTACCTATTGAAATTCCATTACAAATGGAATTTTTTGGAGAACCCTAGATTTTAACAACCGAACTAAAACAATTTGCAGCAAAATGATATACATGAGAATGTATACAGCAAAATATCCTCAGTATTTATCCTCATCTCCTGATGGAATCTTTTAAAGATTTTTCCTTTTCTTCATTCTTCCTTGTTCACATGTGTTTACGACTCAAGGTAGTTGTAAGCTTAAAGGACATAAGCAGTGTGTGGAATAGGTCTACATTTGAGAGCTCCTGAGACAATCAAGGCAGGTATTATGACTTGGCGACAAATGGAAAAGCCCAACAAAGACGGCTGAGAGTACCTAATAAGATAAAACAAGTATGATTTAATGATTAGGCACACATTGGACTCTGTGCTTTGTACCAAGCAAGCTAACAACTTGAATTTAGAGCCCCATCTTTTCACTATTTCTTCAACAGACTTGAAAATGGAAAGGAGTTACTATAAAGTGATAAAGTTACTCACTCATTCTTTTCACTCTCTGCATGCAACCTTATCTTCTTAGACCAAAGCAGATGTTAATCTGGGAAGCACTTCAGCTTAACTTCTAAGCATGTAAGGTGTTCTGTTCAAATTTCCCTAATTTGTCACGATGTGTATCACCCAGACTAGGTCCTGAACAAAACCACAGCAACAACCAAAAGGACAATGGGAAATGCAAGTGGACATCAGAGACATTTGTCCTTTATCAGAGTGAGCGATATTGCTCCCCTGACCCCCTCCCTCTTTCAGTGAAAAGACTGTGAAGCCCAAGGAAATAAGAATAGGTTTTAAGTCTTTCTAAATAGTTCGATGACTTGAATCTAGCCCAGTTCCTGATTACTGAAAAAAAAATACCATCGTTCAGGAAATTTAAGCATAATGTCTTGGAACTAAGAGACCTTGCAAAGAAGCAAAAAATGATGAGTTGCATGGAAGACTCTTCCCTCTCTTTACTGCCTTTATTTCTTCAAAGAAAGAAGACTAGAAGTGGAAGATCTTTACTGATATCCCTTATGATAATGTTTCTAAGAAAATTATAAGGTTTTTTTTACCGTCATGAAAACTTATTTAAAAATCATATTTAGCGGGCCCCTGGGTGGCGCAGTTGGTTGAGCGACTGCCTTCGGCTCAGGTCATGATCCCGGAGTCCGGGGATCGAGTCCCACATCGGGCTCCCTGCTCCATGGGGAGTCCGCTTCTCACTCTGACCTTCTCCCTTCTCATGCTCTCTCTCACTCTCTCTCTTTCCTAATAAATAAATAAATAAAATCTTAAAAAAAAATCATATTTAGCAATGTCAGGTTAGTTTCTCAGATCTTTGAACAACAGCTTTTTGCCTAGACTTTTAGACATCTCATGGGGAAAATATTTTGTGTCTATTGAAGAAGGAACTTGATTTTACCTGGATAATTCATCCCTTGCCCTGGGCAGACAGTGAAAGGGGCAAGCTCTCCATATGCTGAACAGCATTCCACATTGGCATAAGCACACAGGCAGGTTTTGTGGCTGTTACTACTTGTTCCTAAGTCAGGGACATTTTCATTTCTCAAAACTTTCCTGATTTTTTTTCCCTTTTCTGTACAGATTTTACTGATCTTAACAACATACCAACATCAGTTTGGTAGGATCCAACTAGTACTTATAAGGACATGAAATCTCTTTCTAGCTACCTGCATGATCCTTTCTTTTAAAAAAAAAAAAAATCCTTCAAATGGTACTGCATCTGAAGTCTGGGGAGATCCTTATTTTATTTTTTCTTACACAATTTATTTATTTATTTTTTAGGTAAACTATGTCTAATGTGGGGACCCCAAGATCAAGAGTTACATGCTCTATCAACTGAGCCAGCCAGATACCCCTGTGAGATCCTTATTATAATCATTCAACCTGGGTGCATCAAATTTCACAATAACATAAATAAACCTCCGTTTTTAAGTGGCTTAATCTCTGGGGCACCTAGGTAGCTTAGTCTCTTAACCTTCCGACTCTTGATTTCAGCTCAGGTCATGATCTCAGGATCCTGAGATCAAGCCCCTTGTGGAGCCCTGTCCTCAGTGGGGTGTCTGCTTGAGATTCTCTCTCCCTCACCCTCTGCCCCTCCCCCACCTCTAACACAAATAAATAAATCTTAAAAAGAAAACAACAACAAAATAAATGGTATAAATTCTCCCTTGTAAAGTATGAATTGCCAGATGGTCCAAACACTAGTATACTACAAAATCCATCTTATTAATCTGCTTGCCAGACAGAAATTCTTATTATTAAATCCTTTGTTTCATCTAGCCTCGATAGGAGAGATGTTGTCTGCACCATGGTGCTGTTTAAAGTGAAATTATAGCCTGTATATAAGATATACAGAGTAAATAAAATTTTGCTCAAATGTATCAATTTATCTTTGATCTCCCCTGTATAGTGTAATAGTGAGTGTTGTGTGGTGTGAGACCTGTATTCATTTATGTGCCAAACTAATCATCCTCTCTACCATGCATTAAGAAAGAACTATCTTTCTAAGTAGAGGCTAAAAGGCAGAAAGATGGCCATGCTCAGCTCCCTACTGACTACCTGATCCTACTAAAATCGGAGAAGCCGAGGACTGGAGAATTATTGGCTCACCTGCACACCAACCCAGGTTTCTGCTTTTCTGAGGAGATAAGAAATTGCCCCATTTGTATATAAAGTCTTCCGAAGGAAAACTTCTGACAGCAACTCGTGTATAACGCACACTCCCGATGGGAAAAATCTTTTTTACTTCCTAATTAAGTTTACAGCCACTGCTAAAATACCCTGAAAATAATTATGGAGAAGTTAAGACCCATGGGAAAAAATTCCCGATAAGTTAAAAAAGCCCAGTGAAAATATTTTCTTGATGGCAAAATTATGACCCAGAATTTCTCGAAACTGAGTAATGAAAAGTTCACATATTTTCAGATTAGTGTACCCTTGAATATAATCTGTAACAGTGACATCTGGTGGCTTTTATTATAGTGCTGTGGCATCATTTGTGCAGAGCCATGCCACAATTAAATAGAATTGTAACATAGCTTTGTGCTTTACGCAAGACAAAACAAATACGCCCATTAGCTTTGACCAAGGTATTCCTTATAAACTAGGTATGACGAAATGTCAAATATTTTTGCAAGTTTACAAGTTTAAAACTTTCGGGTAAGAGTATACAAATTAGTATTTTAACCCTAAACATTTTGGTCACATTATCTTAAACTTGCTGGCTTTGAATTTATGTGCATTTAACTTTCATTCATTTTCCTTGAGTGGATGGCAGTAAAGGCTCAGATTGGCATATTCTTTCGTAGCTGCTTCCAACACTAGGCTGTCACTCATGGTAGCCAAAACCCCAGGCCGTCTGGAATAAATTTAATTCATTGCCCTCTTAAACTTCACCAGGGCTAAATGGAGAGGGAAGGGTGAATAGGTGAATCTCAATCTTTCTCTCAGAGGGTTAAATGTTAATGATGACCTTGATTTGTCCATGTACACTTCTCCCCTCCCCCAATTCCTGAAGTCTAGCAACCCATACTCCGAAAACTTTCCAAACACAGGGAAAAACTAGGAGAATATATATTAGCAACAAAGAGTCTTTTTAAAAATTACATTTTAGCTCCATACAGTTTTTAAATACAGTCTTTCCATTTGCATTTTTTACAACTGGTTGAAAAGCAATCAGGAGACTGGTCTCTGGCAATTCCCATCTCTTAAACTTTTTTGACGGTTGGACTCTTTGTAAGTATTGGCTGATGCAGAATTCCTATGGTGAGGTTCTACCATAAAGGGACTTTTAACCCGTGATTTCTGTAGATTAGGCACTCATAATTTATATTAGGTAATCTGCTTTAATTTGCACTGTTGAGTCTAGAAAAGAAATGTGGCTCAGATAGCCATATTTGCACTTGTGTGTCCAAGTTGAAAGTCATCTAAGCATGAGGCCAATTATACCTTGCTCTGCTTAAATGTGTGATAAGCAAAGCCATTGGCTCTCTTCAATTCACTCACTTCACCTGTGATTTCTGTTTTCTTTCTTCTTGTCAGGCATGTTATTTGTGGTACATAAGAGCACTTATCAAGAGAAATACCTTATTAGAGAGTTAGAGAAACAATTGTATTCAAGCAAGATTTTCTTCAAGTAACTAAATTGTGTTAACAACAATTTACTGTTTCCACAACACCAAGTTGTGATATACACAGGCAAAGAAAATAGTAGGTACAGATGCCATCTTGTAAATAGGCCATGCTGTAGAATGATCAATTCAAAGAATAATAGATGTTAATAAGTCCGTTTTATTATCTCTTAATCCTTCATGGGGAGAAGGAATTCTTTTTCCAAGTATGTCTAATCTGTGAAATGATGGATCAGGATTAGTATCAATCTGTACTGTATGATTGTTCATGTCAGTTGCCATACAGAGTAGAAGATTCCCTGATAAAGTTTCCCAGTCTGGTGAACCATCTAAATACTGAAAACTCCCAAACTGCTAACTCCTTTTTTCTACTAATCACCAGAATATAGTAACTCTTATTTAACTGGATGTCTAGTAGACATCTCAAACTTAACATGTCCAAAGAATTTTTGATTTCTCCCCAAAACATCTTCTCCCACAGCATCCACCATCAGAATAAATGGCACTTTCATTCTTCTAGAAGCTCACTCTAAAATACATTGAGTCATCTCTGACTCCTTTCCTTCTCTCATACCCCATATCCATTCCAATATATCGGTAAATCTGTTGGTTTTTTACCATCAAAATACAACCTGATTCAATCACTCCTCACCATTCTGCCATTATCTTTGTCCACGCCACTATTTTCATTTGGCTGATGACTCCACTCTTTACCCTACTGTGTATTATTCCAGTAGCCCCAGTAGCCAGCAGAATCCTTTTAAATCTAAGCTATATCATGCCCTCCTTTTTTTTTTAAATCATGTCATCTTTTTGCTCAAACTTTTCCAAAAGATTCATTTCTCATACAGAGTAAATTCTTATAATTGCTTGGAAGGCCCTAGAGAGTCTGCGTCCTTCTCTACTTCCATTATATGGTCTTCTTTGCATAAGCTCCAACAACATGCCCTTACTTTTGGTACACTACATCACATTTGCTGCTTCAAGACCTCTGCACTTTTTGCTCCCTCTGCCTAGAACATCCTTTATTCAGGTAACTTCTTTGCTGGTTTTCTCATTTCCTTCAGGTTTTGTTGAGATTTGATCATCTCAGGGAGGCTTCCCATTCCCACCCTGTATGTGGTTATTTCCTTCTATCCATCCCCATGTTTCCTATCTTTCTTCTCTGGTATTTTCCCCCATTTATCACCAACTGATATTATATATTTTACTTATGTATTTGTTTATTTTTTTATTAATTTCTACTTGTGTCCCAGAATATAAATGCCAAGAGGAGACTAATGTCTGTTTCGTTCACTGTTGTAATCCCACCCTATAGAACACTGAATGCCTGGAACATAACAAAAACTTGATATAATGTTTATTGATTGAGTGAATGGATTGTTTTTTTGTAGTTGCATCTTGGAAACACATTTTTTTCTCAAAGGAAAGAACTTTTCTCCCAGGTTAATCAGGTGTGTGTGTAGCATTATGTTTCTGATTAATCTGCCCTAAAAAGCTATTGTTGGTATCTTAGACCTTCAAAACTACAAAATTCGCTACTCCTTACTTCTTCAGTGATTACAGACGAGCCTCATGAATCACAGTTGGAGAAGGGCTTGACAGAGAGAGCTTGTCTCTGCCACACTTAGTCCCATCAAGAGTGGCTTAAAGGCTGGGGCTGGAGTCATCAGAAGACTCACAGAGAATGCTGCCTATGGGATGCTTTGGGCTTTCTTACTGTATGGCAATTGGGTTCCCAGAGTAAGCATTCCCCTGGGAGAAGATCAGGTAGAAACCATATTACCTTTGGTAAACCAGCCTTGGGAACCATGCAGCATTCCCATTGGGAACCTTGCTGCATTCTTTTTGTAAAGCTACCACAAATGCCTGTCCAATAATAAGACAAGGAGAAAGAGAGTCCACCTCCTGGTGGGGAATGGCAAGAGCAGGTGAGACAAGAAATATTATTATGGTCATTTTGGAAAATGCAACCTGCCATAGCCACTACACAGTATCTGAGGCAATTTGAACTCTGCATTGACTAAAATGATATTTGATTGATAAAACTCATGGTAAAAATCTAGGATTCCCATGTTATCTCTCAAATGATCCGTGTATTGCTAGCCTACAGAGGATAGTACAGTAGTTTTAAAATATGTCTACAAATCTTTTACAATTTTCCTGTCAAGAAGTGGCCACTCCTCCTTCCCTTGAATCTGGGTTGGACTTAACAGACTCCATTGTAAGCAATACAATGCAGCAGAAGTGGCATTGTGTGAATTCCAACGCGGCTTTCACCTTCATCACTGGAACACTTGTGTTAGAAACTATGGGCTGCCATGTAAGGAGTCCAACTCGCCTTAGACCTCCATGCTGTGAGAAAGCCAGGCCATGTTCAAGAGGCCCACACACTTGACAGTGTAACTGAGATCCCAGATGAAAGCATCAAATGCCGGCTATGAGATGAGAATGGGATGAGAATGTCCAGCCCAGGAGAGATTGAAAACTGTCAACCCCACCCCACCCCATCTGACTGCAACCACACAAGAGACCCTATGTGAGAAGAGACCAGTCAAACCCTCCCAGAACTTCTGACTCACAAAGTCATGAGCAAAATAAAATGCCTGTTTTAAGCCACTAAGTTTGGGAGTAAGTTGTTATCCATCAAAAATAACCAAACAGGGGGGCGCCTGGGTGGCTCAGTTAGTTGAGCGGCTACCTTTGGCTCAGGTCATGATCCTTGAGTTCCTGGATCGAGTCCCGCGTCGGGCTCCCGGCTCCGGGGGAATCTGCTTCTCCCTCTAACCTTCTCTCCTCTCATGCTCTCGCTCACTTTCTCTGTCTTTCAAATGAATGAATAAAATCTTTAAAAAAAAAATAACCAAACAGGAGAGGTAATGGCCAAGAGGATCTAATTTTTGTTCAAGAGCGAATATTATACTCTTCAAATCTGCATTTGCTATATAAAAGGTAGGTTGGTTTCAAAGGTTAAACCCTTTATTATTCCTTTGCAATAAAATAATTTTTAAAACTGGGTGAAAACTCTTCAAATTTTTGACCTGTCAATCCTAATCCTTTCATAGAATTGAGAACATGCTAGTCTGTGCACAAACACACATGAGGATACTCTTAAGTAAGTTTTAAAAATTATTTTTACTCAAGTTTTACTCAAGTCACTTTATAGCTGAAGAATATCACCAAAGCGTATTGAGTTCATGATTATAAAGTTAATTGCTTAATATTTTAACCTTTTAATTGTAACAAATCTATGTGACTGTTTAGTTACTATTACTTTCCTATAAATGTACACCTTATTATACTATTTTAATACATTTTTTATATTGAAAGTCAACCTTCTGTTAGATCTTTTAAAAAGTTAGGATGTTAGTAAATGCTAATGAGCTTTTCACACATGAAACAGCAACAATGAAATGCATCTTGAAGTGAGAGGAATATTGAAGCGGTAAATTGAAAATAGTGAGACAAATAAGAAGAAAATGAAAGTAAGAATTTGTTTCAAAAGTTGATCTGGTTCTCTCTATTGATGAAGATCTACCAAAAAAATCATAGTAGCGACATACATATTTACTCTTTTTCATTGTTTCTCATTCGGAGCTATAGTACTATGACTTCAAATTTTTTTTTCCAAGTACAAACTTAGCTTTAATTACTTAACTTTTTTCTTGACAGAACAGAAACGAAGGGTGTGACTGGACATTACTGTAATTAAGAGAACACCTTGCTCCTGGTGTGCTTGCAAATCCTCCTGCATTCTAAGGATTATAGTTTAGGTGTGTCTAGAGCAAATGTCAATTGTTACAGTTATTAAAAAAAAATCAAGTATATAGTGATCCAGTTGTCTGCAAACAGGAGAGCAACTATATATTTCAGTTTAAAAAGATGATAGCACCATACGACTCAAGGAAGGTAAATGCTCACATTTCATCTATTTTTATTTTACTCTTTTTGACTTTTCACATGGGATGTTTATTTGAGCCTCCCACTCTCCCAAAAAATTTTCTTTTTAGACTTTCGGACATACAACACAGCTTTTTGAGAACTTTGGGATTATTTTGTTACCTTTGGGTCATAGCTAAGATGGTTTTCAATTTCAAACAGCTTCGGATCTCAGTCGTGTGTGTCTGTGTGTGTCTGTGTGTGTGCCTGCACGCGCACGTCTGCCTGTGTGGGTAAATAATACACATGCCAGGAAGCATAAAACATTCACTGCAGAAAGGTTCTGAATCTGGTTTGGCAAATCAGGATGCCACTGGGTATGAGGGTTTTACTTACATGAGCGGCAGCTGTTCTTGTGACTAACGTTAAGCACACTGGCTAAGTATATTCTGAAGCCAGTGATAAACAAGTGTCTCAAAGATACATCCATACAACAGCACATGTTTCGTCTTTTATGCACTACAATGGGTGTCCCACATCAGCTTTCTTCTTCAGGTTTCCTGCAGCACCCCCGCCCACCCCCGCCCCGACTGTCCCTGTCACCCAGTGCCATATGGGAAGTGAGAGCTCAGCTGATCCACCTCTTTGTGGTGGAAACCCCCAGAGCTTCAGCTCCGGGCTACAGGTTACCGAAGCCATCATGAAAAATTCAGAGCTGATATTAACAAGTCTGCTGAAAGTAAAGCGCGTGTCACATTATCCACCCTGCCTTTCAGTTAATACTAAAGCTACTGTCGCCAAAAGAAGAAACCCATACTTGCTGTGTTCGTGTCCGAAACTATTTGGGTTGTACTGTGGAGATTCAGAGCTAAGAAGAAAGACATGAAAAACAGAAGGGAGAGAGTTCAGACAGTTGAATTACCGAGAATCCCAGAGAATGACTTTGAAGTAGAAGAGTGAGTTGGAAGCAAGGGGCCTCCTAATACTTGGAATGAAAGACGGAAATATTTTACAAATTCCAGTTCTGTAGCTTCATTAAATAAATGTTTATGCTTGTTTTATATATACACGTGGCTTCTACTTTTATCCAGGAATAAATGAATTTCAAAAAAGTTTTGCTCACAAGACTTAAAAATTCGACAGAAAAAATTATGAGATATCAAAAAATTAACTACCAAGTATAATTTATTGAGTCCTTGCTATGTCCCAAGCACTGTTCTAAGCACTACTGTGTATTACCTCCTTTACTTCACACAAGCCAGTAAGGTAGGTACTATTTATTATTAATATCATTTTATAAATTAGGAAACTGAGGCACAGGAATGTTAGTGACATGCTCATGGTCATGTAGTAAGTGGCTGATTAAAATCCAGCCTGTCTCTCTCCAGATCCCATCCACTTCACTACTACTCTATCACTATGCTAATTCACAGTATTTCAAAGAATACAGAGAAATTCACAGGAGATTATAATACTCAGCTCTCCAAATGAATAGAGATTTGGTGACTTTTAAAAAAAAATAAGAAGCAGCATTTTACAGATGAAGTTTTCTTTGACAACAATCTCAGTCTATTACCCTTGAATCTTCCCAGAAGCAATTATTATGTGAGTTTGGTGTGTATTTTAAAACATAATTTTATGTAAATATATATATATATATATATATATAGTATGATATCATGCTGTAAATCTATTTCGACAGCTTTCTTTTTTTCTCAACATTTGTTTTTTGAGGTCTATTTACATTAAATATAAAACTTTAAAAGAAAGCCTAGAGGACAATGTGAGTTTGCAAGAATTTAATGGGGAGGAAAAAAAATAGCAATAACCCGGACATAGGCTACAGTACATATATTACCTCATGAGCTGAATGGGATTTAATGGGAGCACATAGGAGGTCTTAGCATGAATGCAATGATTTAGTAGCTAGACATACACATCAACCAACTGTCAACCTCCTTTGATTCCCACTCCCCATCCGAATGAAATGAAGGAGCCGTACCTCATCAGAAACCTTAAAGAAAATACATCAAATCTCTTTACAATCAAGACATTACGGTTTTTTCTTTCTTTTCAAAATCTACTCATTTATGTTACTGTCGGATCATAAAGTCATCCCTGAAATTTCATCAGGGTTAAAAAGGTCTCTTAACTCTAATGTTAGAGCATATACAATTAAAAAAAATAAGACTAAGTTATTGTGAAACTTTCACAGTGAAGTTCCCAAATAGCTAATGTAGGCAAATTTCTACTTTCTTTCTAACAGATGGAAGCTAATCTATGTTAAAGAAGAAAGATACAAAGTGAATTGACTATACATAATTTGACTAGAACCCAACTCTCTTTGGCAATCTAAGCAATGGCTATTTAGCTGTGAAAGCCCAGAACATTGTCGGGGGTTCCTCCTTTTTAGTCTAGCCCTATCACTGCTCTAAAGCAGCCTTTAAAGAAGGGAGGGAGGATGGGTAAGCATCATTAAGTAACATGACTATTATTCTCTAGTACATGTGCATTTTACAAGTATAAACAAGTGGTGTAAGTGTAATGAAATATTTTACCAGGATACCAGCATAAGCCTTATTTTGGCTGGTTATTGCCGTATTTTCAAAATTCACCACTTGAAGGCCAAGAATAAGATTCACCCATATTAACACTGGAATTTCACATATATTTAACTATAGCCCAATTTTAACCTCAAAATAAAAAAAAATAGCTGTATTATGTTCAATTTTAGGAGGATAATTACAAAAGCCAATAATGCAAAAATGCAATAAGGGAATAACGCAAGAGCCAAATAGATTGCTTAGTAGTCCTCATTCTCGCCATAGTTTCCCAAAAATCAAATAAGCAATGATACCCAAATTCCAAATGAATGAAATAAAATTCGAATATTGTCTTATTGTCATCGTGTGAACTTGTACTTCACTTATTTGTCAACATTTGTACTTTATGACAGTGCCCCAGTGTGCAAGGTCATTGAAATGCAATCTAAAACTGTAATAAGTAAGTGGAAAAGCAGAACCTCTTCCTTCTTTTTTCTCTTATGAATAGTTCCAGCTACTCTAATACCGAGAAAAGTTGGCAGGATTGTCATTTTAAATATCACTTGAAAATATGCTAAGTAAAACACAACCTCTCATCCCTGAATCTGTCAGCTCAATGTTCCCAGACCCTGTCTAACTTCCCGAGGTGAGGGGGAGGTTAAAAAACATAACCCTCACTTCTAAGACTTAATATTTGAAGATCATTCTAACCCATACCTAGTACTATTTATGATTGACATTATTTTTTCTTTTTATGACAACCAACACAAGGACCTTTTTTTAAAAGATTTAGTTACTTTATTTATTTATCTATTTCTTTTTAAAGATTTATTTATTTATTTATTTGAGAGAGAGAAAGAGAGAGAGCACATATAAACAAGAGGGGCAGAGGGAGAGGGAGACAGAATCTCAAGCAGACTTTACACTGAGTGTGGAGCCCTACCAGGGGCTTGATCTCATAAACCAGAGATCATAACCTAAGCCAAAACCAAGACTTGGGTGCTTTAACTGACCGTACCACCCAGGCACTTCTTAATTTTATTTTTAAACAATCTCCACATGCAGTGTGAGGCTTGAACTCACGACCCTCCGATCAAGAATTGCATGGTCCACCAACTGAGCCAGCCAGAAGCCCCAACGGTTTTTGTGTTTTGTTTTGTTTTTTATGAATTTAATTGTTCAGATGACTTCTATTCCCTTTGAGCATTTAATAGTCCCACTTATTCTGCAAGATTGTTAATTGCCTAAAGATAGCCCAGTACCGTGCTGCTTTTGCACAAATTAAGTGTTCTGTACATTTTTATATTTCAGGAAACTGTATTGGATTCAGAATTTAAATTTAAGTTTATATGAGCTTTGCATTTTTTAAAAAGATTTTATTTATTTATTTGACAGAGAGAGAAAGATCACAAGTAGGCAGAGAGGCAGGCAGAGAGAGAGGGGGAAGCAGGCTCCCTGCTGAGCAGAGAGCCCAATGCGGGGCTCGATCCCAGGACCCTGAGATCATGACCTGAGCTGAGGGCAGAGGCTTTAACCCACTGAGCCACCCAGTTGCCCCTAGCTTTGCATTTTAATCAGTGCTAATAGGTGTGTAATTTTCAAATCAAAATTTCTACAATTGGTTTGCAGACTTTGGAGTTCTTCTAGCTTTTGTATAACCAACTTAGAATAAATAAGTAGGCAACATTGACAGTTTTATGTGATAAATAACAAACCTTAAACATAATCAGTTCTTCCTCAGAATTTGGGTTTGCAAATATCAGTTCTTTTTATCCTAATGGCAGCTTCATGAAGAACAGGAAAAGATTTTCTTCTTTTCAGGTGGAAAGTGAACCACAGAGAAGTTTGGTGACTTGTTTAATATCACATGTTCATTCCCTCAGAACCTATATCTTCTGTTTTCCTAGACAGACACAATTTTAGGATGTCGTAGCTCCTATTCATATACAGGGCTGGATTATATCTCCAATATACCTAAAAATGGGAACTTAAGAAAAATATGGTTTTACTTAGGTGGAGTTTTATTATCAATAATGCAGTAGCCTGGTCTCTATTACTAAAATAAACTATTGAAATAATCATCTGGATTAACAATACACTTTTTCATTCTTTTTTTTTTCTGTGAAGACAGCTTTTTACTATAATTCTTAAGCTCCGGAAGTGACCTTTAGAACCTGACTATGTTGACCTTTAGAACCATGCCAACATATTTGCAACACGAAGTGCAATTTGTGGAGGAAAAGGTAAATTAGAATCCATAGCAGGGTGAAATGAAACAGCGATTGGTTTTGCACCAGTTTGACATTGAGAGACCAGGCTCAAATCAGGTTTCCTGATGTCCTATTTCCTTCCAATAGAAGTTGGAAACAGGGCCCCTGGGTGGCGCAGTTGGTTGAGCGACTGCCTTCGGCTCAGGTCATGATCCCGGAGTCCCAGGATCGAGTCCCACGGTGGTGCAGTTGGTTGAGTGACTGCCTTCGACTCAGGTCATGATCCCCGAGTCCCGGGATCGAGTCCCACGTCGGGCTCCCAGCTCCATGGGGAGTCCGCGTCTCACTCTGACCTTCTCCCTTCTTGTACTCTCTCTCACTCTCTCTCTTTCCTAATAAATAAATAAAATCTTTAAAAAAAAAAAGAAGTTGGAAACAAACATGTTATTTTATAGATATAGCCCTATATTCTTGTACACACTATCAGTCAAAGCTTACATGCGAACAGGATTATATTATCCTATGGTTGGTTGTCAGAATCTTGATAGAAGATTATAGCTACTGAGAATTCACAGAAAATGAGACAAAATTTCCACAAAGTTGGAAGTTCTTTTTTTCAACTTTGTAAAAAAAATGAGCTACTTAGCTTAAAAAGAATTCATACATATGCACGTGTGCATGCACACAAGCACACACACACACACTACTTGATAGAAATGAAGAGAATGAAAATCCCTACAGTGCAGAAATTGATCAAAAATTTGGTGCTGGCTCCACTATTTTATAGAACTATATTCACAGAAATATATTTTAAAATTTTACTTATTTAGGGGCTCCTGGGTGGCTCAGTGGGTTGAAGCCTCTGCCTTCAGCCTGGGTCATGATCTCAAGGTCCTGGGATCGAGCCCCGCATCGGGCTCTCTGCTCAGCGAGGAGCCTGCTTCCCCCTCTCTCTCTGCCTGTCTCTCTGCCTACTTGATCTCTCTCTCTCTCTCTGTCAAATAAATAAATAAATAAATAAAACCTTTTAAAAAAATTTTACTTATTTGTCAGAGAGAGAGGACTGAAGCAGAGGGAGGCGCAGGCTCCCCAATGAGTAAGGAGCCCAAAGCGGGATTTGATCCCAGGACCCTGGGATCATGACCTTACCTAAAGGCAGACACTTAACCATCTGAGCCACATAGGCATTTTTAAAATATTTTTAAAATGCATTTTAGTGACAAAATTCATGGCAGAGATCATTATTTTCATCCTAATGAAAACATGAGCTGAGAGAAAAGCTTGCCATGGAAGTTTTCCCCTTTTAACTAAACTAATCTTACATACTTTTTCTTTTAGATAACATGTCTAGTCTTTTTAAAAGTATTTAAAATGTTACCTTAGAATAATCTCTTTGATAAACAAGACTGTTGAGTCCAAATGCAATGGATGTGTCAAGAAAGGTTATTATAACTTTTATTTTTCTAAAATTTTCCATGATTCATTTCACATTCTGTTGTCAAATGTTGACACAATTATCTAATGACACCAATTAATAATTCACTGACTTGTAAATTTAAGTCTGTGATGATTATGAATGATACCCATTGTTTGTTTCTCAATTTTCTAAGTATTTCCTTCTTACTTAATTTTGTACTTTGTGATTCTTGCAACTTTTATACCCCTTTATTGTTTACTGACTAAATAATTGAGGGCCAAGCCAGAGAACTGCCTTTCCCAGTTTTACTGCCTTTTCCCCTAGAAATGCTATTTTCAGCTCCTTCACTGCCTTAAATCTGCGTCCTGAGGATAAAGTACAAGTTTGAGAAAAAGAAACAAAAGGATAAAGGAAAGTAAAGTGACGTTAATATTCTAGTTGATGCTTTTATTTTCTTAAAAATTTGGTTATCTATGTATTTCCTACCAAACATACATTTCATCTTTCACTTTTCTTCAAAAAGGAACTTAGTTATAACAGTAAGATATGCCTCACTGTGCATTTACTTATTTTGCTTTTCAAATTATCCCAGAGTACAAGTGAAAAAATGAGCATGTTTAAAGTAAGTAAAATATTAGCAGCTTAAAGCTAACAAGTTAAAGTAATTTGAATAATACTTTGTGCTATTTAAGAAGACTAAACGGAATAAACAGCCAAGTATATATAGAATTTGTGTACAGAATTAAAAAAAACTTGATGATTCATATTGTGGATTCCTTGGTATTTTATTTTATTTTATTTTTTGAGTTTTTTTATTGTGTTATGTTAGTCACCATACAATACACCATTAGTTTTTGATGTAATGTTCCATGATTCTTTGTTTATGTATAACAGCCAGTGATCCGGACAATACGTGCCCTCATTAATACCCATCACCAGGTTCACCCCCCACCCTCCCCTCTAAAGCTCTCAGTTTGTTTCTCGGAGTCCACAGTCTCTCATGGTTTGTCTCTCCCTCCTATTTCCACCCCCCCCTTCACTTTTCCTTTTCTTCTTCTAATGTCCTCCTTGTTATTCCTTATGTTCCACATGTAAGTGAAACCATATGATACTTGACTTTCTCTGCTTGACTTATTTCACTCAGCATAATCTCCCCCAGTCCCATCCATGTTGATGAAAAAGTTGGGTATTCATCCTTTCTGATGGCTGAGTAATATTCCATTGTATATATGGACCACTACTTCTTTATCCATTTGTCTGTTGAAGGGTATCTTGGCTCCTTCCATAGTTTGGGTATTGTGGACATTGCTGCTATGAACATTGGGGTACATATGGCCCTTCTTCTCACTATATCTGTATCTTTGTATTTTAAATAATCTTTTATCATCTCCACAATCCCTGGCACATGTGTTTATTTAGTAAACATTGGCTAAATAGAGGAATGCTTGAATTAAAATTTCATCATCAAAGGAACATTTTGGAAAAAATCACTCTTTATTAATTGCAAATCAAGTAATAATTCAAGGAAATATATGCTCCTCCTTTGATGAAACCCTTATATTTTACACCTGTTTGGAAACCTCTATGGATGTGGAGATTCTAGGGTTTAATTTTATGATTTGTTGAGTAATAGCCTCAGTATTCCCTCTTCACTTGGTTAAGTTCGGAAAGAATGACCTTATACCATAAAGAACACTGCTTTTTAAACAGGGTGATAGGACTTGCTATACTTTTCTACTGGCATAGTCAAGCAATAATATCTTGGCTTTCCAGTTACTAGGCTTAGAGAATTCTGAAAAGTTCTTAAGTCTTTGGAGTTAAAATATTAGAGAGAAGAAGAGCCAGGCAGCAACTAGTTCCATCTGCCAACAGCCTTTTGATCTTGAAATCTCTTCATGCATTTCTGAATTTTGCTTGCAGCTTCATTTCAAGTAAAAGTTTCTTGGTGGTGGGTACTTTGGATGAGGATTTCTGTTCTATTTCATTGACTTGTTGATTCCTATGCCAGAACTACATGGTTTTATTTATTCTGGTTTTGTATTTTAATATCTGGTAACAATAGTTCCTTCTCCTTACTCACTGTAGGATCTGTAAGAAAAAAAGCAAATTGCTCAAACTTCATTTTGGTTGATTTTAGGATGGAGGTAAGAGGGAAAAATTACAGATAGAGAAAAGTAGTTAGGATGTTGTTCAGTAGTCTAAGAGATGTTAAGACTGGAGTCAAAGCAGAGATGGTTAGAAATAAGAGGAGGGATTTAAGAAGAAATAACCCAAATCAGCAGGATTTGATAATTGATGGGCTTTTACAGGGTGCCTGGATGGCACAGTCAGTGAAGCATCTGACTCTTCATTTTGGCTCAGGTCCTGATGTCAGGGTCATGAGATCAAGCCCTGTGTCAGGCTCCACACTCAGTGGAGAGTCTGCTTCAGATTCTCTCTCTCTCTCCCTCTGCCCCTCCCCTCTGCAGTCCATCTCTCTCTCTCAAATAAATAAACCTTTAAAAAAATGATGGGCTTTTTCATCACCTAAAGTAGAGAAGACTGGTTCAGGTTGTGTAGGTTGTGCAACAAATAAAGATGAGATCACTAGACAACTAAAATTTGAGAGAGTATTGGACTGTAAATACAGATTTGGGAGCCAATAGAGTTAGTTGTAGCCATGCTATCACCTACAAGGTACAAAGACTGAAAAGAAGGTCCTAGAATGAAACTTTGCAAGATGTTGTAAATAAATGAAGAGGTTGTTAGAGATAAAGATCCAACAAATGTGACAGGGTAGTAGTGAACAGAGAGGTGAGAGATCGCATCAATATGAGCTATCATGGGAATCAGCGGTTGGAGAAAATAATCAGCAGTGTCAAATGATTGTACTCACTAGTATCAAATGAAACAATTAAGGGCTTGAAATGTTCTTTGGATTTGGCATTTAGTGAGACTCTAGTGACATGTGTTAGAGTTGTGATGACTGAAGCCAAATTATGGTGGGTTGAAAGTGAGTGATTTTATTGAGAAAGTTAAAAACAAAATTGTTGAGTACTCTTTGAAGAATTTAGATGAGAAGAGAAGAGCAATGAAGAGTGATATTCTGGGCAAAGTGAGCATGCTTTATGATGATAGAAACTTGATTATAAACTACAACAAGGAGAGAAAGAGAAGGGATAATTGGTGGGTAATGAGCAGGATAAGTACAGTTAAAAATTAAAATTCCCCTAAAATCAATGTGACTAGTGGAACCATAGTTTTCATGATCAAACAAAAGTTTCCAACCATGCAAGGATGGATAAAAGGCTAAGAAGGGACTGAAAGACTAGAAGAAAATGGTGAAAGCAAAGGACTTCCACTGTAAAGGTTTTTTTTTTTTTTTAATCGTATAAGATCAGGCAATGGGTATAAAGAGATAAAAAGTTCAAAAAATTAAAAATAGGACCACCTTCTGACCTAGGAATTGCACTACTTGGTATTTATCCAAAGGATATGAAAATACTGATTTGAAGGTGTGCATGCACCACAATGTTTATAGCAGCATTAGCTACAACAGCCAAATTATGGAAATAGCTCAAGTGTTTGTCGACTAATGAAATCTTGCCATTTGGAACAACGTGGATGGAACCAGAGTGTACTATGTTAAGCGAAGTAAGTCAGTCAGAGATATATAAATCATCATTATTACTTGTCTGAAATTACACATCTAGTAAGTGCCAGAGTTAGGATTCTGACTCAGACAGTCTGCTCAGATTCTTCAATTTTAACCACTATAGATCATGAAACTTTACATAGGAATGTTGCACTTATCCCACGATATGAACAATGAGCAATCAGCAGAAGGAGAAACACCTTCTGGTCCTGTTGCTCATGGGAGATGAAAAGATGAGCTACTACAGAAGGATGCAATGTGAGGCATGCTCTCAATGTAGTTATATTCCAGTTAGGTCATTGTGCAAAAAATATGGATAAAATAAGGGAACTTTTTTCTGCAGTGAAAGGAGGGTCAGACGAAGGTTTTAAAAAGAGTTAGGGAGATTTCACCATTACAGGAAAACTTAGAGTAGATCATGCTACTTTGCTTTCCCATGAAATTGAAAAGGGGAAAAATAAACAGAACGAAAGAGGAAAGGGGAATGGAGAGAGCAGAAAGTCAGGTGCAAGGAAGAAGGGAGAACAAGGCACATTAAGTTTGTGCTGTCTACAGGACTACAGATTTAAAGTAAACCGAAACACAAATGTATTTTATCTGAATATCATGAACATATTTTTCCCCCCACCCCTGAGCTATCAGAGCACATCTGAGAATGCTTTTCTTGGCACTTGGTTAGCTGGTATACCACCTCCACAACATTTGCAGTCCAACAGTAATGCACAATTCAAAACTTTGAGATTTGCATATAGTATGTGATTAGTACTCCATAATATTTGAATCTAAATGCCATATGATTTACCTCTTTGTTTATTCCTTTTTAGGGAAACCAGAATAAGGAGGTGATAGTGGACAAGGGGGTAGACAGTTAAGGAAGAGTATGGAAAATGAAAGGGGAGACTGAAGCTCATGGTGACTGATTTCCACAGGACTCTGAAGCACACCCTTTCCACCTGAAGCTTGGAACAATTAGAGTAAAAGAAAACGTCTAGAAATAAAGATTGAATGATCTAATACAATTTCATTCAGCACAATATTCCTTGGGTGAAAATTCTGATTTTCAGAAAGAGAATAAGAATTTGTTTCCTATTCCTGGTTGAATGTCCATTTACTTGAAAAATAGAGGGAGAGTGAAAGTGCAGTGCTAAGAATGTATCAGATGTTTCTAGAATGTATACTATGTGGCTTCTCTACCCACTCCCTTTCTCTTACAGAGTTCCTCTGAAGCCATTTTCCTCCTGTGCTTCTTGGAACAGGACTTCTCTTCATTATGAGGGAGCTATTCTTGGAACAGGACTTCTTGGAACAGGACTCCTCTTCATTACGAGTGAGCTATTCCATGAAATTTAGGTGGAGTAGACTTCTTTCCAGAATGGTGGCACATGGTCCAGCTTGGCTGGCTAATTGGAGCAGTCCCTTCCTTTGTTCACAGGGATTGGTTCAACAGTCAAGTAATCCACGAATAGCCACACAAGACCTTCCAGGACTTTGTGGAGTAAACATGATCTTCTTTTCTCTGGGATTATTAATTTAAGAGGGATATAAATCTGAAGCTGCCAGTGGCCATTTAGAGAACAGAAAATATTTTGGAGGAGTAAAAAAGATAGCGTGAAAATTTAGAGAGACAGAAATGAGCATGGAAAGATAGACAAGGTTCTGATTAATTATAAATAATTTATGTGGCAGGGATGCCTGGGTGGCTCAGTCGGTTAAGTGACTGCCTTTGGCTGGGGTCATGGTCCCAGGGTCCTGGAATTGAGTCCCATGTCAGGTTCCTTGCTTAGTGGAAAGCCTACTTCTCCCTCTGCCTGCCACTCCCCCTGCTGTGCTCTCTCTCTCTGACAAATAAATAAACAAAATCTTGAAAAAAAAAAAGAATTTATGTGACAAACAGAGATTGCCCTGTAGGCAAAAGGATGTCAACAATGATTTAAGCAGGTTTGGTGACACAAGAGCATGGCACTGTGGTCTCTCCACCTTTCATTTTTCTAGAAAATTATTGTGTCATTAAGTGTGAGGATAGTTAAGAATATAAACAAACAGAAGACATAGACCAGTTCAATGACCAAAGCAATAAATAATAATGGTATGGACTGTGGTATTGACAATGGTGCTCGACAAAGTTAAGACAACATTTGTGCTAGAATTAATAGGGTTTCAGTGATCTAATAAACATTACATTTGAGGGAAAGGGAAGAATCAACGATCACTCATGATTTTGTACTTTAGAACATTATAAATATGTAAACCATTAACAGAAGATTGAGGATAGAAGAAGTTGAAAAGTCTTCGAAGGGAGGTGAGGACAAATAATAAAATCTTGGAAGCATGATGAAAACATCATAGATCTGAAGCTCAGGAGTAAGGTTGGGGTAGAATTATGGAAGTGGGAGTTATCAGTATATGGATGATTAGTAGTCACTGATATAAATGAGAATGCCTAGAGAGAACAGAAGAAGAGAAGATTGACAAGGAAATGAGAAGTTGCTATAGAGGATGAAGAAAATCAAGGAAAGAGTGTCAGTTACATGGAAACCTAGAAAGAGAGGATTTCAATAGCTGTTGGAAGGTCAGGGAATTTAAGAATTAAACAGTATCCAATAACTTTGTCACTGAGGTTGTTACCTTGACCTTAGAGTAAACCTTCAGTGCAGTAATAGGGTGAAGTCACATTGCATTGTGTTGCAGTGAATTAGAGGTCGAAGCAGTTAAAGAATATAGACTATTGAGACTTGGGTCTGGAGGAAAACCAGGATACTATATAGAAGATAACAAGAATGTGTGTGTGTGTGTGTGTGTGTGTGTGTGTGTGTTTAGTTTTGTTTTGTTTTTGCTTATTAGTTTAGTTTTTAAGATGTGCACTTTAAGGGAAGAGATAATAATGGAAGGATTAATCTCTGAAAAACTGAGATGAGATCTAGAACACAGGTGGAAAGATTCTTAAATTAGTTTATTCTTTGTTTCCTTAAATTGTTTAATTTTCTTCTCTTAATGCCTTTGTTAATGTGGCTGGGCTCTTACTGAATTTTAACTTCTAAAAAAAGGATAATTTTAAAAAGATCTTTTTGAGAAAATCTAATTTCTAATGACCATTTTCTAGCTTTTAGACCTGACTATAGTAGATGAAAAGAATTATATACATTCTCAAACACCCTATCTCAAATTCACATATACACAATAATATAATTTTAATGAAACCATAGGAAATGAATGTAACATATCATTTTAAAAGCTGCATTATAAGTTCTTTATAATACATTTATATTTTCATTCATGTTTCACCTATTTTTTACATATCTTTTAAAATCAGACCTTCCACCTAGAGGTATTAGTAGCCTCCGTATTTAATCCCAAGATTTGGGTTTTGATTTATGTTTATTGTAATTAAACCTATAAAGAATCAAAGTGTTCCATTCCTAAAATCTATGGTAGACCTTTAGTTCTATTAACAGGAATATTTTTTGTTCGGATTCATTGACTAGCTGAGATCTCAAGCAAAATCTGTTTTTGTTATTAATCTTTTGCTTAAAAATTTCTTTTTAGTTTAATTTTCATAAAATGTATTTTGCTTTCTGCTTCAAGTATAATACATATGATGGATAACATATGTAATATATCATGGAATCATATATATGGTATATATGAAGCAATGAACAGTGTACGAAGTAATCCTGGTCTACATAATATAAGAACATATTATTTTTGACATTTCCTCAAGTAGAAATGCAATTTATCTTTGTGGCAATTTAAAATTGAGTCACACTTACATTGGGTATATAATGACTGCATTAAATTTATTATTTAAAATTGACTTACATAAATTTAAGGAAAAAAGGAAATAAATATGAAATTAATGTGTATGTATGTCTTTAAAGACAGTTTTCACAGATCTCATGTGTTCAGTTAATTTTATTAACTTGCACTTTGTTGATGTTCAAAAAAGTCAACAGGTGCACTTGTAAGTTTACCTCCTGATATAAATACAAATAATGTTTTGCTCCTGGCATAAATCCACAAGATATAATACAGATATGGTAAATTTATGTCAAATGACAGTCACATTGAGATCATTGGCCAAAAACAAAGACAACCCAAAACTGAAACTGGTGTCTATTGAAATAATCTTATCTAAATTGCAGAAACAAAGATTAGTTTACAGTGTTCACTTTACATAAGGAGTTGAAGTCATCCCTAATCTAACCAACAGTGAAAGAGCTCTTGACCAAGGATGTGCTTTGTTCCTACTCTCCCTTCCTTCTCTGCTCCCTTAGTGCCTGAACACATAAGAAATCACGATTGTTAAAAAAGAAAAAGCATAGATCATTTCACGTCCAGGAACTGAAATGATGTTAAGCACCGGAGGGTCCTCCTTGAAGTTTTCCTGATGCTGGTTGTTGTTTAATCTCAGAACAGTTCTGATGGGGACAAGATTCAGTTGGAGCATACATGGTTACAAAATATAAGAAAAAACTCAATGCTTTTATAATTGTGCTCTTAAAAGCACAAAACCACCACATAATTACCTTTCTTGTAATAAACAAGAAATATGAGGAGATTGAATTCAAAATACACAGGAGAACTCTGGAACAACTTGGACTAGTGATCTTAAAATCCAAGCGTTGTCTTTGTTCTTTAATTGACTCCTTCACGGATGAGGGGAAGCTCAGCCTCTCATCCCTGCTGTTTGACACCTCCGTGAGCTTTTGTGCCTTTTAGCAATGTTCTTACAACGCTGGCAGGAAAACTGAGCAACACTCAGTTAAAGAAGAACAAACTAAATTCTGCATCCCCTGTCTCCCACAGACGAGCAATAGATGCATACACAATGAACGTGGCTTGGGGTCTAAATCAATGGTGTGGTTTCCAATTAATATCCCTCACTCTTAATATTGATCTTCTCAGAAGGACAGATGAAGCTGCCTTTTCTTTATTTCAGTCCTTACATTTCAGGGTGGGTTCAGGGTAGAGATTTTCAGAAACAGCAGGGAAAAAGACAGTGAGTTGTCAAGGCAATGATGTCCTTTTGCCTTCGGGTAAAGACCAGGCAGTCTAGAGATTTAGGGTTTCATTTGCATATTAGCCTTATTGTCCTTTACTGCCTTTAACTTGCTTGTCCTTTCCTTGTCATAATCTCCTGCTTGTCTCTAGTGTAAAATGGAACTACAACTCATGGTTCTGATAAAAAAGGATTGAATTTAAGACATTTAAAGATGAGTAGGATTATATTATTTTTAAGCACTATAAACTTCTGATGAAGAAAAGAAAGGTTTCCAATGAAAAATGAAGAAATCATTTTACATAGAAGACAACATTCCAGTTTGATTGTAAGGCTAAATATAACTATGGTTTACAGTTTACAAGGTGTTTTTACATACATGATCCCATTTAATTTTTAAAAAATACTGTTGTAACCTAGTAAAAGCTAGTATTATTAGCCCAATTTAACAGAAGAGAAAAGATCCAAAGAGATTCAGTAATCTGCTAGAGAACATTCAGCTGGTGAATGTGTATCGTGAATTTAGGGACTTAAACCGAGGCCTCTGTCTCCAAGTCAATGCTCTTCCACCATATTATGATGTCTCCTAAAATGATCTACTTCGTTCCATTTTTATTAATATGATCTCTCTTAATTCATATGATTCTTATTTGTCTACAAGTTAAAAACATAGCAGTTTCTTCAAGAGAAGCAAAATGTCTAGCCTACATTTTAGAAAAAGATGCTCATATGGAGTTCTATATTGGGGGCACGCAGGGATGCAGTGTACAGCATCCTCAACAACATTAGTGTAAGAGAGAACTTGAACTCAAGCTGTTTAGGCAAAAAGGTAATTTATTGGCTTATGTAGGCAAATGGTATATAGTTCAGGAATGTCTGGAAATGAAGATTTGAATGTCATTATGATTCATTCTATCTCTTTCTCCCTTTTTTTTAAATTTTCCCTTTTTCTATATATATCTCTGTATTTCTCTTCATGTTGGCTTCACTCTCTGCTTTCCTTCTTATATGGGACATGACCATCGACAGCCTTGAAGTTTATGCCCTTAGATAATCCTTTCTGCAAGAAGAAAGAACTCTAAGCAAGACTCACTACCCTATTTTTAACAGGTGGGGAAGAATCATGACTTGGATTCTTGTAGCTTTTGTCATATGCCCATCTCTGAGACAAATCACCATGAGAGGGCATTTAATGCTTGCCATTAGTCCAGTTTGAGTCAGGTGCTTGCCTCTGTGCCAATAATGGAAGTCAAGGGATGGAGTTGTATAAAATCATGGCAATTCCTATTTTAATCATGGAATTTGTGATGGGCGAGGATAGTGGAGTAGTTTTCCTTCTCCTCCAAATGGAAGAAAGAATTATGGGCAAAGGAAACAACCGATGTTCCACTATAAGCCTTCACAGTATTCCCAAATTGTTTTTTCTCAGCGGTGTTCACACAGAACAAGCATGTTACTTGTTCCAACTTTTTTAGCTTTACTTTCCTTAACTTAGGGAACACTTAGTTATTTGTTAAATTCCCCCCTTTTATTGTCACCAGAAAGATCTAATGGTGTATTACAGATTACTTACCCTCAGAAAATAGTAAATCCTGAACCAGAAGCTGGTTTATTTTAGTAGGAAAAGAATAGACTCTACAATGAGGCCATCCAAGTTCAAATCCTGGCGGTCACTTGCCAATTATCATTGCCTCAGGCAAATTATTTACCTTCTCAGTGCTTTAATCATCTCTTCTGGGAAATGGAGTGATTTGGTAGTAACTTCCTCAGGAAACTGTTGTGAGGGTAATGTGAGATTATACCATAAATTTGTTAGAACAAGGAGGCATAGAAAGTGCTCAATAAATACTCATTACTACTATTATTATTATTATTAAAAGGAAAGAGGTAAAACTCCAACTTCTCCCCTGGGACAGAACTTGGCATTGATGAATTTCGTTCCTTTTCGGCAATGCCAAGCTTTCTGAGTTGCTATATATAGGGCCCACAGCCATTCTGAGATGCAAACTTGAAAATCATACTGGGATCTCGAGTCTCCATTTTGTTTCCAACATCGTTAGGTAGTTAAATTTCATCAAAGTTTGAGCAGATGGAAGAATACAATTCTAACTTCAGCTTCAGGTTGTATACGGGTTGATTACATGCATATTCAGTTTTGGTCATTTTTCATCTTTAAAAAAAAACCAAAACACATTTTCCTTACTGGCTGCCTCCCTGAAGCGCCATCCAGGTGTGCTCACTGTGGTCAAAAGCCTGTCTGGCTTCCAGTCTTACTTCTTCTCAAGAAAGTAAATATAGACTAGTAGTAATGAACTTCAAATATGGTTGCGAGCCTATTCTTGAACTCAAAATCAAGCAGTTCATTTCAATAACTCATTTCATAATAATAAAATGTCTGCCCATGACATTTAGCATATGTCAACAATCAATCAATACTAGTCAATACCCCTGCTTTCATTTTCAAGTGTTTCTGAATACTCCTATTTGTCAGATGAACACATTTACTTCTTCCACTATCAATACTCTTGCCTCTACCTCTGCTCTACACTGACAAGAGATAATATTTAAAATATTCAAATTATGGGGGCACCTGGGTGGCTCAGGGTTAAAGCCTCTGCCCTTGCCTCAAGGACAGAAGGTTTACCTCTGAGTAAAGGTAAAGGCTTTACCCTCATGATCTCAGGGTCCTGGGATCGAGCCCTGCATTGGTCTCCCTGCTCAGCAAGAAGCCTGCTTCTCCCTTTCTCTCTGCCCACCTCTCTGCCTACTGTGATCTCTTTTTCTCTGTCAAATAAATAAATAAAATCTTAAAAAAAATAAAAATAAAAAATAACGTATTTATATTATGGACCAAGCACAGTCCTAAGCATTTCACATACAATATTTCATCTAAGTCTCATTATAACTCCATGAAGTAAGTGTTATTGTTACCATTTTATGGAGGCTCAGAGAGGTTAAGTGACTTTGCAAAACACGTGTTTATTCCTAAAGACCATGTTCTATGGATGCACATATCTGATTACATAAAAGACCTGCCTTTGTCATATTTGCAAGTGACAAAATCTAGGTGGTCTGGATAAGCTAAATGAAAACCTTTTAGTTCACAAATAAGGGCTGAAACCAATGGATGCAATAGAGTGGGCCTAAATATAAAATCCTACACTGATATTTAAAAAAAATTTCACATGAATAAAATATAGAAGACCTAATTTAGCCATATAATATATTTCTTAAAAATGCTCCGACCACTTTATCTGACTGAAAAGTCAACTTAAGTCAACAGTGTAACTAAGATCTTAAGAAAGCCAGTGTAAATGTTGACTACCTTAATGACGTATTACTTAGGTCAATAAAGTCAGCAAAAGTAAAACTCCATTATGCCAAGCAGAATTATGACTAATTCTGGGTGCTGCACTTTAAGAAGATCATTGATAAATTAAGATGCATACAAAAAGTACAGTATCGGGTTGAGAAACAATGTCAAATGAGAGATTATTCAGCACACTGGGACTTGTTGGTGCAGGGAAGAGATTGGGGAAGAAAAGATGCAGAAGAGAAGTTTGACAGGTGCCTTTAAACCCTTGGAAGGAATAGACTCTGTATTATTTCCTAGAATGGAAAAAAAATCTGATAGGCACAAATTATAGTAAATTTCAGCCCATTATTATCGCCAACATATTCAGTTGCTTAACACGGAAAAGACATGCCACATCAAATAATGAGTTTTGCTTGCTTGTTTTCACAATATGTGTTCAAAGGAAGTCTGGATGGCTTTTTAAAGGATTCTTTCAAAAGTGAATATTGAAATCCAGCCAGAAGGTTGCCTTATACAAGGAAATTGAACCAAAGGATTTCTAAATAGCCTTCCCAACTTTAAGACAATATAAATTTTTTCTTTCTTGCCCAGTTATATGTCCCCTGATAAATTCTATTAAGGGTGCTATATACATTCCTCATCCTTATACAACATCCTTCTTCTTCATCAAAATTGCATAAAACAGTAGTATTTCTGTAACATTTTTGCAAGCTGTCTCAACCAGGATTCACCGACTCTAACCACTTCTTCGTTCCCATAAATGTCTCCAAGTGTTTCTTTTATAATTTCAACCCCAGGGTGCACCACTCATTCAAAAATGTAATTTGTTTCACAAGTTCCCATAGTTTAAAAAAGATCGAGAATGATTGAAAAAGATTTGAAAATGAGTGTTAACTTGTAAAGTTCCAGCAAACAACTGATTGCTTGTACTAACGTTTTTCTATATCTGCCTTTATTACCCCTCAATATTAAATATTAAGTTTGTGGAAAGTAATGGTTTCATTTTAAAATGAATCCCATGATTTATGAAATGTATTTTATTCATCTCAAAAAAATTTTTATGAATAAATGCAATTAATATGCATATCATGGAAATACCCCGATAATCCCAAGTTTTTAGAACACATTTACTCTTGAAAATATTCCTCTCGGATTGTTTTGCTAGTTAAGCAGAAAATACACCCTCTTGGGAAGTGCTTACACAAATATTTTTCTTAGAATTTCTCCTATAGTTTGAGGTTAGGATTGTAATGGATGAAAATGTTTGCATGATGAGGCGTTGTTAGTTTCTAATGAACCACATCTTGCTCAGGGAAAACATAGAGTTGAACCATTTTAACTACTTCTGGAAGCTGAAGGTTAATGTTTAAAATAACTAAAGGGAAGGTGGAGCTTCTTTCAAAGCCATAAAAAAGAATAATTGCGATGACACACCACAGTATGCATTTTATACTGTTGAATGATGGCAGCTTCACTGTTGGCTCCCTGCCCCAGAAGCTAGCACACCCAGGGAGCATTGTAAAAGCTGCTGAACGCGCACCCTGGCATGCGTGTGCCCACTTTTATAGCCAGCAATAATTTTAAAGGAACATACAGTCCCTACTAGGAAGCTTTTTCAGAAGATAAGGTGGAAATCAATGAGTACAAACCCTTTGTAGAGCATTATTCTTAACAAGTGAATAAAAACAACTTTGTTTAGAAATGCTTAATTAAATGGTTATTATAAACCATGTTAGACCCTTGATTGAAATATCCAGACTCTAAATCTATTCTGAGGATGATAAGATCGTAAATATTTGAATATCTGGATGAATCATCATATAGTCTTAAAAATGGTTCTCTACTACTTTTTCATCTAAAGTCATTCAATTGCGATATGTGGTACCACATTTTTACAGTAACAATAAGTAAATTGCTTTTTTGACTGTGTCATACCAATTGCAGTAGAATTGCTAAGACTTTATACTGTTATTCTTTTTCCCAGTCAGGGTGCTATCAAACATGGTAAAATCCTCACGTTATAGCAAAATGAATAATCCTTTAAATTCTAGCAGTCATTTTGGCATTTAATTTGACTTCATAAACAAGAAATCTGATTATCTTAGACAATTCCTATGCTTTTGCAACTGGATGAACCGTCAACAACATTCATAAGAATTAACCATCCATCAGGGTAGATCCAGACTTGGTGTAGCCTTAAATTTGCACAACCTGACAAGTTTAGGAGTTGCCTCTTTAAAACCATTAATACAAAATTAGCTAAGAAGGTGAATAGTTAGGATGGAAAAATCAGAGTGAATTACTGGAGACTTGGAGATTTAGCCTACTGTCTTCTGAGATGACCTTAGCTGATTTATCAGAAAAGTTCATATAGAGATGCTTCTTAATTGCAATTTGGACTTCTTTCCCCACCTGCAACTCTCCACAACTCCCAACAACTTGAAGTGCTCAAGATACTGTGCAAGTGAGGGCCCTGTATTTTAAGCTCCACTAGTTTTACAATGACCCTGCCTTTGCTGTCCATACGTAATAATGGTCGAAACAAAGGGTAAGAAGTATGGTTTCCAACCCTGCTCCCTTCAAGTTAATAAAAATATTAACTTTAGAGTTAATATTTTTAGGTTTAACTTAAGACTGTGAATAAGAGTTGGATGAAGATTAATAGCTCACTTTTGGGGGAAACTATTAAAATGTGTAATCTTAACTATATTTCGCTCTCTTGGATTCTATCACCTGGGAAGATTAACACTGAGAAGTGGAAGTTCTGACCCTGAAGCAAAATATGAACTAGGAATCTTGGAAACATTTTTATTCTCAGCTACCCACAGTGAACACATTCATGTATAATTTCATAATTATATTAACACAATAATACACAATAATAAGTGGTTTGTAATTCCTGGCAACAAACCCTTTAAGAAACCAATTGCCATGTTGATGCTACACACATATTAAGAAAGGGTTAAACAAACCCCTGTGCTAATATTAATAAGATAGACCCAAAAGACTGCAGCCCACCCTAAGGAGTCATAGGATTTAGCTCTTATCTACTGGGCACATTTGGAGGGGTCCAAGACTGGATCATAGGAATAACAGGAAGTTAAAGTATATAGGGCCTGGCTCTATTATAGTAACTTTAGGTTTACTCTGAGCAAACAACAACAACAAACAAACTCATTAGAAGATTTTGAGCAGAGGGGTGGCATGATCTGACTTATGTTTCAAAAGAATCACTCTGCTGCTTTGTTGAGAATAGACTAGAGGAGGCAAGGGCACAGCCAGGGAGAGGTTATTGCTATAATTCAGACAAGAGATGATGGCAAGTGGTTGTATTCTAGATATATTTTAAAGGGGGGGGCAGATGGGATTTGTTTGATGGGTTGTATGTGTGAAATGTGAAAGAAAAAGAAGAGTTAAGATGACTACAAGATCTTTAATCTGAACAATTGGAAAGATTGCCTACAAGAGGGAAGACTGCGTATATAGCCTGTGTAGGCAGGGCAATCGAGAAGTCAGTTTTTGACATGTTAGCTTCGAAATGCCTATTGGTCATCTAAATGAAGAGATCAAGTGAAAAGTTCTATGGATGAGGCTGGAGTTTGGGGTGGGGGTCCCAGTTGGAGGTATTGGAATATGAATAGTATTTAAAGCCTTGTAATTGGAGGAGCTGGGACACTGATGTTTAGAAATCAGATAGATAATTAGGAATGAGCAAAGAAGATTGAAATAGCATTACAAATAATGTAGGAGGAAAAGTAGAAGAAAGGGTACCGAGCAAGCAAGGGTGGCATGATTTGACCCCCCTCCATGCCTCTCCCCCCCCCACATTAACCTGGAAAAGCATTTATTGGAGGGGAAACTAGAGGAAGATACAGTTGGTTCCCATAACACTCTGGCCAGTGCACAGGGACCTAAGCGGACTGAGTGTTGTATTCCAGGTAAAGAATCCCACCCTTTAGTCCATAGCTCTGAAAAGTTGCATTACTAGGGAAGCCTTAGGTGTCCCCCTGATGTAATCTATGCCTGCGATTCCATCTGTAAAATGGGGTAAGGGCCCTCAGCTCTTTTCTGGGTGCAATTAACCAGGAAGAGTTCTCAGGGAGAAAAAAAGTAGCAGTCCACATGGAAATGGAAGAAAGGTGGCAACCATGAAGTACCATAAGAAAAAAGCAGCCAAGACAAATGTGTGTGTTTGTGTGTGTTTCCTGTGTTTTCTCACAGGTCACATTTCAAAAGCAAGAATTAAGAAGCAAGAACAGAGGCTTTCCATCCCCAGATGGAAATATATTTGGGAATTCTATCTTCCATCCCTCACTCTAGCACCTCTAGGAGAATTCAACAATGGGTACTATCCCGTAATACCATTGCTATCCTGCTAATTCCTGAGTTTTATACACCAGACCAGGAGCTAAGTACTCCTCGTATACTGCTTCCATTTAATCCTTGCAAATGCCTTAGGAAATAGATACTATTAATTTTTCCCAGTTTCTCTATTGAGGAAATTAGGATTAGAGAGAATCTTCCCTAAATCACAGTGACAATTTATGGAGGAAACCCAACAAGGTTTTTCTCACTCCACAGTTCTCTTTCCTAACCACTCTGTTCTATGTTGCTTTTTTTTTTTTTTTAAAGATTTTATTTATTTATTTGACAGAGAGAGAGCACAAGCAGGGGTAACAGTGGAGGGAGAGGGAGAAGCAGACTTCCCACTGAGCAGGGAGCCTGATGCAGGGCTTGATCTCAGGATGCTAGGATCATAACCCGAGCTGAAGGCAGATGCTTAACCATATAAGCCATCCAGGACCCCCTATGTTGCTTTTTCTGTTACTACTTTTTCATATCCGGCACTAAGGATGGTATCTGGTTGTTAAGTGGTTCTGATGAGTTGACTATACAGTCTAAATCTACCAAGAAGGTACACAAATTTCTATTTGCTTCAATACAGTTCAGAAACTACCAGAGTCATCACCCCTTACTTTACAGAGTTTAGATAACTCTTAATACTAAATATTCCATATCAAAACTTTTCTGATTATAAGTATTTTCTGTAAACCAAATTTAGCTGAGGGTGATCCATTTTTCCTTCAAAGCAAATGACAACGTTGTTGTTATATATATTTTTATATATATGTGTGCAATATTTTTTAATTTTTATATCCATGGGAAAAAGAATGCATAAGGACTGGATTAATACTGGATATTTTCAGTTACTTATCACAGAAATTTTGTTTGAGTGCATTATTTCTTCAATAAAAGGGAGCTAGGAAAATGTTGATCAATAAGTTGTAAAATAGATTTTTAAAAAGTGAGAAAATCTTATTCTGATTTTACCTTATGTTTTATTTTATTTTTTAAAGATTTATTTATTTATTTTAGTGGGAGGGGCAGGGGGAAGAGAGAGAGAGAGAGAGAGAGAGAGAATGAATAAGAATCTTAAGCTCTTAAGCAGACTCCATGCCCAGCAGGTACCTGGATGCAGGACTCAGTTTCACAACCCTGAGATCACAACCTGAGCTGAAATCAAGAGTCAGACACTTAACCCACTGAGCCACCCTGGTGCCCCTACCTTATATTTTAAATGAATACAAAGTAACTCTTTGTAAGGAGAATTATCCTTTTGTGAATTTTTTCCTATGACAACATGGAACTTCATTAAAAACTTTCCTTTTTTTTTTGCCTCAGACTGAAAATCCCAATTAAATTAAATCAAAAAATTTAATAGTTAAAAAAAATGGGGGGGCGCTCTGTACTCTCTACTCTCCACATAATTTTTCTATGAACCTAAAATTGCTCTAAAAACTAAAGTCTATTAATTTTTTGAAACACATAATTTTGGAATATCTTTAGAGTATTTTTAAACATATAGTTCAATTAAGTCATCTCAGTCTAACAATTTGCTTTAGCTCAATGGTTCTCAGCCCCCTCTATATGAATATTAGAACTCTTGGGAAGCATTAAAAACATAGGCACCCCAACTCTGCAAATGTACTAAGTATAAATTTAAGTGAGTAAATTTTATAATATGTGACATCTCAGTAACGGTATTTTAAAGGAATGTTAGCACCCAGTTCTCACTCTAGACTAATTAAATAGTAGTTATTTGAGAAAAGGTCAAGGCACCCAGGTGATTCTAAAATGAAACGAGGGACTCAAACTACTGTTTTAACTTGCCCTATTTAGTTAAAAATAGTTGTTAGGACTCTAGGTGCCTGTCAGACTCAGTCGGTTAAGCATTTGACCCTTGATTTCAGCTCAGGTCATGATCTCTGGATCTTGAGATTGAGCACTGCGTTAGGCTCCACGCTGAGTGTAGAGCCTGTTGAAGATTCTCTCTCTCCCTCTACCCCTTCACCTCCATCTTCCATTCTTGCTCACTCACTCTCTCTAAAAATAAAGAAATAGTTGTTAGCATTCTTCATCTTAAGGATTCATTCTGGCGAATGAAGTGTTTAAAAGTGGAATGGTTTCAACATCCAGCTTTGTTCAAGTTGATTGATTATAAATCTTT
This sequence comes from Nasua narica, assembly GCA_028533885.1. Classification (NCBI taxonomy): domain Eukaryota; kingdom Metazoa; phylum Chordata; class Mammalia; order Carnivora; family Procyonidae; genus Nasua; species Nasua narica. Next base: position 68,701,505 of record CM052800.1, on the reverse strand, counting down.
GAGATAGAGGATAGAAAAGTGAAATTCTTTAGAAATAACAGAAAGCAACCTAGTTGCTTTTAACTAACTTCAATGTGATATAGGAATATGCTCACTTCAGACTAGGAGGAAAGGCAGAATGCTGGCAGAATCATATTCAGAACCAAAGAGACACCTCTTCTGGAGAGAGGTTGGAGGGTGATGGTGGTGGCTATTTCCATAGCTATGCAGAGGATCAGCAAAATCTACCAGAGGGGTCTGGACTGGACTGGTAAGTGAAATTTCTCTGTAGATGTAGATGACACAGATTTTCAATAACCCAGCAAAATCACTATATAAAATAAAATCATCAAGTTGAGAATGTGGGAGATTGTGTCCTTGCCAGGAGTTTACAGCTGGCAAGGGAAGAGTTCCATAGTGGAATATGCTGTTTGCAGACCTCTTCTCTTTTTCTTCTTTTATGGCATCTACCCTGCCAAGAGACTTACTGTCTTTAGGAGATACCCAGTACAGCAGGACTTACCTCAAAAATAAACTGCTCAGGTCTACCCTTAGTTAGTGTCCCAGCTCTGGACTTCTCTCTCTATTAAAGTCTGTCATGAGGTCTACATACTGAGCACTGTGGTCGCCTCACTTATATTCAACCTCTTCCCACGGAAGCAGAGATGGGCTCTGAGATGTACGTCATTCAAGGTAATATCATTTCTCTTGGCACAAGGATGGGCTCAAGGGTAAGTATATATGTCCAAATTTATTCCAAACAGAGTACAGTTTAAGACTCCTGTTTTATTATTGGGGGACAAAACCTTTTTTTCCTCAGAATATGAATGAGGAAGCATGCAGCACGGCCAGCTACTGAAAGCTATGTTGTTTGCCTTAGTGAAGCCGAGCTGAGAGCAAAGTCAACTCATGTTGTTGGACAGAGCTGAGAAAACTGCAGAGGATAGATGAGGATGATAATGTGACAATTTGGATCAAACCGTGGCCACATCCTCACAGATGAACCTAGAGCTTATCTCTACTTATTCATTTTAAAGGAGACTTTCAGTTTCTTGCATACAAAAACATCTTAACGGATTTGGCTATTGTAAGTGGAACTTCTTTTTAATTAGTTGGTTCTAAACAAGTGGAATTAAGGGTCAGTATAATATTCTGGCTGCAGAGCAACCTTCTCAGGGTATTTGAATTTAAATAGGGAAACACTTAACACCAAAGTAATTCATTTAAAAACAAATAACAAATTGAATGGCCCTGAGACTATTAGGGTTGGGATGGCAAAGAGAGAGGCCTTCTCATATCAAAACAGCCTGAAAGAAGACTATCTGGCCTCTATTTTGTTTCCAGCAGAATCTGCCTTTCTTTTGATGATTGTTTCTGTTATTTCTGCAGTGGGGCCTGCCTGACCCTCCAAGGACCAGCATCACCTTGATCATCATCAAATAAATCTCCCGTCTCTGTCTCTCTCTCTGTCTCTCTCAAGCTGTCTTCACTTCTCTCTCCCCATGTTGTTTCTCTTTTTTTATCCTGACCCTCACTGTTGCTCCGAGAACTGGATTAATTTAAGCTTTCCTTTTAGCTTTGGAGCGTCATCCCTTCAGGACACTAAATAACTAATAAATTAACCCAAGTCAATATTCTAATGGCCAGATGGGCTTTCCCAGATTATACATTCATTTTTAACCGTTTCCCAGGAATCTTCTTTGATTAATCTAAAAATATTCTTAATGGCGAGAGAAAGGACCAAGAGAAGAATGGGGGACTGTTTGAGGAGATCCTAAGACCACTCTGAAGAAGCTGATGTGACCAGGAGATTGAACTAGGAAATTCTGAAAGAATGGAAGTGGAATACAGTTTAGAGGGAACTTGGTACTCAAGAGTGTGACGTGGGATAATGAAATGAGAGAAGGGCACCTGGGTGGCTCTCTTGTTAAGCATCTGCCTTCAGCTCAAGTCATGATCACAGGGTCCTAGGATGGAGCCTGCAGCGGACTTCCTGCGCAGCAAGAGGCCTGCTTCTCCCTCTCCTACTCCCACTACTTGTGTTCCCTTTCTCACTATGTTTCTCTCTGTCAAATAAATAAAATCTTAAAAAAAAAAAAAAAGGAGAGAGAATGTGTTTCTAAACTGAGTAGGGGTACAGAAAGAAGAGTGTAGGAAAGTGGCTTATGGTCATGGTCTCCGAAAATCAGCACTCTGACTCAAATCCTACAGAAATTCAACCAAAAGTTTAATTATAATTTTTACATCTAAACATAACACAATAAGGTAGAACAAACGCCGTGTAAAAATTAGGGTGCTAGCAGAAGCCATCACTAGGTGTGATTGATCAAACACAACTATTAAAACAAAGGGCAACAAATAAATTTTGAGAGGGTAGGTTACTACTAATTTTTACCTTTCAAGTTCTCCATCCCTGACTCTTTCTTTGCATGGACATATCTTTTTTCTCTGCCAGACACTAGAATGAGAGTTTTATCTTTATGCTTTTTATGATGATTTTTTTTAAGACTGTTTAGAATCTTTCTATGGAAGGGCCACATCCTTGAGAACACCTGCCCTTGCTGTTAACTGATTATTATTAAGCAAGAGCAAATGACATAAAGTCAGTTACAATAAAGTGTAAATAAAAAAGTTTATGGCAGGGTGTGTAAAGCAAAAAAAAAAAAAAAAAAAAAAGGAAAAAAGAAAGAAAGAAAATTAATCATCCAGGCAAAGTGAGGACAGATCCAAAGGTCATTTTTTTCTTCACTTAAATACCTCATTAATTGATTAAAATTTGTGTTGATTTTAATTGTGTTTAATTGATTAAAAATGGTTTTCATATTTCAAAATTTTTAACTTGTTGGGATTTTAAATGATTAACATTTGTGTGACTTCTAGTGAACCAATTACATTCACCTTCAAAATAAAATCTTTACTAATATAATAAGCTTTTCTCTATAAGGCATTTGAACAGTAAATATTGGCTCAGAATATTTTATTTATTTATATGTTTTAAGTAGGCTCCACACCCAGTGTAGAGCCCAACACAGGGCTTCAACTCACGACCCCAAGATCAAGTCCTAAGCTGATATCAAGAGTTGGACATCTAACCACTGAGCCACCCAGGCAACCCCTCAGCCCAGAATATTTTAAATTGTTAAGATATTATGCAGATTTGCAGTTGGAATTTTTTTCAAGGACATGGAAAATTCGATTTTTTATATTCACCTTAAAAAATATTTTTGTTTAACTAAGAAGCAGAGTTATTCTAAGAATTTAGTACAAGGCATAAAATTATTCTTTGACCTCTTAACATTTTTTGCACCCTATCTCAAATGACCTGACTTTCTCTGAGAATTTAGGAGACAACTCAGAATTGGAGGAAGGATGCCACTCAATTTCAATTAAACCATGTTTACTAAGCATTTACTAAGTACTGGTCAGCATGCTCAGGGTTTCAGGGGTTACAAACACACGATATATTTCTTATCATTGACAGTGTCAGTGTCTGGTTAGGATGTGCTTAGATCCACCACAATCTCTATTATTTATCATCACTGATCCCAAATAAGCACACAATCTAAGGAAAAACACTGTGTCTAATATTTTAAAGTACCTTCTGCACACATGCCCTATTCAGAGCACTCCACCTCTACCTCATACTCTTAATAAGATTGCCATCTTGAAGGCTCTTCTATCTTGGCTCTTAGTACTCAAGAAACTTAGATCTGGTAAGGGAGAAAAAGCAAGTACACACACACACACACACACACACACACACACACACACCTCATATCAAAAACCTTTGCTTTGAAGGAGTATGTTATAGAAAGTGCCTTTCCACCTTTCTTGTTTTCTAACTACCATCTGGATGCCTTTCTTCTGAACTTCCCCTTTGTTCTCCACAGCCTTTTAAATCATAGAGCTCTTGGTAAAATCTATTTTCTTAGAGTTTGTGTGTTAAATCATAATGGTGTATGTTTTGGTCAATTTATTTTTAAAACCTAGAATCTTCCAACCAATGTCAACCTCAAGATTAATAAGCATATCTACATTTTGATTCCATTCTTTGTTCTCTCTCATGGGGTCTTAGATATAACAATTAAGTCATTGCATGTGACTTATAACTTCTCTTTAGTATCCATAGTATAAATGTTTTTGAAAGATTTTATTTATTTGTCAGAGAGAGAGAGCAGGAACTAGCAGTGGGAGAAGCAGGCTCCCTGCTGAGCAAGGACCCTGATGTGGGACTGGATCCCTGGACCCTGGGATCTAGACCTGAACCAAAGGCAGATGCTTAACCAACTGAGCAACTCAGGCATCCCCACAGTAAGAACGTTTTGAACCACCAAAATGAGTTGCCTTCTGTCTCTCCCCATTTAGGGGATCTAGTAGTGATTTAATTTTTCTAGAATCACAATGACTATTTTTTAATATACTTCTTTTATTTTATTTTTAAATGAACAAAGAGTAAGACTGACTTTTTTTGGTGTACATTTCTGTGAATTTTAACACATGTATGAATTTATGTAACCATTTCCACAATTAGGATACAGAATCATTTCATTATTCAAATGAGCAGTCATTTGAATATGCTCATTATCAAATGAGCAGTCATCATTTTTAATTGTTTCTTTTCTCATTTTGGGGTCTTGAGAGTTCCTTATGTATTCTGTACAAATATACTTTACTGGATATAAAATTTGCAAGCATTTTCTTCCAGGTTTTACTTTGTCTTTTCATTCTTTTAATAGTATCTTTTGTGGAGCAAAACTTTTAATTTTGATTACTTCCAATTTATCAATTTGTCTTCTCCTTTTTTTTTTTTTTTTAAAGAATTATTTTTTATTTATTTGAGACAGAGAGAGAGAGCATGAGAGGGGAGAGGTCAGAGGGAGAAGCAGGCTCCCCGCAGAGCAGGGAGCCCGATGTGGGACTCGATCCCGGGACTCCAAGATCACGACCTGAGCCGAAGGCAGTTGCTCAACCAACTGAGCCACCCAGGTGCCCCTCAATTTGTCTTCTCCTATGGGTCCTGCTTTTGGTGCTGATTCTATGAATACTTTGGCTAACTCCAGGTCATGATGACTTTCTACTATGTTTTCTTTTTTTTTTTTTTTAATTTATTTATTTAAGATTTTATTTATTTATTTGAGATAGAGACAGTGAGAAAGAACATGAGGGGGGAGAAGGTCAGAGGGAGAAGCAGACTCCCCATGGAGCTGGGAGCCCGATGTGGGACTTGATCCCAGGACTCTGGGATCATGACCTGAGCCGAAAGCTGTTGCTTAACCAACTGAGCCACCCAGGTGCCCACTACTATGTTTTCTTTTAAAAATATGGTAGTTTTATGTGTTATATTTATATCTCTTAACCGCTTTGAGTTAGTTTTGACATAAGATGCATAGTTTAAGCTAAAGTTCTTCTTTTGTTTTTAATATATGAACGTCCAGTTGTTCTGACATGATTTGTTGAAGAGACTATCTTTTCTCAAGTGGATTAACTTCGCATCAAAACTTTAAATGTGTGGACCTATTTCTGGGTGCTGTATTTTGCTTCATTGATCTGTAGGCCATCCTTTCACCCAAACTATTATTTATTTAGTAATTTATGTATTAATCTATTGATTAATGTAACATTATAGCAATTCTTAAAATTGGGTAGTTTAAGTCCTGCAATTTTGTTCTTCTGTTTAAAAATTGTTTTGGCAATCTAAATTCCTTTGACTTTTTATATAAATCTAGAATCAGTTTCTCTATATCTGCACAATTTCCTACTTGGATTTTGACTGGTACTGTGTTAAATCAACATCAATTTGAAGAAAAGTGACACATTGACTGCATTGAGTCTTCTAATCCATGAACAGGGTATGCCTCTTAATTTATTTAGCTTTTCTTGAATTTCTTTAATCAGTGTTTTGAAGTTGTTAAGTTTATTCCTAAGTATTTCATTTTTTGGAATTCTTATGAATGCTATTTTTAAAAAATTTGAGTTTCCAACCATTATTGCTAGTATTAAAAAAATACGATTGCTTTTTGTGTGTTGAACTTGTAACCTACAACCTTGCTAAACTCACATAATAATTCTTAGAACTTTTTTGTTGAGTCCATAAAGTTTTTACATATTAGTATTTGCATGGTGTATCTTCTTCCATTCTTATATATTTAACCTCCTAATATCATATTTAAGATAGGTTCTTATAGATAGTATATAGTTGAACCTTTTAAAAACTCATTCTGATAACATTTTTTATTTGTTCTTTTTGAGCTATTTATATTTAATAAAATTATTGATATGTTTGGTATTTGGTCCATCATTTTTTATCTGTTTTCTTTTTATTCCCTCTGTATTTTCATCTGTTTCCCCTTTACTGTTTTCTTTGGATTATTTGAATATTTTTTATTACTCCAATTTATCTATTTAGTTTTAACTGTTTCTTTGTATAGCTTTTATTAATGGTTATTGTAAAAATTATAACATACTGGAATTATATTACTGTATGCTTAGAATTAATATTTTACCAATTCAAGAAGAAAGTAGAAAACTCCTATAGATTCCTTTACTTCTCTCTTCATGGTTGTAGTTGTCAAATGTATTACTTCTCCATACACTGAAAATCCAATCAAGACAATGTTTGTGTTTTTTTTTTAAGATTTTTAATTTATTTATTAGAGAGAGAGAGACTGAGAATGAGAGGGGAGAAGGTCAGAGGGAGAAGCAGACTTCCCGCAGAGCCGGGAGTCCGACACGGGACTCGATCCCGGGATTCCGGGATCATGACACAAGCCGAAGGCAGTCGCCCAACCAACTGAGCCACCCAGGTGCCCCAAGACAATGTTTTTGAAAGCAATAATTTTTGTTTTTGACAGGCATGCATATTTGGAAGAACTCAGAGGAGAAAAATAATTGATTATATTTATCCAACTTCTACCATTTGTGATGTTTTCATTAAAGTTTCAGATTTCCCTCTTGTATCATATTCCTTCGGAGAAACTTCCTTTGGCCTTTTATAGAGCAAGTCTATGGTGATAAATTCTATTGTTTTTTCTTCATCTTAAAATGTGTTTATTTTTCTTTTATTCCTAAAAGATATTTTCACTACTACAGAATTCTGAATTGGTAGTTCTTTTCCTTCGGCCCTTTGAGGATCCCACTTCTTTCTGATTTCCATGGTTTCTGATGACAAACCCAGTCATGCAAATCACTGTTACCCTAGAGGTGTTATATTGTTTTTCTTTAGTTGCTTCCAGGCCTTTTTCTTTGTCTTATTGTTCAGCATTTTGATTATGATGCATCTGGGTATTGAGTATACCCAGATACCTTGATAATTTAACATTATCATGTTTGTAGTTTTTGAGCATCTAGAATCTGTACCTTGTCAAATCTAGGCAGTTCCCACCCATCATTTCTTCAAATTTTTGTGCTCCATGCTCTTTCTCATTTCCTTTTGGGACTGTGATGACACAAAAGTTAGACCTTTCAGTACTGTTTTATGGGCCCCAAAGTTTTGTTCACTTTTTTACAAACTTTTTTTTTGGTCTCTGTTGTTTCAAATAATTTTTATTAGACTATTTTTTTAAGTTTATTAATTTTATTCTGTCATCTCAATTTTGCTGTTAGTCCGTATGGTGAATATTTTTTGGGTTATTCGTTATTTGAATTCCATAATTGTATTTTGATCTTCTTTATGTCTTGCGTTTCTTTGCTGAGATATCGCATTCATTTTAAGAGTGTTCTCTCTTGCTTCTTAAAACATGGTTATAATAGCTTCTTTGCAGTATTCATTAGTTAATTTCAACATCTGTACCGTCAGAGTATCTGTTGACTGCCTTTTCCCTTGTGCGTTGACATTTTTCTGATTTTTTATATGGCAAGTAACTTTTAATTGTATCCTGAGTTGAATAGTAGGTTAACTCTGGGTTTTGCTTAAATTTTAAGAAGAAACTTGATTATTTCGTTTGTTTCAACAGGCAATCAACCAGTTTAGGTGGAGGCTTCAAGTTCTGAGTTGTTCTGTGTGGTCAGTGGTCCAAATGTCATTTGGTTTTCTAAGTGTTTATGGTACTATTAAGATTAGTACCATGGGAATGCCACCCAGTGACCAATCTGGGACCTAGGCAATAGTCTACCTTGTAACTCAGTTGTCAAAGCCTATGGTAGGTTATTTAGAGTCAAATTTAGGCATGAATAGCTCTTAGGTCAGCCCAGGAGTATGTGTACAACTTTGTGGGTTTGATTTCCTGATTTTCCTCTTCACCATGATTTCCCCCAACACCTTATGGTTCCCATGGGCCTTCCTTTCTTCTTTGTACAGAAAACAAGGGCTTTAGTTTCCTTTGTCTTCCATGTTCATCTGATTGTGTCTGCATATACTGCCAAGCAACAGGAGAACAGAGAAAATGAAACAGCGATGGGGGTTTACTCCACACTTTTGGGTCTCTCGAGATACAGAAAGATTCCCTTCCCTCGGAGTTTTAGGTGCCTCTCTGGACACTAGCACCATCTGGGAGCTATGGCAGAAGAAACATGTTTTATTTCTTTTAAATCAGATATCTCAGTGAACATTTATGGACCTATAGGTTAGGAAAACTGATATGGCTTATAGTAAAGTAAAATGTCAAGATTGTCTCAGGAAGTTCTGGACCAATGTCTTCTATAACTTCAAGGAAGTATATCCACGTCATTTTATTTAACGACCTCCAAGTAAGTTCATTTTCAAGAGTTTACTGATTTTAGCTTAATTCATGCTAGCCCTAATTCTCCGAAACCCACAGTATACTTTTATAAAGGATACTTTTTACGTATAGAGCACTTTGCTATTTGTAATCCCCCTCCATAAACTATGGTGGTAATTAATGCTATACTCCAAATAGTTCTAGTTCTTTTCCATGGTAGGTTTGTATTTTCTGATCTCTCTATGGTTGGATAAGGCCTTGTGAATAGTTCTGGCCAATGAATTATGAGTAGAAGTAGTATGTGTCAGTTTGAAGAACAGGTCATAATTGCCTCAGACCCTACTTTTCCTCTGCATCTGGTTTCTAGCAATGTTTGAGGTGATGGCTACTGTGTCATTCTGGGTCCCTAAGTGATCACAAGCTAAGCTCTAGCTGACCGTTTACAGTTTGGTACAGATACCATGAATCAGAAATAAACTTTTGTTGTTTAAGTCACCGAGATTTTGACTTTGTTTGTTGCTACAGCATTATCTGGCCTAACCTAATTGACATGTATGTTAACTTATATGATTCTTATATGTTAAGAATTATGTGTATGTATATATAGAAATACATATATGTATATAAAAAATCATACATATGATCTTACATGATTCTCACAACAACCTCTGAGGTAGGAAGCTCATGTTTAATTTTCTTTCTTCTTTTAGAGATAAGATACTGAGGCTCAGACAGGTAAATACTTTGTCCTAGGTACACAGAATAAGTGAAAAAACTCAAAATGAAACAGACTTATTGACTTCGCATCTACTCCTCTTTTAAGCTATAACTCTAAACATAGAATTTTCTACTTCTAATTCTTGACAGAAGCATTTTCAAAGTCGAATATTACATATCATAATTTGTATTTAAAAATATCATGATTCACCACAACATTTCATGTTTTTCCACATTGGTGATACTTTGCCTTGGTCTTTTAAGTGATCAAAGTAGCCATGAGATCGAGAACACAGGAAAGCAATAAACATAACTTTTCAAAGTACATACTTTGAACTAAAGGCTATATTTGCATAAACATTTAAAATAGTGTTTATTCATACAAAGTAGAGTCTTGATAACAGTAACCTTATATTCATAATATATCCTTATGATAGTCTCATGTTGTGAAACTCATTCCCTTGAATGAGGAAACCATATACCAGTTCATCTCCTTCAGGAAAATATACCTTAAGGTATCTCTCAATGTAAGGAAAGCAAAATGGTTTACCTTGAAATAAACTGTTTAAAAAACATCGTCAACCACAAAACCTTACCTACTATCTAGGATTTGTTGTATGAACAGAACTGAAAAAGTTTTCAGACTGGAACTTTTCAGTAATCCTTGTTTCTGAAAGCCTACACCCTGTAAAACTATTCTGGGGCAATTAACCACACAATGAGCCAGCAAGACAGCAGATGCTAGGCTCCCCTTTCCCCCTCTTTTCACCTCCTCAGTCAAACATATTTGTTGAGTACATATTTATCTACTTTTAAAAAAGAAGAAAAAAAAAAAGACCCTGTTACCTCCCTTCTAAAAGGAAGTAAGCAGTACTTCTCCTCATAGGCTATAAAAATATTGACAGTAGATAATGGGCCTGTATAAGATACTGGTGGGAAATGAGTTAATAATCACAGGATCGAACTGCAGGGAGCTTCAGATGCTGCCTAAAACCAGAATGGCAATGAATACTGTTTTTGTTAATAACTAGCTGGTGACAGAAAGCTCTTTCAATCTTGCTTTACTGGAATCAGAAAACACAATGCCAGAGAGATATACAGTAATAAGATATACCTATCTAATTTTTATATCCATGAATTAATTTTTCACAAATATAAGAAAGAAGTGGGCATTCTTTGTATGAGAAAAAAGGCCAGCTCACTAAGTTTTTCTCAATTAAAATGTGATTAGCAGTAATTAGAACTATTGGAGGACTTTTTAAAATGCTGCAAGAAAGGAAGCTAACTTAGCCAAACAGTATTACCTAATTTAACTTAGTATCAAGAGAACTTTCTCCTTTTAAAATGTTACTGAGGTTCCATATTCTTAAAAGCCTTAGCTGTCAGAACTTTTCAGGAATCTAAGAAGTTTACATATAGTGTAAGAAGATCAAAGCAATTAAGGCCCCAGAATCAGAGTTCTTTCAGGAAGAGCTAAGGATGTTTTATAACATAGGCCATCTATATCTATATTTCCTTAGAAGTTAAAGGAATCAAGTACACTCTGAAAATAACAGTTTTATCCTTCCCCTAAAGCATAAATCTTTACTGCCCTTCTGTATAAGCCAAACTGAAAAGATAGGATGCATCATTTTCTGTAATGATTAACCCCCTATTTGCCAGCTGTCCCAGTGAACACCTCCAGACTCCAGCAGACATTAGGCAACCCCAAGTCCCACGGGTGCAAATCCCTTCTGCAAGTTGGCAGTAGCAATCTTTCCCTCCCTCTTTCTCCTTCTCTCGCCCTCTCTCTGGTTTCTAGAAGTACTATTATTTGAGCCAGGTGTCCTATTCGTTCGTGGTTTTGAACTTACAAAGTCAAGGTTGAAATAAGTTGAAGCTTCTGCTGTCTGGGCAACATATAACCATCAGTTAGAGATGAAACTAGTTTCCTGTTGAAAAATTCAGGAGGACACAGGGAAAGGATCAATTACCTTTAAACTTCAGGACACAGTTCTGAATGGTTCATTTCATTTCCTCTATTGTTCCTTGTAAATGTCCTGCAAACCAAGTTACAAACCTGATGGGCCAAAATTACTCCCCCTGAAGACAGCCTCTTTGGGAGAATTTCATTTATTGCCTAGATGAAAATAAACTGAAAATGGTACATGATGAAAAGCAACAGAAAGAAATAAAGATTGATTTTAGAGAGACAGTATCCTGAAGTTCAGTATTCAGTGGCTATTTGGTGTTGAAAGCAGAAACCCCATTGGGTTGCAGTCAAGGCGAATCTGAAAAAGGTATTCCTCCAACCCCAGCCAGTCCAGCAGGCTGGAGGTGAGATCCTTCTGAGCAAAGACGTGTTGATGAACTCGGATGCTGACGACAATGCAAGTATTAAATGAAGGTTACTATAGCAAGATGCCTGCCTGGGGAAGAATTCTGACGGAAGAAGAAATAAAGATCTCTGACTCTTGATCAAACTGATGGGCTGATGCTGAGTTACATCAGTGATCCCGAGTTGATTCACCGAGATTAGGAGGCGAAAGTCCACAGCGCAGCCACGGAAACGCTGCCGGGTAGTTTTGTCAGGAGAGAGAGGACAGGGGAAAAAAGAACAAGGGACGAAAAAACGCTTTAGTTCGCTCTAACGGGAGATCCGGTTTGCGCAGCTCTCCGCCGCCCGCCCGCACCTCCCGGCCTCTGCTCCACCCTCCTCCAGGGTTAAGGGGCCCGGCCCGCGACCGCAGTGATTCCTACAGGAGATGCTGCAGGTTTTTTGATCTTTCCAAGCTATTAATTTGCATCAGCGCCTGCCCAGGGCGCTGGGAGGAAGTGGTGCTGCCTTGCTTGCCACGCTGCGAAGTGGCCCTTCAGTTTTTGCCCTGACTGGGGGAGGCGAGAGGTGAATAGGGAAAAGAAGAGGAAGGAGACAGAGGAGGTTAGGGTAATGTGGTAAAAGAGAAAAGGCACGAAACAAAACCGCCAGCTAAGGACGATCAATACTGGGAAACCAAGGTCAAGGGCAAGAATAAAAGGGGGGAAGGGGCCAAGGGATGTCAGAAGCACCGGGGAACGTAATAGAAACGTGGAAACTGAAGGAAGAGAATAAGAAGCAGATGAGAGCTCATAAAAAGGAAAGGAAGATGGTGCACCGAAGGGAATAATGGGCCAGAAAATGCAGGTAGGGAGAAAAGAGGGAAGAGGCTGCAATTGCCCCTCTGCTTTCCAGGGATGGTGTGCGGACAATGAGTCCTCAGGTCTGGGGTCAGTGCCACTGAAAGCAGCTTCCTAACACAGGCCTAAGGGCATTTATTGTTCCAGATAAGTCTTGGGAAGTCATGTTGTGGGCTATGAGCTCCAAACAAAACTGCCTAACACCTTGCCCTGACTCTAGGGGTTCACAGAAAAATGCTTCCTAACATAATTACAAAGTCACTTGTAAGGATCATTGGAGCACAGAGGAGGGAGCCCTTACCTCTGCCTGAGTTCAGGGCTTAAGGAAACAGCTAAAGTATGGGTAGAATCTACTGGAAAGTCCTTGTAAGAGTTTTCAAGACAGAGGGATAGGTTCTGGTGTCGGCTGCAAAGAGTCTATCTAATTCAAGGAGAAGGTAAGACAAGGAATTCTGTGGCCAGGAAGAGCCCACAGAAGTCTAGTGGACCTTGATTCTCACTTGCCTCCTTCATGGGCAGTAGCTGCCTGCTATTGGGACAGTGACAAAGTCAAATTAGATAGGTGTTCAGCAATTCCAGTGGAGTATGTAGACCTTTGTATAAAGTCCCATGAGAAAATAAAAAGGTGAATCTTCACTGGGCCTTGGAGGTTGGGAGAGGCGAAGCTCCAGAAGAAAGCAAACTCAGAAGTGAAAGCAGAGTTCTGAGGACAACCCTTAGTTAACAGGATGAATTATTATTATATTTCTTTATTTCCCATGGGTGTGAGGACAGGGAGGGGTCCACCAAGGGAGACCTTCATCTAAAATGCACAACACCTGGAAAAGTGCTCCAGAGACTCTCATAAAGGGACTCTACTGAATTACTCCTCCTCTGCTAGAGCTCCAGAGAAGCACTGGCCTCCCTCTTTGGCTGACTGACCATGCCTCCATGCCCCCAAGCCCTGTGGGTCTCTGAACATCTGAGAAAACATTGAAACACAACCAGTGCTCTTGGTTTGGGTAGATTACACCTCTCTTTGTTGAGAGCAAAAGAAACATGGGAGAGGAACAGGAAGAGACACACTAAACAAAATATTGGAAAGTAGCCTCGTAGCCCACAATAAACTTTTGGGTCATTTTCAGAGTAAGGCTTTGCACTCTCTTTCTAGAAATAGGAGCCATATAGATGGTCCAAAATAATGTATGTGTGGGGAGTGGGGTGGAGTGGAGTTTGGCCAGGTGGGTCATGTTGGACCACAATTCTGGACATGTTAGGAAAAACTCTGGGTTTAGGTCTCTGCAAAAAGGGCTCTTAACTAAATCTTTAGGAGCTGTCCCAGTATGCAGGTGGGGAGAAGGAGCAATGGGGAATACGTAGACTATGGCATCACCACAAGTATGAAATTTATCCCTTGGTCCTAAAATGTGGCCTACTTGAATGGGCCTAGAAGGTATTATGCTAAATGAAATGAATCAGACAGAAAGACAAATACCATTTGATTTCACTTATATGTGGAATCTAAAACACAAAGAAACAAACAATAGGCAGAATCAGACCTATAAATACAGAGAACAAACTGATGGTTTCCAGAGGGGGTTGGGATGATGGGCAAAATGGGCTTCCAGTTATGGAATGAATAAATCATAGGGAATAAAAGATACAGCATAAGGAATACAATCCAAAGTGCTGTAAAAATCTTGTACAGTGACAGATGGTAGCTACACTTGTGATGAGCACAGCATAACCTTTAGAGTTGTTCAATCACTATGTTGTACACCTGAAACTAATGTAACATCGTGTGTCAACTATACTCAAATAAATAAAATGTGGCCTATGTAACTGCTTGCGAACTTTCCAGTTTGATTAGAAATATACTCTGCTTTTTAAATATCCCCGATTCTCCACTTCACTCCTCGGAACATCTAAGTTTCATGTCATGCAGAAGAGATTCCCTTAAATCGATGAATAGAAGTGTTATAAGGACTACTTATAACAGGACTACTGACTCATGGTCAGCAAAGTACCGAACTTTTCAAAACAGATATTTTTCAGACACTGAACTACTCAGATAGTGGTAAATATTTACTTGGAGGAAAGTTTAGGCGGGGAAAAAAAGCCAATAGCTCAGATGACCAAGGGAATAAAAAATGTATGCTATCACTGAATCAATCCACAGCTACAAATGTAGCAAGTTAATTTACTTCTCCTTCAGAAAGAAAAAATAAAAATTGTAGCCCAGTTTCCTTAATATCTTTACAAGCAGAGATAGAGTAACAATTCTGGGAAATGACCCAATTTCAGGTCATTACTCTTCAGGACACAGTTTCATATAACATTCTAAAATTTAGCCTTGGGGTGCCTGGGTGGCTCAGTGGGTTAAAGCCTCTGCCTTCAGCTCAGGTCATGATCTCAGGGTCCTGGGATGGAGCCCCGCATCGGGCTCTCTGCTCAGTGGGGAGCATGCTTCCCCCTCTCTTTCTGCCTGCCTCTCTTCCTGCTTGTGGTCTCTCTCTCTCTCTCTTTTTTTAAAGATTTTTATTTATTTATTTGACAGAGAGGAGACAGATCACAAGTATGCAGAGAGGCAGGCAGAAAGAGAGGGGGAAGCAGGCTCCCCACTGAGCAGAGAGCCCGATGCGGGGCTCCATCCTAGGACCCTGAGATCATGACCTGAGCCAAAGGCAGAGGCTTTAACCCACTGAGCCACCCAGGTGCCCCTAAATAAATAAAATCTTAAAAAAAAATTTAGCCTCATTCCCTAACCTATGTGTTCTACTTACTATATGGATGGATTTTTTTTTTTAGATGAGAACAGGAATGAATTTCTATATAGAGTAAGAGGCACTCATATCCAGTATTAGTTGAATTAGAGGACCAAAGCTGGCATTCTAAATGAAAATTATTCTCACTAGTTGTCTCTTAAATCCATCATCTGGAAATGGAACCTGATCCATGGCCATCTTCATAGAATTATTCCTCCCTCTGGGGCAAATGTAACATGAAAGAGTTCAGGAATCTCTATTGCCCACAAGTCTGACCAAGAATAAGAGGAGCAGGTGTAAGACTCAGGGATAAGACTCAGAGCAGACCTGGGTTTCTGCGGCCATTGTTTCTGTGGTACCGAAGCTAGATTACACCTTTGGCAGGCTATTTAACCTCTCCCAGAGCCTCAGTTTCTTTAGTATAAAATTATAACTACACTCTCAACACTTCATAAGAAACAAAATGAAGGTTTCCTCTGAGTCCAAAAGGAAGATATGGTGACTGAAGTTGACTTGAAGATTAGCACTGAGGATTTCAAACCACTTGGAATCTCTATATTTTTGAGAGAACCAATGAAGACTATGAGCAAGGTACCCTTTGGAACTAGGGATGGAATAATCTGATGGCAAACGTAAGACCTCAAGACTGGTGGGTTCATTTGTAGCAAGAATGCCACTCTCACCTGGGAGATAAAGCTTTTCTGTGTTTTATGAGATTTGACCAAGACCAGGACCAAGTCATGTAGAGGCAGGGGCTTTATCTTATCTCTGTGTATCTCTCATGGTGGTTGACCCCAATGCCATTCTGCCATCACTACATACTAATTGCTCACTCATTGATGAAGAGAAGGGGGAATTGGGGGGATACAAATGAGAGATGGTAGGGCAAGAGTTTGGAAAGAACAAAAGAATTAGTCATCAAAGAAAGTCATGCTGCTTCATGAGATTATTGCTCTCTAAATCATAAAATTGGCTTTCTCTGTATTTTCTGATTATCATTATCAACACAAGGGAACAACTACTCCTTCAATCAGGTTATAGGGGGCTGACCTTTCTACTGAAGTCCATGGCCCTCTAAATGCTTCATGCTGGAGTTATTACAGTGATGGGACTTAGCCTACCTACCTTAAACCAGGGACATCCTGAGAGCCTGATTTTGTCTTCTGTTCTCTTAGAATTTGTGTAGCATGAGAATATTTCCATTCTCTACTTTTTTCAAGTATTCATTGGTTATGATTTGGCTTCTCTCACTGAGCCAGGGGGTGAAGGTCTTGGTGCCTGAATGGCGCCCTTATACCTCCAAAAGTAGCCGGTATCACCTTAGAGTTGCCTTAGAGTTGAGACACCTCAGGCCTAAAGCATATTGTCCCAGGCACCCATAATCTGAAAGCAACCAAGTCAAGTTCGTGGGATCCAAGAAGCTAAGTTACCTGCTGCTCTCTTCTTGGAAAAATGACTGTATATTATAAAAGGAGGCAAAGGGGGATTACAGAGATCTCCTGCTTTTTGAGAAGCCACATTAGGACATCTCTTTCATGAAAGACCTACATTAGTACCTGTTTCTGCTGGCCAGGGAAATTCGAAGAGGATTTTCAAGTTTACTGGCTGTTGCAGAGGCAGCGGCACACACCCTCCCCCCAGCAGCACCCCCAGCAGCTATAGCGACTTTGCCTAGATCCTTCTTCAGGAACTACTCTCAGCATCTCAGCATCTAGCTGCTATAGTTCTGAACTGTATCTCTGAGCATCGGTGCTTATCTCAATTCATTTCATGTATCCATTAGCAAGATAAGAAAGGTTATTTTGGGGGCCTGGGAATGCTAGAAACTTTACCATGTAAACTAATAATAATTGCTTCATTGCTTTATGCCATTTTGTCTTCTGAAAAGTTTCATAGGAATGCTCTACTTTCAGAGAGCTTGGGGGGAAACCTGTATTAGCCAGGACCCATTTTCATAGGCAATCCCAGGAAGATGTCTAACAGGGACTCCTTTAGCTCAGTGCTTTCAATAGTATAGTTTTTGCCTCCGTTTGCATCAGATTCATCTAAGAATGCTGTATGTAGTATGCAGTATGCAGATTTCTGGCATTTTTCTTTGACCTAGTGAATCAACACCTCTTGGGTTATAAGAAAATTTAAAGAAAAAAAGTCCTATACATTGCCACTAGGTTGTTTCTAGAAGCAGGTACGTGTTACTGAAAATGAAAAGAACTTCTGCCTTCCTGGTCAACTGGTGGCCCGATGTTTTCAGATTTCCCCTAGTCTTGTGGCCTTTAAGCTATAAAGTCCACAAATGATGGCTACTACATCCTCAAACCCCGTCTCAGGCTGAGACAGCCCTTTCCTCACCAGTACCCTAGTGCCAAGAGTTTGTAGGGGAAGGAAAGTAGGAAGAATTGTGAGAAACAGTCTCTGGAAGAGACAAATTAGTGGCCAGTGACCCAAAAGAGCAATGACACCTGCTGGTTTGAGAAGTCCCAGGACAGCCACCTCAGATCCTAGTTCCCACCTTCCTTCTGACTGTAGGTAGGTGGGACTGTAGCTGGGCCTGGTCAATGAGCTGGTCATCAGAACACCATTTCTTTTTATCAGATCTCTTAATTCTTCAAGCAGAATTTAAAAAAATATATTTATAGTGGAGAGCATCTTGTTTTTCATCCCTATGGAGGCAACTTCTGGTTTCCCTGAGAAAAAGTGAGAACTTGAGGCATAGGCCCGACCTCTCTGCGCATGAAGCACCAAAAACGTATTACATTTTCTCCTTAGCTTCGGACCAAAGAAAGCAGGACTGAAATAGGGAGTGAAAACCTGGGATGTCCAGAGGCCCAACATCTTCGTATAAAAATGCTTAATTCTGCTTTTCTTAAGGAGCTAAATGAAAGAGAAGTCCTTTACGTACGTATGTCCCAGCCCTGAAATAGACAGCGCTCCGTGCACTCGTTTCAATCAACGTGTGAATGCTAAGAACTGTAACGATATCCAGCTATGTATGGACTATCAGATATTTTAGAATAAGGGAGGGGCCGAAGAACTGTATCTGTAGCTAGAAAGGGGTAACGGATCTTCCGCCACAGGCCCCGGGCCGGGTAGTGGCGCGGGTTGGCCGGGAGCGCGTTTGCAGGGCCGCTGGCCTGGAAGACGCGCCCGCTCCTTGGTCCTGGTTCACTGCCTCAGGTGCCTCAACCCCCGCCCCCCCCCCCGCCCCAGCCCAACTTTTCCCGAACAACCCCGCAGCTCTCCCGCCGCCGCCTCCTCCAGCTTCCCCTCCCCTAGGCAGTGCCGGGCTTTTCCTTTGCGCAGCTTCTTTTCTTGCCGGGCTGGTTGCTGGGAGGTGCAGTGGGCAGTGGCGGCTCCCGCTGCGAAGCTGGGGGAGGAGAGGGGCCCCGGCCAGCCACGGAAGGCTGCGAGAGTCGCTCGCTTCTGTGAGTTCTGCCGGTGGGGGGCCGAAGAAGGCTGTCGACCAGGAGAAGGCCGAGGTTGAGGAGGCCGGGGAGGGGTGATGATGGTGTTAAATGTGGCCGCGCAGCTCCCCGGGGAGCTGCCTGAAAGGAGAGTGCGCTCACCAGCTGACAGCGCGTGCTCCGCTCCAGACGCTCGGCACCGCGGCCAGGAGCCTCTGCCAGCCCCTCTATTGTCAACCGTTCTCTAATTAAGAAACACTCACATTACGGCAAACCACCCCCACGCTTCTTGGTTCCTGTCCTTTTCTTTATCTTCCCCCGACGACTCTCCTCCCCTGCCTCTCCCCTGCGTCCTAGGATTTAACCCATTCTCCGCTCCGTTCCCCTATTCTTGTTAGAGGCCTAACGGAAGGGAAGCCACGTCAAGGTTGGCGTCTGGGACTCTCAGCTTAGCCCCGGGGTGAGGGTGGCTGGCGAGAGTAGAGTCAAAAACTGCGAGGAAACTTACACCTTTATTAGGTGCCCACCGTCCCCCTCTCACCCAGATAACCCCTTCCCGCAAAACCAATTGCAAATAACGTAGCTGCTAGAGGTCATCTTTAACTCTCACCGGTGGTATTTCCTGGGTTTTCCAGATTGCAATTGACAAATAGGTCTGCTACTTTTTGTTTCCAATTCTGACTGGGGTTTGAAACTGCCATGGCAAAGTCGATCACCTCTTTCTTGAACTTTCAAATGAGCAGAGGAGAGAAATAATTCCCATATAGCCTTTGATAAAAGACTGCTTGCTTCATTCAAGTTTCAATCTTTGAAATCAATTGAAAGGCCTAATGAAAGCATTGGTCCTGCATTAGTTAAGATTATGGAAACTTAACTCTCCCTCTTTTTTCTTGTTACTCTGGACCCCCAGTTAACAATGTCCCATAGAGAACATGTTTAAGGTTGCCAGTTGCCAAAAATAATCTTTCTTCAGCTTTCTGTGAAGTCAAGTAAGTTTCCCGAAGGGTGGTGAGCCAAAAGCCTTTGCGAATAAAAGTGGTCGGGTAGAAGGCAAAGACAGGATATAAAACAAACTGTTTAAAGTACATAAAACTCTAGAAAGCACCAAGCAGTGTCGCAAAAGACTAACCCGATTTATCTATCTTCATTACTTTAAGAAATGCTGCCTCTTTGTTTGTTTGGGTGATATTAAGCATGCTTAACTTGCACACATAGTTGATTCCTTTGCTAGTATCTTGGATACTTGGATCTGACTTTGGAAGGTAGAAGCTAATTGCTAATAATGGAGAGAAAGGAACCAGTCAGCATGGCAGGAGTGGTCTGGCATATGGGGAATGAGCGCTCAGAAATACTCAATATTCAAGTTTCCAAAATATTAATGAGATTATAGCAACCTGCAGCTATATGTTACAGCTTGTTAATGGAGTGTAAGAGAGCGGGCTGCCAAACGTTTGTTATGCAAACTCCATAGCAGAACCTTAAGATGGAAATGCGATTGTACATCTCTTTCAAAGAAATGCCAGCATAAAAAGAAAGAAAGAAATAGAGTGAAGGAAAGAAAAGAGGTGAAAGTCCTCATTGGAACTTTGAGCACTCAATTTACACAAAGCGATCTGGCTTTTTGTGCATGTCTTGATGAGAATCCGCCGGCACTTTTCAGTCAGAGTGATGTAGAATTTCCGATGTGATGTTCTGCTTGTGGCTGTTTTCTCCTGAGAAGACATGTAAAATGACTTCCTTAAATGAAGTCTGCATCATCTCTGATTCGTGTATAATGCCCCTAACATTTAAAAACATAAATATCTGTTTTTGTGGTTCAAGAGAAAACTCTGAACATTTACCTAGTTGTAAGTCCTTTCCATGGACTTTCTTAGAGAAAAAAGCATGGGCACATTGCCCCAGTGGATAGGAATAGTTGGATCCAGTCTGGGTATCCACACTTTGTGATTGTGGGATTTGGGGGCCAGTTCCGGGCAGTAGTTTCCTCACTTATAAAAGATGGGAAGGACGATGTTCTTGATGTCATTTCTGTTTTGAAATTTCTAGACGTCCATGAAAAGAAAAAGAATAACTTTGGAAGAGTTTTTTTCCCCCCAGGGTCAGCACAAAATGAGCATGAATGGTTTTGAAAAAAATGAAATATAAGTCCCTTTTTTTTGAGAAAAAAGAATCACAACTTTAATTTTTTTCCCCATCTTGCCCTTACCCAACTCAGATTCATAGCAGGTAAAATAATTCTAGGTCGTCTTCTCTCTCTCCTTCTGCACATGTACACAAACATACCAAGCCAAATAACTATGAAAATACGTGTGCGCTTATCCTGCAAAGTTGCTGTGTGTCCATGCCTGTTGAATTTACTTACTGAGAGCGGAATGGAAATGTGTGAGAAGCAATCGCTTGATTTATTCAGCAGCCTGAAGATTCCTGATGTTTATCGGGAGCATGGCAAACTCAGCGGTGCAAAAGGTTATCTAAGGAACAGGTGCATTGTTTCTGCCCCTGGAAAGTGTCGGGAGCTACCGCTCACCTCTCAGAGCTGGCGGTGTCTCTTGGCTTCAGCTTCAGCTGAAAGCCATGGAAACTCGGGTGGTCAGTCAAGAGCTGGTCCCGCAGTTCCCCACTCAAGACCAGAGCTGCATCCCTTAGCTCTATACTTTACTGCAAACCTAGTTTGTGGAGCTCTCCTCTTTCAAGGTGCTGGAGGGAGAGGATAATGCTGGAACGACTAATTTAACTTTTTCTGGCAATTCCCCCCCCCACCCCTCATTTCTTGTTCTCACAATTTGTTATCCTAATGAAGACACAAAATATAAAAGATTTGGCTTAAAATCAAGTTCTTAAATTCAGCGATGTTTATCCAATGGAACATCGCCCAATCTTTAGTTAACAAATAGTTCTACTTTCACGTTTGACAAATACATTTTTAAAATTCCTCTTTCTACAGTCTCCACAAAGGCACTTTATTTGCCTTTTCAAAATCTTTGATTCTGACACCCAGAATAGGCTTTTCCTTGGTGAGGACCCAGAGGGTGAGATTGGGCATACTTGTTTAGTTCCTGCAACTGACTAAAAATAATAATCAATAAATAAACATTTTCTACATAGGAACTAATTCAGAAAGACAAAATAAAAGCAAACATTATCTTCTATGGTGGAATAAGCAGAATTGTTTGGGGGGGGAAAGGAGGGTAGGTCAACAATTTCCTGGGGTTTCTAATTTTTGAAGTAAGGAACCCCATCCCCTTTCCACTCAAGTTTTTACCATTGTTCTCTTTTTTGCTCCTGCCTTCAACTTACCCTTATGGTGCCACCCCCCCACCACCACCACTGAAAGAAAGAGAGGGAGGGAGGAAAGGGGGGGAGAGAGAAATTGAGAACACTTGTGCTGTGTGTTTTTGACCTATGGCAAAAGCCTTCAACTTGGCTAAAGTTTTTATGAAGTGGGACTAGGTAACCTTGGTAAAGTTCACTACTCCTGGTGAGGTCTTAGGAGATCTGAAACAGGTACCTCCCCTTGCAGAGGCTGTTGGGGCCAGCAGTGAGGAAGACTGGAAAGATCCAGGCTATCGAAGAGGCAAAATGGTTGCAAATTTGGGGAAAATTTTTACCTAACAACTTATTTACTGACTTGATCACTGGTACTGCTTAAAGCTACAATGTTTATGACAGATTCGTTCTTCAAAACTCTTAGATTCGCATTTAATAGAAGACTAAGTTCAAGTCTTCAAGGTAATTTCAAAATGCTTTTAATGCTTATATTAGAATGGAATTTTTAATGCTTTTAATGCTTATATTAGAATGAATAAGTGACAAATGAAGTTATTTTCACGTTTATTTTTATCGCTTGCAAAAGAAAATACATAAAACAATGGCAGTTGGCTTTGCTAAATTAAAATAAAATGATCTCGAGTAGAAAAACGTAAAAAAATGAATCAAGATAAGTAGAAATGGTAGCAAACAATCAATAATAAATAAGTTTCCTAACATTAACAAAGCAAAATAAGATTGACCAAATACTTTTGACACTACTGGATTTTTTTTAATTTTAATTTTTTAAACAAACATTTGCAAAGAGCTTAAGGATTATAAGTGGCCGTGTTTAAAACAACAACAATAACAACAACAACAAAAACACAAAACTGGCAGTTGAGTTTGTCCTGAAGCCGCAGCAGTAACTGCTGATAAAGTGCGTGCGCCAAGTTTCCTAAAAGACGCCAACATTATCGCGATCCGATATACATACTGGGTATGTTTATACAATATATAAACCTAAGAGTTCCCTGTTTTCTAACGTTCCATAGTAAAAAGTCATTCCCTTTGGAGCCATTAACTTTGCGTTTCATGATACATTTTGAGGAAATATTTCGGAATACTAATTCTCCCGCACGTGAGTGCGTGCAACACACAGGGATGAATGCCCAGCGCATGAAATAAATTAAAACACAAACCAGCGACCGAGAAGAAAAAGCGACGTTTTAGCAGCGTATTGGCAGCAGGGAACTAGAAAAATGCCATATTTGGGTACCTTATCTACCTACAGGGGGAGAGGGTGGAAGGAAAGAACTGAACTTTAACAGCAAGTTTTCATCAATATGGAACATAGGAAGTTTGAAAAGCGGCGGCTTTTGCAAACCATCAAATATAGCTGCCATATGAAGCCAAGTCGTTGCTAAACAACAACAATCGCAGAGCAAAAATTAAAAGGGTGCGGGGATCTTTAACCGCGGGGCTTCCAGCTCATTGGGCATGGGCGATTTTGTTTCTCAGTTTTCAGGTTTTTGTCACCTTCCTAACTTGCCTCATCTGAGTCACTGTAATGGGAATGGGGGGAAAACTCCCCGTCGCTTCTGTGGGACCGGGGCGAAGTTTTGCTACTTTCTTCCTGCACTGGCTGCAGGATGCCCCCGGGCAGTGAAGGCGACAGGTTCTTTTGCGCCATCATCGCCGTCAGGGCGCTGTCCTCGAAAGTCGAGAAGTGCAGAGGGTCCAGCTGCACGGAGTATCCTCCCGCGGAGGCCGGGGCGGAAAAGCGTGTCCGGCAACTTCCAGGCGGGGCCGGCCGCTGGCCCCCTCCGGAGGCTGGCTGGGCCCCCGCTGCGGTCGCGGTGCCCGCGCTGCCTTCGTAGGGGGCGGCGGCGCGAAGGTGGTGATGGTCGCTCTTGCAGGATGCTGGCGGCGGTGGCGGCTGCTCCCCGCCGCTGGGCGTTTGTAGCAGCTCGGACAAGGCGTTGATGTAGATCTGGGCCATCTGCAGGGTCTCGTATTTGGACAGTTTCTTGTCGTTGTTGAAGGACGGGATAACGTTGCGCAGCTGGTCGAAGGCGTGGTTCAGCCCGTGCATCCTGCGACGCTCTCTGGCGTTGGCCGCCAGGCGCCTTTGCTTCTGCACCCCGTTCACCTGTTTGCTGGAAGGGGCGCGCTGGCGGCTGCAGCCCAGCTCGTCCACTACCACCCCGCCTTTCAGCTTGCACAGCTGTTCCCGCACTTTTACTGGCCCAGGACTCTTGCTGCTGCTACCACCGCCGCCGCCGCCGCCGCCGCTCCTCCTCACCAGCTCCCCCCGGCCGTCCGCCTCCTCCCGGGGCGCCGCAGCCTCAGAGGCACCCAGCTCGGGGGAATGCAGCAAGTACTGGGCGGCGCGTGCCGTGCAGATGCCCTGCAAAGTAGGAGCCAGCCAGGCGCGTGGGTCGGTGCTGTCCAGGAGGGACAGCTCGGCCGGGTAGAGGGGATGCTCTCTCGTCTGCAGGGTCGCAGGTGGCTGTGGCGGCGGCGGCGGTGGCAGGTGGTGAGGCTGAGGATGGCGATGGTGGTCGCCCAACTCCTTCACTTCAGCCCATTCCTCTGCGTGCAGCAGGCGGGACATTGCACTTCAGAGGCTCGGAGGCGCAGGGTCGGAGGAGGTACTGGCAAACCAGCTCAACTACAACAAAAACCCTTCCTGGGTCCCTACTGCAATGTCTTATTTTTTTCTCCTCGACCCTCCCCCACCCACACGGAGATCACACACCAGGTCGCGTGCAACGAAGCTTCTCCGGTTGCTGAAGGCGCTGCGCCCCTTTAAAAAGCGGCACGCGCCAGTGTGTCTCCCCCCCCCACCCCCCGCTCCTCTCCCAGCCCCCTCCTCGCGCCGGTCGCGTGTCTGCTCAGCCAATGGAGGGCGCCGGCAGGCGCGTGCGAGCAGCCAATCAAAGAGTTTTTACACCCGAAGAAAAGTTCCAGCGTACAGAAGACTCAGGGGCCCTCTCAAAGTCCCCCCCCCCTTTCTGCCATTCTCTTTTAAGTTAGTCAAATTCATATGTTAATTGCGGGTTGTAATTCGACTCCTGTGTTGTGTCACCGAGCCAGAGGCAGGGGTGCGTGAGCGGATGCGGAGCGCACTCCTAGCTGGAACCTGAGCACGGCTGGGCGCGCCTGGCGCTAGGAGGGCACTCCCGCCGGGGAGAAGCCCATTTACCCTTGGCGGCCTCCAAACTAGGATCGCAGCTCCCACTGTTTGTGCCCAAACGTGGAAAATCTCTCATGTGTATCATCCATGTATGTATATATAAGTCGTTCATAATACTTGTTCATAGTTATAATTGCATAGAGATAGACTTGCTAAGTGAGACCCATTATTTAAAGTCAATGTCAGAATGAAAAACAACAACCCCCCCATAACTGTCTCAGGATACATCTCTTAATTTTCATCTCTTGCTCCAGATCGCCTTCAGGTAATCTATCTAGTTAAGTTGTGGTACAATGATAGGATGCACTAAATTTCATATTCCCCGGTCCTCTCAGTGCCCTTTTCCCAGCAACCCGGCCAAGTAGGACTGTAATCTGCAGGAAACTCTGCTGAGTGGCTGTAGGACAGGGATATTTTACAGTTTCAACACCCACAGTCGGACTCCTTACGAAATGAGGAGCCAGGGAAAAGTGCCCAAAGTAAAATGAAAGGCGCCTGCGTTCCCTGCAATTCTGAACCTTTTTAAGGTACAGAATCCCAGAGTTACCTACCCTTCTGCTTCAGGAGCTCTGGGTTTAATACGGCGCGCGGCTTCTCCGGCAAACACCCAGAAAACCACAGCCTAACGCACTCCACGCCCCCTCCACTTAGTTCGGGGTGCTCTCCCCCAGCATCCCTTATTCCCACCCCCACGTTCACCACCGCCCGCCACAGAGCCAAACCCCGGGAGGTCCTGAGCGAAGCTGGAACGCTATCGCTCCGGTGAGCTCCATGATCCCGCCCCTTAGGCAAGACCTCTTGAATTCACAACAAAAAGCCAATCAGAAACGCCCTGCTCCGGAGACCGCCCCGGCGTGTGTCTCACGACGCCAAACCTCTGGGCGCTTTCCCGCTCCTTGGGGCGCAGGAGTGGGACGCAACCGGCGGGTACCAGTGCTGCTTTCTACTTTAGCGGTGGAAGGGAGTTTCTTCCTCTAGAAAAGATGGTGAAAAGAAAAGCCGGAAGAGAAAGCTCGCTGGAAGCTGGTTTTTTCAGGCACAGAAATGACTGAAAGTTGTTCTTGCTAATATTTACAAAGACTTGATCTAACGTGCTGTTTAGAACTCCTTGGAAGAAGAATTTCTGGGACTAATATACACACACACAGACAGACACCGTATTGTGTATATATATACACACACACCTACTGTATTCTACCTACATTTTCTATACTATATACTACATACTAAATTCTACCCTTCCATGCCTTGCATATAGCTTTGTGGAGATTAGCTACCTCTATCTCCATCTCCATAAAGGTACTGAAGGGTAGAGTAGTGTGCTAATTCTTTCTGTTTTTCCCTCAACCTTGTTTGTTTGCTGTTATTTAGCGACAGGTCCTTGGCCTTCAGACCTTAAGAGGCAGAATGATCAGAGCTGGATTCTTATGTAAATGTTTAGGTTCTGCTGAAATAAGTATGTTCAATAAGACATGCAGAAACAAAAGCAAAAACAGAAAAACCCAAACTTAATCTGAAAACTACTGCTGAGAATAAAGAAAACGTGAAAAGGGAAAGTCATCCAGCATATTTTTTGGGAGAAAATTCTCCAATTTTTTGGTGATTGGACTGAGTACCACGGGGATCAACTAATGATGCTTTTTCCATAAATCGTGCTGCCGTATGAAATGTGCTACTTCAAAAAAATAATTGCAAATAGCTGTGGGTGTCAAATTACAACTTTCAGAAAAATGATGAACCATCTTCTGTATAGGTATGGCAATGTAAGTGAGTAGAGCGGGGCAGGATCAGTTGTTTATATCTCATTTTATTCCTAACAGTTCCTAACTGTATCAGCTGAAAGTTACTCCTTCCATGATATGTCACTACCAAATATGTAAGATTCCCCAATTTTCCTTGAACTTGCACCATCCAAATGTTCAGATTTGACTGTAAAACCACCGAATATTCATTTTCCTCTGTGTTTAAACAGTATTATAGTCTGGAGCCAAATATTTGTCAGATACATAGAATATTGATCCTAATTTGCTAGCTTTGTACATAATGATTGGTATTAGTGCTTCTTGGAAGCAAGCCTCAATGTTTGAGTAAATTAGAGGGGCCCAGCAATGTGAGGGACAGTAAGATTTTTTATAGGTTGTAGTGAAATACATTCTTTTGCGTTTAAACAGGAAACTATTTTCCTTGCCTTGCCTTGCCTTCCTTTCTCTTCCATTAGGTGGGGCTAAGGAAGCTAGGCATCTGAGGTGGAAAAGGGAACATAGGACCCAGTCCTGGGGGTAGGGTAGTGGGGCTGGGGTTGGAGCCTGAGTAGTGTGAGCAGGGTGCCCCTACAGAGGGTTCACAGCATACGATGGCAATCATGAAGTAAGGCAAGTGTCTGTAGGGGCTGGATGGTGGTGCTTGTGTGTCCATGGACAGCTGGATTAGTGGCATAAGGAAGGATTAATGAAAGAAGTAAATATTTGGGAACCATGAGAGTAAGGTTTCTCACTGTTACAGAAAGGAGTTACAAATATTGAAATGGAGAAAGCTGTGGTGTTGGATTCAAATTAGAAATTTTGATATAAATTTATTGTTTTCAATATGTATAAATAGATAAATAGAAGTCAAATCTGAGGTGTGTGTTTACCTACATATTCTCTAGTTCTTTTTGTTCTCAGGGCCTGGGATCAGCAGTGAGCATATCTGAT
The DNA here is from genome assembly GCA_028533885.1 of Nasua narica. Taxonomy (NCBI): domain Eukaryota; kingdom Metazoa; phylum Chordata; class Mammalia; order Carnivora; family Procyonidae; genus Nasua; species Nasua narica. Next base: position 68,673,713 of record CM052800.1, on the reverse strand, counting down.
TCTCAGATTTTAGTTTTTAAATAAAATTGCCCACTAAAAAGAACCAGGGTTCTTGAGGAAAATGGGCTGATTCCAAGAATGGGGCAAAAAAGGTACAAGATAAACATAGAACATCTTGTATTGGAAATAAGAAAGTGCTCAAAGTGTAATGGGGACATGTCAAAAGACTGCAGAAGCCTGCTTGAAGAGGCCTCTACTGATAAAATATAGGACAATCTGAGCATCAAAATATGTAATGATAGTAATAGATTAGCTATCACTGAGAAATAAAGGAATCTATGAATCCTTACTAATAGAATAAATAAGTGCATTGACGGTTTGATGTATACCTAGTTACAAGATACGTGTTGATTACAAATGAAAAAAGACGGACTCTACTGCCATGGAGAACTATGGCAGACACCAACTTAATTAAGTGATCAAAGTGAAGACCACCAGCAATGGGATAAATCAAATTTATGTGCTATTTGTTATGATGCAGAAAAGTCAGCATTACTTCCATGATATTCCTGCCAAAGACACATATCCTGAATCCAATCAAGAGACAACATGATGGGGCACCTGTGTGGCTCAGTCTGTCGAGCTACGGACTCTTGTTTTCAGCTCAGGTCATGATCTTGGGATCTTGGGATTGATCTTCAAGGTGGTTCCACACTCAGTGGGGAGTCTCTTGAGGATCCTTCTCCCTCCCCCTCTTCCCTCCCCACCCCCAAATAAATAAATCTTTAAAAAAGAGAGAGAGAATATCAAGCCAACCCAAACAAGCAAACTTCTAGAAAATAACCAGCCTATACATTTTAAAAGTATGAAGATCATGAAAGGCAAAATGCTCCAGGATCTATTCCAGACTAGAGGAAGATAAAAAGACATGATAATAAATCTGATGCCTGATTCTATGTTATCTCATTTTCTAATAAAGAGCATCATTGGGAAAATTGAGAAAACTTGAATGGTGTATGAGAAATAGATAGTAGCAAAGTTAATTTCCTGATTTTTGATGGTTTTATTATGGTTATGTAAAAGAAGAGAAGGTTCTCCTTTTTAGGGAATATTCACTAAAACATTTGGGAGTAATGGAATAGCTTACTCTCCAATAGTTTAGTAAAAAGCTTTTTTTGTACTGTGACTGCAACTCTTTTGTAAGTTTGAGATTGTCTCTAATGAAAAGTTAAAAAAAAGAAAAAAAAAACCTCTAGCTAATAGGCATATTTACTTTGTTCTTGTCTGGATTACTAATTCATCTCAATCCAAGCATTATACCACAGTGCATTGAGGCCTGTAGTTACCGCTGATGCTTTAAGTTAAACTGTGATCTGCCTAGCCACAGCACAGTATATGTCTAATGGGCTTAAAAATTCTTAGGTTTTAATGACTATTCCATTCACCAGAATTCCAAGACTATTTCTCAAGAGGTACCAAAAATTGACTATTAACTTGAAATGCATTCTTTTACAGGTTATTTAAAATAAAAATTTCCTAGTCATGATGAATTCTCCTAAGCAGTGTTCTGATCAGTTCTGATCTGTTTATTTAAAAAAGAAAAGAAAAGAAAAAACACCCCCGCCCAAATGGATTGTTTTCACCATTGGTTGTAGCCTTACCTTAATAATAATTCCGAATTTGGGGAAAGAATTACACATTTATCCAATCATTCTGATATGAATGGTATTTCAGAGTAATCAGAGTCTTACTTTAGTTCATCAGGATAATTTCTTTTCAGCATATTTCTATCCAATAAAGTAGAAAAACAGAAAATTTTAAAAAATCAATTATTTGAAATCCCTAATAAAAATTTCAATTTAGGCAGTCATTTACAAAGAAGGAGCAATTAGATTAAAGTCTGTTGGGGAATTTTGCAACAGAGGGGTCCATTTGTCAATATGAACCCTAGTCATCAATCTTAGTAGCACCATTTAGAGTAGAAGATGCTAATATTATGTGCGTCCCAGTTTTTTCATGAATTACGAGGTACAGAGACCCCTAATGAAGTATTGTTTATTAAAGAAAAAATCTGAATTTAATTAAGGCTTCAATATAGCCTTCTATTTACAGGAAATACGGGGGATACTATATCAAGTTAAATGACATCACAAGAATGCCAAGGCAAAACCCACGTCATTTAACATTCTATAGAACAAATGTTCAATTTCAACAAGTGTGTGACATGAAGAAAGGAGGGCGATGAAGGATTGCTCTTGATTAGGATAGTCTTATGATATGGTACCAAAAGTAATATGTGGATCTTGTTTGGATTCAGATTCAACATTAAAAGGACTTTTTTTAAAAAAGACAATTGATGAGATGTGAATATTTTTAAAGATTTTATTTATTTGACAGAGAGAGAGAGATCACAAGTAGGCAGAGAGGCAGGCAGAGGGAGAGGGGGAAGCAGGCTCCCTGCTGAGCAGAGAGCCCAATGCAGGGCTTGATCCCAGGACCCCGAGATCATGACCTGAGCCGAAGGCAGATGCTTAACCATCAGAGCCATCCAGGTGCCCTTAGATGTGAATTTGAATTCAGTATTATGTGATACCAATAAGTTATTATTTATTCCCAGTTACGACAAAGGTAATGTCATTTTCTAAGAAGCATAGATATATGCCTTTAGAGTCACACATAGATGCTTGTAGGGTTCTATGAAGCCTATGATTTCCTTTAAAGTATTTCATCATCATATCAACAATATGAAAAAGGAATAGCGAAACGAACATAGAAAAATCTTAACAATTGTAAAGATTCATTAGACTAGCAGCTCTATTTCCACGTGAAAATGTTTACAAAAAAGACTTTGTAAAAATCCAGTGACTTCTCATTATTTATTACAAATCAGCCACATGGCTTAGCTCAGCTTTAAAATCCCTATTATCTGGTCCTAACCTATGTTTCTTGGCTGAGAGTTCCTTTTTCCTTTTGCATAGTGTTTCTTGAACTGTATTTTAAAGATCATCTGTCTGTATGAGAATTAATTGGGGTATTTATTGAAATACCAAATCACCTTTGTCAAGGGGGCCCAGAACTTATAAATAGATAAACACTCTTAGAGATTCTTAGACATGTCCAATCTTGAGAACTATTTTTCTAGACCTTTTCCTGTGTTGTATTCGGCTACTTTATATTTCTGAGAGCATGTATTGTAATTTCTGTTGCCACAAATACAATAATCCCCAGACACCTATTGTTCAGTCCTACTCACTGTGTAACCTAAGATTCAAAGTCTAGATCAAATGCCACCTCCTCTAGGAATTCTTCCCTTGTCATCTCTAGGTCCACCATTTGTCCTTCACCAAGGAGGTGAAAGCTCGTGTCTTTGTGGGTCACTGCACTAGCAGCTTGTTGGAGAAGTTCAAAATTGCCTCATTATATAATGTGCCTAAATTTATTTAAGGGTTACTGACCACCAGGAATATTCAACTCCTTCACAATTATGCAATATCTGTATTTGTTATCTATTGCTGTATAATAAATTCCCCCAAACTTAGTGATTTAACAACAGACGTTTATTATATCATGGTCAGTGGGTAAGAGATTCTGATGCTGCTTAGCTGAGTGGTTCTGGCTCAAGGTCTCTCATTAGGTTTTAGTCAAGATATCAGCTCAGGCTGTAATCTGAAGTCTTGACTGGGACTGAAGGATCTACCTCCTACATGACTCATTGACATTGCTGGAAAGTTAGCACTGGCTGCTGGCAGGTAGCCTATTTCTCATCATGTAGATTTCTCCATAGGTCTGTTTGAGTGTCCTCTGACACGTGAGCAACTGCCTTATGCCAGAGGAAGTGACTCAAGGGAGATACAAGCTGTACTATATTTTAGATCTACATCCCAAAAGCATGCTGTGTCGTTTCTACCATATTCTTGTTATTAGAGGTGAGTTGCTAAGTTAAGACCACATTTAATGAGAGAGCAATTAAGTCTGGAATGGAAGGGAAAAGAATCAAAGAATTTGTGAATGTGTGTTAAAACCACCGATACCTTTGTTTCATGTTAATTTCTTTGTTTCCTTTTGCAAAATTTAATTCCTCTTTATTGAACTAAGGGTGCAGAGGTGTTTTGGTAAAGTGAGAAAAATGCTACAGACTGCTCTAGAAGTTACATGTGAAGGTTAGAATCACTGAACAAATTGAGCAAATTACAAGTGAAGAGAAATCATATACTTTCTGTTTCTGCAGCAATTTCAAATGGCATGTGTTGAAAGATTGTATTTGTGGCTATTTATAATGTGGCGATGTTGACCATTGTCAACCATTGTCAACCCTTTAGACTTTCCATAGAAACCATACTATGATAGGTAATTTGCTTTTTCTCACATTTTTTATGAGATCTCTTTTTATTTCAGTCATATTCGTGAATTTGTTTTTAATTTATACAAGTATATCCTGCGCATTGCTTTATAATGATTATTGGAATGGTTAGAGACAGTTGTATGCTGGTAAGTGTGTAACAACTGAAAGAAATGCGTGCATATATTGTATACCTATATAAGTTTGTTGTGAAATTTATTAATATAAAGAATGTGTAACACACAGTTTATAAATAATAAAATGTTCAATATTCTTTATTACAAATGCTCTATAACTGCTGATGCTCTCATAGAATGCTTTCATTGATTTTCACCTTTTTTGTATCCATAACTAACCAATGGTTGCATTTGATGAAAAAATAGAGTGCCTACTTGAATGTTGATTGATGTTTTTCAATTACTGTTAACGAATAAGATGAAAGTGAAACAACAATGAGGATGTGTGTTGGAAACACTTGAGAGTTAATGATGTGAACAACTTCTTTGTTGAACATAATAATAATAATTTCCCGATATTGTAAGAATATGTGCCCATTTTTTTGGTGTTATTTATAATGTAATGGCTACAGACACTGACAAACTTTTAAGTTTAATCATCATTACTAACATTTCACTATCACTTTCTTAAGTCTAGACAATCAATAAAACAATAAAGCAAGACTTGATTTGGTCATTTATAGAGTTCGGTTGGTGTAAATACTCTGGTTGTTAGGTCAAATAGGCATTTTCCTTAGCCATATCTTAACTGACTTCCTCTTCAACTTTCAACACAGTCAAAAACATTTTTTTTTAAACATTTTTTTCAAAACTTTCTTTTCTCTTGATTTGAGGATGGTTTGATGATTTGAGGATGGTTTGATGATTTCTTTCTCTTGATTTTCTCTTTGTTTCTCCACACTTCTCAGATTGTTCTTTCTTAACTTCTTTTAAGGAGGTTTTCTTCCCTGATTGGCTTGGTATTGTGCTCTCATTTCCCCTTACTCTCTGTGCACCATCTACAAGTCAGTGAATAATAAGGTCTTCTCTAAAGTCTGTTTGATTTTTTTTTTCCCCAGTGATTTTCACTGCTCTTAAAGTAAGCACAAACATCAACAACCAATACCAATTTGAGGGATAGGAGAAGTTTCCCAAGGAAGCAAGGCCTGAAAGTTGAATAGGAGGCCGCTAAGGAAGGAGAGGGGACACACCGCTATTATAACAGCAATAGCAAAGAGGATCCTTGAACAGAGATGGCAAAGTTCCACTCTCTCTGGTCCCTCCCTATCACTTTGGCTTCACCTATCCGTGTCCCCTGTGGTGCTCTAGCCACATAGGTTTTCTCTTTGCTCACAAGTGTCAACCATCTTCCCATGTCTGCCTTCACACACGTTGTCAGCTATGCTCTTCCTTTCCTGGTGCCTCTTTGGCTACTTCCTATTCCACTTTTAGCTCCTACTTTCTCAGGGAAGCATTTCCTGACCCCCCTCCCCAGAATTCCCCATTTTACACTTTTATGGTACATTATATTTGTTCACTTCAGTATTGAAAATTATTATCAGGGGCTTCTGGGTGGCTCAGTTGGTTGGGCGTCTGTCTTTGACTCAGGTTATGATCCCGGGGTCCTGGGATCAAGTTCTGAGTCCGGCTCCCTGCTTAGTGGGGAGTCTGCTTCTCCCTCTGCCTCTACCCCTCCTCCACCCATGTCCCAGGCTCGTGCTCTCTCTCTCTCATAAATAAATAAGATCTTAAAAAAAAAAAAAAAGAAAATCATTATCAGGTGATTATTTGTGTGAGTGTTTATTTTATGTTTATCTCTCCTCTATCGCCCTCCACTCCTACTGGTGAGGCTATTCTGCTCAAGGGCCCATTGTGCAAGTATTGGGGCAGCTGAGGAGGGAAGCTGGCTGATTTCCAGTGGATGAGTCATTTTTATCACCTGGTTTTTCAGTGCTTCCTCTGTGGCACATGGCCTGTGATGGGCTTTGGGATGGAAAATAAGGATCTGGACAGTTTGTGTTCACTCCAACCAGTCGGCCCACATGATTCTTCCTCATGTCTCTGCTCATGTCTTCCTCATGTCTTCCCCTTGTCTCTATTCTTCCAATCTTACTTCCTACAGGCCCCTGATTAACCAGGCACTGCCCAGGAATCAATGTGTATTCTTGCTCTACACCATTTCTTTCTTCATAGAAAGCTGGTGGTCAAGTGAACCCCAGAGGACTTCCTCCACACACTGTCTTTCAAAGCCTTCTCCGAGATCGGCTGTAGTGCAATTGTGGCCCATTGTCAGCTTGCAAAAATATCAAGTCACCTCATCCATGAATCAGGCCTCAGTTTTTCCTTCTTTATATGCCACTCCTTCTCTGTTAGCTCACTAAAGGTGAGGCATTGATGTAGCTAAGGAATATAAGGCCCTGGGACATGTGTTTATGTAAGTTACTTAGACTCTCTGGACCTGATTGGGTCTGATCCAAAATGTACCATCTGTGCAACATGAAGTCTTGCTATTGTGAATCCCCTCCCTCCCACCTCACTTGTGACTTGATGTGATGTTCAGATCAAGGTGAATAGCCCCAGTTGTAGAATCACTTAATATCCGTTGGCTGAGAATCTGGTCTCTGCGAAGGTCCAGTAACATGCCAGGACCGGCTTCTGTGGCCAATAGCTCTCCACCACAGAGGGCAGAGCCTTACGTCAAGCCTTAGGGTTCTGCACTGGGACCCTTCTAACGGGGCTTGCAAAAGACTCTAAGTGGCAATCTTGTGTTCCATAAATACCTCTAGCACCATGGGATCTCCTGAATCCTATGATCTAAGGGACAAGGATGCTCATTCCACAGCTTAAGTCTGCTACAAAGCCCCACTCAAAACTAGCTGTTGCGTGAGTCAGCTGATAAATCAGAGAGCTATGTTCCTAAATATGGCACGTGCTTTCTCCAAAATCCAAAGAGGACCGTTTGGCACTATGGTTTTCCTAGCAGCAAAAGGTGTAAGGAGTAATATAATTCTAAAATAATCAAGTTTAGCAGGATCTTAGATATTTGTAAGGTTTATCTCTTACCCCCTGGGCCACATATGCCTCATAAGGGCATTTTTTTAAAGCCACTTTCTGCTTTCCAGGTCCAACTAAAATGACGTCATCAGTAGAAGGATCACTATGATATTCCGCAAAAGGTCCAAATAATCAAGTTCCTTTATCACTAGAATATTAACACCATCCTTGGTTAAGATCGTGAATGCAGATCAATAGCTACATAATAAGTGTAGCAGTAGACCAGCAGCTGAGATCGGAACTCTCACCTGGTTAGGACCACAGTCTGGTTAGGACCACAGTTGTCTACTCCCATCTGCCATGATCCTTCTGGCTTTTGCAGGTGTCAGACTGATAGATGGAGACAACTCCTGCTGCTGCCGTTAGCATGATACTAAATCCCTATAGTTCCATTCAGAATGTGGGATTTCTCTAATTTCCTATCTTGGAGGGGGTGCATTTTCGGAGACTTTTTTTTGTTTTCGTTTTTTTAAAGATTTTATTTATTTATTTATTAGGAAAGAGAGAGAGTGAGAGAGAGAAGGTCAGAGTGAGAAGCGGACTCCCCATGGAGCTGGGAGCCCGATGTGGGACTCGATCCCGGGACTCCGGGATCATGACCTGAGCCGAAGGCAGTCGCTCAAACAACTGCGCCACCCAGGGGCCCCATTTTCGGAGACTTTTACCTGGTTTCTTCTGCCGCTATGGCTTTGAAACCAAGGTTCAGAGAGCAAATGTGAACTTTCTGACAGCTGCTAATCATATTCATCTAACCTATGCGCTGAGGGACTGGAGAAATGACCACAGCATTTGCACCCACTGAGCTCCTGTCAGACGAAGTAGGACAGGATTCTATTTATCATCTGGATGTGATATGCTGTCACTGTAACCGTCATCTATGATAGCATTTTGGTTCTCCTGGTCTCAGTGTCAGCTCACAACCTGTACCCAATAGAACCTTTAATATTCTCTGTGTTTTCCTTTCCAGGTAAAACTAGTTTGGGTCCATTTGCAAAAGAATTGGAGGAATCCTCAGGGGCACCTAATATCCCTTTCCATTGATTGGCTCAAACTTGCTCAAGTGTAGAATCCAGTAAAAGATTAGTGAAATGTTGTTTTGAGGCCTAGTATCGATCATTGACCTACCTACTTTTGGTCTTCTCTATTTATGTAGATCAAACAATACCCTTGTTGGCTACCTGTATGCATTTCCTATTGCTATTATAACAAATGTTTTGGTCAGGGTATCCATGGAAACAGAATCGATAGGAGATCCTATATTTACATTGATGTATTTTAAGGAATTGGTTCATGGGCATATGGGGCTGACAAGTCTGAACTCTGAGGGCGGGCTAGCAGCCTGGTAACTCAGGCGGGAGTTTGTGCTGCAGGCTTCGGGCAGAATTGCTTCTTCTATGGGAAGCCTCAATTTCTGCTCTTCAGGCCTCCAACTAATTGGTTGAGGCCTACCTATATTATTGAGGGTAATCTCTTTTATTTACAGTATTGTAAACTGTATTAACCACACCTACAAAATACCTTCACAGCAACACCTAGATTAGTGTTTGATTGAGTAGCCAGGTACCATAGCCTAGCCAAGATGATACATAACATTAATCATCACAACAAATTTCTACAAACTCAATGGCTTTAAACCATGCAAGTATACACCTTAGAGATGTAGGGTTAAAGGTTTGGAATCCGTTTCACTGGGCCCACAACAAGGGGTCAGTAAGGCCATGCTCTTTCTTACACCTCTAAGGGAGAGTGTGTTTCCTTGACTTTTCCAGCTTCTAAAGGCTGCCATCTTGGCACAGGGCCCTTTTCTCCATCTTCGAAGCCAGCAGCATAGCATCATTAAATCTCTCTGACTTCTGTTTCTGTTGTTACATCTACATCTCTGACTATGCCTCCTGCCTCCTTCACCTTACAGAGACTCTTGTGATTACACTGGGCACGCCGAGATCATCCAATATAATTGCCCCATCTCAAGATCTTTAATCACATTGCAAGTCTCTTTTGCCACTTAAGGTAACTTATTCACAAGTCCAGGGGATTAGGATGTGGACATCATTGGGGGAGGGGTTATTTAGGCTATCACATTACCCATTTATTGTGCCCTTGGAAATACTGTGGTCTATTGGCTATTGCCACAGATCCTTGTCAGGATCCCTGATTTCCATTCTGGTTTTGCTTTCTGATATAGTAATTCCAGAATCCCATCACTCCATTCATACTGATGAGCTCATTCCATGGCAGGTTTCCTGACTATATACCTGACTTAAAAAGGATAGAGTCACTGAATTTTCTCAACCATACCAGTGTCTTCACATTATACTTTCTTTTTTGATTTAGTGAAGAGTATCTTTTGGGCTCTGCTGGGAAACATAGCCAATGGCTTCTCTAGTCTTAAGCATGAAATCCATTCTACCACATACTTCTCTAAAACTGATAAAACTGTTTTCGGGCATTTCCACTGCATTTGCTATGGGTCATTGCTTCTCTCAAGATTAAGAAACCCATCCCAGCATAATATTTGGACTCCTAGAACATTAAATCCTGAGTTATGGAAGTTCCCCTAGGTACTGCAGTACTTTCGGTGACTAGTTTCTTTGAATCCAAAAAAGAACAGTAGTTCCCCAAGTGGGCCATGCTGAAACTTGACCTTAGCTTTATGCCTATAAACTATGAGAAAGGTGGGCCAAATCTTGAATGAAGGCGAGTATTATCTTGTGGGGTATCATAGCATAGTACTATGTGGGAAACCTTCTCTGCAATTTTGCTATGCTCACAATAAGGCCTGGTTTTCAGCCTGGACTGCCCTCTGGCTGCAGTTGAGGTGGATGTTATAGACGATTCCTGGATTTTATGTTGTGTCCTGAGTTGGTGGTTCGCTAACTTGAGCCCACCATTTTCTTTCAGGGGTACATCTACAGTACTCCACAATGCCCTACAATATCTGCAGTCTTTCATGACAATATTGCTGCCATATATCTTAAATGGTAGAGATATAGCATAACCCTAATTTATCCCCTTCCTCCCGTGTGCCATCCTAATTCAGGATGGAAGAGACTCTTAGTAATATTGACCCTGCATCATGGTAGGAGTTATCACAACTCACTTATCTGTGTTACTCTCTGGCCAGTGGGTGATCCAATTCCAGAAATCCATCTCAGGTTACGCTTCCTAGACCATTTCCACAGGATGATTTTAGTTCGGGTTCTCCCCAAAAGTAAATTTTTAGACAAGGATTCAGGATGTGGTAGAATGAGTATTTGATTTTCAATTATTTCTTAAATTGTACCTAACTACAGGTGTACATTTCATGTATTTGATGGTGTACATGTTGTATTTCTCAATTATTTTTTTTGAATCTCTCCTTGTCCTACATGAAAAAAAATTCCAGATGGATTAAGAGTTAAATATAAAAACATGAAATTATAGACAATATGAAGGTAACAAGAGTATCTTACTAACATCAGGCTAAGTAAAGGCTTTCTATGCATAAAATCACTAAAGATGTAATAATTCAACAATTAATTAATTTAAAATTAATAATGCTTTTTAATAATGAAAGTTTTACAAACTGTAGTACATAAAAATTAAAAGAATCCTTTCCATGTACAAAAATCATAAAAGTTAAAAGTAAATGACAAACTGGAAAAAATATTTGCAACAAATTTTACACACAGTAAGTTAACAGACATAATATAAAGAGGAACTATTAAAATTGATAAGAAAATGACTAGTTCCTGAAAGAAAAACAGCCAAAAGATAAGAGCAGATAATTCATGAAGGAGCAATAGAAATGGTCCATAAAGATGAAAAATATATTCAACCAGGAAATGCAAATTAAAACAATAAGAATATTCCATATAATTATGTCAGATTAAACACACAGATGCCCTCCTCAAACATCATTAATAGGACAAAATTAAAAAAAAAAAAAGGACACAAAAGGCATAAACCCACAGAACAAAGAGAATGGCTGAGGAGACCACAACAAATGAAAGATGTCGACAAATTTTTACAAAATGGAAGCAGATGAACAAGTGAGCTTTGACTTAGAAGAACTGAGAAAGCCTGCACCTTAGTCTTCACGGGAAGCCAAGATCCCCACCCGGGAGAATCTCTGAAGGCAGGGGTGAGGGAGGGGTCCACGGAGGAGAGACTGCAACTTAACTTTGCTATTGGTGTGCGTGCAGTTGGCTGGCGGCGCTCGCTTCCCAAGGCTCCTTTATTTCCTCTTTCCATTCTAAATAGAACCCCTGTCCCTTATAGAGTAGTAAATACTAATGATCCCTTCACTTAACTGTCACGGAATCTTCCAAAATATTTTCATCTGTACTACGGCTAATGGGGACAGTTTTGGGATAGGTTTAAAAGCGGGAATTCCTGCGTGCACATGGGAGAGGATGCAGTGAGGATACTCTTGGCACCGCTGGAATGTAGAGTTCAGAATGCCTCTTGGCGTGGAAGCATTGGAGTGATGGGTTCTGATAATCAATTAAGTTTAGGATGACGTAATAACAGTTCTCTAGGATCTTTTGTGGGGAGATCAAAAAACCTTCCTGAATTTATTCAATGTGTCTATATTGAGTCATCTCTCCATGTACAATGCAACACAAAATTTAAGGTAAGACTCTCAGAAAAACCTGCAACAGCTTTTGAATTCGCTAGGCTGCAGATTGCGTTCTTTCGTGTGGCCTCGAAGACTGCCTCCTTTGGTAAATACTCACATTTATAACTCAACTCCTACCCCTCTTACCTTGGTTTCTGGGGCTCCAGTCCCTTGGACCTGCTGCTGGTTCTCTCAGCCAGCGGCATTTCAGTTGTCAGATGAGCTTTGTCTCGCTGAAGAACCACTCGCTGCTGGTCTCTCGGTCTGAAATGTTCTCTACTCCCTACCTCTACTTCTCTACTCCCCAAACGTCTACTCATTGTTCTGACTTTTGCTTGAGATTTTTATTTCTTCCAGGAAGCCTTCCAAACGAGGTTAGGGTTCTTTGTGATACACTCTTAAGGTACCTTGCTCCTTTCCTTAGGGAATTAATCTCAGTTGGCGATGACACATTCCTTGGTATGATTATTTATTTAATATCATTTTCCGACCCCAGAGTGCGAACTCCATGATTTTGCCCACCATGTTAGGTACATTGCTTCACACAGTGTCTGGAACATGAATGGTCCTCAATCCACATACATGAGAAGAAAGAATATTTAAAAGCAGTTGAACTTTATTAGTTCCTTCAAAGAGTGGTTTAGTTACTGCTACATTTTGTGTCTAATAAGAAAGTAATACTCTCTGTGCAGATTTTCAGCTCACAGAAATTTAGTTTTGTTTGTGGGTGAGTGGAAGATGGGAAATTTGGGATTGTGTTTACACTAGAGCTGCTGTAATAGAAGTTATTATGTTTTCCTGATGTACTTTATACCTATTCAGTTTGAAATAGATTTTATTAAGTAAAGAATTGTTGCTTATTTGGCTGGGTCATTCTAGAATATTGCTGGCAATTTTCGGTGTCTGCGTCATGTACTAATAAGTCCTCTGTTCACTGTGAAAGTTCTTAATAAATTCTGGATTTTATAAAGACCATGAAAAGACTCAATATAGAAGAATTGAACCCACACGGAAGATAAGAACCATTCACAATTTACTAGGCAATCAGGTTAAGCATAACTGTATACACAGCATTTTGGAAAGGACACAACTCTGCTCCTCTATTAGCAACTTCCAGTCTCTCCTGTTAGGGAGTTCATGGATCTGTTTCTCCTGGTACCATTCAGATTATCTTCTTTATTCTTAACCCAAGGCCTGTAATCCACTGATTTCCTTTATTTCCACACTTATTCATGATTTACCAGGTTCAAGTAAGAACATTCACTTAAACAAAATCAGTTCCTTGTTGCCAACAGTAGAGAGTTCTTCGTCTGCTTGGGAGTGTGCTGGGCTCAGTCTTTAATTACAGAATCTGTCCCACTCTCTCTTCACTGTTGTGTCTACTGGCTCGGTTCCACGTACTGCTGCAACTCCTAATGTGAGTTCTCTGAAAAACCTGGCGCTCTTGCCAGCCATGGGGAGTGGCTGGTCTCTGCATCCAGCTACCTCTTTCTGCAAAATGCTGCCTGCATTATTCTTTTCTATCCCGTCTGTCTTTCACTCGGCAGTCTCTGTGTCCTGATGTGGCAGTGGGAGAGTCGGTTGCCTATGACTTTTGAGAGAGAGGTACAATTTGCAGATTAAGGTTAAGCTATGTGTTGCTATCAGACATCCCTTTGCCTACCCTTGCCTGGTGTTGCACTGTAATTGTTAGAACGTTCTTTCCCTCTTATATAGCCTTGGCCATGCAAGGACAGGCAAACTGTTAATTAAAGGAATTCATTTTTATCACCAATTTTTAATCACCAAAGAAGGAACTGGAATTCCACCAGGGAAATTATTTATTGAGAGTTAAAATTTATCTTTTATTGATGACATCATGTATCAAAGATTTATGAAAAAATTAAAAATCTCCGAAAAAGAAAATTATATCAACCAAGACAGCAAAAGGTATGCCTGTGGGTAAGGAAAGTATTCTATTTTGGGCTGGCTCTGTACATGACATCAGTGATACTGAGGGTTTTGCTTCTGAAAACTAGGCTCTCATAGTGGGCCTCACAGGACAAGCTGCTGTAAGACAGACAACGTGTGGCCGAGGTGCCTCCTCCTGCCCGGCTGTATTCGTCCTGATACTTACTCCAACATCTTAATCTGCTTCCCAATTTGGATCTCTCTATTCTTCTTTCTCAACTACCATGACCTGGAGATCATCTTATTTCATACGCTTGCTCTGTCATTTCAGCAACAGCTTTTCTTCTTGGCTTGGGCCTCTCGTTGCTGGGTCCTTTGGCTCAGTGCCTCTGACCTTGGGTGGCTGGTGGTCTGAGTCTCTCTGGCTCCCTTCCCACAACAAGTCGTGATTGTAAACTCTGAGACACTGTTTTAATTTAAAAAAAATTAAAAGTATTGAAAATGAAAATGTAATAGGACAGCCTCAAGAAAAGATTTGGGAACTTCTCAGCTCGCTGAGTTGGTATATTAGATCAGCTCTTTCGACCTACAGCAGCGAAGATATTGTGACTTCTTTTTCATTATATTTAAAAACATTTTGAAAACTGATATAAACACTGAATCAACATTTTCCCTATAATCCTCCTTCCTTGTTCCGGGAAACAGAAGAATGGATTATGGCCGATAGTTTATATTTTAGGCTTATGAGCTTTCTCCAGAGTTTGTGGGATGCCAATCCTGTCTGATCTTTGGGTACAAAATCATCATTCTCTTCACTCAGGAGATCTGTTACAGAACTTCATGCTATTCCTGGAGGTAAATCCTACTATGATCTTAGTTTTGGAGAAAGTGGTGTATTTGAAGTAGAAGGCAAAAATCAATGTTTTTTGTCTTAAAGGATTTCTGGGTATCAGTGGCCCCAGAGGTACTCTATTTAAACTTTTACCCAGGACTGACATACAGTAGGCATTCCAACCTGGGCTAGACTGTTCCAGTGAGACTGAACTCAAGTTAGATTAGCCAGTCCGGAATCCATTTTGACTCACCAGAAATAGAAGGTCAGGTTAGGGCTTGGCTATGGGGCTAGGATAAGAAAGTGGGTGGGATTCCTCACCGGGATGTGTGTGGTGTGTGGTGTGTGTGTGTGTGTGTGTGTGTGTGTGTAAGAGGAGCATATAAGACTTGCAAGCCCCTGAGTACAACCCAGCACATGTCCGTTAGAAAGACAAGGAACAGACAAGTCAAAATCAGAAAGGCAAGAGCCAGGTTGGCTTAAGGGAAAAACTGTGCTTAAAGAAGAAGTGTGCCACCAAATTTTTGCTTTAAATGAATGTCTAGGAGTTTCTCTCACCAGCCCAACTAGAGTAGGTCAGGTAGTAAGAATGGCTTTGTGTTTTGTTTAATTGAGTCAGTGTCTCCTTTCACCAAGTCTTCTCGCTCTCTCTTGGGAGGCATGTTCCCCACTGGAGTGGCTGGTGATTCCTTTGGCAGCTAGAGCCCAGGTGATTCCCTGAATAATTGTTGTCTGGTTAGTTCGCTGGGGCCAAGAGTAGGTTCTCTACAATGGGTTCTGGGGAAAGCTTTCCATCAGAGGGCTGACTGGTGTCTGGGTCCAGTTAAGTGGTAATGGTGGTCTATATGGCAATAGGGCCCTGGCTTTGGTCCTGTGGCTTCTCTACTTGTTATCTTGTGAGGTGTCAGAATTCCCATTCTGAAACCAGATATCCAGGGGGCCTGTACTTCATCTTCTTTATATCATTCACTTGCCTAGGAGGGCTGGTACCCCTTCTGGTAACTTATAGTACTGTATTTGGTAGGCAGAAGGAAGAACCCATGAGAAATGGGGTGATCAAAAATAACAAAGTTTACAAAGTGTTTTCATAGACACTTTCACTTGATTCTCACAACAACCCTGTGAGGTAGGTCTAGTATATAGTGTTTTTATTCTTATTTTGCAAAGAAAGACACCAAAGACCAAAGAGTTTAAGGGATTTGCCCGCAGTCATAATAAGTGCCAGGACACAAACTTGAAGCCACATTTTCCAACTTTACAGCCTGATTCCACCTATGAGAAGCTACAATCTGACGGCCAGCAGTTTGATGACATTATGGGAAGGCGCTTAGTAAGTGAGCATCTAACTTGTTTAAAAGTCAGGTGGTTTAGAAATAATACGTTAGTAACCAGAATCCATAGGATCACCACTTGCAGGGGGTCCCTTGGGGACTGCTGCTTGTTGGCTTGAATCTTGTGGGTTGCTTTGGCATATTAGAAGATCATCTGTGAGTCTGCCTGGGCAACTAGGAGCTCCTTGGGTGGTCAAAAAACAGAGATGAGGGAATTCTCATGGCCATCATTACAGTGCTCTAGCACTCACCCTGCTGTTTAATTGTCTGACATCCCTACTGGAATGTACACTTCTTAGGGGCAAGCACTATGACTCATCCATCATCATAGTCTCAGAATTTAATACAGTGCTGGGCGCATGATAGGTCCTCAATAAAAACTGACCAAATTCAAGAGGGATTGGGATGTTCTATGGGGTGCTTCCATGTTTTACTTGTAAGAGATTGATTTGCACGGAAGAGGTATTATAGATGAATATGGAACTGGGTATAGGGAATAGTCAGTTATTTTGGTGGTGGGTAGTATACACAGGCACTGCTAATCCAGAGTGTAATCTCATGATCTGAGGTCTTTATCTACAATCTTTAAATCTACTGGATGTGGATTCAAATGGGAAGCTTTTAAATTAGCCAGGGATCCATGCAGAATGCAGATATCTGATGGCCACTGGGGGTGAAGGCAATGTCCCTCAGCATAGAGAAAAGTGGATCATTTGGGCACATATGAAGATAATGTTTTAGCAATATGGAGAGAGCTCTGTGATAAAATTCTCCAAAGACGATTCATCCCAATCACCAGTTTTTCAATAGGGTTGGAAGAGGCCTGTGTCTTTTTCTGCTTCAATTCTGCCAAGGCACATCCTCCTTGGTCCTCCACATCTTCCTGAACACTTGGTCACCAGAAGTCTCAAGACCCACAGCTGAGACTGGGGTGTGTCTGAAACAGGCAGAAGCTAGAGGACAAAGCTGCTATGGTACAGACTTGGACCTCAGTGTGAGTGCTCCTGGCCAGGACACATAGGTAAGAAGTCCACTGCATAGAAGCACCCCTCCAAGGCTAATGGGCTGGCTTGGGCGAGACCCATCACCTTTGGTTGAAAATGGCAGTCCTGTTGTTGCTCTTCTCTAAGTGGATTACAACAAAGATTTTTGGGTGTCACGATCTGGTGAGTTTCAACTTCCTTGAACTGAATAAGAATTTTTAACACAGGATATAGTACATCAGCTCACCAGTTTTGGGTATTCAGGATCTACTGGGTCCTGAAGTCAGTAGGTGGGAAAGAGATCCGCAGCTGTGGTGCCGGCCGAGGTTACGGATCATCCAGAGGACCACCCAGTTGTGATGATTGGTGCAGGCCATGAGTGGATGCCTGGCTTCTCCAGGTATTGGAGCCAAGTTTCAAACATGGCCTTAATGGCCAAACATTCCTTCTTTCAGATGTAGTTTCATTCTGCAGGGAGGGAGCCTGTGGGAGAAAAAAGCATAAGGTCACATTAAGGCTGCTTTCAGACAAGACTTGGCTTTCCATGGTTCTACCACTACTTACATGGCATTGGTTCCACTTTAAAAGTCCATTGTAAACAAAGGGGAGCATGATTACAGCCATTGCAAACCTCCCATATTGGGCTTCGTGGGTTTCTGGACTCCAGGTGGCCATTAGAAAGAAGGGACAACTGACTGCTGGTTCAGTAGAAACTGTTTAAAGGAGGGCCTTGGAATTCGACCAGGTCTGGGTTAGGACGTTGGTGGGTTGCACCAGGATAAGGCCTTGGACATCTCACCAGAGGACAGAGTCAGTATTTTCCTCACACAGAGCCCAAGTTGGTGTGGACATACAATTTCATGGGATAACTTGCAACCTGTTTCCTTAGATCTGGACTTCTAGTTATTAGTTTCAGACCACACAGAAGCTGTTGCAGCTAATAATGATCATTCTATAAGTCCTACTAAAGTCGGACTCACTAATTGGAATTGATCTTGTTGAGTACATTTGAATCTACCTATTTAAATATGTGTTCTTTCTTTTAAAAAATGGAAGTATAGTTGACACACAATGTTATATTGGTATAAAACTACAGCATGGTGATTCAACAAGCTGTCCAGCCCGTGATGCTCACCACAAGCGGAGCTGCCTTCTGTCACCATACAACACTGTCACAATACCATTGACTATATTCCCCATGTTGTACCTTTCATTCTCATGACTTAGTCATTCTTTAATGGGAGGCCTGTACCTCCCACTCCCCTTCAACCATTTTGCCCGTCCCTCCACACTCCCGCCCCTCTGGTAACCAGTTTCTTCTGTCTTTATGGGTCTGGTCTTCATGGGTCTGCTTTTTTGTTTGTTTGTTTATTTGTTTTCTTTTTAGACTCCACATATGAATAAAATCATATAGTATTTGTCTTTCTCTGCCTGACTTGTTTCACTTAGTATAATGCCCTCTAGGTCCATCTGTTGTTGCAAATGACAAGATATTTTTTCCTATGGCTAATAGTCCATTGTATGTATATCTATGTATCTATGTCACTTATTGCATATCCATTCATCTATCACTGATTAAATATGTCCTCTTAAATAAGGAATTTCTTTCTTTCTTCAAACCTAAGGTGTAGATCTCATAATTCAACCATTAAATAAAAAAATCATAAAAATTCAGATGGATAGCAAAAGGCTTGAATGTAGGTACAAATCATGATTTTGCCTTGGGCCAGCTTTCTGCAGATATTAGTATAATTCTTGTCTCTATGTCTTTGTTAGGAGGACTCGTGGATCAAAGTTTTATGTTTATCAAAATCTTTGCTTAACATAGAACGTAAAGAAACCTAAGGGTTTCTAATA
Source organism: Nasua narica (assembly GCA_028533885.1). NCBI lineage: Eukaryota > Metazoa > Chordata > Mammalia > Carnivora > Procyonidae > Nasua > Nasua narica. The sequence continues at coordinate 68,654,891 of CM052800.1, read as the reverse complement.
GTATTAGTGGATACTAACACTTACAAGTTAATGAAATTAAATAACCAATTATTTCAGTTATGCAAATGGTTTGACTGGACTAAAAATAGAAATCAGCTCCATAGACTTTACGCAACATCAGAATCCCTCACAGTGAACCCTAATTAGTGAACGCTAATTCCAAGAAGTGGGTTTTGTCATTAAGTGGATTTGGGAAGCACTGCTTACTATTTACTGTTCTTGAAGCCTTAAATTATACATGCTATAAAGCTCTGGGAAGTCTTGCAGGAAACACACTTATTTCACTAATTTTTTAAAAAGATTTTATGTATTTATTGACAGAGAGAGAGAGAGAGAGCGCGCACAAGTATGCAGAGTGGCTGGCAGAGGAAGAGGGAGAAGCAGACTCCCTGCTGAGCAAGGGGCTTGATGCGGGGCTCAATCCCAGGACGCTGGGATCAGGACTTGAGCCGAAGGCAGCTACCTAACCAACTGAGCCACCCAGGAGCCCCTATTTCACTATTTTTTTAAAAAAGATTTTATATATTTATTTGACACAGAGAGAGAAAGATCCCAAGTAGGCAGAGAGGCAGACAGGCAGAGAGAGAGAGAGAGGGAAGCAGGCTCCCTGCTGAGCAGAGAGCTGATGTGGGGCTGGATCCCAGGACCCTGAGATCATGACCTTAGCTAAAGGCAGAGGCTTTAACCTGGGGAGCCACCCAGGCGCCCCATTTCACTATTTTTAACTCAGTAATACCCCAATATTTTAACACGAGTTGAACTTTTGAGTAATATTTCTTAGCATTGCGTAGAACTAATGCTACATAGCTAAATTTTAAGAAATTGTGGACTAGGAAAAAAAGGGAAAAATAGTCATTAAAAAAACACATTTTTCCCACAAAAAATAAATATATTAACCAATTATTAGTTATTTATTCATATAGTTGTCTTAGAATTAAGTTAGATTCTTTGGGAAATAAGAAATGCACTTGTATATGACATGAATTCTGCCCTTAATAGCTGGTATCTCAGGGAAATGTCTGTCATACACAAAATGGTATTCAACATCTGAAGATTCCATATAATCAACCACTAAGTTAAATAATACAGACTTATAGTAGCTCCAGAGGAAAGATCAAGTACTGGAATAATGAAGGACGAAATGATGAAGAGGTAGGATTGGTTTTGTGGGGATGGCTAGAAATCTGATAGATTGAGAGCATTTTTAATTAAGGGCAAAAGTACACAAACTTCCAGGGCCCTATGATTCCTAGAAATAAGAAATTGTGTAGCAAATAATACTTTGTTACATTGTAATCATTTCATTCTAAGACATCTTTAGGCCTTCCCACCTAAGAAGAAAATGTTACAGTATAGTTTCCTTTTCTTTGTCCTGTACTTCTTTACTGGTGTATTACAATGAGTTGTTTAATTGTCTAGTGTCTTGAAATCTCATTGATGGCAGAGAGAATATTGCATTTGTTTATTTATTTTTTTTTGCATTAATTTTTAGATCCTTGGAAACTAATGTCTTTGTACCCCTAGCATCTGGTCCATGGTAGGTCTTCAAGAAATATTTGTTGACTGTGTGAAGGTATCAATGATAAGAACAAACGGCAGAAAATTGTCTACAGGAAACCGATTTTTCCATTAGGGAATAATGAATAGATTGAGCAGAATCTGAATGTGTAGGCCTTTGAAGGCAGAGGAGTAGGAAAGTGGAAATCAGTGAAGATTTTTAACAGCAGTAGACAGAACTGCTGAAAGCTTTACTTGTGAAAACTCAAACTGGTAGTGGCGTATAAGTTGGAATGAACTAAAAATGGACTAAGGGATCCACTAAAATTATTGTTAAAGCAGTCTAATTATGAGAAGATAAGGGTCTAGAACCAAGCATTAAGAATGTATGGGCAAAAAGCACAAATGCCTAGTGAATGAGTCTCTGGAGTTGACTGATGTGAAGAATCAAGAAGCATCAGTCCACAATTATTTTGTAAGTGAAATAACAGTTAAAATTTATTAAATCACTGTTGTAGGTTGCATCAGGCACCTTGGCTTAATTTCTAATTCAATCTCATTTATTCTCGCAACAATTGCATCAGATAAGAACTATTATCATCTCCATTGTACTGATAGGGAACTCATTTAAAGAAGTTTAGAAATTTGTTCAAAGTCACGCTGCTAGCAAGTAGCAGTCCCCCCTCGGAGCCGATGCTCCTAGCCTCCACCACCTCTGGAGTCGCGACGAATGTTCTTTGGACAGATAGAAACATCAGTAGAAGACAGGAGACTGGTTTTGGGTATCTGAATTTTGAGATGATCATGAAATATATAACTGGAAAGACTGACATCATATCTCAAAGAGCTTGGAGATTGATTTAATAAATGATCAGTCTTTTAAATGGTCTGTTAATGTATCGCTTAAAATGCAGTCCCATCAGTGAGGTGGAAGAGGATTTCCCTCTGAGAGGACAAGATACCATAGGAAGCCAGTCAAAGTCCTCCGAGGGCATAGCCAAGACAGCGCTGGGGAGTTGTTACCCAAGGCAAGTTGCTGCCTGCTAAGAACGCCATGACCTCCAGGGTCAAGACTGACTGACCTTCAGCCTTGTAAAGCCTGCAGTTAGAGTGAATTATTTGACCCGCAGAATTCAGAGGGCCACGTAAAAGCTGTGATGTGCTTTTCTTCTTTTTATCTTTGACCTGTTCACTGAGGCTCTAGGGGGTTGTTCAGCCTGGAAACATCACACACGACCCCTGGGCTTTGGCTGCGATGTGGTGTATGTCGTGTTTTATGTTGTTTTTGTTTTTAATCTTTAGGCAAGTCTTCTGTCTGCTTTGTTCGTTGTTGCAATTATACTTTGTGGTGGTTTACATGCTAGTTACAAAGCATGCAAAAAAAAAAAAAGTGTAACCACATAAAATCATATGGTGAATATGGGTGATACATTTGAAAAGGGGCTGGTTTTGAAGGCAGAAAAAACCTAGGACCAGGACTAAACATTCAGATTTATTTATTTATTTGTTTGTTTGTTTGTTTGTTGTTTGTTTGTATTACTTCTGTTTCTCTCGCTTGCTCTCTCTCTGAATAGATTTTCTGGATAATTCACTGTAGAAATAAGACCGAGATCGCGTAATTTTATTTTGTTATTACAGAGGTATCAGAGTTGAGCATGATTGCCTCAACTCTTAATGTTTAAAATTTTAAAGTGCTTTATTTGCTTAAGAAAATGAAAGAAAGGTAAACCTGAGAAAAAGTGTGAAAATGAGTTTGCAAAAGCACTTTAGTTAAGGACATATATAATTCTGCTGTGTATAAACAGGGCAGGCACGGGATTTTACCTTTTCCTTCCAGGCTGCTGGCTGACTGAAGCCCTATTGTTCTAACAAGGCCAGCAGAGCAGTGCTGGGCATAGTCCACTAAGAAAACCTGACACAATTACCTAAGTGCCCCCATGTCCTTTTGTAAAAATCTTTTAAAATTTTTTTAGTTTTCATATTGAATACCAGTTAACAAAAGTAACATGTGAGAATTACAGTGATGAATTATCTGTCATCTAGAGACACAAAAATAATGCAGACACAGTGAAGTGGAAACTAGGAAGCCTCGGGTAAGCAACAAATTAAAATACATACGATATTATTGGTAGATCCACACTACAAGTCAATTGATCTGTGTTAGGAAATCAATACCAGCACATTGGATTATAGCTTCCTATGCATTGGAAACAATTTTGAATCTACTATTTATAATGGTCATTCTTAATAACAAAAACTTGGGTTGCAGTTTTATTTATTTGTTTGTTTTTTAGATTTTATTCATTAGCGAGAGAGGGAGCAGGAGGAGGGATAGGGTGAAGCAGATCCCCGCTGATCAGGGAGCCCTATGCGGGGCTCAATCCCAGGACCTTAGGATCATGACCCAAGCCGAACGCAGACACTGAACGACTGAACCGCCCAGGCCCCCCTGTGTTGCAGTTTTAAATGTGCCTCTTATGTAGTGTTTTTAAATGTTTCTAGTAAGAAAAGTCTTTTGGATAGTACTTTCTCTCTCAGTCTCTCTCTCTCTCTCTCTTTTTTTTGCAAGTTCACCTCTTCCCATTCAATGATAATTTACTTACCTCCAAGTCACCAAAATTTAAAGGCCATATTCTATTACATGACTATAGTGTAGGCAAACCTGACGTTACACTTTCTAGCTCCAGAGAATTTGTGCAAACATTCAAGAACTATCCACTGGGTTAGTAAAATTTGTCTGAAGGCTTTTATCAACTGGAATATACTTTTAAACAACAAAGAGAGTCAGAATTTGGGGACATCAATTTCAAAGATGAAATTAGCATAGACTCAGAAAAGATTTATTTTTCAGTTTTTATGACCATTTATATTTTAATTGTTTTTTATTTATCATACAGAATGTATCTGGTTGCAGAGATTTTGACCATGAGCTCTGACCCTGAAAACTAAACATGAAAAAACACTGCAAGTAGAAATGGAAAATCTCACATGCTTTATGATACCAAGCACAGAAAGTACAATATAAATACTGCAGCAAAGATGTTAAAGCAATGCACAATTAGAAGATTTTGATATTAACACTATGCATTCATTAAATGCAAAACCATGCTAAATGTATTTGCTTAGGACTTTGGTGATCGGTGTTTTTAAATGTTGTCTTTTCAATTCTTGTGAGGTAACAGTGATACCTCATGAAATCTGTTCCTTTTTATGTACAACACACACACACACACACACACACACATACTCACTCACTCACTCACTCACTCATTCACACATAGAGTCAAAGTCAATGGCAGTGGGTGGTTTATGTCAGGGCGGTTTTGACGCCCCTCTCCCAGAACAAGATAAATGTAAGTGACGAAGAGCTCCTGGGGTTGGTTGAACTCATTTTGTATTCAGCACTCTGCCTGGCCCCTTTCTCATCTCTTTCTCCCTCTCTTTGTATGTTCAAGCCTACTTGAGTTTCTTTTTTCTTTTGTAGAACTTGGTTCTTTTGATGTGTTTCAGGGCACGCCCTGTGGCAAAGAGAACTTCCCAGGAATCGGAAACATAAGCCCACGGGGCTGAGGCAGCTACTGTGCCACACTCAGGCCCGGGAGCTGGATTTTCTGTCCCAGAGACAGCATCCGAACACAGAAGAGGAGGGGCAGACTTGCAATATATTCCACAGATATTCTTTTTTAGGGACGTACGATATGAAATTTAATAGTGATGGAGGCCCTTTGGGGAGATTTTTTAACCTGGAGGGAGCTTGTGATAGGACTTTGAACCCGAGATATGTTTCTATGCATTTATCTATTTGTTAGTTTAGCCACATTCCCCCTATAATTTGTAAATTAGTTTGTTTCCATTTCACTGCTGTTAGGGCATCAACATAGCTGAGATTTTCAATGACATGTGGTCCTGTCCATTAAAAAATGAGTTGAGGAAGTGCAGTGCTTTAACTTTGTATTTACTTATGCATGAAGTTGGAAGAAACGCTGCTAAGTATTGTCAAACTAGTGTTAGAAGGCGCAATCTATGTTATTACTAGAAAGTCTAGACAGAAGGAGGAGTTAATTGTTTTATATCCCATATCGGTATTTCTATTTTCATAAATTAAAAAAATATTTAACAAGATGGTGTTATGTCTTATTTAAAATATCTCTGTTTACTCACATAGTATACTTTATGTGGCAAATCTTTCAGGACTATGTCACTGAATTAGAACTTGGAACTGAAAATAAAAACAAAACAAAACAGAAAATAAGGAAAAATGGTGCAGTTTCAGTTTACACATATATAAACTTACCACTTTAAGGTGTTCAGATAATAGTTATATTCAATTTTTACCCAGGTTTCTAAAAGAAACATTTTATTTTTAAAACCAAACAAGTGGGAAAGCACAGTAACTACAAATTTGGTAATTATCTGGTTTGTTCAATTGGTTTAGAGAACCAGTTTATATTAATTAGGTGTATAGTTTACTTTTGCATAAATGAGTTCACTCTTGTGTTGGTAGGCCTCCTGAAAAATAATATGCCACTAGCTGAATGATCTAGGGAAAAAAAAGAAATTTGATAAACAAATGGTTGATTATTTTTGACTAAATTAAATTCAGTTTAGTAAATGTATTGAGCACTATTTATGTGTTTGTGCAAATAACATTACCTATAAGCTCCTAGGAAAATAATTAGTGGTATCACTGAATCCATTCAGTATTTTCCAAACTATTTTATGCTCAGATAACAAGGCAACCAACTAATTGCCCCAATTCTTTTTAACTTTGGCTTCTATGTCTGCGGCTTAAAAGAAAGACCAAAAATGATTTCTGATATAACCCAATTATTCAAATACCAATCAAATACATGTTTTTAGCAATAACATGAGAGGATTGTTTCGACAAATTGGGAATAACCATAAGATAACTTTTATAACTACAATGTCTCTTGAGTTTCTTCCATATGTATCTGAGTTACTAATTATGAACCTTTGTGCAAATATCTATACGTAACCTAAGAAAAATGTCTCTGATATTAGAAAAGGCTGAGGATTCACCATACTCATTTAAATGTTACCTGGAAAGTTTAATGGGTCTGTTCATAAAAACCATATCCCTCATACAACTACACAGAGAAGAGTACAAAAGAAGTATGTTTATCCTTCCGATGCCATGTAAGCTAATCCTATTTCTGTCTTTCACCTTATGTAGCATTTCTAGACACTGAATGCTTCCAAATCATTTGATTGTAAATTTGATAAGATATGCAGGTGCCTATTGGACTTTGCAATGCTTTCCAGCGTTAGGCAGTGGCTGCATGCAAAGAGGGTCACGTTCTCACCCTGTTTATAAATGTCAGTGAAAGCCACAGGTCTGAAGGAGAGACGCACACAGGGCCTCCCGGTTTGCACAGGATCGCTGCTGGGCGTCACACTGTCCCACGCCAATCATCATGTCATGTATTTTAACGGTGTTAGGAATCTTGCCTTGCTATGCTTACAGTGGTTTTCTACCTTTTCCTTCTTTTCTGCATAGCTGTTATCTTTGACCCACAAAATGACATCAAAATTTGGCATGCCAACTATCAGACGAACACATTCTCTCCACATTACTCCGAACCCCAGAAATAGAAGAGCTTTTATTTTTTAAAATATGCAAAATTTAAGAGATATTTAGCCTCAGGGCACCTGGGTGGCTCAGTGGGTTAAAGCCTCTGCCTTCGGCTCAGGTCATGATCTCAGGGTCCTGGGATGGAGCCCCACATCGGGCTCTCTGCTCAGCAGGGAGCCTGCTTCCCCCTCTCCCTCTGCCTGCCTCTCTGCCTACTTATGATCTCTCTCTCTGTGTCAAATAAATAAATAAAATCTTTTAAAGAAAGAAAGAAAGAAAGAAATTTAGCCTCTTAAGGTAGAGTGAGGAGTTCTAGACCTAGCGCTGCTTCCATTTATTTGAATAATCCCTAAAATAAGATTCGGTTTCTCACTGGAAAGTATTACAGCCATGTAGAGAAACCTCTTGGGAAAACAGATACCTATGAATTTTTATAAATATATATATATTTTTAAACAAAAGCAAAACATAGCAATTGGGTTAGAAATTAGTTGACTGAATTCAGAGTTTCCAGTAAACTTTTTACTACATAAAGAGTAAAAGGGTATATACTTGAAATATCACATCTACCCAAAATATCACATCTACCCAAATAATTCTCATCGGTTACTTTTATTGATTAAATTTACCAACTAGTCACATAGCCTCTATTTCACTACTGGAATTCTGAAATGATTCAATTATTCAAAATTTTAATTATTAGCTGACTTCCAAAAATTTTATTTATTTTAAAAATAGGTAGTTCCTTGGCTTAATTTAATATTGTTTGTCCTTTCGTCTCTAATTCTTCCCCTCTCCCTTCTATGTCTGTGTGGATATGACCTAAATATTTTTTCTAAAAGAACAATGGGCTGGTATTTCGTACAGTTTCCCCTTGAGTTCACTATCCATTTTGAGGGACTTTAGGGATCTTCTATTCCAGATTTCTCATCCACAAAGGAGGAAAACTTGGAGAGATGACAGGACTTTCATCCCTCAGATCTAGCATTTTAGCAGTTCCTCAGTAGAGATGGTTTGACTGGAAAAATCGATGTGGAGTTAGAGAAATACACCACCACAGTACTGAAGACATGGCCATGCTGTGACTCATTTACAATAAGAAACTCGTATAAACACTATCTCATAACCACCATAGCACCACAATGTGAGAATCATTAACAGTAGGAATCATTTAATGGGTGAGATAACAAGTTTAAGATCATTCTGTGGTTTTCTCACAATCAGACAGCTAAAGCATCTGAGCTTAGGTTTGAACTCTTGCTTTCTGATTCCTGAGCCTTGGTGAGTAACCACTGTGCGTGCTGCCTATAACCGCTTTTCTCTCTCTTGCCTTTCTCCATTCTCAGACAAAGGCAGGAACTGATGTTATTTACCTTGGTAAGCCCAGAACACCTGGATAATGAGGACCATTCAATTAAAGACTAAAAACAAATAAACCTGGGAACTCTGGCTAACTGGTCCAGCTCTGTTTCTTCTACACCACCCCTCCATTCAGAGGGTGGGAGGAGGCATTTGAGAAGGTGGAGGAAGACTGCAATGTCACGGGTACAGAAATGCTTTAAAGCAATTAAACTAGCAAAACTTATTTTGTGTTGTCAGTAATGTATGTAACAGCAGTTCTGCTACCTGAGGACAGAATTCAGTTCCCTGATTGCACCTGATACCCAAGTCCTTGACATTAGGTGCACGATGCATAGTCTGTAAACTCACATATGATTTAAACTTGACTCACAGTCATTTGTGAGGTTCTCCTTCACCTCCCCCACACGTGCGTGTCCTCAAATCGGGTTTGGGCCAAAGTCCTGGGTCTTCAAACACCCGCTGCCGTATCTGGAGGTTTTTCTAGTCACGGGTCCACATTGGTTTTCTAACGAGATGCTCAGGTCCCAGGTTGAGGGGAGAGTCCCTTTCAAGTCCAAAGGCTTTGTGGCTTCTCTTTGTGTTTGGGAAGTAAGATTATTTGGAGAGACTGGAGTCCTGCACTACAAGGCTCTTCTCTTGGTCCCCTTTCACTAACGGCTCCCTCTTCCCCGAATGATCCCCTTTTCCTTCTTCTTTTTTTTTTTTTTTTAACTTCTGGAGGACATGTTTGCCCCTCTTACTTGATGCTTCCAGAGTAATTCTCTGGCATTTCTGCATCTCCAGATCTAATATCATCTCTGGTAACTTTAAGTTTGTACCAAAGGCAGGAAAAGAACCCACCAGCTCTGCTTTCCACTTTGCAAAATCTCCCAGGCAAAACCAGACAGGGCCTGGCTCTACACTTGGAGTAGGAAGGAGGGAAAGCTGTAGAAAGCAGAACATAGATTCGGGTTTCAAAAATATCATACCACAGATGCTTTTTGAATTAATGCATGAGTGGTTTTGACATAGTCACCATGATAAAATAATAATTGTTAGTTTGTAGGGGATTTTCTTTTTGTCTTTCCAAAGGACAAACTGCCTTGGCATCTCCCCACCAATTGCTATTGAGACATTTCTCTGTGGGGTCCCCAGGAAGAGTAGCTCACAGTGAAAACACACCACAAACTCTCTGTCCTGCAGGAACTGAATTAGAGCTTCTTGAAAAAGAAGTTTTATTTTTAAATATGCATTAGAAGTAGGAATTGCTTTGTTATCAGAATCTCAAAAAGCAGGTACTTTGATATGTCGGTGGAATTATAACAATATTATAACAAAACTTTGAATTTGAAATTTGAATAGTGACACAATACCCTTTTGGAAGTGCATTCCCACAAAGGCCCATTCTTTGCCCTGCAAGTCTCAGATCAAATATTACTGCCCCAGGGAGGCCTTTTCTGCCCACTCTATCTATCTCCTACTTTATTTCCTTCACAACCGTTTCACTATCTGTAATTAGCTTTTGTGCAAAGCAGAATTCTAAGATGGCCCTCATAGTTCCCACATGCTGCTAGATGAGTTCTCCCCTCGAGTGTAGGCAGGACCTGTGAGTATGATGGAATAGCACTCCTGTGATTAGGTTACTAATCAGTTAACTTCGAGTTAATCACAAGTCAGATGAGCTGGTTGAGCCTGACCTCATCAGGCAAGCCCCCGAAAGGGATGGGGGAAGGGGGGGCCCTTCCAGAAATCAGAGAGACTTGAAGCACAAGAGGACTTACGAAAATGGCCAAGTGGAGAGGAGCTGTGGGGGGCCCCCAACCAACCAAACATCAGGGGAAGAGAAGAGGGGATTCATATGTATAGTCATACATATGAATCATACATAGGAATGGAGTTCTTTCAACACCAAATGGACCTGGAAGAGAATCCTTGGCTCCAGGAAGGGATGCTGGTCAGCCAATATCTTTATTCCAGCCTTGTGGGACCCCAAGCAGAGAACAAACTAGGGTCCCTCCACGCATTCCCTCAACTCTTTCCCCCACTCGCTGGGCCACATTATTGCCTCAAGCTAAGCCCATAAAATCAAAGCAATCTACACACAGTTCTCACATGTACTACTTGCCATTCATACTTGCTTTTAAGACTCAACTGACTGCATCATACTTATATTCCCATGTAGTCATATTATTTTTAGATCTCAAGGTTAGTAATATTTATAGAAACCAAAAAGAAGCCTGTCCTTACCCGCCTGTTATAAGAATGATAATAAAAACAAAAATAGGATGTTAGAGATATGTTGGACATATTCCGATAGTTGCCTTGATTAATTAAAAAATGATATCAAGCACTAAGGGCAAATTTTTAGTGTTATATTATTATGGATTTGTTCATACTTATTTAAATAAGTAGCGAGTTTAAGTTTAAATTGTAGGAACGGGTCCTTTAGCAAAATGGATGCTAGCAGCTTTTAGTGTTATTTTCTCCTGTCTTTTGCCATTTTCCACATCATTAAAAGCTGTTGTCCAAGTGGAAATTAAGTGAATGGCTTCCTATTGATGCGTAGTATTACCATAAGGTAATAGTTTTTTATGAAAAGAAAAAAGTTATTTTTAGGAGACTGTTCAAAATAACTAGGATTAAATGTATCATAACTATTCGTGATTTTTTTTTTTAAGATTTTATTTATTTATCTGACAGAGAGAGAGATCACAAGTAGGCAGAGAGGCAGGCAGAGGGAGAGGAAAAAGCAGGCTCCCTGCTGTGCAGAGAGCCCAAAAGGGGGCTTGATTCCAGGACCCTGAGATCATGACCTGAGCCGAAGGCAGAGGCTTTAACCCGTTGAGCCACCCAGGTGCCCCATAACTATTCGGGATTCTGTTCATTATTTTCTTACATGTTTCTATCTCGATGCTAAAAATATCTTACATGAAGAACGTTACTGATATTTTCAACTCAAAACGAAACTTGGCTATCCGTTCCGATCTCCTAGGCCATGAGTATTTGTTTTCTAAAGTAAATAAGAAAGTAATAATAATTAAGAGCCGTAGAGACGTGCTTAATGGTGACGAACTGGGGAATGTGACAATTAGGAGTTCTCCTCTTCCTCTACTGAGTCTTCCATTCGTGAAGAATATCCTAGTTGAACAACAGCTGCCAGGAATCATGAGGTAAAGGAGGGGGATGGGGCGAAAAAGGAAAGAAGCCGGCCAGGCACAATTTAAATCCTGAGGGCATGTGGCCATGTTACTTAATTTGAGCGGCATTATGCAAAACAAAACAAGAATTATCTGCAAGTTGGCAAAGCCTGCTTGAAAGTGCTAGGCGGATGAAGAAGCCGAGTTAGCTCGCTGCAGATCTGAGGTGCTTTGAGGAAAGCAAGCTGCACGACCCCCAGCCCCAAGCATAAATAAACTCCAAACAGACTCATTTGCCATGAAGGATGAAATGTGGAGGTGCCGTGGCGCCTGGGTCTCTGCCTCTCCATGGCTCCTTTCCCCAAGTCATTCTGGTGGGTTTTTGTGTCCCAAAGTTGTCCCTATGCAAACAACAGGTTGAATATTGTAGGTGTGGGTTATTAAAGTGTCCCTGGGACAATGGCAGTCTGTGTCCCATTTGTAACGCTTGGATTAATCTTTGGAAAGTGCACACAAAATGTGACATGATGTTGGCTTCCAACATTATTCAGTCTGCATAGCAGCAAATCCTGCCCTGTCTCCCTGGAAATAAAACTCCACAGATGTATCACCGCCATCTAAAAAGGAACCTATCATTTATGCTCAGAAGTAGAGACACCCTGATAGAATTTCTGTTAGGAGGTTGATTTTATAGTTTGGAGAAACATTTATGATGGAAACAAATTACATTCTACCCACTTATTCACAGTCTCCTGGAAGAAAGTCTGCAATCAGGTAAACCGTATATATGTGTACATATGTATATAATGCCTATAGATGGGAAAATTAAGAAAACCTTTATCTTTCAAAGAGAATTCCACTTTAGATTAGATTGATAACCCACAACTGGTCCCTGACAATAGGCAGGATTCTCTACATTATCTTTCTTGTCACCTCATTTTCCCCTTTTGATTTTAAACTCTAGAGGAGAGAGCCAAGAGGTGAAAACTGGCTGAGGGAGGTGTGCCGAGAAGACAGGGTGCTTCTCTCATTTCCTTTCCTTTTTCCTCCATCCCAGGAGCTTCTGAAGCTTTGAGACTCACCCTCACCTCATCATTCATCAAAAAAACTCTTCTCAACTTAGGCGTCGGGTGCACAAAAGGACTAAGTGGCATTGTGGAATTCAGGAAGATGTTTTCTCAAACTATTTGGTTTTAAGTCCATCTCAATAATACTAGGACTATTGAAATAGAGGGGGAAAAAGACACGTTAAATTACAGACAGCCATCAACGATGGGTGGAATTCCCATAGAACCATGTTGGAAACCAACTCCACGCATAGGAAGAATTGGAAGTTGCCTAATGAAATGGAACTAGGGACAGGGGTGGGGGGGTGGGGGAAAAGGGGTGGGGGGTGTGAGTCAGGGCATTGTTCCAGAACAGGGCTTTTAAAGCATGTTATAGATCAATGTCTTTTTCTTCATTATTAGAATCCAATTATTTCCAGTGTAATCTTTTTTGTCTCACAGGGAAATAAGCCATCAGCAAAGCAGGTTAGGAATGGTTTCTCTCAAATTCTATGGTACAGACCCATTCTATAGTAATTTTGCACGTGGGCGCATTAAAAGACCAAAGTAAGCAGAATGCTCAGTCTTTGGTGTAGAACGGCCACCCATTTTCTTCTTTTTTTGCCGTTCGTTAAGTAAATTTCATAAATTTTAAGCTGTAGAGTAAATATGTATTTAAAATACTGTTCTAATCTGTTTGACATATTGGACATCGACCCAGGGTTTTGTTTGGACAAGAACAAAGTAATTACGGACGACTGCAGCTACATCGCAAGTATGGATGCTTCCCGTTACCTAGAAGAGGTGGGAAAATCCTTGAAATCTGAAGTTCCATGCTTCCAGGGGCTTCCCTGGAACAGTAGTGGGGGCAGTGGGCAGAGGAACAGGTGTCCCTCCAGCTGGGGAATCGTGCCTACCACGGATCCTCCTCTCCACCCACACTCTTTCAGCAAGATAATGCAAGTGATGCTGAGACTGTGCTTTGGTCACAGGGCCCTTGGTATACAGACTTTCAAAGTGCATGTTGCCCTTTCCTGATGTGTCTTTCTTCTTGGGCTTTATTTTGCACCTGTGATATGTCTACTTGGACATATTCCGATAGTTGCCTTGATTTCTGTGCTGTTAGGACATTCACTTTATTCAGATTTCAAAGTGGGGTAGGAGGAGGTATGGTAGGGTTTCCCAGAGTGATTTTTGTTCAGGGTGGGCCAAAGGTAAAAGGGGAAGAATATTGATAGCAATGTGGTTGGGTAAGAAAATGGCCCAGTTCATAATTTTGCATCAACCAACTCGGTTTTCAATTTTCATCTTTGGAGTATAGATCACATAAAACCCAGACTTAAAAGAAGATGGTTTAATGAGATCCACAGAGGAAGAGAGAGTCAGGATAATTAGAGGCATCACCGGATATACCTTATAACATCATTTTCAAGAGAAGCAAGCATTTTCACCAATTGTTGAGAGAATTTGAGAGAGGACTGGGATTAAAACTGAATTTACTTTTGGGGTGCCTGGGTGGTTCAGTTAGTTAAGTGTCTGTCTCAGGTTCAGGTCATGATCTCAGGGTCTTGGGATGGAGCTCTGATGAGCTCCCTGCTTAGTGGGGAATCTGCTTCTCCCTCTCCTTCTACCACTCCTCCTGCTTGTGCTCTCTCTGAAATAAGATAAATAAAATCTTAAACAAAACAAAACAAAATAAAAAAACCCTGAGCTTACTTTTGCTGAGAAAAGTCTTAAAAATTTTTTTTTCCTGAAGATTTCGGTAGTGGGTCTGGGTTAGGAAGTATCATAGCACTTTATATATAAATTAAGGATATTTGAAAACAATTTGAACAAAATATAATCGTTTGTTATTTTTATTTCCATGGACTAAGGAAAAACAATAACACAAAATGCCACAACCTCTCAATCTTTTAGAAAGTATAAGTTACCTATATGTACAGGTTTTACATCTTTGTAAAGAGAGTAAATATTAAAATAACCATAAGGACTTAAATGGTGGGCTTGCTTACCACTAAAAAGGAGAATAAAGCACGTTTAATATTTCTTTTTCAAAAGAGGGCTTGACTCTTCACAAAATGCTATTGCAATTCCCTGAAGCCCAGGGAATGGAAGCTAAAATCTCAACAAATGGTACCACAGCGCCACCATCTGGCTTTGTAAAAGAGAGCAGGGAGTCATAACAACACAGGAGGACGGAAGTTAATGTTCTTTTCCCTTAAGAGAGATTGGAGAAAAGAAAACAGGGACTCTCTCAGCCCTTGTATTTCTATAACCCCTGTAGCCTTGCATTTGTCACTATTTCAGCTAACATAAAATGTCGATGGTGTCAGAAACTGTCCCGATTTCTTTTTCTGTCTTTATTTTAATTTGAAGAATGAACACATTTTTAGTGGATATAATCTTTAAAAAAAGAAATCTAATGTTAGCAGTCTTTTCAACTTTTCTTTGGACAGAAAATAGAAAGTTTTTTTTTAAATATTAAAAGACTATAATTTCCACGTTAGTCTGTAGAGCTTCTTCTTCTTCTCCTTCTTTTTTTTTTTTTTTTAAAGATTTTATTTATTTATTTGACGGAGAGAGAGAGTGAACAAACACAAACAGGGGGGTGGTGGGCAGAGGGAGAGGGAGAAGCAGGCTCCCTGATGAGCAAGGAGCCCAATGTGGGGCTCAATCCCAGAACCCTGGGATGATGACCTGAGGCAAAAGCAGCAGATTAATCAACTCAGCACCCCAGGCACCCTGGAGCGTCTAGAAAAGTCTTACCTCACTGATTTTCACCTTGCCTTTAGGTATGATAATGTTGCAGAAGCTTCTTTGCATTTTTTGTTTTTATTTGTTTATTTATTGCTTCTTTGCATTCTTAAAACTCTAAGATACTTAGGCTGAAACAAATTCTAATACATAATCAGAAGTACAATTTTGACCCTGAAGGGATAGTGAAGTAGTTTCATTGCATATTTAACAGTCTACTTTCTTTGGAATAAAACTTATACTTCTAAAATTTGAATGCTTTAATTTTTTTTATTTTATATTGCAAAGTTTCACAAGATTGTACAAAATTACTAAGTAATAGAGTGGCGAATGCATGTATTTTCACTTGCACATTGTAAGGTCTTTATGAAGACCTTACAGAGTTTATTTGAAAGATAAAATGTTAGCTTTTACCATATTTTGCACTCTTGGAGCATCTA
Source organism: Nasua narica (assembly GCA_028533885.1). NCBI lineage: Eukaryota > Metazoa > Chordata > Mammalia > Carnivora > Procyonidae > Nasua > Nasua narica. The sequence continues at coordinate 68,639,083 of CM052800.1, read as the reverse complement.
TATTTGATTAATTCCTGAATTTTATTAAGCAGTAGTGTGCAGAATGATACCATTATAACACTGTTTTGGGCCTCCTGTGGACAAGGAACTATTCTAAATGCCTTGCACTTAATGTTAAGGCATGAAATCTTTTCAGCAAAACTAAGGAGTATCCTATTTTTATTTCTATTTCATGGACGAAGAAAATGAAACACAGAGACATTGAATAAATTGCCTAGGGTAGCCGACCTGACAAACAATGGATATGAAAGCTGTCTTTTAGACTCCATGTTCTTGATGACGACACTGAAACTATTTTCTCAGTATACAGTATTCTAAAAATATTTAAAATGTTATGCTCTCTCATATTACTGTATTTTCTCTTTGTGCAAGAACCTAGTGTAAAAGGGGCGCCTAGGTGGCTCAGTGGGCTAAAGCCTCTGCCTTCGGCTCAGGTCATGGTCTCAGGGTCCTGGGATCGAGCCCTGCATCAGGCTCTCTGCTCAGTGGGGAGCCTGCTTCCCCCTCTCTCTCTGCCTGCCTCTCTGCCTACTTGTGATCTCTCTCTCTCTCTGTCAAATAAATAAATAAATAAAATCTTAAAAAAAAAAAGAACCTAGTGTAAAAATATTGCATTTAAATCATCTTATGAGAAATATTTCTTTTGTGCTAATGGTTAAACAACATTTTTTGAAAGCTAACCTAAAAAGCAACAATTATGTATATCCCCACCCCTACCCTCCTACCCCAAGAAATACACCATGTGCTCAAAATAAGTGACTTGTGAATGAACTTCTAGAAATAAACTTTTTTGTAAATTGGTGACTTTTTATTTTACATTATTTTCTATTTTAGATGCTAAATAATCATTTTAGATAACTATATTGAATTATTCACCCTCATTTTATTGTAGTATGTTCTAAAAAGTAATTAATAGAAATACTTGCTAATATTTTAGGTATTTATAGAGAAACCCTTCAGTTTTTTTCTATTTGTTAAAATGTTCTGAATTTTCTAAAATTCTCTAGAAGTTCAGACACTTCTGAAACTTGTAACAGTTTTCAGATTGAATCTGAAACTCTATCAATTTTAGAGTCTGTGGATATTTAAGTCTTATGTAACAGCTGGTCTCCAAAACTACTCTTAAATTGAACTTATTGGAATTTTTTTTCAAATATAGGATAGCATGTCCCATGTTATTCTAATGGAGATAGAAAAAAGTGGGGCCATGTAGGATATTTTACTATAACTTCTGTCAATGTTTTATAAAGAAAAAACATGACACCAAAAATATCATAAAATGTACTTTTTGGTAATGAATTGGAAAATTGATGTTGACAATGTTGGGGGTCACTGGCTAAGTTCCTTTTGGTATATTACATAGGAGGAAGCATTAGCTGAATATCAGGCTAATGAGTCTATAAAGTGAAGTCATAACTGGATTATTAGCAATTTCTTTACTTAAAAACTAATTATTAGTTGGTCTGGAGTTTGGACAATGTCTTCAATATTTCCAAATATTTTTACATATAACGATGGCGTTAGTGTTTTTCCTTATTTCCAATTAAATTTCAGAATAGCTATTTTAGATAAAATTCAAAACCTTAATAATAAGAGATTTAGAATAGCAATTAAAAATCATTTCTATGGTTATTTACTGAAAAATTGAATAATAAAAAAACTTTTGGCCATCTAGCTAGCATTTGTTAATTTGGACTATTGCCAGAATACTAATTATCCATGGTTAACCCTTACCTTGGGGTAGGATGAATATGAAGAAGAGAAAGATTGTGAGGGGAAGAAAAGTTATTTCTCTATTCTCCGAAGATGCAGATACAGAATAATGAAAAGGATGATTTGTTCTCCATCATGTGGCCAAGGAACGGTGCAATTCAGACTCCAGGGCCTGGTCCTACCTAGAGTCACCACATGAGGGCGTTGGCGCTGATCATTTTTCAACAGGAGAACCGTCAATGAACAAGCTTTAGGTGTCCCTTATGTATATGGTGCACTTCATATAAAGATACTGATATTGACTTAAGTGGTGAAATAAATATTTTCCTATAAGAATATTTTTTGACAGATTTAAGTTGTGATTTTTTTTAATATCCAATAGGAAGCCACTAGATTAATTATCCTTGAGTGTACCTAGATTGTAAAATTTTGCTGCTCAGAACGTCCATTGCCCATCAAACAGCTTTCCATCTTCTTATGAGGCTTTTTTCTTTTTATCCTGAGACTTGAATTCTGAATGTTCTGGTTAAACCTAGCTTCTACCTTTCCAGCGTGTTGCTGAATTTATCTACCTGGATATTTTACCTTCTTTTTAAATATGATATTTCTTTTTCTTTTCTTTTCTTTTTTAGAGGGAGAGAGTGCCCGCGAGCACAGGAGCAGGAGGAAAGGGGCAGAGGGAGGGGGAGAATCTTAAGCAAGCTCGATGCTCAGGGCAGAGCCGGTCGCAAGGCTCCATCTCCTGACACTGAGATCATGACCCGCGCCATCATCAAGAGTTGGTGTCTTAACTGATTCTGCCACCCAGAAGCCTCCCAAATAATATATATATTTTAAAAGACTTTATTTATTTATTTGAGAGAGAGAGAAAGCACACAGTGGGAGAGGGGGAAGCAGACTCCCCGCTGAGCAGGGAGCCCGATTAGGGACTCGATCCCAGAACACCGGGATCAGGACCCCAGCTGAATGCAGACCCTCAACTGACTGAACCACCAGGCGCCCCCCAAATATGATATTTTTAAAACCAAATATCATCCTCCACTCCACCTAAAAGCTAATTTTCCTGAGTCTACTGTTTCTTCGAATCTCCAACCTCAAATCTCTGTCACGATGTTTGAGAGTTCCTTCTCTTTCCACAGCTAAGCCAGCATTAGTAAATATGTGCATGTATTTCCCATTTTAACTTGACCTCACCATAACGAACCTGTTAATCTCATGACATTCGATCATTCCGCAAGTAATAACTCAGTAACTTGGCACCTTTTGAGTACCCCACTTGCTGCTGTACTCTCACATTGACCTCACTACCTGTACCTTCCTATTGTATTTAACTGTGCCCAAGTCTCTCCTGGCTTGGAAACAGACACCCTTTCTGGATCCCATTCTGTCCTTTTTTCTCCTCTCTTTCGTCCTTGGAAGAGCAGTGTATAAGCCCTTCCACTTACTCTTCCACCAACTACAGTCCGGCTTCTGTGTCTACCATTCTCCTCCACACTGCTCTTGGCCAAGATCTGGAACGCCTTCCTGCTGCTAGTTGTAACGGGTACCTTTCCCTCCGGGAGTGCGGCTGACAAAACTGACCACTCTCTATCGAAATACTCTTCCCTTGACTTCTGAGACTCTTCGCTCCTCAAGTTTTCTTCCTCATTCTCTTTTAGCCAGAATACTCTTCTGTCCTGGGATCAAGTGTTGTTCTTTCTCAGGGTTCTGTGTCCAGATCTTATTTCTGCTAAATAGGCCTCTTATTCTTTGAAAGATTTTATTGCCACTCATGATTTCACTTACACTAAGAACTTCAAAAAAAAGGCGGCAAACTTAGACCCAGACCCCATTGCCTCCAAAGCTCCCCCTAGAATCTTCTCACCCCCTTCTCCCTCTGCGGCTACTAAACATGGCTAGGACTTGATTGCCACACAAGCTTCCTAACTGGTCTGCCTTTCTCAGATCTTGCCCTATGCCAAAGCTTTCTCCAAGGGCAGCTCGAGTCATCTTTTAAAATAAGAATATGGGCAGGCCACTGCTTCACCCTAAACTCTTCCTTTTTTCTCATACCTCGTGATGCCTGGAACTTTATTCCTGAAAAATACATTCTTTAATTTGGTTTGGGGAACATTTTGAGGAGCACTTTTCACCTCTTCATTTTACTCTCTCGATACTCTCTGTTCCCTCTAAGTTCTGATTTGGTGTGACTTCTTCCAGTTCCTGAAACAAATCTTGCCCTCTGGCTTTAGGTTTTTGCATATGCTGCTCACCCCTCTTTCTTTTGCCTGGCTGACTCCCAATTATACCTCAGGTCTAGCTTAGAATCCCTGCCAGGGAGCTTTTCCTATCCCTGATCTAGGTTGCAAATCACTTTGCATTTCCATTACTATAGCACTTATCACAATTTATTGTCATTGCCTGTTAAATTGTCTGCCTTCCCCAGTAGACTGTAAACACTATCATGTTACTAATATTCGCAGCTGTTCAGAAATGGAATAGACTATAAAAAAGACTACACTCAAACATTAGGTAGGTGGCTGGATTTGATTTTTATAGTTTTGTCATCTTATGTTCTTACTGCTCTTCATGGGCCATATGTTGCAACCAAATTATTTGATTTTTCTCAAATGTGCTTTATGCTTTTCTCCTCTGTGAGTTGGGCCATATCTTTCCCTTTGCCTAAGAATGTTTCTTCCCCTATTCTGTATCTTTGGAAATTGTACTCCTTGTTAAATCTAGTTCCTACACCATCTTCTCTACAAAGACATTTTACCACCCCTGTGAAGAAGCGTCTTGTTCTTCTCTGAATTCTCAAAACACTATGGACTTCTTAAAGTACTTATATATCATTTAAAATCACTGTATATTGGGATGTCTGGGTGGCTCAGTCAGTCAAGTGTCTGTCTGTCTTTGGCTCAGGTCATGATCCCAGGGTCCTGGGATTGAGACTCCTTGCTCAGTGGGGAGCCTGCTTCTCCCTCTCCCTCTGCCTGCTGCTTCCCTGCTCATGCTGTCTCTGTCAAATAAATAATGAAAATCTTTAAAAAAAACCATAAAATCACTGTATTTCAATAAAATGATACCTGGAAGAGTACCATCTCTCCCTTCAATGCCTATAATATGTTGTGTCCCTTTTATGGACCCTATTGTGCTTTGCCTTATGTTGTAGCTATGCATATGCACGACATCTTTTCCATAATAGCTTTGAGATCTTGCATGTTTATTTTTCTCTGTTCTCCAATGCCTAGCATCTTGGCGCGTGCGGAGATATTTGTGTGTGTATATGTATCTGACGGACTCTCCAAATGTAACCAACTGGTTCTCACCTTATCTTCTATCTGTCTCCATAGGACCTTCTCTTTCAAGCCAAATAGCCTTATTCCTGGCCCCAAACTTGTCCATTATATTTTCCCATTTCCTCTTTGCACATAGCTGTTAGAGTGCACATTCATATTTCTCATTGTCAAAATCCTACATCCTTGGCTCAAATATTGCTTTCTGTGAAGGCTGCCTTAGTACTTTCTGCCAGAAGAGATGCTTGGCTGAGGTGCTTGGGCTTTGGACCATAGAAATACCGTGAGTAAAAAAAAAAAAAAAATGAAATCATGGAGTGACCTGACTTGAGAAGTAATGTAGTAAAATTACCGGGCAAGATGTTTAGGAGGGATATGTGCTGGAAAAGAGCGAAGTTTGTAATGTTTTCCCACAGAGGCTAACGTGTGTTTAAACTTGTCTGGTAGCAGGAAGGCTAGAAAAAAGGGGGTCAGGTAGGAGAGCATCATGTGAGGTGATCCTACAGGGCTTCGTTTTCCCAATGTTTCCATTAGAAGGATGCTAAGAAAGCGGGGAAGAAGATGGAAAGTTCGCTGACATCCCTGGCAGAGACGGAGAACCCCGGAGGACCAGCAGATTTGCCGGTCTTCTAGCAGGGTCTGTGGCAGACGCTAACCTGGTGGGCTACCAGACTCTGTCAATGTTTTCTAAGCGACTATGAGGCATGCATCATTTATACCCATCTTTTATGAATATTTTATTTGTCACTTGTAGTTTTTGTATCAAAAATATAGTCAGCTTGTGAGGACCGGCTGATTTTTATGGATCCCCATAGTGTTCAATGCCTCTTGCAGCAGTGAAGGCCTGTTAAAGGGCCTTTTACCTTCCCTCTCTCTTTGACGTCAGGAGCTGCCTGTTGTGATGGAAAGGGCATGAGTTTCTGAGTGAAAGGGATGTGGGTTTGAATTCCCTTTGGGTCATTTACTGTTTGCATGACCTAGGCCTAATGACTTAACTTTCTAAAGACTGACGTTTGGTTTTGTTTTTAATCCGTGCAATTAGCGTCAGTTATAGCAAATTTGCAGAGATGTTATGAGAATCAAGTGAAACCTGCAGATAGTTCCTAGCACTGTGCCTGGCATATGGTCAGCATGCCCTCCCTCTCCACGGTTGTTAGATTTAGGAGAACATAAATATTGGCTTGTAAAGCACAAGAATTGAAGCAGAAATAGGCAGCTTACATCTTCAGATGAGAATGGATTAAAGTCCCTACACCTGAAATAATTCTAGCTGAGAATATAGGCCATATATTTTATGAAGTGCAATTCAGAAACGTGTGACTCTGCAAACTACCTTGAAATTCTTACCTTGGGCAGATATTCAATACAACGCGTGTACACAGTTTGGGCGCTCTCTCTTTGATAGGAAAAGAAGGATTAGTTGTGTGTATGTGGGTGTGAGACTCATGGCTCGCATTTTAAAAGTGAGACCTTGGGGCAAGAGTAAATTGGGAGGGATCGTATTCCCAAACCATTTGAAAAGCAGGTTTTATTAAAGTTATTCTCAGTTCAGAAAAGTACATGCTACCTATTTCTTGTTTTGTATTTGATCTATGACATTTTTTTGCTTGGAATTGGGAAATCATTTTTGACCTTTTAGAAGTAAAACATTATCATCACCTGAGTGTTGAAAGACAGAGCTCAGAGGCAACACCCAGAACCAAATCCAAGTAGCCCTTTTGATGGCCTGCTTGGTGAGACCTAACCTCTTAAACTCTCAGAGTTGGTGATGATGAGTATTTCAGACATGCCTTTTGATTCTGCTATAGGACTCTTAACTGTGTTAGTGGATGCTTTCTGAACTCTCGAGGTGACATAGATTCAGAACTGAAAGCACACGACAGTTACAGGAACCAAATACGTTAGTTCCACAGGTGTTTGATTTGATTTATAGCTCCAAATACACTGACTTTCACATAGCAGGTGTGGGTAACGATTGGGATAATTTCAGTCTGTTCTTTTTATAAGACAAATCGTGTTTTGTTTTTTTTTTTTAGATTTTTATTTATTTATTTGTCAGAGAGAGAGCAGAAGCATGGAAAGTTGCAGGCAGAACAGGCAGAGGGAGAAGCAGGCTTCCCGCTGAGCAAGGAGCCTGATGTGGGGCTCGATCCCAGGACCCTGACCTGAGCTGAAGGCAGATGCTCAACCGACTGAGCCACCCAGGTGTCCCAAGATAAGTTCATGTTTAAAACTTTTTTTTTTTTTGGCTTTCTAGTCAGTATGTCTGCTCCATGGTCATTTCAGTCAAGCATACCGCAAGGAGACTCTGCTCTAGCTCATTCTCTCCTTTAAGGACATTGGAGATATTGGGTGTATTTCAAGCCCAGTTATGCGACCTGAGCCACTATCACCATATATAAGACAGGATGGTTGGGTCAATTCTGAGTATTCACTGTGTGGGAAACGGGAGCAGCCTCAGGTGAGAAAACGGGATGAGGCTTGTTCTGCAGCATTGCAAAGAACCAGTAGGAGCGACTTTCAACACAATACAAAGAATAATCGATCGGACAATTAAGATTGTTGAATGCACTAATGGACTGCTTGAGAACACATCGGAGTTGGGGTTGTGGTCGTCTGTCAGGACCTGCTATTTGGAGGTGAGGGAAATCAGAACTAGAAGTGAGATATATGAAGAGATGGAAGTGGAGCTGCTCTAATTGAGGCCCAGGGAGCTTCACTTCCGCTGAGCGAGGAAAACCCTCCGCAATCTGGGGAGCGAAGTTTAAAATCACGGACTCTGGATAACCCCGCCCCATCTCTTCAGAATGCCTCACTTAGACTCCTAATGACCCAAAACAATTCTCAATTCTATGATTTCTTCTCCTTAACCTCCAATTGAAGAAAAAAAAATAAAGGATTAAACAACATATTCTTCTGACTTTAGCACTTTTTGGTAAGATTCTTTTTTCTTTCTTTCTTTCTTTCTTTCTCTCTCCTTCCTTCCTTCCTTCCTTCCTTCCTTCCTTCCTTCCTTCCTTCCTTCCTTCCTTCCTTCCTTCCTTCCTTCCTTTTCTTTCTTTCTTTCTTTCTTTTTCTTTTTTTGTAAGACTATGTCTACGTTTCTAGCATCTGAATTTGAAAAATCAGTCGAATTTGGTTTCTTTTTCTCTTTTACGGTCTGCATTCAGTTACTCTTCAGGTTCCCTCTATTCTCCCTTCAAAACGCATCTACCATCTGTATCTTTTTTCCTTTTTGGGTTATCGCAGAAGTTCAGATCATGCCTCAATTACTGCCCAAGCCCCTCAATGGGCCTCTTTTCCATTGCGTTCTATGAATTACTACTAGCTTGATCTTTTTAAACCACCCCTTTAGGAGCATGCTTCTCCTTTGGTAAAAATCTGCAGTGGCTCCCCTTGCCCCCGCCGCAGGGCTCCATACACTCCATGCTTGTGAGTCTCTGTGACCGGCAGCCCGCCTTCAATCTCTCTCTCACGGTTCAGGGGCTGAAATTCAAATGGAGGCATGGCCAGAGACTGGCACTCCACGCCACTCTCCTATAAAACTCAAGATGGTGGCAAATATTTAGGCCCACTAGAGGATGGGAAAGTGGCAGCATTTTGATCCCAAGTTTGGTTTACATCTGGCTCTATAATCAATCTGCTGGATCTAGTAACAGGCATTCCACTTTGCTCAAACTACTCCGATGGTTTTGGGCTCTTATAGCATCCTATAAAGCCTTATTAATTGGGCCTTGTGTTACCTTCCTGAGCTCTCTCTCTCACCCCTCATTCTGATCCAGCCACATGGATCTTCCTGCTGTTTTTCAAACATGCCCAGCACACTCCTGCCTCAGAGCCCTGGTACTAGCTGTTTTTAAAGTCTGGAATGTTCTTTCCTCAGATAGTGACATGGCTAACTCTCTCCCTCTTTTGAAGACCTCGGTCAAATGTCAGCTCATCAGTGAGGTCGCTCACGGGCACCTTAGTTAAAATAGAAAATGCCTACTCTTACTCTAGGGTTCCGTCTCCTTTTGTTTTTCTGTACAGCACTTATCAGCTAATTGATTATGTGCCTCACTTATTTATCCCATTTGCTGTCTGTCTGCTCCAATTGACTATAAACTCCATAAGGGAAGGGAGTCTTGTTTACTGTGTATCCCCAGCATCTAGGAGAGCGTTTTGCACATAACAAGACCTCAGTGAACATCTGTTGAGTATGTGAATGAAGGAACGAATGGATGAACAGGATATAGTGCAATCTTTTGAGCCCAGCCTACAAGATTTCCGGTCTCACCTGAGCTTCACTATCTGCTACTTCCTAACATGAAACCCATATTCCAGACATGGTGGGCTACTGCTCCTCTGAACATTCTTTCCCATCTTTGTGCCTTCCTTGCACTGTACACTCCACTTGGAAGCCCTTTTGCATTCCGCTGACCTTTCCATATTCTCTGTGATTAGGCTAAATCTCCACTTATTCTGGGAAACCATGTCACGCTAGGCAGGCTTCTTCTTCCCTTCTCATTGAATATTTTCTCTATCAACTAACTTGGCAATGAAATACATTGTGCATCATGATATAATTTATATTCTAGTCTTCTGATGTTGCTTAAACTATGAATTTGTATTTAACTTTTCAAGTATTTCTATTCTGTTTCTCCAACTTCGAGAACTTTCTGAGGAAAGGCCAGGTGTAAATGAATAGAACTGCTCATGACATAGAATTACAGACCAGGGACTCACCTCACCACCCTGAGACAGGAGGGGGTCAATACCTCAGCACCCGGGGATCCCTGTTGGCTCAGGAGTGTGACTTGGCATGACAGTTAGGAAATCTCTGTCCTATGGTGCCTTACTCATAGTAGGTGCTCGCAAAAGTATTAGTCCGTGGACTGATTGATCTTGTGTGGTTGTTTTATTCTTTTTTTTTTTTTTAAAGATTTTATTTATTTATTTGACATAGAGAGAGAGATCACAAGTAGGCAGAGAGGCAGGCGGGGGCGGGGAGGGGGAAGCAGGCTCCCTGCTGATCAGAGAGCTGGATGCGGGGCTTGATCCCAGGACCCTGAGATCATGTCCTGAGCCAAAGGCAGAGACTTTAACCCACTGAGCCCCCCAGGTGCCCCGGTTTTTTTATTCTTAATAATGTCTCTTCAGCTTTACTGAAGTTTATGTAGATGTACTAATACTAGGTTTTTTTTTTTTTTTAAAAAAGAGACACATAATCATGATTGTGGAGTAAGAATTAAAACCTTCATTTAATGATGATCAACAAGAAATAATTAATTAAAATATATTAATTGTTGGTGATTGAACTATTATAGGACTTACCATATTATTTGGACACACCAAAAACTGGAGGTTACACATGTGAGGAGTGATTTTATATACTTGTTGCTCAGTTTATGAACAGTTTTACCATGGTATTTCCATGGGGAAATCTGAGTGAGTGAACAATAAATTTTAAAATGCTTAGTCATGCAGAAGTGAGGCTGGGAGCCCCCACTACCTGTATATCTTGCTATGCTGCTTAGTTATTTTTATTTTTACTTTTAATACGTTCATTTGTAAGTAAATACAGTAAGAAGCACTGTACTCATTAAAAAAGATCATATGTGAATTAGAGTTCTGTAATTGATATTTAATGTCAATTATGTCAATTAGATATATAACATGGCTATAATCCATCTAGCAATTGATGTCCAAAGTTCTCCTTAACATTGCTTATGGAAGTACTTGACCATATTAGGCATTCAGTAACTCTTTCTAGAGTAATAAAGTCCAATTAAATGAGCTGGATATGTGATGGCCCTATTTTTTTTTTTTAAAGATTTTATTTATTTGACAGAGAGAGACACAGTGAAAGAGGGAGCACAAGCAGGGGGAGTGGGAGAGGGAGAAGCAGGCTTCCCACTGAGCAGGGAGCCCAATACAGGGCTCATCCCAGGACCCTGGGATCGTGATCTGAGCTGAAGGCAGATGCTTAACGACTGAGCCACCCAGGCACCCCAAGCGATGCCTCTATTTTCAACTTAATTTTAGTGTGTTTGTATTTTTAAAAACATATAGCTAACTTTTATGAACAGATATTAATAGAGGCTTAATTTGAAAGTCAAATGTAATGAAATTTTGGAAAGGAATTAAATATTTAATTATAGGTGTGAAGTAAACAGAGGGTGCCCCTTGCTCCAGGAAGTAGCTGATCCTGAAAAGTGTTATACAATTTAATGTTTTGCAAATTGAATCTTATTTATTACACATTAGAGGAACTCATTCTCAAAGGCCCCCATCATGAATCTTTTGTGTGGTGAATAAGCAAATTGTAGTTTTTTTATTTTTTAATAGTGATGTCCAACTTTTTAAAATTAAAAATAGGGGCGCCTGGGTGGCTCAGTTGGTTAAGCGACTGCCTTCAGCTCAGGTCATGATCCCGGAGTCCCGGGATCGAGTCCCATATCGGACTCTCGGCTTTGCGGGAAGTCTGCTTCTCCCTCTGACCTTCTCTCCTCTCATTCTCAGTCTCTCTCTCTAATAAATAAATAAAAAATCTTAAAAAAAAATAAAATTAAATTAAAAATAATCACAGACGTAGGCTACTTAATTCACAAAAATTTTCAGTAGCACCAATTTAAAAATTAGACACATCATTTTGAAAAACTAAAGTGTGCCTTCTACTCACATTTCAAATCTTTTGGCAGGCAAAATATTTATTAAGAGCACTGCTTCTCATCCCTCTCTAGTTCTGATGTTGTATCATTTTTTGATTTTGTGACATATGTTTCTCCCTCTAAAGCAGCTGTTATGAAAGCTTAATTAGTTTTTAATTAATGAGAATTAATGTTGTCCTGAAAATGGTATGAATTTTCCATTTCATCACAGATTGTTTGAGACTTTTGAAATATTCTGCTAATTCTGAGGTGAGAACCTATAGGGTTTCTCCAAAGGGAAACCAAGCCCTCATTCCTCCTGAAGGCTAGACAGCCATCCCTACAGCATAAGATAAGTAATGACACATCCAAATACCACAACCATTTTTTCCCCTCCACTCTGAGGAAATTCTAGTAAATGTGCAAAATTGATCAAGAGGCGACACTTGGTCCTATCTTGTGTGTAATAACAAGTCAGGGAAGAGCTTTTAGATAATGAAAAAAATTTCTGAAATTTGAACAATTTTTGTTTTGTTATGAAGATTACGTGGGAATAGAACAATTGAGAATTTTTGAAACAAGGGAAATTTGGGAAATTCAGGTGAGAAAACCAGGGACTGCTTCTTTAGTCTGTGTTTATCCCCATGGGAGGGGAATCATTATGTGGTGTAATGGTTCTGTGTCTCTGTGGAGCTCCACACAGGGAGCAAAACCATGAAGTTTCTACTCTTCTGGAAGTGTGTGTGGCTTGGAGGCTGTCGTCTTGGTTTGGCATCCTGTGAAAACCCTATTATATACTCATCGGGCTCATAGGTCCCATTGCATCCTGTGTCTTAGGTGACAGGAAAGGTGGCTAGGGATCTTAGTTGCAATACAAATAAAAGTTTATACAAGTTGAAAAGTAGCCTGAAAAGGATTCACTGCGTAATCTCTTTGAAGCAAATTTAAACACTGAGGAACTCTATGACAAGTGATTAGACCTTCAGGGATAGAAAATCAGTTCCTGTGCTCTGTATCACTCTGACATGGACATCTGAGGGTAGGGGTGAGTCTCTGAATGATACGCAGGTATTGATAAGGAGGAGGGGTTAGTTAATAGTTTGCCTGGAGCTTATGGGAATTTTCACATTTCTGAAAAGACTTTGTGGTCTGGCATCTTGGGAAATCTCTAAGTCTTCTTTGTGGAGGTGATCTGAATGGAAGCAGATAGATTCTATTAGCCCATGAGAACTACTGAGAGGGATTGCCCCCAGGAAATTTGAGTGGCCAAGGCCAAAGAGGACTGCAGGGGCTTGGTGTGTCTCATTCCACCTCCTCAGAAGTCTGTTAGGTGGTCGCAGTATCTTGCATGTTGATGTGGGACAAGGAAAGAATTGGGCATTGGAACACATCCAGACCCATTTTTAAGCAAATATATTCATCTGCGCCGTGTGTAACTGTTTAGCACAGTGGATTTCACAAAATAGGTTTTGAGTGAACACTAATAGAATAAAATAATAAATATATAAACAAATAATAGAATTAAGTCTGTTAAATATACCAAACTTTATTTCCCGATTTTTCAATGCTAGGTAAGTTGTTTCCACCCAAGGGAGTTCATATGCTACTTCATGAGAGGGTATCTACTACAATTTGTTGAAATGATAACTATGGCCATACTTGTTTGTCATTTATTGATATCTGATCACAAAGATTGGAAATAGGATTTTTTTTTAGAAATAAAAACATTCTAGAAGGAAGTCAATTTTTAGTGAGACCATTATATTTTGTCTTTTAGTAGGAGATGTATATATAAGCATAAAACCTATGTTTACCAGAACAAAAGTTCTTAGCTCTGCCTTGTTTGTTATGCGCATAGTCCTGAATGTGTTTCTCCACTCCAATTTCTGATTATAAAATGCTAGTAATTTGTTATCTAATCATGTGGTTTGGAAGGTATTATGTAGGGTAAGTGGATCTTATCTTTTTTTTTAATTTTTAATTGATGAAGTAAAGTACCATTCAGCAAAATCTATTTTTTAAAGTATTTATTCAGTTGACAACCAATCCCAATTAAAAGAGATGAAAAAGAACATAATTATGAAAATAACAAATTGCCTGTTTGTAGTTTGATATGCATGAGGGAAGAAAGGAGGTCTTAACAAATTTCTAACATACGACTGAGCCAAAACCTGTCCATTAAGTTCTGATGTGGTTGAAAGTGACAACCAGTTCTCTTAATGATTCACTGAAGGAAAAATGTCAACATCTGAGTGGAGTAAAATTACATGGATATAAGGTGTTTGGTTTCAAAATGGCAAGGTTGGTGTAAGTGGTGTGAACCAGGCCAACAACGGGCTTAAGGAAGTGGCACTAGAGAGAAGCAGGCTCTGGCCTGAGGCCTGCCTCGTGCTCTGACCTTGAATTATAGTCTGAGAAGTTGATTCAGGTGCTCTACTTGGCTGAAGACAGGAGGGAAGGTTCTTAGAGATTTGCGGCCTAGGCTTGAGGTGGGGGGTACTGGGTAGAGGCATTGTCCCTGAGCCATCCCTGCATTTAAACCCACGAGGAACTGTGGATATGACGGAAGCATGGCAGACTGAAATAATAATAATAATAATAATAATAATAGACGCAGTTTTAAGCCTTAGATTGTCAAACATTGGAGCAAGTCACAGCTTCTTAGTGTCTTATAGTCTCTTATTTGCAAAACCAGAGAGAGTCTACATCTATATAATTCCTCATAGTTCCAACATCTAAAAAAAAAATCACTTTTATAGAATTTTAGAGCAGCAAAGATTTTAATCTAATTAAATATGTTTTCAGATGTATATTCACCGAGTGAGTTAAATGCTTGACAAAAATATTGTTGCTCAAGTGAGGAAAATAACACTGTATTAGAAATAATCTTGAAGTCAATTAATTTTCAAATAGATTCAACATGACGAATATTTCCCTAACAGCAAAACAATCATTAATACATAAATTCTAAGTTTAATTACCCTTAATTTCCTTTTTCTTCTTTCTTTCTTTCTTTCTTTTTTTCTTTCTTTCTTTCATGTAACAAACCATCATCCTGCTATTCTTATAATGGTTGCATTGTTTAAATGAATCAGGATAACTCTCTCCCAAAAAAGTGCTCACAGAGACATCACAAATAGAAATATATGTGAAGAAAAACAAATATATTGTTGGTTCCAATTGTTTCAAATAGCAGAAAGGCAGTCTTTCATTGGTTTCAGACACACACAGTATTGTTTTTAGAGAGCCACTCCTTTTGGCATAGTTCTGCTAGTAAAACTTCATGTGTTTTATGCTTTAATTAGCTCAAGATAAATTTTTAGAAAAATTCATTTCATTCTGTGAGAGAGTAAGCATTGTCAAATTTTATAGTTAAGACTTCAATGGTATGAGAGCAAGTTTAGAAAACATTTTTATTAGACAAATTATTTAGACAAATTATACACAGAAAGCTCTGCCACTCATAACTGAGGCCTCCAAAAAGTGTTTTGTGTATTCGTATAATAGGCAATACATCAAAATAGGCCTATTTTAAATATTGTACATGGTTAACAGTTTGTTGATAGCTAAAATCACGGCAACATCTGGTATGTCCCTATATAGCTTGTTGTAAAGAATTTTTTTTTTTTGTTTTAAAATCAGAGTTGTGAATGAGATCATGAATGTTACAAGGGAAAACAAGTCGTGCATGCACTTAGATACTTGTTACCCTGGAAACAAAATGGTTTTTGCATGATAAGAAAATTTTCTGCCTTACACAGTAGACAATATTTGAAGATTTAGTACAAAAACAGTGACAGTACAAGATGCTCCCCAGAACAGAATTAGCATCAAAATATAATATACCTTAAGAATATACCTTTTAATTTCTTCTAAAGCAAATCACATAGGTTGATTCCTATATCAATCCTAGCTACGGAATGAATTAGATTAAAATAAGTATATGGCTGCGTGAACACAGGATAAGTTCTTGCTTCCTACTTACCACATTTTAATTTAAGGATTACAAACAAAGTTCATTCTCTATTTCTAACAGGTAAGAATGCTACTTTAAAAGGGTTGTGCACAAAGAGGCACTGTTTTTGCTGTCATCCTCCTATACACTTGGCACTAATGTAAAAAATACATAACTCCTCCAAATAGAACTGAATAAAAAGGGGGGTTAAGTCAAGAGCCCAGTATGGTCATTATATTTTCTTCTTTAGGATAATGTAGGACAGTAATTAAGGCCACATCAATATTTCTTAAGGGCTCCCACCTCTCCCCAACTGCAGTTGTATCGATTGGCTTTCTGCTTTGGAAGAGAATTTATTAACTTTCAATGATCTACGTCTCAACTCTTCTAGGGCTCGCTCTATGTGCTGCTGCGGATGTGGTCTGGCTAATAGCATTTTCCACTTAGATAATTCATTAAAAGGAAAATTATCAAGGTTAGCTTTATACACTGCTGAGTAACAAATGCAAAACCTACTCAAAGGAGTTACATCTAGGAACAAATATTAAATCGCCCTGGATGTTTTAATAACAAAAGTATAAAATATTCTCTGTTGGCAAACAAAGCGAGTCAGAAGAACATTAAAGCAACCTGCCTTTTCTAACTGAAAAGACCCCCTGCCCTATACATAGTTCCTGTATACAATGCTTTTTTGTTTTAAACTAAAGCTTTATTAAATGGATTGCAATAGCAATGGCCGCCCTTTAATATATATACACATTATATAGGTGCATATATATGTATATATAGATGAGATACTAATTTATTTAACACAATAGAGGCTTCTGCCATATGATAAAGTTTACTGTACATAAGAAAAAACTTTTAATACTGTACAATCACATAAAGGTCATATGCACTGTTGCAGTGCGAGAGTAGTTTTAACTGTAGTCTTGACTGGCATATTAATGGCTTTTTTTGTAATCCTACAAAATTGCATTCTCATATTATGTGGCCTGAATGGTCTTTAAGTTATCTTAGAAACACTGCAGGGGTTGCCTTTGGTCCACAGTTAAAGGACACTCAACAGCAGTGGAGCGTTGTATGGATGCAGCAGAAGAATGTAAAAAGACTGAAGTTATTGCAATTATAGTTTTAAAAATAGAGAAATGTTACATAAGAGGCCTTTATGTAAAATTGATCCTGCATATACTTTTAGTATACTCAGTGCACATTTCCTATACTTGAAGTACAGTATATGAAGAGCAGACTAATAGGATCCTAGTACACTATATTCTGGGGGAACAAGTTGAGTAATGAAAAAAAGTGGAGGGACATGTACAGAAAGAAAGGGAAAAAGAGAAAGCAATAGAAGAGAGAGAGAGAAGAGGGAGAAGGTGGAGAGAAGGAACTAGAATTGTTACTAATAATCCTGATTTTTTTTTAAATGTTACATCCATGTTAGTCCCACAATATTACAGTTGCTCCTTGCAAAGGGAGTCCTACGAAAGAAACAGTGAAGAGATTTTGTTGGATGCTCATATGGAGGTGCCTCGGTCTGGGTCATTACCCAGATTGAGCCCCAGGGTAGGAGTTGGTTGATAAGGAATAGATGACATTGTTTTTATAGGACTCCTGAAAAAGCCCCCATTAGGTGCCCTGTGCCTAAAAGGGCCAGTTCGGTGCTCGGGCACGTTGCCAAAGGCGAAACCAGAGGCAGCTTTAGCTGATAGTGTGCGGCTAAGAGTCTGGATCTGCTCTGGGATAAAGGTTGTTGTGGTGATATGAGTGTTCCTGAAATCACTGATTTGCTCCAGTGCTTGTCGTGTTGGCAAAGTGTCAATGTCCAGAGGGGTCAAGTCAATTGACGAGGTGGAAAACTGTTTATGGGGGCTGTCGTCATCTGTGCACAAGCTATTTACACGTCTATGGAGGTGCTCCAGGTCAATTTCCTTGTCATCCTGGAGATGAAGAAAAAGAAGATAAGGTTCTCATCAGTACTAGCTTCCATGGTTAAAAAAAAAAAAAAAGTAGTTCAGCAAACATGATATGTAATTAACTGAACTTTGGGGTTTATTCACTTAACAAATATCTACTGAGCACCTAGTATGGGCCAGGCGTTGCGCTAGGTTCTGGGGGTACAAATATGACTCTGAGATAAGGTTATCTATCATAAATATTTTTCTTGCACTGAAAGTTCTCTACATGTCACATGCAACTACAAAAATAGGTGAGCAGTAGACGGGCGATTGCCTTCTGTGAGATCAGGGACAGACCAGGCAAAGTTGTACAAATAAAAAATACGGTTTTAACGACTTGCTCCCCTCCACACCTCTTCTTTCCACGTGCTTCCTCCTTTTTCAAGGTGTCTCCCTTGAATTGGATTCAAGTTGGGTTTCTGTTCTTTTCTACTATTCCCTCCTAACCTTAACTTTCCATTCTTGGCGATAAGTGATATGATATGCTAGTTCACACTGAAGTGTTAGTGACTGTTAAAGGGTTATTTCTCTTCAGGCCAGAGAGATGTGAGATTATTCAGAAAGAGCAGCATTCAACACAAGAGAATCCGTTTCTAATTGAGGGATATCATTACAATCAATACTGTGAGGTCAGTGAGACCTTTAGAGACCCCTTCAAGTCATGACCTGTGAACGACAGCTTTGGTCTAGGGCCAGGTTTATGCTAAATGGCCTCTAAATCAAAGATGCTTTGAGCTACGCTAAAAGAGTCTTAGTAAGAAGGTACTTAATAAAGGAAAAGGAAGGGAAATCTCAGATTTCTGGTGTTGAAACCAATTCATAAATCCTTTAGGATTTTCACTTAAAATGAGCATTAAAGCCCAATGTTTGAAAAATAAAACTGGCAAGAAAAAAATTATCTCTTATCAGTCATGTTTATAGCCAAGTTCAATAAATTGAATTCATAAGGATTTAAAAATACCTATTAATCATAAGAAGAGAAAATATTTATTCATAGATCTGGATAAGCTGTCATGAGTTAGAATGGAGTATGTATTTTTTTCATTGTGCTATTATAGTGCTCCTCAGTGAAAAATATTTTGATGTGCATCACTGTTTTTCCTTTTCCTTTCTCATTTCAAAATCCAATAAAAAATATCCATTAATGCAATATTATCACTGAGACTTTCAAGGGTTGAGAGATATAATTTTATGGTTCCCACAGCAACTATAATGTAGTCATCCATCAACAGATATAATAATGCAAAAACTTAATATATATAGTAATTCAAAATATAAAGAGCTTGGGGAGTCCTTAATTTCCAGATTTTTGAGAATACGAAATCTCAGCTATAATGTTGCATTAATGTGGTCTTTTGCATTGAATCACTGTAAATAGAGAAACCAGAAGCTTATTCCATAAAGAAAACACCACAATAAACCCTGCTTAATTTTTAGTTCATACTCCACTAATTTAGAATATATGATCATTGAGATAGGTAGGAAGCTAAGTTTTATCTTTGGTAAGCCAAGCTTTTCCTTATATATGCTGCTGATCATTTGCATACAAGGCGGTAGAAAGGAATTCTCAGATTACGTTAGAAAAAAATCTGTTTGAAAGAATATTAACATGTAAAAACTCATATGAATGTGAGAAGTCATTTTTATTTGTGCCCTAAAGCGGATCTTCTCAGGATTCGCTCTAACCATCAGTTAGCCAAAGTCTAGCTACAGAAAGTTTAAAATTGTCCTTTGAAACTATCCAGCAGATCAAATCATGCAGCAAATTCAGGTCGTTCTCCATTTCAATTTGTGAAGCTTTAGTGAATGAATATGATTTCATTATTAAAAAAATTTCACCTTTTTGGTCCAGTAGAAAAAAAGGTAAGTTAATCGAGCTATTTATTTTAACATCATATTTTCTCTGCTAATTTGTAAGTTCTATGATTTTTGATGAAAACAAGGCACATGCCACTTTCAAAGAGATATTATGTGTAACTCTGCAATTATTCTTTCAGACCTCTGAAAAAATTTTAATTTTATTTTATTAAAAATTTAATTCTAGATGATTCCGTTCTATGGATTTATTAAGCTTAGAGCCATCAAAGAGCTAAAAACATATGACCCCTTCTATAGGTCTACATACAGATAGAGGGAAGGAGCCACTGGGGGTAAAGAGACAAATTCTGATTATTTTCCTACGGCATTGTATTTCTTAGGCGGAATCTTAGAGATACAAGTAATTTACCTGTAAGTTAAACAACTTATTGGAATAAGATGACAAGCATCTTTGTGAACTGGTCAAGGGAATCACAGCCTTTAAGAAAATCACTGAATGAAAGTCTACCCTGAGATTTGGCAGAATTTTAAAGCCCTTGATGCCATGTGAAATGATCAGTCTTTTCAAACTCTGCAAATCTCTTCTCCATTTATCTGGGATGTCCTAAAATGGTCATTGATATTGGCATTATTGATTTTTATACTTCATCAATAATTCATTTTCAATATTCCAAGTAAGAGGAAACAAGGACCACCCCCCACCCATCATCCTCTTCCTGGTGATTACCCCCCACCCCCGGAAAGACCGCCCACTTGTTGGCTCCCCTGAGCATCTAAGTTCTCAGTCAAGTACCTCTTTTGATGGGACCCGGGAGCCTTTCCTCTTGTTCCACCACGTCTCCAGCATGGCTATGAAGCAGGAGAGGACAATTCCAGCCGCCAGGATACAAAAGACTCCTGCAAAGCTCTTTATGTCCAGGGCACCTCCCTTCTGCTTTGTGTCCACTGAGGAGTACAGGTCACACTGGCCATTCTTTGGCCACCATTTGTGCTTCAGGATGTCCATGTCACCGTTCTGCTGAAGCTCCAGGATCCTTGGGAATAAGGACACAGCCATGTGTTAGTGCAGACCTCGTTACTGCTTCGGTCCACAACACATCCATTTATAACCCCACCGCTGAAGGATGGTGGCTGTCAGGGGGAAATGAACGTATAGATTAGCCTGCAGATGAATGCCAGGACACTGTAAATGTTATTGCTTTGATTTTAGAGACAGAGTTGTGCCACAGGCTTTCCTCTCCCTCTTCTGTACCCTCTCTTGCTCCCTCCTTCCTTCCTCTTCTTCTTCTTTTTTATTCTATAATTCTAAATATCCATCCCCCCACCCCCCACCCCACTTTGTTGCAATGTGTTTTTACAATTACATTTCAGAGGCACTGTTTTTATGTGATTTCAAGCTGCTACGGTTCTGTGTTCCCTCCCTCCATGCAGAATGACGCTCTGGATCTTAAGGCTTTTATGAGAAACGCTTTGCAGCTTAGAGCGAGATGCTGGCATAATGTCGCCCAGCATATGTTACACACAAAGAAATTCAATTAAAAAGTCTTCTATTATTTAACACAGTGTGGGGAAAAAGCCCTGGGACAAGTTTGAAGTTGATAAAATACATCATTTTTGGTTTTTCACACAACTGATGTAGTTTCCCTTTTAATGCCAAAGGGGAGAATAATCTTACCTTGGAGAACAAGAAGAAAAGTTGACCAGAGGCTTTTAGAAGTAGTTAAATTCAAATAAGAGATACCCTTCTTCATCTTCCTTCCCCCCCCCGCCCCCCCCCCCCCGAGTCTGGGGCCAACTGCAAAGCTGCAGCTTTTTTAAAGTGTGATTTTTCACAGAGGTTTTATTCTCATTTCCAAATACTCTTTAGGCTTTACCCAAGACCTGCCTAGCTCTGGCCTTCCCCCAGGTGTGTCCCCTCTCACAGGGTGAGAATGGTCAGGGCCAAGGTCATGAGCTTGTCCAGAGCATGCACTGTCCTAAGGCAACCCTAGGATTTCCCACCCAAACCATGCAGAGAGCTCCTCCAGGACCTGGGAAAACCTGTCCCACGTATTTCCTCCCGAGGGCAGATCTCACAGCTGCAAGGGCATCTCGGGTGTCTAGAGTGATGTTCAGAGAGTGTGGACTGAGTTCAGATGTAGGAGCTCAGGGGCGTACACCTTTGTGTGGGCGATCCTTCACTGTGCAGGACAGAGCGGGAGGTGGAGGGGGGGGGCCAGGGACCGACCTTCTCCCTGGGCCTCCAGGTCAGTGCAATACTCCAAGCTAGTCACAAATTAGAAACTCAGAGCTGACCTCCAAGGGGCCTGAAGGTAAAAGGATAGAACTTATTTTATCTGAGAGTTTTTAGCTCGACTTATAATTTGCACATAGTTAGCCTTAGGATATGTGAACTTATATTTCCGCTCTTGCCCTAGGTCTTGGGTTATTTGGGGAGAGACTGCTTAAAACCTTAAAGAGAAGAATGATGTCTATTCCAAAAGAGTAAATACTCTTTTGGTGGTGCATTGTCTTTTTACCCGTTCCTCATCATCCCTGTGTTGATAACAAGGAGCTAAAGGATAATGGCTAGGGGTGGGGTCAACATCCAACCTGAGTTAACATGAATAAGGCCAGTCCTAAGGGCTGTGAGGGAGAGTTGGTCTCATCCCCAGCGCCCACAGCTGACAACCTAGGATGGACATTGCACTGGAGCTTCCCTTATAACTTGGACTTCTCCTTTCTTACGATTTTGATCTGTCTAAGACTCTGTTGCTTCAGAGGGTTGCTCAAGATGTGCAATTAATTTGATTAATTGAATTTACCAAGGTGATTATGAATATTGGTGGGTTATATTTCACTCTTATTCCTGCCTCTTCTCAGACAAAGTCATTTGTATTTTCAGAATTTCTAAAAATTGTGTTCCATGGGGACACTAGTTCCTAGAGGAGCTTCTGCAAGAAAAGGGATTTGTGGCATTAACCTTGAGAAACTCCCTCTCAGAAATTCACAAAGAAGTCAGCATATTAAAGGCTCTAAGAAGACCAGTAGAAAGGAACACTTGTATGATTTTGTTTAATTTGGCATTTCCCAAAGTTATCTAACTTTCCTTCTTTTTTCATTTTTTTCTCCTATAATAATATATAGTAACAATTCATAGAGCTAGAGTTTTGAGGAATACACTTGAGAAATCGTGCCTCCATGGGGCACTGGGCTGGCTCAGTTAGTAGAGCATGAGATTCTTGATCTCAAGGTCTTGAGTTTGAGCTCCACACTGGGCATAGAGCTCACTAAGTACATACATACATACATACATACATACATGCAGAAATAGTGCCCCCAACCAAAGGAACAACTACTCATGGAAACCAGCAGCACTGTGTGGGGTATTGCACACATCTGTAACCTTTAATCACACCATCAAAATTGCTTGCTTGGCCTATCTGCAAATATATTCTAGCCATGTTGGCAAACCCATTAGCTCTTTGCCTACCTTAAGGCACTGGGTAATCAGAACACTATTGAATACCTTGAAGGGAAAATTTAGTCATCCTGAAAAAAATAATGTTCTTGGGGCCCCCGGGTAGCTCACTCAATTATGCGTCTGCCTTCGGCTCAGGCCATGATCCCAGGGTCCTGGGATTGAGCCCTGCATCAGGCTCCCTGCTCAGTGGGGAGTCTGCTTCTTCCCCTGCCTCTGACCCTCCCCCCTGCTCAAGCTCTCTCTCGATTTCTTTCTCAAATAAATAAAATCTTAAAAAAATATATTCTTAAATTCAAGATTACAGGTATACGTAGAAATAAAAGGAAACTACAGCAGCATTTGCTTAATGAGAACATATCCAGAGACAAAATGAACACCCAAATTTCCCGGCCAGCCTCCTGCTCCCCACAATATATTGGTCGATGTTTGTAGGAGAGGAAAAGTTTCCTTTCACAGCACTTATCATCATTTATAATGATTTGTCGTTCCTTGATTGCCTGTTCCCCTTTCTGGCGTGTGTATTCACCATCTTCTATCCTGCCTAACACAGAGCAGGGAAGTATTTATTGATTGAATATGCTCAATGTGGTTTTTGGTAAAAGGATGCTGCCCTGAGATTCTTTTTATTATCAGTGATGCAATTTTCTAACTTATTCCACTCCTTCTTATTCATCTATCCATTCAATAAATATTTAGAGAGTGGTCTCATCCAGTATTTTTTTGGAGGACAAAATTTATGTTAAACCACAACTGCACATGCAGCCAAAATGGCCGGGGCAATACTGCAATACCGTTTCTTTTTAATGCCCACAGTTCATGTTAATTTATTCTTTCATTCATTCCCATGTTCCTTTAGGAACCAGTGATCATCTACCCTTTCTTCTCAGTCGCATCTGGTGTTACAACGTGTCCCTATCATTTCTATACCTGAAAAATGATTTGGCTTTAAGAATGATCATTGAGGTATACACACATACTCTATGACACCCATTTTGATGTTAACAGGAGAAAAGGGCCTTAAATCCAAAGAATTCGTTTAGTTGTAGAACTTTTAGGTTCAGCAAGCAAGGGGGTAGGAGTTACTGTGGTGAAAGAGCGAGCAGACTTCTCTATTTGCCCTCACACCACAAAGATGACTTTATGCATGGTCGACCTCAGAAAGCACAGATAATGGAAGCGTTGCATGCCCCCCACCCCCCGCTCCTTTTGGGAGACAGGCAGAACAACTAGATCGTAGGATCCCTCAGTCAAGCTCTGAGTAGCCCACAATAGAGTCTAGGAATACAGGGTGGGTGGAACAGAAGTGTTGGAAGGGAATGAAAGTATTTTCTAAGCTCAGAGTTCTGCCATAAATTTTTGCTGCAGAATTTAATGCTCCTGGAAATTCCATTAGAAAAGTGTCACTACACCTTCCTTTTTCTATTTAACAAAAACCTATTAAGGTATTAGATAAAGGAAGCTTAGTAAAATCTAATGCACTGCCTTAAAGACAAATTGGATGAACCCTTATATAATAAATGAGGAGATAGATATATATATACATATATATGTATATATATAGTGTTCAAAAGCACTGGCATCTTTAAATGAAACTTGGATCATACCTAAAGGAAAGTTTTGTATTTTAATTATGAGGAGCACTGATGTGTGTGTAACACTGCAAGAATCTAGTTGCACAATTCTTAATGTGTGCAGATTTTTAGTTCCACGGAATGATTGTTTTTGCTGTATTTGCAACTTCCACAAGATGGCAGTCTTTGCTCACGGAGAGCAATGTGTTCCTGCCGTTAGGTGAAGTGGTGGGTCTGAAGGGGTTCAAGTACAAACTTCTTGGTGCTGTAAACAAACTATTAGAAAGAAAGTTGGACGTTAGGCCTTTATGAACAATTGGATGAGTGAAACCTCTTCTGGGAGTGTTGTCAGAAAAATTCCTGCCATTTTTACTCCAGAGTGATGAGAGCAATATTTAGCACTTTTGAGAGTCGTCATGGTGAAAATTCATGAAGCCATAAACAAAAGCACCTCAATCGCTACTTGGCACTTAGGCTACTACAACTCGAAAGCTAGAATTATTATTATCAGCATGTGTGACAACCATTCTTTCTTTGGACCTGTTCTGGTACATATTTCTTAAAGGAGAGTTATATTCCCAGATGAATCAGTGAATGATTGATTCACTGACAAGAACATTGCATTTCCTTTTTCTGTCCAAAAGTATTAAAACATTTGTCATCCCATTGAACAGAAAAACCTTAGCAGTCCATAAAACCTAGCTTCAACTTGAAAATGGCTAATAGATCAATTCTGCATGCACTGAATTCTTTATTGATATAAATGAGCAAATTTCAGGGAAAGTGAGTAGGGAAGCAGAAGATCCTTCTTTCATATTCAAATAAAAATATTCAACAAGTTTGAGGTGTTCATCTTGAAAAGCTTTTTACTTACTTTGAAGATAAAACAACCTCATCCATGTGTGAGAATTACACTAATTATTGATCGCTTACCATTCTTCATCACTGCTCTGGAAATTGACTTTCAGATTAATTTATTTATAACAAAACAGGTTGCTGAAAGATGAATGCAAATTTCTGATCCGACATAGGCAACTTTGATTTCGCCTTTAAATACTAATGCAGTCTATAGATTCTTTTCTAATTTTCTTACCCTTAGGTAAATCTCTGCTGAACTGTAAAAACGATACTGGTTAAACTGAGAAAAATGATACCTGACTCTGATTCTTTCTTCTGGGAACAAATCTAGAGGTAATCAGAGAGTTCAAACACTTAAGTACAGGAATTTTTCTTTTCGGGCCACATATGTAGGAGCTCCTGTGACTCTTTCTGCAATTGGAATTTTCTCCCCACATTCTCAGAAGCATCAACTACTAGAATGGAAATGACAGAAGACATCATCGAATCTCTCCACTCCCCCCTCCACTCATTCTATGGATGAGAAATGGAATCATATACGACAATAATTCTCCCGAATGATCCCATTCAACTCACAAAAAATAATTTATATAGCTCATTGGGGTAGCCTGAGGAGAACGTCAGGGGGCTCCCGCCACCCAGGCTCTGCCTTGGCTGCTTTGAGGGCTGAAGGAACCAATATTTAGGCGATATTCTAGTACCTCATCTAAGATACATCAGTTGGGAAGTGCTGTTGTAGAGACGAGATGACTTTTTTAGTGACTAACGGAGTAAATTGTCGAGTTAGGGCTAGAATTCAGTTCTGTCTTCCAACACATTCCCCCATTACCCTACACAGCCTCTAATAAGTAACTACTTAGAGAAGAGCTCTCTCTTAATTTCAGAGATTTGTTAGATCCTGAGTAAAACTGTCATCAGTAGGTTTCTTCTAAACCAAACAATGTAATTGTAGAGTGATGGCAAATTTATTCATACTACAATTTGGGTGTGCAAAGAAAATGTAGTTTTTTTCCATAACTTAATTGATCTTCTTCAGGAGGACTGGGCCGGCTGAGTGGTGGGAACAAAACTAAAATTAGCTCACTATGATTTAAAATTTAATATGATCTAATAATTTAACATGTCTCTAGCTTTAGCTCAAGAATTATTCAATCCTTAAGATCCCTCCCCTTTTCCTTGCTTTTTTCCAAGATGGCGCCAGAATTTATAAAGGGTATTATACCTCCTACATTGAAGTAGAGGGCTGTAAGGGGAGTCTGTAAGGGGAGGCTGGCAGGGAGGGACCTGGCTACTTCTTGCTGGTCCCTGGATGGCTCTGACAGCTCTCCTTTTATGTGTGATGGGTTCAGCCCTTAGATATTGATTGGTGACTATTGCTGAAGTGGGCAGAGGCTTTAAGTCCCTAATATTAGCTAAGGTCTTTCTTTGCTCCCCTAGGGCTTGTAGGCTCCTCTCTGTTGACCTCTGGGACACTCTACGCCTTTCTCAGCTTCTGCCATTTTCTTCATTCAGCCCCTGGCTATTCCTCAGCCTTCAGGTACTACTGTGTTGTCACCTTATCACTGCAGAGGGCTCCAAAAGTTGTCCAAGTGCTCTAACTCAGCATTCACACCACATGGGAGTCAGAGAGGCCTGGGACTAAAGATTGAGCCTTCGCTTTTTCCTGACTGTGCAGCTCTGACTTCTGTCTTCTCTCCTGGGACAGAGCCTGGTGTGCCCACAGAATTCCCCTCAGAGACCTTAACAGTAAGGGAAGTATCACGGCCTCTACCCCGCGTGTGCATTCCAGTCTAGCCAACGCCCCATCACCTGCCCATCTCCCACCCCTTGCCCCCTGATGGAAACCACTGGCCAGAAAGAGGCACAGCTTTCCTTTTCTCTCCTGGATATCCCTCTTACATTCAAGGCCTTCAAACTTCTTGGTCTATCACAGTGGAAGGGAATTTTAGCCACGTAATGACAGAAACTCTATGGTCTGAGACCTCCCGGCCGTTCTTCAACCTGGAAGTCCTGAGGCAGCTTGACACAGAGATTGGTGAGGATGAAAAACATCATTTTATCGTCTCAAAAACATTTATCTGATCTGTTACACGCTTATGAGTTACACATAACCCAAATTAAAAAGATATTTAAGATAGAGTCTCCTCACTTATTAATGTGTAACATCACTTAACACTGAGAAGGAAATTTGGGAATAACTGAAAAAAAGTAATTTTGACACACTGAGTGGATCTACTTTGGCCCCGAATACCCACATTATTAAATTCATTTGCTGGGTTCTCACAAAAATTTCCTCTCCATGGTTACTGAGAGAGAATTAATAATAGCATGCAGACTTTTCAGAAAAATGTCAGCTCAATAGGTTGTTCATTCATTCATCATTTCTTTCATTCTGGGCTTGGGAAATGTAGGTAAACTTGGACTGAGGCAAAAGCACTTATCAAAGGTTCCGATTTAGCATTCAATTAAGCGCAGCGGCGCTTTGACTGGCATATCTGGTATCGGGACTTCAACATCAGAGTTGTAAAAACAAATTCTATCCACTTGCTGTGAATCAGGCATCAGTGGCTTTTCTTTTCCTGAGCAAAAATGTCTTCATGATCGGTTAGTAGCATTAGATACAACAGCTATTTATTGATAACATAGAATACCTCAGTAATACCAAATAACCCAAAATAGACTAGTAGAAGCTATTTCCTTTGTTGAAATTGGACTTTTAACTAATTCTTCCAGCTAGTTGAGCCAGATGCCTGCTGTTTCAATACAGTCCCCAAAGATTACCTAAGATCTCACAGAAATGAATATGGCATTTCAAACAAGTTTACGAGTACCGTTCATTAGGCCAGAGGTTAATGAACGTTTTTGTTAAGGTCCTGATGGTTGATTTTTACAGAATGTTAAGGTCTCTGTGGCAGCTAGTCAACTGTGCCTTTGTGGTTACAGAAAGAGGTCCGAGCTGCTTTTGGCCTGCTGGCTAGCTGCTGGCTCCTTCTAGAGCCCCACAGCAAATAACTCCATGAAGTCAACAAGTTTCCATTTCACTGACAGAGATATTGGTGTTCAGAGGGCTTAAATGATTTGGCCAAAGTCACATCACTAGAAAGCATCGGAGTCTGTTTGAAAGCCAGAGATTTTGACTTCTACCCCAGCACTTTTGACCGTGTCTTAATAACACATAGTGATTAATATATAGTAATGCCTATTATTAATCTGTGTGCCTTTAAGTGAGTACAGTGATCATGTGTGGGTTTTGTATCTGATCACACTGACAACGCATCTGAGGTACACAGTGTATATTAACAACGGCAGTATAATCAGTCAAGTGAATTTTGGATTTCCTTGGTTTTCTGATTATCCTGGAATGTACGTCTAGACCTACACCCTAAGATTGGGACCATCCATGTGCCAAGAGAGACTGCCCTAATTATTTGAGATCAGGTAGGGTTTGTCTTCTGAGGTCTGTATTTGCTGAATCATTTTCTAAGTGATGGAAGCTTTATCTTCAAATCAGAGGGATATGAACAAATATTATACTAAGAAATTTCAGGCAGTGGATATGATTTACTGAGAACAGGTAAGACAATCAACTGAAACAGAAAACATGGGGTTTCTTTTACTATTTTTTTTTTAAGATTTATTTATTTATTTGAGCAAGTGAGCAGCGTGCACGTGAGAGACAGAGAGAGAGCGAGCCAGAGTGAGGGTGAAGGGTGGAGGGACTCCTGGCTGAGCAGGGAGCCTGATGTGGGGCTTGATCCCAGGAGATCATGACTTGAGCTGAAACCGAGAGTCAGACACTCAACTGACTGAGCCATCCAGATGCCCCAGTGGGATTTCTTTTAATCAAAAGATATAAAAATGTTTTTATTTATTTATTTATTTAAGATTTTATTTATTTATCTGAGAGAGAGAGAGAGAGAGAGCATGAAAGGTGAGAAGGTCAGAGTGAGAAGCAGACTCCCCATGGAGCTGGGAGCCCGATGTGGGACTCGATCTGGGACTCCGGGATCATGACCCGAGCCGAAGGCAGTCACTCAACCAACTGAGCCGCCCAGGTGCCCCTAAAAATGTTTTTAAATCATATGTGACCAGAAGTACTATAAACTAATGAAAAGTTTGTTAGGGTTGGTAAAAAACTACTATGGACGATTTATGAGAATGACAGCGTGTTGGTATGGAAGGGGTCTGGGAGATGAGATCATATTTGACTCCTGTCTAGTGAGGTGAAGTGATCTGTCCCTCTCCAGGGCAGAATCAACAGAACCGGACTTAATTATACATTTAGTTATTGCTGGAAGACTGTCGTTTGCCACAGACCTGCCTAAAAAAGGGTAGTTTCCTGTATTGCTCCAAAACTAATACCTCACTTTCAAATTTAGAAAAGATAATTCAGTAACCCCTTCATCGGTCAGATCTGCTTTTCTTGTTAAGAAAACAGCGTCCATATCCTTATGTAGAAAGTAATGTCTTCCTAAGGCATCCATTTTTCTGTGTATGGGAAATAAACTGTAAACGTTCTCCAATCTATTTCCCAAAGGAATAGCAATAGTTAAATGCATGCATAATGTCACAAAGTTTATGAAGCACTTATCAAAAACACTGCATACCATTTGATTTGCTTCTTAAAATAATCTTGTGAGGGAGGCATTATATTTTTTTTTGAGGGAGGCATTATATTGATTGATTGATTGATTGATCCTGCCACTTCTCCCCCACTCCTTATTCCTGTAAAAGGCTTAAAGAAGGCTGATGTTATTAAATTCTCATTTTAAAGCTGGGGAGATTGAGGCTAAGAGATGAAGAAAATTTCCCAAGGCCACAGGGCTGGTAATTGATCCAGCCAGCTCTCAAACCAAGGTCTTCTGGCTTCTGCACTTTTTTTTTCTTGACTACACTCTCAAGGTCTTTATTATTCCCTTTAAAAAACCCACTATAAATGGACGCTGCCTCTTCAGTTCCTGCTGCTTTATTAACAGGATTTGACTACTCAAGTTCCTTGGCTAACACGTATTCCATTGTATCCATTTACAAACATTTCACTTTGTGTAACACATCCTGATGTCTCCAGAGAGCCCCATGAATATCGCATAAGTTCATTAATCTCTGTGCGATTAGAATAAACGTCAGATGAATTCATTATCACGAGGCACTCAGGGGGCTTTGCCAATGTTATCAAAACAAGGCAGTGTGTTCAAAATAAGGAAGTGGTGTTTTGAAACCTTATCCTTACTCAGTGTAAGTCTACATATTTTGACGTTTCACTCTGTGATGCAAACTTCCATAGCTATCCCGCTGAAATTTTTCCTTAAACAGTAGCCCGTAAAAGGTAAATATTTATTAAATAACACTTAACTCTTTTGAAAAATGTGCATCACCTAAAATAATTTTTAGGATCAAATATTGATGAGATTTTTGTTGGCTCAAACAAAATTGCCTTGTTGGCAATAAAGTTGAAAAACATTCAACTTAATAGATGTCTCATTCTTTGACGATGAACCTCAAACTTGGTATACGAGCCCCATTCAGAATGATCCTTCTAGGTTAGAGTCAGCCCCTTCTGATCACAGGTCTTGCGATGCCTAACGGGGCAAAATCAGCCTCGTTCACAGAGAGCAATTGCTTGAAAAATCAAATTAGCAACATGATGAATCTCAAGACTTTGGTGACTAGTGAACTTTAATTATTATATATTTTATGTGTTTATGCTGGCAGTAAAAGTCAAGCACTCATTATAGAAATGGCAGACATGATCTTTCATAAAATGAGTGCTGGGCGGCAAATGACTAGATAATCAGGATAATGAAAGCAGGCCAGAAAGATGCTGGAGAGCTGAAAAGACCCTGACGATGCCTCCCACTGAGATGGAGGGCGTAATTGCAATTGGAAAGAGAACACTTTTGGTGATCTTTTAAAATGTCAGCTTCATCCTTAAGCTCAGTGTGATATTTGGGTTATAGGGTAAAGGGGAAAACTTTCCTTCTTCAGTGAGAAACTGGTAATGACCATCTTTGCTTATAGTCACTCTCAGGCAGTACAAAATCTTCTTATGCAGACCTTTCAAACATGTTTATGAAAGAAGGTCATAAAATCAAACTTATTTTGTTTAGCGTATTATACACATTTTATGAATGTTTTAATATCTTTGAGTCTGACAACTAAGCCTTAAAATAAGTGGGGTCTTGAAGTTTGTGCTATGGGTAAACGGATAAAGATTGTGATAAAGATCTTTGGCACAGTGTTAGGAGAGAGAAGATTATGGAGAAGGAAACTTTTGAATGAACACAGTTCTCAGGAACATCTGCATAAGCACTGAACTTTTTATAACTTGACTAACAGTTTAAATATGCAGAAGGAATTCATCATTCTAAGAGCTGTTATAGTGGTAGGTACTCTAAGATGAGAATTCTTTTACGAGGCAAACATCTCCTGGTTTGGAGGATATATATTGGTACCTGTTTTTAAAAAAAACCTCAGGGTCTATTTGTACTCAAGATGGTGGACAGATTCAGTGTAATTAATTAAAATTCTCGGCCAAGAGTTAGATCACTGATGATAGTAATAGTACAACTTTAGGAAAATAATTTTACGATGGTTTACCCACATTTTCATAGATGGACAGTCTGAAGTACTTTTAAAAAATTTATATTCCAACTTTCCAGGTGTATTGTATTATATTTAGTATTATTCTGACTCTGCTGGAGGGTTTCCAATTTTTTAATAAAGAGTGTTAAGACAGGGGCGCCTGGGTGGCTCAGTGGGTCAAAGCCTCTGCCTTCAGCTCAGGTCATGATCAGGGTCCTGGGATCGAGCCCTGCATTGGACTCTCTGCTCAGCAGAGCCTGCTTCCCCCTCTCTCTCTTTGCCTGCCTCTCTGCCTACTTGTGATCTCTCTCTCTCTCTCTGTCAAATAAATAAATAAATAAAATCTTTAAAAAAAAAAGAGTGTTAAGACAGTAACGTCACATAAATTTTCCTCCGAGTGACTAGACCCATACGAAAACAGAGTCTGTTCATTGTAGACATTTTAAAAGGTGAATTCATCTTTCTAATTTCTTTCCATTATGAATCTGAACAAGCCATAATGTTTCTATAAATGGGAGGAAAAAAACACCAATCATCTCTTGGATGATTATCTGTAATCTCTTTCCTGTGTAATTCCACCGTAATGTGATTATGTGTCCAGGAAGAGGCCAGACAATGAAAGGCGCCGAGCAAGACGGTCACCAAACCTTGAATTTGGAACAACGGACAGGTTAGGAACAGCGTTGTGGAGTGCATGTTACAGCTGCCTCAAAAAGAAATTTACCTGGCTAGAAAGTTGATTTTGGATTTGTAGCCTCGGAACTGTGAGAACTTAAGAGGTCTGTTGCATAGGCCTCCAGTTACTGTGTGATAGCGGCCTGCACAGACTCACACACATGGATTGTGAACCGTATGGCATGGCGACAAGTGTCATGAATTGGGTATGGCTGTCATTTGCAGGTGACTTTCCTGTCCAGCACTTTTCCTGGAATTTCTCTTCTGACCTCCTTTCTCCCTCTGGATCATGTTTGGGATAAGAGTGGTTTGAGACACAGAACCCATAGAATTTATGTGCCTTCTTCTTCCTCTCAGCAGTTAGGATGTTTTTAAAAACTAAGATACATACAAATAAAAAATTTTCCTTCTTAAGATACCACTTTATAATTTGCAAGCCATTTTATTGTCATTGTCTTACTTTTGTTACACAGTCTACAAATTAAACAAATAACCCTCTACTTTATCATTCCCTTTAATAAGCCAAGTCTTCATTTATAAACTTCATTAATTTAACTCCTGTGATGTGAAATTTCTATATCTGGGATGTTATAGTCATATTAAGAAAACATTTGCTAATAAAAACTAATTATGCAAACGAGAATGTGGGAGAGATGTTTAAACTACTTAAAAAATGAAATTGTTTTCAAGTACTTTACCTATGACAACCTGATATTGTAAACTACTGAAAGTAAACTGATAACAAGTCATTATTTACCACGGGATCTCTAAAACCTTTATTTTGAATGCTGATAGTTAGCTTTACTTTCATTGCTTAGAGCCAATCTTCATTAAAAGTGTAATACTGTCAGATGTGCAGCATTAGTTTTTAGGCTAATAACAAACACCCACCCTTTGGGCCTTTGTTAATCAGTAGGAACATAAATTTTAAATAGAATACCTGGATTCCTTAAGTAGTTAAAAGAATAAGTCTTGGAATAGAAATATTGGCTGTCTTTTTTTTTTTATGAGGCAGAAAACTAAGGTACTCTGACATAGATGGTTATTTATAAAAAAAGTTACATAATGTAGTATAAAGTAGCAGTGAGACTTATCTAACTCCATGCAGAAAAGATAATTGATGTGTTACCGCTGTATTTCACAATTTAGTTTTCCCACGCATGGGAGATATGCTGGGAATTAGTCTATTCCATCTTCTTAATGAGACTTATCTATTACCTCAGATAATGTATCTATTTTCTTCAGCCAGCAGGACTAACTGCTTACTGGAGTGAAGTTTTCAGCAATTATTAGAAAGAAAATTTACCAACAGATATAAAGGGAATAGTCTATCTTTCCATGTGTCTATGTGTCGAGATAAAATGAAATGGCATGGGTGTGCTGTTATGAAGGGGGATGTTGACTCCCAGGGTTCCCGCAGAAGCCCACGCGAGCTGCTTGCAATTTCTCCGTAATAATAGCAAGAGCTCTATGCATGGCAGTGTTTACTTACTTGATGATAGTATGGGAGGCTTCAATAACTCAGAGGAGAGGCTTGATAAAAATGGAGTGTCATTTAGTCCTGGTAACTATTGTCAGAGAGACTGTGTGGCTAGTTTCTTTATTCAGAAATAGGTCTGATGATACCATATGTGGTTACGTATGAAATGCAGGCACTTGCAAAGCCTGTTATTTCACTACTTTCCCCCAAACTTGACATAATCAGCCTTTCACATCTGTTCCAAATCTTGGTGAATTAGAAATAAAAGCAACCTAGCTAAGTTGGGGATCTGAAATATTTGTAAGAGCTTTGATGAGTAATTGTGGGAGTGCAATTTACCCATGTTTGGATAGCCAGTTATATTTTTCAGTAACTACATTGCTCAGAATATTGGTAAATTGTGAAGAATTACCTTGTATATGGCGGTCAACAATAGTGGTTACTGTGCTCTACTGGTTTCTAGATGAACAAAAAGGATAAAACCCTCTGATGAAAGTATCACTAAGATAAAACTCAAGCTTTATAGAGCAGTGTCAGTGATGGTGTTCCATATACAATACATAGGCACACTACCATAGGAACATGGGTAATGTGAGAAATAGACGCACTTTGTAGCAAAAGTAAC
Organism: Nasua narica; assembly: GCA_028533885.1. Taxonomy (NCBI): domain Eukaryota; kingdom Metazoa; phylum Chordata; class Mammalia; order Carnivora; family Procyonidae; genus Nasua; species Nasua narica. The sequence goes on along the minus strand of CM052800.1, from coordinate 68,604,481 downwards.
ATTACCCGTGTTAGCTTACTTTCTAGAAGAGACTACACTCCATGAGACTATAGTGAAGTGATATTCCTGTAGTTGTAACAAAAAAAAAAAAAAAAAAAGAGAGAGAGAGAGAGACTTATGCTTTTATCCAGGTTTTGTAGTGAGGCATGACTTGCAACATGAATCAGAGGAAATTAAAATATAAGGAGTGCTTCTAGATTCTTTGTTACATAAAGCACGAAGTGATTTCTCAGTGAGTCTCCATGATGGTCCACAGAGTTCTGGAGATCCCCCAGGATCTTTCATATATAAGAACTGGTGTAAGATGCATGTACAAGATGAGCTGGTATTGGGGTGGACATCTCTGGGGGAGTGTGCAAGAGAGAGGGGAGAGAGTGTTATTGCTTAATGTCACTGATTATAGCCTGAGACCATTGGACAGAATTACCAAGTTTCTGAATTTTTAAATTTTTTAACCTTTGGATCCCATTCTCCTTCAGTTCTGGGCAATGGTTGCCTGGAGCCATGCACATGGGAAGTATGGCAAACAGTGTCCATGGAGATGATATCTAATAATTGATGACAGGGCCCATTAGGTCTTAGCACTGCCCCCCTCCCTGCCCCCCACCCCATGACCGAGAATCAATGACAACTATTCTGTTTCTCTTCCATGATCTTCTCCTACCCTGTTAGTCTTATCATTTTCAGTTATGATAAATCAGAATATGATCCATAGAGAAAAATGAGGATACAAAGGGTAGAGAGGTACAAACCCGATATACTAAGTGTTTTACTGAGCAAAAAATAGACAAAATGAATTCTACTCACAAAACTATTTGCAAATATGCAGGTGGATGAAAGGCATCATAAAATGCGATCAAAGAGAAGTCAAAGAATGACAGTGAGGGACAAATAAGGGTTTAGGACATGTGAAGGAGAGGAAACAGTTTAAGGATTGAGTTTTTGGAAGAGAAGAGTATAGCAGTTAAGACTATGCATACAGAGTTAGACCAACGCGGGTAGAATCCTTGTTTCCTTACTTCCTGAGTATGTACTGGCGAAGTAATGTGACCCCTCTGAGCTTCATTTTTTCTAATCCAGGAAATGAAATAATACTGATCTTAAACTGTAGTGTGCATTCATCGTGCTCAGCATGATATTAAGTTCTCAATACCAGGCAGCTATTCTTATAATCACTCTAAAGACTAACATGGTGCATCCATGATGAGAGAGTAGAGTTCATTTGCTTACAGGATTCCAGTTTCTCTTTTCGGAACTGAACCCTGACATAGACAGTGGCTAAGTCCAAACCCATAGTGCTGTCTAAGGTCAAATGTCCAATCTGATAGTTTAGCCAAGAAAATAAATAGAGTGTTAGAGCATGAAGTGTTGAGATTGTGAATGAGGAAGCAGACAGCTGTGAAAAGCCTAGGAAAACAACATGAAGCTTTTAGGAGGCCAAGTCAGGGGCCAGAAGCCTTAGGAAGACTGAAGGACAGCCTCAATTTCAGTGCCATCATTTACTATCTTCTTAACCATGACCTCTCACTGACCTGGGTTTAGTTTGAGGGACAGAATACAATGCGAGGTGAGGACACGACATTCAATAGTGCTAGCTCCTTCTCCAGATTTCTTGTCAAGTTGAGACTGAGAAGGCCACTGAAGGACCTGTCACCATAGAGCAAATTCACAGCTGCCTAGGAAGCAATGCAGTCAATCACTGTCCTTCCCATGAAGGCTGCGATCAATAATGCCACAGGAGCATTTCCCCACAAGAACCAGTAACTGCAAGGAACTATGGGAGACCCATTACAACCCTGAGAATGTGATGTGGAAAAATGGGATGAATAAAAGAGTTTACTCACCAAAAAGAAAAACACAAGAAAAGCAACACTAATATATGTTTAATTATGAAACCTTACTCTCACCCCAGGGGAGTTCATGGATTTGGCAGCTAGCCACAGATCCACTGAGAGCACAATGGGTAGATTTGTTGTTATTTATGAGAACCTGACTCCTAGACGTTTCATGAGATCACATTTTAAATTTTGTACTGGGCAACAGAAACAAGGCTGTCAGATGATACTCAGAATTTACATTACTTTTATTGTGAATAACATTAAAAATCGACCTTTATTGATACTATCAGTGCATTTTTATTTCTACGAGCTTTTGGGGAGTTAAGAATGATCCTAACTCAGGTATAACCTGGACTTGGAAATTCCAGTCAGGATATTGATTGCAGCATAATGGACACTCAGTTTAATTCACCTCTCGTTTAGCCCTGTAACACATCACCATAGCAACTCTCCCACTATTCTCTACATTTCCCAAACCCTGAACTGCACTTCCACCTGTCTCATTCTTAGCAGAGGATCTTGTTGCCTACTTTATTGAGAAGATTAAGCCAATTGAAACCTGGTGGTTGTAGGATGAAGCTTCAGATTGCCTCCGGTCCCTTCATTTCCATCCCTTATGTTTTTAGAATGACATTACACTCTCTTCTACCCTAATTCTTACAAAAAGTAAGAATCTCTAACAAAAAGTAAGAATTTGTAATTCTTACAAGAAGTATTTACTCCTGGTCAAAATTAGCTTTTAACGGAAAGCCTTTATCCCCAACCACATGTAACTATTCTTGAGGTTCCCCACTTGCATGTTCATCAGAATCACTTGCATTTCCTTGGCTACAGACCAGAGATTCTTGTTTACTAGTTCAGAATCTTTGCTCCAGGGAATTCTCATCATCAAGCTGTGGTGGAACCACAGGTTTATCCATCTTTGAACTCTCTCCAGAAGTTTGCTTCTAATTTTCTAATGACTGTTTTGTTCCTTCACCCCCGTGATCTGTTTGACCTCTTCCAAGGGATTATGAGCTCCTTTGGTCAGGTAATGGTGTCGAGGATCTTTGAGTGCTCTGCAGTGCTTATTGTAATAGTTTGCACGTAGGATGAAGTCAATCAATGTGTGGAGTGAAAGTGAAAATCAATTAGTTTCAGGAGGGGAAACTAACATGTGCTCACTGGGGGCAGTAGGCAGCAATAATGCCTAGTAGTTCCCCTTAGTTCTTGAGCAGCTATCTATCTCTCCACCTGCATTACTCACTTTATGGTGATTCACTCATATAAATCTCAAAACCACCCTATGACTTTACTGACTTTATCCTTAGTCTTATATAGAGAGAGAAACCCAGGAACAAGGAAATGAAGTCGTTTGTGTAAGGCCGTACTGTTAGAGAGTATTGTTTTTTGGTTTGTTTTCTTTTTGGCAGGGAGAGGGAGAACAAAAAGCCTATCCAAAGAGACCATTGCAGAGGTTCATTAAAGAAATATTACCTAGTTTGGTAGAACGGGGGTGAGGTCGCTTTGGGAAAAGTGATCAGTGAATGTGTTATAAAGGAGGCAGCTATTTGAACTAAGGCTTTGAGATATAGAGTCTGGGTGTACAGCCATTTCAGGAGAAGGAATAGGACAGACAGAAGCATAGTGGTTGTAGGATAGAAGCTTCAGGTTGCCTCTGGTCCCTTCATCTGTTGAAGGAAGCTCAGTGCCACTAACTCTCCCTTCTCTATGTACGCAATTCCAAGAATGAGAAAAAAAGAGAGATGGACAGGTGGCTTTATGAAGCATGGAAAGGAACTGTGATTGTTTTCCCATCAGTCATGGAACTTCCATTTTCCCCTTGAAAAATCGTTCCAAACGCCCTTCTCCCTCCTTCCTAATCCATACCTTATTTTGCAAATGATCATTTCCCTCATATCCTGCAACTTTAATAAGCTGTATTTTAATTCAGTCAACCTTCTGAAAGCCCTTGTATCATAGAGGAAATGAGTACATTTTGAACACTGAAATTTAAACTTACAAAATACAACAAAAATGAAATGATCTTTAAAATCTTACCAATTTATCTGTCTCTGTTTTTGTCTCTGTCTCTCTCTCTTACACACACACACATCCACAAGGAAGGAAGAATGAAAGGTTGGCATGCCCTTTCTCACCCAATTTACCTAACCTACTTAATAGAATGAAGAAAATAATCAGGACAAAGGTAACACTTTGTGTTGAGACCAAATGTGACTCTAACTGACTATACCTGTACCTTATCCAATTTTGCTCTCGTTTACTTAACATTTATGACTTGGCAAGAATTCTTGACAACTACAATGAAATATGAAGATACAACACATTTATCACAATGATCTATGTTTTCCTTTGGGCCTTATCTCTAACATGAAAAAAAAAAAAAAGTAAGAAAAGTAATTCAGTGCTCCTCCTGGCTTGAGCCCTTATCTCTGTCAGCCTCCACATCGTGTTAGACCTTGCAAGTAGAATGGATCATTTGGCACACATTAAAGTTATTTTGGGGAGTTAAACATACTAGAAATGAAAAAACCATAGGGCGTTTTAATGGAATTATGCTTGCTATCTTATGTACCTGCCTTTAAACAAAATCTTGTTTAGATTTCTATAACCATTTAGTACCCTTAGGCATTTTTCTCACTGGCAGAAGTGGTTTTAGACTCCTGTTCAAAGACAAGTTCCAACTAATTACTCCTGGCCTCCTCCAACTCTCCAAGGAGCCATATGAATGATGCAAAGAGGTTCTTGTTCCAAAATTCTATCCTGCCTCTCACTTTGTGGAGTCTCATGGAATCTTTCTGGGTAACAAATGACCAAACAAAAACCAAAAAACAAAAAAACCCACATTCTACTGGCGTTACTGCTCACAGGGGTAATTTACATATAAAAAGATCACACATGAATTAACTGTTGACCACACTTAAAATTTATAGGGGTTTCAGAATGAATGTCCGTGCTACTTATTTGTATATTATTTACCAAGTTCTTAGATGACAACTTACTACTAGATATGGACCCACATAGCATCTCTATACAATGTCTCAATTCAGACTTAATACACTCAAATGTTTTTTAAGTGAATTTGTGATTAATTTTATAGTTCATATTTTCTTGATGATAGTAATTGATGTGTTTTTGTTTTTAATACTTCTTATACTTATTAATCCTTCTAAACATTTATCTAAATTTCCTTGAGCTGTTAAGCATCATATGCCCAAGGACACCTACTAATCCAAAAACCAATACAGCCAAATAGTCTTTTCTTTTGAGTAGAAAACATTTTCTCTGCAGCTGAAACATTAGTACTTACCTCATGGTGACACTGTGAGAATTAAGACATCCTAATTTTTTGAATGTCTTTAAGATAAATGATTTCAAATATCAGAGACTATTAATGAATTTTTCACTTGATAATAAAACAAATTAACTTTGATTATTAGTATACTATTTCTCTGAACGACTTAAAACATTTTACATATAAGACTTTAACAAACAAATATGTACAGCAATTTTCTGTGTATATAAGGTGATTAGGCTTCATAAAAAGAATAAAACTCAGTGAAACGGTGATTACCCAGTTTTCCCAAAGTGCCTTATGTGGCATAACATTCATTCAACAAGCAATTATTGAGCAGCTACTATATGCCGGGCACTCAGCTGTTGCTGGAGAACAATGACAAGAAACAGGAGATGATCCTTGCCCTCACCAATCACATAGTCCAGTGAGGCACATTGGCATTAATAAAATATTCACATGAATGTAATATTACCATGGAGAGAAGAGCTACACATGGGAGTTATTTGTAGAGTCCATAATCATGGTATTTGATGCATTCAGAAAATTACAGGGGTCAGAAGGAGATATATATGCTTTAGAATTTTCTAAGCCTTTAGAAATGACCTGCTTTTACGGTGAAACTAAACAAAGCAGAATGGAAAAAGATTTACTTACAGACAGCCATTTTTTAACTTCTGATGAAATTACATGTGCTTTGAAGCAATTCCTTTCAACTTTGTTTCAGTGGAGTAACAGGGTAAAAGTGATATAATCAGTTCTAATGAATGTCATGTCACAGTTTTGTTTTTTTTAAATAACTATGTACCTTTTGCTAGATATACTTTGAGATGGAAGAGACTCTTGTCTTCTATGGTATGCAGACATACAAAAACAAGGTAGGAGTGAAAAATATTCTCTTCCATCTCCTTGTAAAAAAAATCTGTGAATTTTTGGCAATATTTGCAAATACTTGCCTCCATCAAAGAGAATTATATTTCTTGGTGAATTTTCAAATGAGAAACAGAGTTGACCAATTAGAATAAGTTAAATGAACATAACCACTGGACCTACAAGTCCATTTTAATGACTAGACTAAGCAAGTGAAATAGCCTCATTGTGGCACAGAAAATGTCTGAAAAGAAAGTTTAAAATGATGCATTGCAACATACTAAATTGACTGGCTTCAATAATGTTCACACTAAACATAAAACAAAATTGGTATGATTGCCAAAATGCTTTGGGTCTTTTTTTTTTTTCGTTCAGTATTTGGTACTTTTTCACATTTTGGTAGTCCTATTGAGACCAAATCCAGAAGTGAAAACATGCCTTGGAATAATTCCTGAGAAATACTGAGACCCAAAGGTTCAACTGAAGTTCAAGAATTTGTAGAAAACAATGTATATTGGCTTGTACTTATTGGAAGAGTTGACTATTCTGCTTTCGTGACGAGTATTTAACCAAGTCATAAGAGCAGTCCAGCTGGTTTCCCTAAATAAAGTCTGAAATAAAGCATTCCTATGTCATAGTATTGGGGGGCTGAAACAGTCTTATGCTTTAAGAGCAGGCATTGCACTATGTTCACTTTCAAGCACAAAGCACATTGTTACACAATACATATTTGTAAAATGTTGTTAAATGAGTACTTAGTACCTGCTCCTTTCCACCATAAAATAATTTTTATGACTCATGACCTTGGGATATTGCTTGTCCTTTATTTTTTCTCAACTAAAAGATAGCTTTTAGAATATACCGAAGACCTGTATTTTACATGAAGAAATTTCTGGTTCTTTGGTATAGAATCACCTGTTGCTCATTGTTACACAGTCTGTGGTAGTTCTGTTTACCTTGGGGTTTCTTGTAGAGCTAACAGAATTAGACAATAGAGTCCCTGCTGCAAACAGGGTGAACCTAACTGGGGCCACTCCAACAAGTCTACTAACAATCATTGTTCATTTTTTTTTCCTTTGCTGAAAGAAAAATTAGCTCTCTCTTCAACAACAACGACAACAACAACAACAAAGAAAAGGAAAAAAAGAAAGAAACATAACATAACTAAAGCAATTTCAATTTTCATCTTCATTATAATTGAAAATGTAATTGTTTTCATTTTTAAACAATACATTTAATTGGATAAACTTGACTCCCTATTTAGCTTCTGAGTCAATACAAAAAAAAAAGGAAGAAAAAGGAAAAAAAGAAAAGAAAAAAGAAAGCTCAAACTGACCTAGCCCATGTTTTGTATTGTTTAAGTTCAAGTGTAGGGGTGCTTGGGTAGCTCAGTGGGTTAAAGCCTCTAACTTTGGCTCAGGTCATGATCTCAGGGTCCTGGGATCAAGCCCCACATCTGGCTTTCTGCTCAGCAGGGAGCCTGCTTCTCTCTCTCTGCCTGCCTCTCTGCCTACTTGTGATCTCTCTCTGTCTGTCAAATAAACAAATAAAAATTAAAAAAAAATTAAGTTCAAGTATAAATGTAAAGAGAAGTCCATTTCCCAAGCTTCCTAAACTCTGGTTTCCACTCAAAGGAGTATCTGCTATTGGGATTAAGGGGCTACTCACTGCCCTTTGGTAACCTTATCTCCAAAAGAAATTCCTCATGCTCAGTGACATGAACCAAATGTTGTATATTTTTATAAATGTGTATCAGCCTCTGCTCCATAATCTATTTTGTTAAACCTAGGAAATTAGAAATCTGTGGCTCAGGGAGGTATTAAACAGGAGACCACATTTTTCCTTTTATTGACTTGACTTCTATCTTTTTCCCTGAGGCTTCTAAAATCTGCTGTAATTTTACAAAGCAGATATATTTCCAACTGTCTATAAGGTCAACAATAACAATTTAAAAAGATTTATTTATTTTAGAGAGGCGAGAGAGAGAGAGAGAGAGAGAGAGAGCAGGGGGGAGGGGCAGAGTCCCAAGCACACCCTGCGCTGAGCCTGATGTGGGGTTCGATCTCACAACACTAAGATCATGACCTAAGTGGAAACCAAGAGTCGAGTGCTTGACCAACTGTGCCACCCAGATGCCCCAACAATAACATTCTCTTAAGATGAAATGTAGTTTCATTTACTTAAGATGAAATGTAGGGTTTTTTCTTCTAGAAAACTCACACTGGATCAAGCAGTTGGTAATGAAAAAATGATGATGATAATAACAGTAAAAGTTGTTGCAGCTTAGAGTTACTGAACGCTTCTGTGATACCAGTGCCGAGGGCTTTGGACACATGATTTTATTTCATCCTCAGATGACCTTATAAGAAAGTTACTAATAACATACCCATTTTACAGATGAAGGAACTGAGGCTAAGAGAAATTAGGATGCTCACTCCGTGAGGGCAGGGCTTGCGGTCTTCTCTGTTACCAGTGCCTGGATTAACACTTTGGAACCTACAAGGCACTTTGGAGTTCTCAGAAGCACTCGGTATATATTCACAGATAAGACAAATAAATGAATTAGTAGTTAGGATATATACGGGGAAAATTCAGAAAGATTCTAAGTGATGAAATTGACAATGATAAAATGTGGAGGATCAGAAATGGTAGCTATAAAAATAAACTATAAGATGGGGTGCTTGGATGGCTCAGTCAGTTAAGTGGCTGTCTTCAGCTCAGGTCGTGATCCCAGGGTCCTGAGATCGAAACTCATGTCAGGCTCCCAGTTCAGTGGAGAGTCTGCTTCTTCCTCTCTCTTTGGCTCTCCCCCTGCTTGGGCTCTCTCTTTTTCTTTTTCAAATAAATAAAATCTTAAAAAAAAAGTTGACCTTTTAAAAAATTAAAAAAAAAAAAAACACAACCTATAAAAGTAGAAACAAAGAATGCCAAATAGAGGAAATGTACACATTTCTTAATCAGTAGTTGTTTTGGACATGACTGCTCATCAGACTCACTTGGGGATCATCTTTGAAAAAAGTGGCATACATTTATGCTATAAGAAAAAAAACTGTAAAAAGGAATATATAAATTAAAAATTAAAAGTCCCACATTTCCTTTGTTTTTACTCTGCCCCAAGGCTATTTCTCAGATTTGCCCACTACTAACAGTTCAACAGTTCCACAATCACATGTGAATATATACACCACTTTTTATTTTTCATGAATAAGAATATATCATAAAACTGTTGTATGATTTGCTTATTTATTTGGTTAGTTGATTTTTTAAAATCTAAAAATAATGTATGCTATGGATATCTGTCAGTATCAACATTACATTCAACTGTATGGAAACACCATCATTTATTTAAATCATCTCCTACTGATGGACATCTAAATAGTTTTTTTAATATAACAAAACTGCAGTAAAAATCCTTGAATGTATATCTTTTTATACTTTTTCAAGTATATTGGCAAGATACATTTCTAGAAGTAAAGTTACCAGGTCTAAGGGTAAATTGTTAATACCCATTGCCAACTTCCTCCAAAAAAGCTGTAGCAATTTACGTGGGGAGCTTCTACAAAATACAGTCTCCTGGGCCTATATATATATGTCCACTGAATCAAAACCTTAGTAGGTCGTGCCTGAGAATCTCTATACATTTTAAAGCATTCCAGGTGAAATCAGTCAGGTGTGAGAACCATTGATCTAGATCATTCTCTTCTTTTTGGGCAAAGTGTGGTGGAGAAAGGAACTAAAATCAGCCTTAACATAATCAATGTAGTTTGTTGAAATTACATAATCCTGCAATTATCAACAATTAGATATGAATGATAATTTTCACTGCTTCCAAATACTTTATCTTAATTCAGGCTTATAATCACTCCTTTTGAGTCAGTAGAAGAGAAGAGAAAAATGAACTAGAGTCCAGAAGCTTAAGACAATTCAAATACAAAAAACGATGAAACCAAGATTGGAATTCAGGTCCTTAAACTTTAAATCTTCTTATCCTCCATGCCCCTCCCACTATACTTTATCGCAAAGTGGATTATCACTATATTGTTCTATCCTATTAGATATTTATGTATAATGACTCGGCAGGAAATGTGATTTTAGATTTTAAGAAGAAAGTCCAAGTATCATTTTGGGTTGTGTCTTACAGTTCTATAGAAGACAATGAGACAGCCACTTATCTGAGGCTAACAAGAGTATCAACATCTGTATCTGTTTAGATACTGTTTAGTCTCATAAGATCTGAGGTTGAGACTCTAGCAACTTCAATATACAGATTGGCCCTGATAATATTTTTAAGTCTTTTTCTTTTTTCCTTTTTTTTTTTAAGTAATTTCTACATCTAATATGGGACTCAAACTTATAAATCCGAGATCAAGAGTCACATGCTCTACAGACTAAGCCAGTCAGGTGCTCCTCTAAGTCTTTAATTCTTAAAGATAAATGATTGGGATCATAGAAATGGCCAAAGAAAATGGCTCCTCTACATGGATTAGAGAACTAAGCTTAACCAGAATGCACAGAATGAGGGGGCCAGCTCCCCATAGGTCCCCAGGACTCTGCCTCGCTTATTGGAAGGTGGGGCTGCTGTCCTGGGCTCAGAAGTATTTCAGTCAACAAAACCTCAATCAAGAGTAATTTAAAACTTACCTTTCAAGGAAATTCCGGCCTGAACAAAGAGTAGAATGGCATTTTTCTGAAGGTGAATTTTATACAGTTATTATTACTCTTAAATGAAATAGTGAACATGAGAATGGCCCTTATTTATAATGGGCTTAGAATTAGGAAAACAATCAGATCAACCAGAAGCTGAGATCCGGGCTTACAGATACGCAGAGGAGGAAGGAACTAATATTCGTTAAACTCTTGTAATTTATTAGGCATTATAACTTAGACTGTCTGAGGTTCTTGAGTAGGGCAAGGAGGTGAGGGCAGACTGTGGCAGAGAAATGAGCCAGTATAGCCGAGGGAAAATTGAAGAAGTTTATGCAGCGTCAAACAGGGCAGGGATGGAGGCAACCACCAAAGTATTTCCTGGGGAGTGAATTTCCTGAAACATTTGTCACCAGGTGCTGCTACCTTAGGTGGGGTGGGAGAGGTGGCATCATTTTGGGGAAGAGTAACTACTTTCCTCCAAATTAGGAGTCCTTCAAAGTAGGACTGAAGTCAGAGAGGGTTAAGTGATTGCCTGGACCAGAAACAATGTGTCTAATTTGTTACTCTTTAAAAATGCCAGAGTCCCTACTCTTGGTTTAGGCTGAGGTCATGATCTTTGGTGGGGCCAGGGTGGGGGTGGGGCGTTGTGGGATGGAGCCTTGCCTCCTGCTGTGCACTTAGCCAGGAGTAGGCTTGGGGATTTCTTTCCCTCTGCTCCTCCCCCTGCTCTCTCTCTCTCTCAATCTCAAATAAATAAATCAATCTTTTTTTAAAAAAGTGATAATCCCGAGTTTCTTTTTTCTCTCTTTCAGAATTTTTTACCCTTATTGGGTGGGCCAGTCAGCAAATCTAAGTAGTGTGGGGCCTGCAGTTTGAGGAAGGTGAAATATCCTGCCTCCATGTGGAGTGAGGAGGAAAAAAAAAAAACAAATAAGATGATTTCCATATGGAGATTGCTCTTTGGACCATGAGGCTATAATTGAAGAAACTGAACCTACTTTGTGTCAGTGACCCAAATGGCAGGTGTAGCTACTAGAAGGAGATAAACAGTTTCATCATAGTGGTGTGTTAATTACAAACATATAAAGTGACAGTAAATGCCTTTGTGCAAAGAAAACATCATGGGCAATAAAGAACTACCTTGATCTTAAATAAAAGTTGTGAACTAGCTGAAGTTTCTACAGGTTTTCCACTAGGAGGCTGTGCCCCGTCCCACTCCACTGTCTTCTGAGGTGTCTTTTGTTCCTTGATTGACCCAGGCTCAGAACCTATCGATGGTTGCTCTCCTTTAGGAAAATATACCCATCCTATATCTTCAGAGCAAAAGACTCAATGAAGTGCTTTCTCTTGGGAAGCGCTTCCTTTATCCTTATTACAACTTTTTGCTGTTTTCAGCCTTCCTGCCACATTTCTCTTCCTGTCTCTGGTTCCATGTTAGAGGACTCGGTCCTTGGTCCTCAGTGTTTTTCTATTCTCTTTTCCTTCTATACTTCCTTTGTAAACACCTCATTCATTCTTATCGCTTTAAGGACCATCTACATGTTGATATATTCCAAATTTATGTTACCTGTACAGATTTCTTCTCTAAGCGCTAACTGCCCAGTGAACTCTCCATGCCATGTCCTCAGTCTAAATATATTTGCTCTTGTTCTCCAACTGGGCACATCTGCAAGTTGTCCCTTTCACTGTAAATGGAGTCTCCTTTCATCCAATTGCTTCATCCAGAACACCAAAGTCATCCTTCACTTCTTCCATCTCCACATTCTATCTATCATTGATTTATTAGGCATAAATATATTCAGCATCTATTAAATCTGCCCCTGTGTATATTTAAAATCTGTCCACTTATTCAATCTCCACAGCCTTTGCCTGGGTCAATCCATTATCAATTCCCGCCTGGATTATCACATTAGCTTTACATCTGGTCTACAAGTTTCCATTATCTCCCTCTCCACTTTGCTCTGCACACAAAATCTTGAGAGCTCTTTGCAAGTCTAAATCCTATCGTGTCATTTCCATGCTTATATCTGTTATGTGACTTCACAGTGCACTTGGCATAAAATATAAAGTCTTCAATATGAGCAACAAGCTTGTGCAATCTGACATCCTTTCTTACCAAAGTAGCCTTACCCCTCCCTCATAGCTCCCCAACTGACTTTCTACACTCTTATTACACGGGTGTAGAGGTTTGAATTTTACCATTTCTTTCCAAAGGCTTAGGGCATGCTATTTTCTCTGTGTACAATAGGTTCTCTCCACTCTTTGTTTGGCTTTTATCTATGAATCCTTCAGGTTTCAGCTCAAGGCACTTCTCTTAAAGCTCCCACCTGGAATTGACACACTCTAGTCTGTTTGTGTTTTTGGCCAAAGCAAGTCATAAACTCAGGCCACCTGGGTTTAACAGGACCGAAATGTATAATATTCCATTAGGGATATGAACCGAATATTGGTGAATATTCATACAGTCTACAACAATTAACTGCAAGAAGACTATAAAGCTGAGTGAATGTGTCAAGTGTTTTTGTTTTTTTATCGGAATCGTATCAACTAAGTGTGGGAACATTTGTGGCTTTATGTTGATAAGACACTTGATTCTATCTGAATAGTCATAGTCAATTTCAGTACATGAAAATGAGAACTAAATTATTGCTGGATAAATTAATTTTTTTTAAGATAAAATTTTTCAAAACAAAGGCCAATGGGGGCAGGGAAACATTAATAAATGTGACTTTGCAGGGTGAAATTTAGTAATTACTGAACTAAATAATAGGAAACATTTAATTAATTTTTAATATGCTAATAGAAATTCAAATATTTACATGTGAACTGCTGGTGATAATGCTATTAGTATTTCTGTCTAAATCAAATCTAGTGGTGAAGGTTTAAGAGGTAGAAGGCAGTCATGACATACCATTCTGTCCCTTATATCTACATATACGGAAAAAAATACATATATAGAAAATATGTATCTATCTTGAAGGTTATAGAAAGTCACTTTTCACAAAATCTCTGGCATCTTAAAAAGTTCTTTGCAGAAATTTTCAGGCAGATAACGTTATAAAGTTCCCATTTTACTTGGAAATATAATTGTAGCCAAAATAGTATCTCTCTAAAGGGAAATAACATTTTTTGGGCCTTTACTATGACCTCACATATAAAATTCTCCAAATAACCCCAAGAAATCACATTATTAACTCCGTTTTTCAGCTAAGGATCATTAGGTGTTGAGAAATTAAGTACGTGCCTAAAGCTACTAAAGCCACACAAACTGGTAAATGGCAGGGTAAGGATATAACCCCAAATTTGTCTGGCTCCAAGGCTCAACCTGTTACTTCAGTGATGATCTGGTGGCTCTTTTAAATTCCTTAAATCGAAGTCCATCCATAGTCTCTGTTTTGAGGCTCATTGGTTTTTTGTTTGTTTGTTTGTTTTGTTTTGTTTTGTTTTTAGCAAATCTAGGCAATAATAAGGATCCAGCCTATAGGTTTACCATAGATACAATTTAAAAATTAGGGCTACGCCTTCCCTTCAGGCTTTTATTTCTCTTATATTTAGTATAAGTTTCCTAAACTACTAAAAAAAAAAATCAAATATCCTTTCCATTGACAGAAAGAATCAGGTGAAAAGGGAGATAGAAATTCACTGTTATTGGGACATCTGGGTGGCTCAGTCAGTTAAGTGTCTGCCTTCAGCTCAGGTCACGATCCCAGGGCCGTGGGATTGAGCCCCTCATCAGGCTCCCTGCTCAGTGGGGAGGCTTCTCCCTTTCCCTCTGCAGCTCCCTCTGAAGTTCCTTCTGCTCTTCCCCTGCTTGTGCTCTCTGTCTGTCAAATACATAAAGAAAATCTTAAAAAAAAAGAGAAATCCACTATTATTTTAGAAGTTGCATTAGATTATCTCAAACTTTTAGCAACTACCAATATAGCTTTAAGGAGCCTAATATACGTAAATCAAACTGAAATTTGAGCCAGATAAAATCCTGCAAACCACCACACAGAGGGAGCATAGGTAACACAGTTAATGGAGATGAATGCATGGACTCAGGAACCAGAATTCCTGGTTCAAAGTCTGGCACCATTATTGTCAGTTGTGTGGCTTTGGACAGTTTCTTTTTGCCCTGATTTCCTCACTTGTAAGATGAGGATAGTAATAGAATGAATCTGCTGGGGTCCTGGGGTTGTTACAAAGATTATGAGTTAAACTTTATAGAGTCCTTAGGGCAGTGCCTATCACAAAGTAAGTGGTATATTATAGATTACTTCTTGAAAAATGAGCAATATTTCTATTAGGCCATGTTGACTCATTCATAGTTTATTATCTACTCTGTGCTAATCATTGTCATGTATAACTTTGGCCAAAAGAGGGAGCTCCAGGAACCTCTTAGAGAGGTAATTTTTGGAAGCATAATTGTAGGTGTTTAGCAAACAGAATTTTCCTCTAGGCGACCAATGCCTTTCCTCTTTTTTTTTTTTTTTTTTTTTTTAATAGAACAAATATGACCTCAGCACCCAGGTTATCCTAAATTGTAAAATGATTTTTCTACCCTCTCTTTTTCCTATTCTTTGCTGAGTTTTGTTCTTTCCATGTATAGTACACAGAATGCTAGGCACAGGTCAGTGGACGTCACCATGAACTATAACCAAAAAGAAAAGCAGAAAAAGAAAAAATTATTGTTCCTCAATACTTATTTGAGAACACAGTAACAAATTTTAAGTTTTCACTATAGTGGTCATGTGGGTTGGCCCATCCTAAACTTATTTCTCCCAAATGAGTTAATAGAGAAGAAAACATTATTTTAGGGACCAGGCAATGACAACATTGCTCTGAAGAAAATGTGCTTACGTTCTCTATGAGAATCTATCATTTAATGCCTTTTATATTTTAAATCATAATTTGATCTGGGAACATTTCCATCATTTTTATAAAGAACCCAAGTTATATTGATGAATGTAGGGAAAATTATATTTCCCAAAGAGAGAGTGTTAGTTTTTCTATACACTGTGGAGTCCTAGATAAGAAATAAAAGGACTTAAACAGATGGTGATTTTGTTTCTTCTTCCAACAGTAGATTCATTTTTTATTATTTTATTTTATTTTAAACTTTTTATTTATTTATTTGACACAGAGAGATCACAAGTAGGCAGACAGGCAGGCAGAGAGAGAGGAGGAAGCAGGCTCCCTGCTGAGCAGAAAGCCCTGAGATCATGACCTGAGCCAAAGGCAGAGGTTTAACCCACTGAGCCACCCAGGCACCCCTAGATTTAGTTTTTAAATAAAAAAAAATTACATGTGGAAAGGAAATTATTGGTTGTATATATATATGACTTTCTGCAGGTTGTCTGAAGTATTGGAGATTGAGATAATGATCAAAAGGCAAAGATTCTATCTGAATCATTAAGGCCCAAGCCTACTGAAAAACACAGAATGAACACAGTGATTGCTTTGTGTGGTTGAAGGTGTACTTAAAGAAATGGTGTCTTTGTATACTGCTTCGATCTGCTTTGTTAGAGAACAACATTCATTTTTCTTTGATTTTCTTTTATTTTTTTTCCTTCTCAACTCATCATTCAGGCTTTGCCTCTTACTGAGCCAGCAGACCTAGCTTCGATTTTGACAATGCTTGCTTCCAGTTGACAATACATCTTGAACTCAAGATGATAGGCAAGAGTATTTCATGAAGTCAGGCTTTATTGGTATTTCCAAAAGTCATATGCACCCCTGCATACTGTGGCATCATTGTACTTGGATGACTGCAGTGCAAAATGGATTGGTGGCGAAGACATGTATTTATGTTCAGTGTTGATTTTGGAGCCACACAAAATATTTTATGAAAAGCTTCAAATTTATTCTGGTACCTTCCAAAAGATAGAAGTTTTTTTGTCAGGACAAAAATAAATGGTTTGCAATTTTTTGTTGTTGTTTTTGAATCTTTCTCTGAAGTTTGCTTTAAAAAAAGATTTAGAAGATACTTTTCCTGTAGACTATCCTGACACCTTTATTTGTTACAATTTGTGTTTTCTTACCAGCCTGATACATTCTTACCACCTAGATTAAAAAAAATAAAAAATAAAAAAAGATCGGGTCATAGTCTTTTGTATGGGCTGTCAGTAATAGGATTCCCCAAGTTCATTCCTCTGATGAAACTTGGTGAATGAGTTAAAAAAAAATATATAATGTTTTGTGATTTCAAATTTAATTTTATGTGGGAGAGACTGAGGGATTTCTATGGTAGTGATTTTATGTATATTATCAAATTTTATAACATTTGATTTCATTAAGGGAAACCCAAAGCTCACCCCTGACAATCTTGCAGCGTCTAGTTCAACTTTCCTTACCTTAGCAGAAAGCAAATAATCTTACACACCTTTAAAATTAGTTTCTAAAACAGATGTGCAAATCAGGAATGAGCCTTATTTCATGACTCAAAGAAAAGAAGAGAGAGTCGAGAATGGGGAACACCGGGGTGGGAGGAGGCGGAAATCATTCATAAGGAATTTAGTTTCTTCCAGTTACAGAGCTGGGTGCTCTGATATGTGTTAAATCAACTATTCTTCCCAGCTATCCTCCGAGGGAGAACTATTATCAGTCTGTTTTACAAATTAATGCCTTGAGATTTAGTTTGAGTAGCTTGCTCACAGTTTCCCAGCAGAAAGAAACAGAGCTCTGATGCAAATCTGAAGAGGTCTTAACTCTTAAGCCTATCCACATGATTAAAGAACTTTTATAGAGAGAAGATACTTTTGGGAAAAGTTTGAAAAAAAAAAAAAAAACCCCAAAACTGCTTTTGTGCAAAGTAAAATTTAAATGGTCATAATGGCTAATGAAAATTAACTTATGGATAGGGTGGGTGAGTGCTGTGAAATATGTAAGTCTGATGATTCACAGACATGTACCCCTGGGGCAAATAATACATTATATATGTTAATAAAAAAAAAGAAAATTAACTTTGCCTCTTTCCCTGTGGGCTGGGATAGTTCTACTCTTATGTTAGCCCTATATAGACTATGTAATTCTGAAAATCTCAGAGGGAGATGATTATTTACATTGATGAGATGTACCTGATGAGATGTCCGTCTGTGATGAGATGTTGATTGAACTTGTCATACTTGGAAACTTGATGGGGGTTCTAATCTGTGGTTACTTATTGATCAGTATCGATGGTTGAAGGAACATTAAAAAGGGAAAAAAAACCCTTCAAGCTTTGAGTTTTTTGAGATATGGGGAAGTTCCTTCCCATGAATATATATTTATAAACAGGTAGACAAATAGGTAGTAGGTAGATATATAAAGATAGAGAGATCTATCTGAATGTTATTTCCTTAACAAGAATTTAAAGTAGAAAACATCCTCCTTTGTTTTAACAGGCAGGCTGCTCCAGGGAAAGTTTCTATATTAGAAACCAGTGTTGGTCTACCTTAAGAACAAGAGAGCCAGAGCATCTTTGAGGGTCTGATCGCAGGGCTCAGGTAGGAAAGCCTCTTGTTTTGGCACATGTGGGGGGATGCATGCAAAGCGGGCTAAAGGACCCACGTGCTGATTCTGCTCTGGGTATTCTTCAAGGGTATACAGAAGAATATTAAAGTGTCCATCTTACAGAAACAACATAGAGCAGAGCCTATACATAAATACATATAGCTGCATCACCTACATGTGACCAATTATTCAGAGAGATAATACTATGAAACTGAAAACAAACATTCTAGAAAACCCTCCTGGATGACAGTGGGTGGAGTAACTGCAATAAAATTTTCTCAATTTTTTGAGCAATAGTTAGTTACATTGATTTCAGCTGTACATTGAATAGAAATATGTTGTTAATGCTGCTAAGCCATCAGCATTTCTCTGCAGTTTAGTGCTATGCTTTCTCTTTTATTTGTAATTTCTCTTCTACTTTCGTTTTTTTTTTTTTTTTAAGTGGCCCCGCATGTGCACAACAAAGCAAATGTTTGCTTGGGATATGTTGTTTTCCTAGCATCATTTGGGGAAAAGGTAAGAAAAGGACATTTGTACTGCAGCAGTGTGAGAAGCTGTCCTTTTCAAAAGCATTTTTGCAATGTGGCCATTAGCTGCTGATGGAGTTGCCATGGTTATAAGAGGTCCACTGTGGGAGAAATCTTCATTTATTATCAGATTTTGACAGCAGCGGTCAGAATGCTTGATGTGGGGAAAAATAAGAACAACAACATGAAAGAGCTTTGGCCATTTTAGCCACACAAAGAGTTGAGTTATAACATTAAAAAAAAAAAAAAAATTCAATGATAAAGTCATGGGTGAGTTGAGTGCCAAGAAAAATCTTGCTTTTGAAATAAAATGTAAACAGCAGAGGCAGAAAATGATAGTCTACTGAAGAAGCAGGAAAGAACGGCAACAGGCATAAACCTACTGATTGAATGCGATTAAATAATTTCATTGTAATGGTTTGCTGCAGTTCTGCTTTCTCAGGCATTCTTTCTCATGCAAAGATCTGGGTGATCTAAGCTACAACGTTAAGGGTTACTGAGCTTCCCGTGTCTCGGTACTTGAGTACAAGGAAAAACCTTTGTACTAAAGGTACCCGAAAGCCCTGAGACTACTATTTTCACATAAAAAGTATAATAAATCCCGTTACATGGGCCTCACTATGGTGTGGATTCATATCCTCCATGGAAAGTCTATAATATGTGCATGAGCGTTCTTCTGTGGTCTTAGTGCTATGGTATGAATTTGATATGTTTGCTTCTTTGGAATAATAGCTGATTTCTCTTGATGAGGGTCAGTGTTTACAGAAAATACAGTGTGTCTCTAGTCTCAACCAAAATGCAAATATGTAATAGATCGTGTAGTATTTATCTCTGGTTGGGGCAGGACGAGAGTAGAGACCATATTCTTGCTGGATTGCTAAGTGGACAAGAGTCGGTGATGCTTCTGTCTGCAGAGCAGAGGCAAAGCTTGCTTGTTAGAGAAGGTGCACTGACAGGGATAAGGATGGTCATGGCTCAGGCTTTGAGGATAAAAGCTGGAAGATGCACAGAAAGAGGGCTGGTTGTAGTGGAGAGTGCACGGTCTGGAGGCAGCATAAGGGATGAGTGAGGGACGAGTGGAAGCCGGTCCCCCTGAAAGGAGTCTCTGGGGGCGGGCCCAGCACTTACCCAGGTGCTGCCCCTCCTGCAGGACTCAACGCCGCCATCACCTATGCTGATAACTTTTTCCACTCTGATTTTCATCGTCTTTACTCCATGGAAACTACTTTCCTGGAGTTACTAATGATTTAGTTCTTGACTGCAACAGACAGCTTTCAGGGGTGACCTTCTTGGCCTCTTCTCTGTCCGCCCAAAGGGCTGTCCCTCCCATCTCCCATGGAGTGATCACTGATGGGGCACTGCATCTATGTCAAGCCTATAGCTAGGTTTTTGTAACAACTCACGGAGTAGGCTTAGGTCAGGAAACGGATATTTAGAATTCAAGGAACTTGCTTGAAGAGTCTGGCTCCTAATGCTGTGAGTGACTTCTCAGGGCCAACCATAGGCAACTACAAAGGCTTTGCCTAGCAGGCCTGACCGAGGAGAGCTGATCTCCCCACATCAGACTTAGTGTGCAGCCAGTAGGCTGCAGTCTCTGAGGGGAGCTTCCCCCAAGGACACTGGCCCCTCCGCCTGGCCATGTTCTTTTCCGTTTTTGCATCCTTAGTGGAGGTACCCTCATTTGGGCGTTTAGTAGAGGCCTTCCTCAGGCTCCTCTGGTAGAAACCTTTAATGGAATGAAAGGAAAACTTATTTTTTCCCTACTCTAACTCACCCCTCTGTGCTTTTCCACTACTAGCCCTTTCCCTTTGTCCTCTTCCCAGCATCCCTCAGGTCCAAAAATCTACAGTAGCCTTCTATTTGTGGATCCCTCAGCAGATTTACCCCAGCAATGTCTGTGTTGATCTAGCTGATCCTTGATCAGTGTGCCATTCCATGAGGGAAAAATGGGACGGCGCCCAGGGTATAGGGGGAGAGGGTAGTTATTTTTTCTCTTTAGCCTCTTGCTTATACAGTTGCTGTAAGCCACTTTAAAGGCTTGTCTACTTGCCTGTTACTTTCATTTCTGGTTTATTGTTTCAACTAGCTATTCCAACAACTGGCAGCTCAATTCTTTCCCACTCACTGAGCTCCTGACTATCATCTGGTTCATGCAGTAAGAACTGGAGCTAGGATTACAAGTCAGTCTGTCTGACTAAAACAATCTGAGCTCTTAATCACCCTCCAGACTGCACCATACTTCCTGAGAAAGTTTTCTGAATTACTTCCGTGGACTCCACATCCCTTGTTTGCCTTCAGTCTTGTACAATTTTACTCTTCCTGGAAGATTTATTCTCTCCTATGAATTTCATCATCACCTGTATACTGGGGACACTTCAAGCTTTAGCACCAGCCCTAAACTCTCTTCTGAGCTCAGAATGATAATCCAGCTACGAGATATATCTTCTTGGAGGTTCCAAAGGCAACTCGTTCATTTATTTGTTCACTCATTCATATATTTAGTAAACATTTCTTGAGTAGTTCCCATGTGCCGGGCTCTGTATTATGCCCTAGAGACAATGGTGAGTAAGAAAGCACCGTCTCTGCTGTCATAGAGCTTGCTCATACACTGATATGAAGACAGATACTGAACACAAAAATGTGTGTTTTGGGTACCAGAAATCAAAGCGCAGAGTGCAAGAGAGTGTGGACAAAAGAAGTCCCTACCCTAGCTTGGTGCTTTGGAAAATGCTTGTCTGAGAAAGTGGTACAAATAGAAGTTACCAGGAAGGGGTAGAAGTTGCCAGGAGGAGGAAAGAGTGTTCCAGGCAGCAGAATGGGAGTGGAGAAAATACAGTTGCATTACAGAGATGATGTGATTCTGGCAATATCTGGAAATCCAGAAGTCTTTTTTATTTTTTTCCTAAACGCTAGCTTGAATGGATAGGTTTTCAGCCTTGTCTCATCCTGGATCTCTAGTCCATAGACTGAAATCTACCAATAGATCTTGCTATTTTACTCAGTGGATTTTAAGCCTGTTGCTGCCTAAATGCTCTCTGCTTAAGCTCTCATACGTTCGTCCTGGGGACCCTAGAACATGTTGCAGGGATGACTTCTCCCCACTGAAAACTAGACCAATAGCAACTCTTCTATCCCCATCTGTTCCTCTCTCAGTTTCTTCTTTCCTCACCTAGGCAATTACAAGGCTTTGATGAAAGGATCGATAGACAACCCAGGATGGCCTATGGAATATAGAAATGATATATAATTTTGGATTGTTTTGATGGTTTGTGAATAATATACTTCACAAGTCAGCTATATAATCTTTTCAAAAGTAATTATTATAAAATCTTTGATACTTACCAAAGAATGTGTACAACATGAATTTAAGTTAAAAAGCATAATATATAACCACCTGTGCTCCTACCACCTGATATAAAAATTATAGGCCATCAAATCATGATTTCAGTTCTGTAAGGGAGGTTGGCTACCTCGTCTGCATTCCTTCTCACTGCAGGGATGGTCTCTACACGACATCCAGAAGATGGCAATCAAGCTTCTGCTTGAGCATTTTACTTAGCAGACATGGCTTCTTGGAAATAGCATGGGGAGGTTTAAAGTCGGGGGTGAAGGGTGTGGGGGGCGGGAATCTGCCCTTTATGAATGTTATAGAAGTTTGAGAAGTGAATTTGGATGATAGCCAAACTTTCATACGACCCATTTTGGTTCTTATTTATTTATTTATTTGACAGAGAGAGAGAGAGAGAGAGAGAGAGAGATCACAAGTAGGCAGAGAGGCAGGCAGAGAGAGGAGGGAAGCAGGCTCCCGGCTAAGCAGAGAGCCTGATGCAGGGCTCGATCCAAGGACCCCGAGATCATGACCTGAGCCGAAGGCAGAGGCTTTAACACACTGAGCCACCCAGGTGCCCCCATTTTGGTTCTTTTAAAATATATCACGTCTTCATTGTTCAACAATGACTGAAACTACTTTTAACAAGGTGGCTTATTCTAGTAATGAATGTGTTGACAGAATGTCTTGGAAGTGGTGGTAGTAAGGTTTAAAAATGGACTCTTCCTTCAAAGAGACCAGTCAAATTAAAAACACTGTGAAGATGTTTATAAAAAAGTCTTCAATTTAATTGATACTTTGATCGATTCATCACCTAACTTATAATTTTGTTGTTGTTGTTACTATAGTCTGTCCCATTGTGCTAATTTTAAAGGCTGCATGAATCATTCTGTTTGGTTCAGAAATACCACCTCGACTTGTGAAATGTGTTGAAAAAGATCTCTGATATATACATTAAAATGGTTGAGACTCAACAAAGTTTAACTGCTGTCAGTCATTGAAAACAGTCTTGGGTTTCTTGTGAGACTGCATTGAATAATGGAGCATAATCACAATGATCTGAACTTTAAAAAATGGGGAATAATAAAGGACTTGAAGTTTGCTTTACTGGCAGATCTCAGGATGCAAACATTACAACCTGTGCTCACCCTGTAAATCCCACAGGAAGACAGTTCACTGGGAGGGAGAAAACAGTTATGTTGCTCTTGCTACGGTCTGTAAACACAGAGCTTTTGAAGAGGCCTATAAACCCATCAAAAGTATCATTTATCTTGACAGCTGTAGAGATGTCAGAGATAACTTAAGTTTAAGGGGAACGCTGTCTTAAGAGATTATTATGAGGTGGTTAAACCTTCCTCTTTTTTGCCCTTTTGACTTTGAGCCACAAAGAGAGGTCACGTTTGGTTGATTCTTATGTGGCTAAACCAAATCCTGAAAGGAAAGCTTTGGTGGTTTCTCTTGCAAGCAGGGCTCATTTAATGTAAATGCATGATTTATCTTTGGTGAAGTATCCAGATACCTGATTCCAATGTATGCTAAATTCTGAGTACAGAGCCTGGTGCAGAAAAAAAGCATCTGTGACCATTTTCCTCACACTTGTTCTGTATTTACTTCTGCATTTCACTAGTTACTATTTTATTCAGAGGATGAGTAGAGGACATAGCAGAAGATAAAATTAACTTAGCAAATTACACAGGTCTTTAGCATGTTGGGTCTAAAATTTTGGCGGGGGAGGAGATTAATATAAGGTTTTTGGACCCTATTTGGACTTGACTGATACAAATCATTGTTCTCTATCCTCATTAATACTGTACCAAAAGTTGATTGAGGC
The DNA here is from genome assembly GCA_028533885.1 of Nasua narica. Classification (NCBI taxonomy): domain Eukaryota; kingdom Metazoa; phylum Chordata; class Mammalia; order Carnivora; family Procyonidae; genus Nasua; species Nasua narica. The sequence continues at coordinate 68,580,672 of CM052800.1, read as the reverse complement.
TACCTATTATTTAGGATAAGATAGAGGCCTAGCTACAACTAGGGAATGGACTTCCTGCCATGGAAAGTTCTTTTTAATGTGCTCTTTTGTCATCTCCTTGCAGTCATTTTTGCTAGGATCTGACTCTCCAAACCAACTATTAGACTTTGTTCTTTTGTATCATTAAAATCAAATGTTATACTCAAAAACCAGGTGGCCTTCCTTTTAAGAGATTTAGTTTTTAATGATCTTGTGGTAAAACAGACTTCACCAAAGAATAATATAGGATGGTAAGAAGTCAAACATGTGGTTTGGTGAATAGAGACAGCAGCTGAGAGCAGGGGGAGAAATCTGCAGTTTTGAATGAGGGAGGGAAAGAGCAGCTGAGAGCAAATGGGAAACATCAGGGAGGCAATCAGACTACACAGGAATGTCCAGGAAAAAAAGCTTTTTCTGTCCACTGGAACTACCTACAACATACTTAAAAGACACTTTTGTGTCTTATCCAGATCATTAGAACCACATGGGAGGTATCTCAGGTAGTATTTGTTTTTAGGTCTACTGATGGATGAGTATGATGTCCTCATTAAAATTGTGTCTGTTAAATGTATGGTAAAACTACATCTCATGGTAGAACCTTAATCTCCTTATGGATCTGACTGATACTTTATAATTCTTCACTGCCTGAAGATGTATAATAACACAGCCCTGTGAGAGGAACTATCCCTATTGTGAATGGAGAATGAAAATCCAAAATACCATAATAGCTGTGATATGGGTGAGGAAAAAATATTTGCCTCATTTATAAACAGACTAGACTTTGGAGAAATCAGCAGTCTCTCACATTAAAAATAAATAAATCTCTTGGATTGAAATAAATTCTACCATTGTCTTCTGGTTTTATTCTAACCTAAGACTGGGAAAAGACAACTTGTCACAACTGCGCAGTAGCTTAATCCACATAAATTTGGATCACATTCTTCTATCTTGTCAAACTTATAAGATTGGGTTGAGTAGGTTCAACTCAATATAAACAGAATTTAGTTAGATCTACATAGAGGAAAATAAATCTAAAGCATTCTTCTCTTTATTAAGTGCTTATGTTAATCTGAAATATTTGCAATGTATTCTGAAAGTTGAAAACTGGGAAAGAAAAAATATTACATAGCTGAATGGAATTGTCATATTCTTCTTCAACCTTATATAAATATTATCATCTGAAGGCTTTCAATGAGTTTTTATATTTCCTCACTTAATCTTCCATGATCAGCTATGATTTATCTTTGGCACAAGGTCAATTTGATGCATGAAAAGCTTGGGTAACCTTCTATGAATTTTTAAGAGTTATGAATGGGGCTGAGAATAGATTCATAGAATTTGAGAACCAGAAAGGATGTTAGTCAGATGGAAGTATTAGAGAGAGTGAGTGACTTGGCCATCATTTTAACGCAGGCTCTGAGCAGTGGAACCTGTGTCCTACTCCCAGCTTTGTGGTTTATCCTGTGTACCGCCTTGACTCCTACCGCGATCTGTTTTTAAGAATTCAGTCTATGACCATGACCAGTCGTCTTAGTTTTTGTTGATTGACTATGAAGCATAAATTGAAACTAAAATTTGTGCCTGGAATTCCAAAATTTTCCAGTAATTATTTCCTGAGTACCTACTCTGAATCAGGGCTGTTCTAAATGCTTTGGATGAATAAATAAATAGAGAAAATGTGCTGCTTTCATGGAACTTAGAGTGAAATTGAAGCAAACTCTGCCATCCAGGAAGGTATCCTTGGCTTTTCTTAAAATGCACTAACTTAAGATTTCTGACAACTCAATTCCTAGAACTTGTCCTGAGCATGGAGTACTGCTCAACAGTTGCTATTTTATTCAAAATGGCTACTCTCAGTGGTCTGACTGAGCTGTTCCTCAACTAACATAGAACCACTGGTAGAATTCTAAAATGTCTCTTCCTTCTCCATGTACAAGCATCACTGAAAATGTCATTTGGTCTCCATAACTCTAATCATGAGGCATGGAAATGCATACAGGTGGACACATATAAGCCCGCATCTATATGTGTTTTATTCTGAAATTTTATAGAAGACTTTCTTGGGTCAAATACCAGGCCCTGTGCTTCTGAAACACTTTTTTACTTATTTTAACAATCATCATATTTTTCTTAGATTGTACAATCACTTGCATATATATATCTGTCTCTTACTCTATAATTATAACTCCCTCAAGATAGCAAGTAGGAATGCCCAGAATGTTCTCATTGAATTATGGTTGAATTGTTTTAACCTTTTAACTGTCTTTCATTCTAACAACCACAAAATAACTTTTTAGAATTCCTTATCCCAGCATTTGGTTCTATAATCATAATAAGTCACTTTTTCAACGACATTTTCTGGCTAGAATATATAATTGGAATTAGGAGCCCAAACACTGCACACCAGATAGAACATATAATTATTATGATCTTAAGTGTATATGCTTGTGAATATGGACAGAAATAGACACAGAAAAACGAAAACAATTGTGTCAGGGAGGTAGGAAAATGACAGACTTTTTTCCTTCAAATTTCTTTGAACACTATGGCAAATTTATTTTTAAAAGATAGCATAACAGTGTTTAAACAGTGCTCACGAGGAGAATGCAAGGGCTCTGAAGGGCTCAGTTTCAATTTTTCACTAGTTGGTTTTCTAAAAAACCTATTACAGCATCACTATAAGCATCAGTGAGGAGGTTATCCTTATTACATCTATTTACCCCAAAGATATTTACGACTGAAAAAGTGACAATAAGAACTGACTTCAAAAACTAAAACTGGGAAAATATACTTCCTCTTACCCTTCCATAAAGTCCCAACAGGACAAGAATGAAAAAAGAGACAGTGTTGTCATTGAATCACTTATTTTCGTATCTACATTCAATATGGCAAAAACAGAATGAATAGAAACAAAAAAGGTTTCCCATTTTAATTAGAATTTTCAAAGGAAGAGATAGGAAGAACTGACTATAAAGCTGTGCTACACAGAACACTCCTTGAATAGTTAGCAGGAAATCTTTTAATTACTGAGGCTGATAAAGCACTTTGCAAAGCCTCCTTTATCTAGTTGAGATGGAATGGTTTTCACTGCACACTTCTTAAGTAGAGGTAAAAAGAACTTCATTTTTATTTTGACCCCAACTAGATTTTATTAGTCATGATCTAAAGGAAAGAATTTACATTGATTTGGCAATCTTTTCATTGAATACATTTATAAAGTTCTGTTGTGTCTATGTAAATTACTGAGTTTGAGCCATATCTTTTAAATTCCTATTGAAATTGAAGAGAAATTCAGTAGATAGAAGGCATAGTAGGAAGACGAGTAATAGAGAAGGAGGGGGAGCTAACTTGTTAATATTTAAGTATGTACTTGATTTTTTTTTAAAGATTTTATTTATTTATTTGAGAGAGAGAGAGAGAAAGTGAGAGAGCATGACAGGAGAGAAGGTCAGAGGGAGAAGCGGACTCCCCACAGAGCTGGAAGCCCGATGTGGGACTCGATCCTGGAACTCCAGGATCATGATCTGAGCCGAAGGCAGTTGCTTAACCAACTGAGCCACTCAGGTGCCCCTATGTACTTGATTTTTAAAAGATAAAACACTCATATATATTGTAAATAATGAGTGTTTTAAACAGGTAACATTTAAAAGCTGCATCAAGTATGACCAGTATAAAACTGCCCCTATTCTTATAATTATTTCGTTTTTGGCCAGAGTTGTTTAAGTGCAGAATATGTTTAATTGACAATAGTGTTGAAATATTTGCATACGTGTTTGGAATATGTTGAGTGATTTGTTCAGAGATTACCGAATAGTCACAGCTGACTCAGAGGAACATTTCTGAACTCTGGTCCCAGTTGTGTTTTGGGCCTGTAAGGATAACTCAATTTTTTTTTTTTTTTAGGATAACTCAATTTTAATAGGTAATTCCTTTAGAAATACCTAGCAATGCTCAGCATAATTTTTCTCTTCATTTTCTCATCTCTTATTCCTAATGCACGTGTGTGTATAAAGTTCTGTCTTATGTACACATATTTAACTCCTGTAGACCCAAGTATATGCATACTTGAATAACTAACTATACAGAATTGCGTAGTATATGTGCATGGGCACATGTTTAAGAAGGGAGAAGGTTGAAAAAAATGGCAAGACATATGAATACCAACATAGATTGAGGATTCGGTATTAACTTAAAAAAATACATAGATGCAGAAAATGGAATCGTGTGGAGGGGTAGAGAAAGTTAAACAAGAGCTTTGAGTGAAAATTTCAATCCGAGTGTACAGGAACTGTTTACCAGATTGGCTCTTGAGTCTTGTAAAGTAAAACAGAGTAAACCTCTTATTTGAAGGTTTACCTTTCTCTACTGTCTTTCTGGGTAGCCCTGTCTAAAATAGGACCCTTCTTGTCACTCTCTTTCCCATTACTTTGCTTATTTTTCTTACTACCTAACATTATATAACACATTCATTTTACTTCTTTTTTTACTTCTCTGGAGCACATAAACCCAACAGTGTGTGTATTTTATTTTATTTTATTTTATTTTATTTTATTTTATTTTATTTTATTTTATTTTTTTAAAGATTTTATTTATTTTGAGAGAGAGAGAAGAATAGAGAGAGTGAGCAAGGGGGAGAGGCAGAGGCAGAGGGAGAAGCAGATTCCCTGCTTAGCAGGGAGCCCATTGTGGGACTCGATCCTAGGACCCTAGGATCATGACCTGAGCTGAAGGCAGACACTTAACGAAGTGAGCCACCCAGGCACCCCACCAGTGTGTGGATTTTGTATCTCTTTTTCACCGTTTTGTGGTACCTACCATTTAGAACAATGACTGGGAAATAGTAGGTACTGATTAAGTATGTTGAATGAATGAACGAATAAGTAAATGAATCCTATATCTAAAATCTCAGTTTGTTAGAGTTATGCAGGCCACTTCAACTTCCCAGCTATTTTTTAAAAAGAAGGAAATGAAAAAGAAGCAGCACTATCAAGGAGAGGATTTAAAATGTCCATGACAGAGATCCCAGAAGTCCAGAAACATTAATGTGCTCCAGGCTAGAGGTAAGTAACTGGTTTGAAATGAACTTCTATTTTTTATGGAAAAGGAAAAGATTATTGCACACTCTAATTCAAATCTAAAGAAGTAATGGCCTTGGAATCATCAGAGAATCTTTCTAGCCTTATTAAAAACTCGAGGTCTGAGAAATTGATGCAATTTTAATCTCAAAACTTTTGATTACTAAAATGAACTTTGTTTATGTGTCAATTGAAGAAGTAAGAAGTCACCTAATAGTCACTTATTTTCAACTAGGGAACTAGTTGGAACTAGCGGAACTAGTGGAATAATAGTGGAACTAAGTTATAGTTTTAAGTAAGAGATGGTTTATTACATCCTTGTGAAGTTGATAATTTTGGTGGGGAAGCAGGGTGAAACTAAGAATTAAACAAGTAATTACATGAAAAATCAATTATTTAAAATCATTTTAAATTCTAAGGAGGAAAATTACAGGGGGTTATAGCACATATAACAGTGGGCTATATAACTCAGTGGTAATGGTCAAGACATTCTGCAAATGACATTTAAGTGGAGATATAACCTGTACTTTAAAAAAGTGATAGGATAATTTATTATCTATATGGTAGCAACTTAAAATTGGATCGCTACCTCACACCACATACAAAAACAGGTTCTAAGTAAAGATCAGATGTGGAAAACAACAATAAGACTATTGAGAAGAAATATTTGGGATAGGAGAGCAGTTCTTAAACAAGACACAACAAATACAAACTATACATGAAAAGGTTGATAAATTCAATAAAAAATGACAATAAAATTAGAACTTCTGTGCATGGAAAGATATTATGAAAGAAATGAAAAGTTAAACCACAAAATGGTGGGAGATATTTGCAACACATTGAAACAACAAAGGAACAGTATCTCTAAAATATGAAAACAACTCTTTTCACGGGGAAATAAGAAAGTAACTCAGTATAAAAATAGGTTCAGTTATTAAGCAATTCACCATAGAGAAACCCCAAATGGAAAAAATAACATGAAAATATGCTCAATCTCAGAAAAAACTCCAAAAAGTTCAGTGACACATTTTTTTTCATTTCCATGTTATTTAATAGAAATTCAAAAGTATGATACTAGCAAGTATTAGTGAAAATGTATGGCTTTCCCCTCAGCACCTTGAGTTCTTTGTTCAAATATCACTTTCTCAGTGCAGTTTTCTCTCATCTCTCTGTTTAGAATTGCATTTCTCAACCTAGCATTCTCTATCCCTATTTCTTGCTTTATTTTTATCTATAGCACGACTCCCATCTGATGTATCATATATTTTATTTATTTCTTTTCTACCACATTTGAATGCAAGCTCCATTTAGGCAGAAAGTCTTATATATTTGGCTTACTGTTATATACTCAGTCTCTAGAACAGTGTCTGCCACATGGGACAAAACAGGAATGAATAATACACTTCCATTAATCGCTAGAGGCACTACTTATTGATATACTTTGGGAAACTATTTGCCAATAATGTTGAAGATGTGCTTGCCATAAATTCAATGTTTCCAATTCAGGTATATTCTTTCAGATAAACTCTTGTGCACTTGCCAAAGGAGATACGTACAATACTGTTCATTTCAGCATTATGGTAATGGCAAAAAGTTGGAAGCAATACAAGAACCCATCAATCAAATTATAAGCACATTTTAATGCTACTCTACATTGGAATACTGCACAGCAGTTAATGCAAATGAACTAGATCTACTTGTATTTCAACATGGATAAATTTCAAAATCATAATGCTGAGAGGAATACACAAGTCGTAGAAATGTGCATATAGTTTGATATCAATTTGTAAAGGAACAAGATATTGTTTATGAATACATTAATAAATAGTACAAGTTTATAAACATGCATGGAAATGAAAAACACTGAATTCAGGATAGAGGTTACCTCTAGGGAGAGAAAGGAGAGGGAGTCAGGTTAGAATACAGTCAAGTCTTTTTATCTGTACTGTCTGATTTCTTAAGCAGACTGCTGAGTTGATGGATGTTTGTTATTTGATTCTCTCCACTTTTTGGATCGATCTGATAAATATATATGAGGTACCAACAACAGGACTTAAGAATGGATGGGACCAGGGAAGAGTAAGTGAATGAGATTTAGATATTCTAATTCATTCAATTTTAGGGAAACTCAATATAGAAGTATCCAAAACAGTAATCATTATGGAAAATAATTAAATGTTTTACAAAGAACTGAATGCAGGATTCCTTTAAATCTAGGCATCCTTGGTGAATGGAATCTGTTCACAAGAAGTCAGTTTATACATAATAAGTTCAATTACATTAAGCAAGATCTATCTAGAGGTCAAACCTTCTGAAATGTTTACGTTCTCAGTAATCATTTGGAGAAATAAGAATTTAATAATAAAATGTCTAATAAAGCATCAACAAGACACAGAATAACTATTCTTTGGGAATCCTCTAGTAAAGAATAAAGTTTAAAAAAAGAATAAAGTTAGTGAACTCCATATAGAAACTTTTTGTGGTTAGAAATTTAAGACCAAATTTTATGTCAGACTCCTTAATGGATCATCTAAATATTCAAGTTGCTTTCGTGGAATATAAATTAACAAAATGTCTTAAACTTGCAGAGTTTTTATATTTTTGAAAGTAAAACCCATTGAGAATTTTTATTCAGAACTTGTAAAGAGAAAAGAGTTAATAATCTTAATTTAACAAAATGATAAATTTGGAAAATTTATCTTTTCTGTGTTCAAGATAATAGACAATAATCATCATCATAGATCAAATTCCCATATTTTCTTTTTTAAATCAAATCACAAAATATAAAGTTGTTTCCTAAGCATTACTCATTCTAATCTAGAAAGTGATTTCCTGGGATAAACTGATTTTTATAAAAGGAATTACTCTGAAATGACTCCCTTGGTGACTTTCAGTTTTTATTTTTCTAGTACGTGTTCTTAAAGGGTTTGTAATTTTTTTCTTCCAGACACAACTGATTTCAAGGAAGTTCCTATGGAAATCAGATCTTAAATCTCCTCCAGATAGCACTGCAAGCTTTAGTTCTAAGACCATTCATACTCTTTCAGAAATTAAGTTCTTGATCACAGATCATTCCTTTTCTAATTTTCCTGGTACACGGAAGTAGAGAAGGCATGCGGTATCCCTGCTCAATGTAGCAAGGGATAAAATATATTTAATACCAATCAAATTACTTTTTATTTCTTGTTCCTCTTAGCATGCATTCACTGAAGGAAGCTTCCTTTACTGGGGATAAGTTTATATCTAAATGTCAAAAACTATAACTCTCTGCGAAGGTTGCTTATTAAGAATTTGCTATGGTTCATTTTACAATGACACCTTCATATTCAGTGGTGTCAGCGTTTGGAACAGCAATCCAGGATCAATTCATCTTGGCATTAAAAGGAGAAGAAAAAAAAGCGAGAGAAAGAATTGGTAGCTTTACAAGAGCATATGGAGTCATTCAAAGATGAAACAGATTCATTATAGAGCACCCACGCAAGCCCCTTCCAAACCGCCCTTCCTACCCCCGTCTCAAGCTGCAGTCAGCGCTGCACTGTCAGTGTGAACTCTGAGCGCCCACAGGAATGAATACAAAGCAGCTTTAATGCCTCATTTGCTTAAGCAGCAAGACTATTTTCTATCCTTAGATCATGTGCTGAACTCTTAGATATACTTGCCCGAGGGGCATCGAGCATGGGGTGCGAAAAACAATAGAGGAGTTGCTTCAAAATGTTTTCTTCCTAGAATTATCTCCTTTAAACTTTAGTAAGCCCTTGGAAAGACAGTGTTAATGTAGCCCGCAGAGTGAATGATGAAGTACGGAATGAGCTACTCTTTGCGAGGTTACCTGTGTCGTTGACAGATTACAATGGCCATCCTTCTTATTCGGAAGTTCTCTAAGGTGAACGACAATTAGTTGGGTTAATTGAAATATTCAAGAGTGAATTCTTAATAGTGGAATTAAAGTTGCTCAGGGATTATTAATGAAAAATTAAAAAAAAAAATCCATACAGGATTGGGATAGGTTTACTTATATATGGCCATGACGCTATGTATAATATGATAATTTATATGTAGAAATCTCTCCACTTGCCAATCTAGGCAAGTCCAGGAAAAACCCACTCAATATTAGAGTCATTCAGAATGTCATACACTTAGAAAGAAGGTTCAGTTATCCACATGTAAAGTGAGACACTAGAGAATTGTAATAAGAGCATAGACTTTCAATTACCTTTGAAAAATTAAAAAAAAAAAACCTGTATACCTGATCCTGTTGATTTTCTAGAGATTTGCTGCTGAAAATCTCTTATCTCCACTGTATTATAAATTTCTGCCTGATATATTGAGTACAGTAAAATGAGGACTTATGTCTAGAAAGTCACTGAATGTGAGTTGGTGAGAAGGCTAGGTTCTGAGCAGATATATCACACTTTAGATTGCATTCTGAGTGTATATTAATAATGTTGTACTCCTGGTTCACACCAGTCTGTAGCACATCAAAAGAGAGAAAGTCTGAATATCATGTACTGTCTTGAACTTTACATAATTAATTATAACCAATTTTTAAGAAAAATTATTTACATAAGACACAAAAGCCTTCTTCATTTCTTCACCTTTTCATTATTCCAGGATAATGGAATACTTTACTTCTCACACCCAGGGTTTCCACTTTCAGAGTTACATTACCACACAGCTAAACGCAGCAGTGTAAAGGGCTGTGGCTTAGGAAAACCTGGGTTTTAATTCCAGCTTCTTCAACTGACCAGCTATGTGACATTTGGGCGAGCAACCTGGCCATTTTGAGACTCAGGTTTTCATTTGCAAAAGATAGGCAGTAATGTCTTACGGGACTCTCCTGACGAATCAATGTCCTGCACAGTTCTTGCACAAGTGCTCAGCTCCTGTTTCCTTCTCAGAATTTCACTTGAGAGAACATATCCATCTCCCTCCTTAAAGGTAGCAAATACCCTTAATTAACCCATAAAAATGGTTACATCAATGCCTTAAAGAGATTTTATTTATTTATTTATTTGAGAGAGAGTGCATGCGAGAGGGAGGGAGTGGGGGGGAAGAGCAGATGGGGAGAGAAAGAAAATCAAGCAGATTCCCTGCTTAGCCCACAATCTGAGGCAGGGCTCAATCCCAAGACCCAAGATGAAACCAAGAGTCGGTTGCTCAACTGACTGTGCCATCCAGGCGCCCCCAAAATGGTTATATCATGATTAACAATTTAATTAATTTTGACATGTCCAAATTGTATGCTAGCTATTGAATTGTCTTTATTTCACCCAAACTATCGGACTCATTCCAAATGCTTTAACTGGATTTTCTTTGATCTAAACTTATATATATATTTTTAAAAATTAATTCTCTTTACAATTGTTTTGTAAGTGGGCTTCTCAAATACTTCTTGCAATGACTGTATGTCTTGCAATACTTTCAAGTATTTATTGCAGTATTTCTTATAATACAATGTTTCTTCATTGATGCTGCATTAATAATAATAAATGACAGTAATAATAGTAATAGATATTGACAAGTTGATAATGGTGACAGGTGTTGACAAATTGATAAGCTAATATTCACATGAGGGTCACTCTATTTATCACTGTACCTCCTTTCTTATGTAATTTTCATAACAACCACAAAAGTAAAAGCTCTTATGGTCCTTATTTGCGAGTGAGGGAATTAAGCCTTCCAAAGCCTTGGGACTCTAAAAACTTCCCTACAGTCACATAACAAGTGGCAGAACAAGGACTTGTACCCAGCTTTGTTTGCCACTGAAGTATTTGCTGTTGACTGATTATGTCAAATTATTTCTGTTAAATAGGATTCTTTTAGCAGATAGTTTGCGATCCTTAAATAACCTAGTGATGAGTACTTTTGTTGTTAAACAGAGTAACACAAACTTCCTTAAACATCAAACACAGTAACACAAACTTCCTTAAACGTTAAACAGAAACTTTAAAATGAAAAACTGAAATTTAGCTTATTCTTAATGAGATTGGAATTTGCTGTGATTTAACATTGCAACATTTTATAATGTTAGTCTATCATTGATTAGTCTTTAGGCATAATTTGGCTTTCTTAACAGACCTATTTCAAAACCTAAAAACAAAAGTGCCTTTTTAAAAAAAGATTTTATTTATTTGAGAGAGAGAGGGAGAGGTAGAGAGAATCTGAAGCAAACTCCGCACTGAGCGCAGAGCCTGGTGGGGCCGGATCCCATAACCGTGAGAACATGACCTGAACTGAAATCAAGAGTTGGATGCTCAACTGACTGAGCCACCCAGGTGTCCCAAAAGTGCCTTTGTTTTTAATGAAACTTCATTTCAAGTTATTATTCCAGTTCACACATTTCACTCCTTTGAGTATATATAGAACCTGTATTTACTTTTATATGTTTATTTCCATGTACTTATTATAAAAATAATAAATATAGAGTGGAGTGTCTTTTGTTTTCTTAGACACTGTGGATAAGTATGGTTTACTAAATCCTGCAGAGACAAGTTGTTGGGTTGGTCTGTTAAGAATATTACATCAGTTAAGCTTGTACATGCTTGTCTGTTAGTTACATGTACTAATTCTAAATATTGATGGGCTGTGAATATAAATATCTAATTTAACAGAATAAAAAAACCCACACATTTAGAAATGCAAAGTGATTTCTCTAATAATTTGGAAGGAGGAGACAAGAAATGATTCATATGGTAGATTATAAAAGCATATGGGAAAAAGTCGAAAAGTGAACTTGGAAAATTTGACTAATTGCTTTTCTTGGGACATGTACAAGAGAGTCATAATTAAGAGTTTTGAAAGTACAGGGACCAAAAATATTTTGTAAACTTTTATAATAAGCATAGATCTAGGATAAGTAAACATGGCAATTGTTAAAATGGAAAATAGAAGAAAGCTGTTTCTTTTTGAAGTAATTGACTCATATTCTACAACATTTGTCACCGTATCTTCCCTTTGACAGTAAATTCAAATATGAGTAGTAATTGATTTCTGGCATTGGAGAAATCCATCTTGACTTCCCATGAAAGAAGTTAGGTGCAAACGAATTCAAATTCCTGAAGTCTCAAGTGAATGTGACAGTCATTTGCTATGTCTGTCTTTTGGCTCTAGGTTATAACCTGAGTTCTTTAACATGATGTGGAGCCCATAAACTCTTTGTTGTTCATGAGAATCAGAATGATGAGCCTATCAATATACTTTCTTCAACCAGAGAGCATAAAGGATTTTAGGACTAACGGCCAACGAGCTAGGCTACTGCTCAGAAAATAATTCTTACTGATTATGGCAACAACTATTTGCTCTAATTCAGTCATGAACTCATAAAAAATACTAGAAGCACTTGTATGTGCTTTGATAAAATGGTCAGATTAAAATCTTACCTCCAAATTCCATACACCCAGTTTCTTCAAATACTGAGAATTGAGTTGCTTAATATTTGCAAAACCATTGCTCAGTCTTAAGATTCATATCTTTATTTTCTTACATGACCTGTTGTATTTTTGTTTAACAGGATGTTTAGAAAGAATAAGGCACAGTGAGTTAATGAACTCTGACATTAGTTTTTTCTTTAAAAATCCATTCTTGAATATTTATAGTGTGGAAAGAATTTTGTTTGGATGATCTCTGCATGAGCCTGTGAAGGCAGTTTTATACACAAGTAAAATATTACAATTCTGGGTATGATATATGTTGTAATAAAAGTAAAAGTTTGGAATCATAAGAAAGGGAGTCACTAATGGGGAGAGGAAAATCTTTGTGGATGAAACTGACATTTCAGGAGGACCCTGAGATATTGAGGATTTTAACAGGGGATATGGGAGAGAATTGCACATCCAGTTTCAAATTTGATATGAAAAGTGGATTTGGAATTTGGCAATTATTTGAAAGCTTTCACTAACATTTTAAGACAATTTCAGAGATTTTTTAGTCTTGTTCATTCTTCCATGTGAATGTCAGTTCAGTTTTATTCATTGTGTAAATGCCAAGGGTTGAGAAAGCTTCAAGAAGTATCACATCCTACAGCGATGTCAAATAGCATGAGTACTAGAAAGAGACTATTGAGAGAGACAATTAGGAAGTCATTTTTATTTTTGCAGACAGACATTTGAGAGGTGGTAGAAGTGATGAAGTTGGTTATTGAGGGTAGAAGAAGCTGAGTGTGAGGTGGGGGAATGGGAACAGCTCATGCCGAAGTGTAACGGTAGTTTGAAAGAGAAACCTAGCTAAGTGAAGAGAATAAATTGAGATTCAAGGTTGGAAGTGAGCAAAGACCGGCGCCAGCTGAGGTAAAGCTTGGACAATGTAGAAGGGTGGAGATGTGGTTAGCCTATAGATCGTATATAGGTTCTGCTCCATGAGTTGAGGAAAATGTCTGGCATATGTTGCCTTTAGCAATAGAATTTAGTCAGCATTAGCACAGAATGGTGATGGTTACTGATTTCTATAAAAAGCCCACCTTCAGGAAACAATGTAGAAGTATATTCTTTGTGAAATTAGAGTGTCGTCTTACAGAGGAATCTCAGTATGTTCTCTGGCTTGGAATGTGTTCAAACAGATATATATATATATCCATTTCATGGAGATTTGCAGTTACAGAGCATTTTAAATAGCCATTTTAAATAGCCATTTTAAATAACCAGTAAGAGGAAGATGGCATTAACAATTTCTTACATTTAAAGACAAGCTTAGTGGCTGGAGAGATTTAATGACTTGGAAAGGACACCTATCTAGGAAATGGCAATGTGGGCCCTTTTGTTCTCATCCAGTGCTCTCTGGCTGCCTATGGTTTGATCCCTTCTCTAGTAGCAGTCTGCTGAAGAACTGCCATACATAAATAGAGAAATAGAGGCAAAGAATGATAACATATTAATGATTTTCAGCAGAATCTAAAATGACATTACCCCATCTATAGAACATGGTTGGAGATGGGTGTACAAAGCTATCTTAATTCCATTGTCGGAATCACTACTGTTCATTTCCTTCTTCTGATTTCTCTGGCATATACAAAAACATACTTGCAGTAGTTATGTGACTTATACAGAAGAAAATGTGCATTGACAACTGGACATATATATTTTGGCTTCTTAGTTCTACACTTCTCAATATAAATTACGCTTCTTGTATTTTGATTCACTCTATTTGGATTGTGTCAATATATTGCACTCTCACACAAAGCGAGTGTTAGGTAAATTCTGTATGAATTTAAAAAAAACAGAAACTTGAGGCTGAATGCCTAATCTTGAAAATTGCATCAATGTATTTCCAACCTCTAATACGCTTCCATACCACTCAGTCAATTACCATTTTTGAAATTTCTTTGACACAAATATTTGGAGTTTGAGATCTTGGAGGTGAGCATCTCTAGATCATTACAAATTCATGATACCTAGA
>CM052800.1:68507759-68565689 GCA_028533885.1 Nasua narica | reverse complement strand
GATGCAGTACAAAGAAGGGCCACATATACCCCAATGTTGATAGCAGCAATGGCCACAATCACCAAACTGTGGAAAGAACCAAAATGCCCTTCGACAGATGAGTGGATAAGGAAGATGTGGTACATCTATACAATGGAATATTATGCCTCCATCAGAAAGGATTAATATCCAACTTTTGTATCAACATGGACGGGACTAGAAGAGATTATGCAGAGTGAAATAAATCAAGCGGAGAAAGTCAATTATCTTATGGTCTCACGTGTGGAGTATAAAGAAAGTCATGGAGGGCATCGTGAGAAGGAAGGGAAGGGTGAATGGGGGGAAACCAGAGGAGGTGATGAACCAGGAGAGACTGTGGACTCTGAGCAACAAACTGAGGGTTTTGGAGAGGAGGGGGGGGTGTGGGCGAGCCTGGTGGTGGGTATTGAGAAGGGCACGTATTGCATGGAGCACTGGGTGTGGTGCATGAACAATCAATCTTGTAACACTGAAAAAATAAAATAAACATATTTGGGGATAAAAAAAAACCCAAAAAAACAAATTCATGATACTATCATGTATGTGTGAGTACCTGAGGTGAAATGAAAAGGGAGGTCACCAGATCTAAGGAGATGAACTTTCTCTGAAGACTGTTTGATGGATCATCAACACTAATGTCATATAAAAAAATGGATGAGGAGAAAGTAAAAATTTTGATTCAGTAATATAACAATGAACTTAAGAATATGGAGGAATGTCTGGAAGGTGATAAGGACTGGGAAGAAACAGTAAAACTAGGTATTTGTATTTTAAAGTCATGGATTTCAAAAATTGTCAAAGCCAAGGAGATAAGTCAGTGGATGACTCGTAGAGGATTAGGACTGTACTTAAGAGAGCTTCAAAGAAAGAAGTGTCATATATAGGAAGTAAGCTTTTAATCCGTGTGAGGAGGTGGTAAACTTACTGAAGTGAAAGATAAAGATAGATGGGACCTCGATAATAATAAAGTAGAAGATTCCATGGGCTCTGGGGAAGAGACAAGTGAGGAAGTTGATGGGGATATGTTACAGGGAATTAGGCAGGTTTAAATGGAAACGAGCACACACCAGTGAATGGGAGAACTGTATCACAGAGAAGCAAGTTCAGTTGAGAGGGAAGGTGATGGGCTGAGCACAAAGATGGAAGATGTGTATATTGGCCGGTGAACACAAAATCAGATGTCTGGTGGATTGTTTCTTCTCTCTGTGATATTTGAATTTCAGCCCTACTCTTTTCCTTTTTGCTCCAAAGTTCCTCTTCCTTTTGACTAAATTCTTCCAGGGCTTCTCACATCTCTCTTAAGGCATTTCTAGTCTTGATCTATATAGTTCTTTGCTCTCTGTTTTCCAATCATATTTCCTGTCTTTTTTTTTTTAAATATATTTCTTGGATCCGCTGGGATTGATTATCTCTTAAAGACTGATTTATAGCTGTTTTCTACTTAACGTACATATTTAAGAAGAAGTCTTACTTTGTAGCAGGGTGGTGATTCCACAATATTTTTTTTCAGGTTCTTATGGTCCCAAAATGATTGGTTGGTCCTGTCACCATACTTGCATATTACCTTGACTAATGACAAAAAATTAAATCTCTGTTTGTTTTATAGAGCAATAGGGTATTAATAATTTGTCACAACATTACAATTTTTTTTATCATGGAACTTTAGGCACAGAAAAAACCATCTGCTACCAGTCTTAGCCTTGCACAGAACGGTATCGTTAAAAAATGTATACATTCTCCTAAAAAAATTACTTAGACTGTTTTTCTCAGCTTTTTGCTATATAAAATGAAGAGTTTTCTGGTGTCAAACACTTTAAGTAGAAAGTAAAAACAGCTCGGTAATTTTACAGAAGAACTACCCTTAGGGGCTACCTAGTTTTTGGGTCATAATTCTTCAGCTAATTTTCATTTGAGTCAAACAGATGAATCTCTGTCTTTTTGGATTCCAACATTATATTAAGAAGGTCTGGTTGGGCGAAGCAGATGTCAAAGATGTCAAACAAATGTTCAGTGTACTTAATCCAGATAGGGCTGTAAGTTATATGGTTTCTAAAAGCAACACTAATTTTGGCCTAATGAGTTTTTTTGTGTGTATGGAAGGTAATAAAAATAGGTGTCTGGCCTCAAAATATTATACATATTTGGGCCTATACTTTCAGAATTTCTTGCTAATGTAAAATCAACCTTTTGAAAACTTTCACATGCCTATTCAAAAGAAATAGGCAAACTCAGGGCCAGATGGATTGATTTGTTGAAACGTACAGCATAATGCAACAAATCTTAATTCAACTGATAATCATGAAAGAGCTGTCTAACTTATAACTGTTCTCCCTAAATGAAAAGCATCTTTTCATCATATTTATGATCACTTGTAGACAATTGTAAAGATTAATAAATGGGTTAATGAGGGCATTGGGAATTGTAATCTGTATCAGAAAACAGAGTTAACTATGGTTTAGCGAATGAGGCCAATCTGCAAAAACTGTAGTTACTGAAAAAAATAACATGTTCACTCCCTCATTCAATGAAGAAAACTCTATGAATATTTATCATGTGGAAGGTATTACTCTGCAGGATAGGAGGAGTCAAGAGCTGTAAATGTAATATGATTAAAATCAGAAATTATTTACACAATGGCTTATATGGCATGCGACTGAGTATGTGGGATTCCAAGTCCTTGAATAAAAGCTGAAAACTCAAAACAAATACAAAAATATTATTTATTTATTAAAGATTTTATTTATTTATTTGACAGAGAGGAGAGAGATCACAAGTAGGCAGAGAGGCAGGCAGAAGGAGAGGGGGAAGCAAGCTCCCTGATGAGCAGAGAGCCCGATGTGGGGCTCGATCCCAGGACCCTGAGATCATAACCATAGCAGAAGGCAGAGGATTAACCCACTGAGCCACCAAGGTGCCCCCAAATGTATTATTTAATGATCATTAAATAAAATGGCTAATGCTAAGCACTACAGATAAAAACTAAAATTTACTGAGTTCTTCTTATGCAGCTTTCTTTAGTGTGTTACATGTGCTACATTCTGAATTCTCACAATACCTCCATGCGGGAGTTTGTAGCCCCTCTTTTGGGCATGTCCTTATCATCGTAGTTTTGCATTTGCTCTTCTTTCTACTGGAGAGTTCTTAGTTATCTGTGTGGCTTGCTCCCTCACTCTCAGATCATGACTTAAACAACATCTTGGTAAGTCCTCCTTCCCTGATCCCTATTCTAAATGTGCAACCCACTCCCTAACTTTTTATCTACATTTTTTTTCTTAGTATCTATTACCTATTAACATACTGTAGGTTTTACTCATTTGTCTTCTTAGTCTTTTTATTGCCTTTCGTCCTCATTTGAGTGGATATTTTGTGAAGGTAAGAATTTTTGTCTCTTTTTTTCTTCTCTAACCACAGTTTCTAGAACAATACTGGGCATATAGTAAGTATCGGTGAATATTTGTTGAGTGAATGAATGTAGTCAGTGTAGAGGCCACTTTCCGATAATCAACTCGAACAATGGAAACCTGCATAGGGTAGAAGGGCCCACAGTGACCTCCAGCCCCCTGGCTGAATACAAACAGGCGCATTAGGCGACCCACCTCGGAATAGTCACAAGTCCTAACTTACCAATGAGTTACTTACACCTTGATACAGGTACCAAAAAAGGAAAATTCCATGTGTTCCCATATCTTCTCACCTTCCCCCTTTAACTATAGCTCCCCACTACTGCTTCCTGGCAGACAGTCTCTCCCTTGCTGTTCTGCCCGCATCTGCCTTGTGAACTTCTGTCTCCTTTCTTCTGCTTTGGGTGAATTCTTCCACCTCCTGCACCTCTGTCCTCCACCCCATGGGGCCGCCATTCAGTGGTTTGTATCTGATTGGACATCTCCACAGGCAGGGCTGTTATAATCATACACCACAGTTTACGTGTTAATAAAAATCTTTATATTTTAATATACATTTGTATTTGATATCAAGATATAAAATTATATAAGATATATCCCATACATACATTTTCATTTTAATATTCTGGGATATATATTATATAATATATATTTCATATAAGATAAGTATAATAATAAAAATGTATTATGTATCATATATTTTATTTATTTATATATATCCTCATCTTCAAATGAAAATAATGTCTAGTATGTAATATAATCATAGGCATCAAGTTCAGGAAATAACTATTAGGATTTATTTTCTATTTTAAAAAATTAAATAGTACACTTTTTTGATTCGGACATAACAATAATATCTATTACTTATTAGGGATGTAAAAATTATAATGCTAAAAATCATTGCAATGATTTTCCTTACTTATTTAATAGATGAAAATTACCAAAACTTAGCAAAATTAAATAACTTGTTTTAGTTCATAAAGCTGGGATTTGCACTTGTGTCTGTTGGTAGCCAAACCCTAATCTTCACTATAGCTTGCTACCCCCCTTGGTTTAACACTTAAAGTGTAATGAACTATAAATATACATTTTGGTTTTTTTTTTCCCTTCTGTATCCAGACCTGTTGACCACATTAAAACAAAAATAGCACGCCTATAAAATGCTTTGAATTTTCTGATGATTATCTTTTGAAGAAACAGAAAAGAAACATTTAATTATTTCATGCTCTGAGTAAAAGCTGTCCTCATCAACTTCCATTTATCAGTATTTAAAATCATCATTAAGTTAGATTTTAGATGTTTTAAAGTAGTTAAAGCACCTATGAAAACAGATATTTAGGGACAAATTAAAGATTACACCCATTTGTATTTCACATTTGAAACTAATAAAATAACTTGATATTAAATGTTATTGAACAAGTTTTTCGTAATTGGAAAAGAAATTTCACATGCTTATTAAAAGTTAAAAAAAAAAGCCAAACAGGTTAAATACATATTTCTATAAAAAGCTCTTACAAGCATACATTGTGGCATTTTTTAAATGAAGGCTTATTGTACATACTTAGCATATTCTATTGGAATGATGATCTAATTTAACTTTCCCAGTGAGAGAAAAGAGTTAAGGGCATGTATTTAGAATTGAACTTTGATGTGTCAAGCTCATTTAAATTTATGATGAGAATATTTCTTTCTGGCTCAATTGTTTACTGTTTTCCTCAAGAACTTACTCATGACAGCTCATTAGGAAAGCAATTTGCCAGTTTTTATCATTAGGCTTCAAAATGTGCAGACTTTCTGGTTTAGTAATACCTTTCTGGGAGTTTATGCTGAGATAATAGTTTGAAATTTAGGAAGAGTTTTATACACAAATGTGATCACTGCAGTGTGGTTATTTTATTTTAAGATATTTTAAATTACAGAAATAATGTATACTCCTTAAATAATGCAGAATATATAGCAAAGAATTATAGGGCTTCTTCCCAAAGCCCCTTCATCCCCACCCTTCCTCAGATGGTACTGTATCAAACTCTTTGTTTTTCATTATCCTGGAGGCATTAATTATAAGAATGTCTATTGTATACACACATATCTTTGACAAAAATGGGACCATATCATATGATCAATGACTTTTATAAAAGCATAAGGAGGATGCTTACATAAAGTTTCGTATAGCCACTGAAAGAATTGTTATAGGCTTTAAGGTGTTTGCAAAGAATTTATAACATAAAATATGATTATTCTGTGGTATTAAGAACTGCAAGATATAAAATTATATATAGAATTACAGTTATGTGTACACATATATGCATACACATTCCAGAATGAAATAAATTCAAGTATTATCAATTATTTTTGAGGTTATTGGGTAATTATTTTTGTTGTTCTGGTGTTTTTCATATTTTTCAAATTTGCAATGGTGAAACACAATGTTTAGTTAGATTTTTAAAAATATGTTAATTTAGAAAAGGGGGAGGAAGAGTTCATGTCATGTCCAGATAGTCAAAAACAAATACTTTTACTTTTTTATCCAGAATCAGAAATTCTGAATTCTAATCTTTTAAAAGAAATCCATGTGTTCTGTTTTTAAGATTACATTTATGTGAGATAACTTAATTTTGAGTTTCTTGTGCAGGGAGACAAGGAAAAAATGCTAAGTTAATGAGTCAGATTCATATTTTCATGGTCAGTTTACAGATGGGTAAAGAATCACTTGAAAACTTTTCTTAAGTTCAGGAAGACTTGGAACAATTGGACAATTACCTTTCTTATACAAACTTATTTGTTTTTCATGCATTTATCCCCAAACTATTTATTAAGTGCTTATTGTATGGCAGGTATTGTGGTGCAATTGGATTCTTTCCCAGAGGCTCCTTAAGGCAGGTCTTGATATTTTTATCTATGTATCTAACTCAACTGGTGGAAGAGAGTAGTCACCCAACAAGCATTTATTGAATGAAAGAATAAAGAATGGAAAGATCGTGTTTAATCAGCACAACAACATTATTCTATCCATCACACAGATGAGAAAACTGAGGCTAAATCACTAAGTCATGGTCTTATAGCAAGAATAAGTGATCAAATTTCTTATACTAACTCTATAGTATAACAAATTCATATGTTGAAGTCCTAACCCCTAATACCATAGAATGTGACTGTACTTGGAAATATGATCTTTAAAGAGGTAATTAAGTTAAAATGAAGTCATTAGGATGGGACTTAATCTAATGTGACTGATATTCTTATACAAAGATGAAGTTAGGACAGACATGGTACAGAGGAAAAAACCAGATGAAGACGCAGAGAGAAGACAGTTATCTACAAGCCAAGGAAAGGGGCATTAGAAGAAACCAACCCTATCAAAACCTTGATCTTGAACTTTTAGCTTTCCAAACTGTAAAAAAATAAATTTCTGTTGCTTAAGCCACCCAGCGTGGCTTTGTATGTGGTACTTTGTATGGCAGCTCTAGTAAACTAACACACTACCTCTCCCATTATTGAAGGACAAAGCATTGTACCTTTTCTACAAGGTGTCAAGATGTTGAATTACTGAGTTGATGTATTAAATTATGTAGCACAATTAGGATAAAACAACCTACCTTTCAAGGTTATTATAAAGACTGAATGAGATAACATATACATAATGCCTCTTGTTGTGCCAGGGATATAGAATTATCAATTAATTCCAGGAAATATCAAGTAGCAGTGGGGACATACAGGAAGAAGCAGAAGAAAATTTCCACGTGTACAAGGCACTGTTGAGAGAGAGCAGTTCGGGCAGATGGGACAGCATTAGTCTCGATAATGGAAGCATCCGAGACAGCATGATGTGCTTAGAGGAAAGGTAATAGTATAGTGTCACTGGAGCTAGTAGCACAGAAATAGTGCTGGAAATACATGACTGGGCAAAGGAAACTCAACATAACCCTCACTGCTCTTCCACCACAGGGCGAAGCGCTATTCCATCCAGCTTAGGGATCTACCCTGTGGCTTTACAGACAGGGGAGAAAAACTTGCAATGGCTCTCCATTTCACTCAGCATAAAATTTGATGTTCTTACAGTGGCCTACAAAACCCCAAATTCTCTGGCCCGTGATTCCCTCTCTGACCTTATCCTTTCCTTTTCTCCTTCCTTGCCTTCTCTATTCCAGCTGTTCTGGCCCCTTTGCCATTTCTTAGGCTCACTGGGCCAGTCCTCTGCGGCTTCCCCTAGATATCTGCAAGGCTCACCCTCACATTCCCTTCAAGTCTCCTTCATATGCCGTCATATCAAGGAGACCTTCCCTGACGACGCTTTTTTTTTTTTTAAAGATTTTATTTATTCATTTAACAGAGAGAGAACACAAGCAGGCAGAGAGGCAGGCAGAAGCAGAGAGAGGAGCAGGCTCCCTGCGGAGCAAGGAGCCCGATGCGGGACTCGATCCCAAGACGCCGGGATCATGACCTGAGCCAAAGGCAGTTGCCCAACCAACTGCGCCACCCAGGCGTCCCCTGACTACGCTTTTTAAAATTGCAAACTACCTCCCCTCCTCCCTAACTCCCTACTTTTTACTCCTACTTTTCAGAGCATTTTATCTTCTAATGTTTTATATAATTTACTTATATGTGCCATTCAAAATTTCTTTCTTTCCTCTCTTCACTGAAATGTAAGTTCTATTAAGGATAGGATTTTTTGTTTTGTTGTCATTTGGTTCTTGAAGTTAATAAGCTTTCACATTTCCATTTTAGCACACACTTAAGAATTTTATACTTTTACAAACACGAATTTACTCAATACATTTCTTGGCATTAGGTGTTTGATGAACATAGAGAGTTAATTGATTTGTCCAAAGTTACAGGTTTTCAAGAACCATTTTCATGCATAAGAATAAAAGTTCCATTGGTCTGTTGAATTGCTCTAGCATTAGTGGAAATCAATACTGATGAACTGTGGTATGCAAGGTGCTGAACAATTTATTTTGAAATATGGTAACTCTTCTGTGGTGTATTCACAATCTGCTTACTTCACATTATTCTTGAATTTCAAAATACTGTCCTGCCTTATGCTATTAAGTGCTAATAAACATTAGCATTATTCAGTTGAAGGGAGCTATTTTTCAGTGATGCATGCAAAATATTCCAACCTCTGGTTAGGAAATGCCTTGGGGTGGAAAGTATAAGCCATTATTATTGCTTGTAATACTGTTTTTACTTTGCAATTTAACCTTGAAAAAATAATATGTAATACACAAACAAGTATATAATACTTAGAAGCTGAGTGAGTAATGCTTTATATGAAGTTGGAGATATGCTCCCCACCGCCCCCCCAACAGTGAAAAGTAGTCAAAATGAATTCTTTCATGAGTCCTGAGAAATGGTAGAGCAGAGTGGTTAGATGTTTGAGCTGCGACTCCACTGAGCCACCCTCTGAGATAAGTACTATTGCTATCCTTATCCATAAGATGAGAGGATAGTAATAGTACTTATTTCAGAGGGTGGCTGTGCAAATTAAATTCCTACATAAGAAGCACTTAGAAGACTATTTAATACATAGTAAGTGCTCAATAAATCTCACCTATCGGTACAACTTCAAAAGCCAAATACTTTTCCCGATTAAAATTCTTATGGAAAGGGTATTATTATGGTATAAGACACTCTTAATAACTGCTAGCCATAAATTACTATTATGCTTTAAGTGATTATCAGGTGACAGGCTGTCCGTTAAAAGACTATTAGATAATGTGATTTAATTTTAGTTATTTAAGTCAAGGTCTTTTCCAAGTTACTCTAGACTTTATTTCCTTCTCTAAGCAATTTATTGCCCTTAGTCTGTAGGAGGAAAACACTCACACACACACACTCACACACACACACATGCACACACACACACACACACTATACACATACACACACAACATGCAATATGTCCATGTTATTTGAGATGCCTAAAGAAGTTGAAAAACTAGTCAGAAATCTCTTTGATGGGGCTCCTGGGTGGCTCGGTTGGTTAAGCATCTGCCTTCAGCTCAGGTCATGATCCCAGGATTCTGCGACTGAGTCCCACATTGGGCTGCTTATTCAGTGGGGAGTCTGCTTTTCCTGTTCTCTCTCCCTCTGCCTCTACCCCTGCCCGTGTTCTCTTTCTCTCTCTCTCAAATAAATAAACAAAATCTTTAAAAAATCACTTTGACTTTATTATTTATATTTTATGTATATAAGACCCCTTGTTTTCAGTCATAATAAGGTAATAGATAAGTCCCATGTCCCATGTAAAATAATAAACATACCGATAAACTGAGATAAATCTATGCATTCATCCTTCCATCCAACCAACTATCTATCAATGTTTCTTGAGAAATTTTCAGTATAAAAATATCTAATTATGTAGGAGATATAGTGTATAGCTGAATATTTTTTAAAAATTGCAAATTCAGTTTTTAGATCTCTAATGGGATCATAATCTTTCCTTAAAGATCATCAAGACACCATTTGGACTTTTTTCTTGAAGTGAAAGGTAACAGTGGGGTGACCTATTGTGCCTCATAATATTTAGAGGAATTTGAAAAAAAAACCCCTCACTTTTATACCTTGAAAGGTCAAATGTGATCACTCTGTTTATAATCCATGATGGGAGAGTTTAAATTCAACTCAAAACAGGGAATGAAATGTTAATGAGTTCTTATGCATTCATACTATTACTGATTACAGAAGAAAGGTTTGATGTCTGAAAT
The DNA here is from genome assembly GCA_028533885.1 of Nasua narica. Classification (NCBI taxonomy): domain Eukaryota; kingdom Metazoa; phylum Chordata; class Mammalia; order Carnivora; family Procyonidae; genus Nasua; species Nasua narica. The sequence goes on along the minus strand of CM052800.1, from coordinate 68,555,563 downwards.
AGAACAGATTTTGTACCCAAGATTCTTTTTTCTCTTAAAGAAAAAGTATCTGGGGAGCCTGGATGGCTTAGTCTTCAAGCATCTGCCTTTGGCTCAGGTCATAAACTCAGGGTCCTGGGATCAAATCCAGCTTTGGGCTCCCTGCTCAGTGGGAAGCCTGCTTCTCCCTCTCCCACTCCCCCTACTTGTGTTCCCTCTCTCACTCTCTCTGTCAAGTAAATAAATAAAAATCTAAAAAAAAAGAAAGGATCAGTCTTGGAGACTGTAGACCATTGTATCTCACTGCTATACACTAAAATACATAATTCAAACATGGCCTGGCATTTAAATATGAGTAATTGAAAATAAACTTGAACACTTAAATTAGTGATATATTTTAATTAGGGTTGTGACGATCTCTCTCTCTCTTTCTCCCTCTCTCTCTCTCAAGTGTGGGTGGTAGACAGGGATCAGAGCAAAGGGCAGACCCACCATAGGTGCCTATAGCTAAGACAGATATAATTAATCTTAATTCTATATTTCAGAGGGTAACAGCTAGGGGCAGAAGCAGGAACATAGCTAGAGGGCACCTGCAAACTCCATTGGGAAGATAGAGTAAAAATGTCAAAACTGTGGAATCCAAATATCCCATGGGTCAAAGGAGGAATTCTGGCATCCAAATGGAAGATAAAGTCAAAAGCCATGAGTCTGAAAACAAATGCAGGAAGAAGGTGAAGAAGAAAAGCAGGAACAAGGACAGCTGGGGGGATGGGGTTACTAGCTGGTGCTCTGAAGGGTGTGTTTTACTCACAGAATTTTAAAAAGCAGTATAACTAGGCACATGTGGAGTCTGATCACATAAAAAGAGCCTAGGAAGAGCCTAGGATTTTATGGGGTACTTCATAAATTTTAACTGCTACTCTTTGAAGGCATTTGAGTTTGCAACCCCCAGGGATTATAGCTTATCCAAGGCTATTTTGAATCGAATGTCAGTGGCTTGTTTCATGTATGGGTTGGTCTTACTTAAAGGACAGCTTCGGGGTTTGGACACGAAAAGATCTGTTTATACTCATCAGAATTATTTGGGGGCAGGGCATATGGGTGGCTCAGTCGGTTAAGCAACCCACTCTTGATTTCAGCTCAGGTCATGATCTCAGGGTCTTGAGGTAGAGCTCCCTGTTGGGCTCCACACTCAGCGGGAGTCTGCTTGGGATTCTCTTCCTCTCCCTCTGCTCCTCTACCTTCTTGCCTTACCCGTGTGCACACACACTCTCTCAAAAATAAAAATATGTAAAAATATGTAAAGAGGAATTATTTGGAATGGCTCAACTGTCAAAGAATAATGGATAAAAAGAAAATAGAAGATAGTTGGTGAAAACAGTAAGGTGACTGAGATATTTATGTTAAGAGTTCCTCCACATAGGGTTATCACGATACAAAAAACGAGAAAAGGGATGTGAAAGCAAAATCTTGGAACAAAAGAGCTCTGTGCAAATGCAGGATATAGCAGTAACGGTGATGTTTTTGCAGGGAGATGGGAAGATATTTAAGGTTTTGACATAATCCTTTAAATCAACTTAAATAATAGATAACTAAAATATTTTTTGTTGAATGTAAAATATTTATAGTAGATTTTCTGCTTTCCTTGGGTGCTTGTAGTACATACAGGACTTCCTGATGTAGGGAAGTACTGAAGAATAAAAATGATAGTCCCAACTTTAAAGAAAGAAGCTGCCGAATGGACATCCTACTCTGTTTACTAACTCATGTTATAGTCTGGATGATGAATACAGCTAGGTGGGTGTTGCTGCTGTTTGCCCGGCCACCAATGGTACAAATGCTGGTGTGCATGCACTTCAGTCTCCTCACATTTGTCATCAAAGTTGAAAGTAGGGGCGCCCGGGTGGCTCAGTTGGTTGTGTTTGCCTTTGGCTCAGGTCATGACCTCAGGTTCCTATCATGGAGCGCCTGCTTTTTCCTCTCCCTCTGCCTCCCACTCATTCTTGCTCTCTCTCTCAAATAAATAAATAAGATCTTAAAGAAAAAGCTGAAAGTAATTTTGACTAGTTCTTCTGCTGATAAATAGTATCCTATGCTATTTATGGTATTATACAAAATTGTTATGGATATTCCATACAGAGACAATTTCCACTATGAAGCTTCAACTATGTAATCTCCTTATCATCCTTTAACATTCAACATGTAACATTTTATAAAGGGTTTACTTTTGGCTACCAAAGAAAAAAAAAGATTATAGTTTTTTATTCTTCAAGTTGATGTGAGAAGGGGATTGTGTCCATCAGGCTACAGTGTCCTGGGATGAAACAGAAAATACCTAGGAATTGGTGAGGCAGCTCCAGTGAACATGGAGTGCAGCGCGGGGCATAATAAGGGAGAAATGGTTGGGATTTTGCCCAGAGTAAGGAACTCAAAAAAGGTTTCAGTACACAGTAGGGTATTTTCCTCCCCAGGGTAAAATATTTAACAATAATAATTAGTCCTAAAATTAGAAAAAAATATTTGTGAGAATAAGTTGTAAATCCACAGAATGATTTATGATGGCAACTGTGAAACAGTTAATATTTGTGTAGCCTGAGGCAAAAGTAGAAATGAAGCCTGGCGTATTGCATTTCTAAAAATTTGAAGGTATAAGTCAAGCTATCAAATTATAAAATAAGATATGTTCTTCAATTGTGGCTGCATGACTCTCCTCCCTTTCCACCTCTAGCTCTTTCCTGCACCTTGAGGGCCTTGCCAATATGCATGTGAAATGCTAGGTGCACATCCACACTCCATCCCTACCCCCACAGACAGCTTTCCCTTAGCTACCCTTGGACCTAGGCAGTTGCACCAGTGGTATGGAGAATGAATTGGAGATAAGTGGCCTCCAGGCCCAGAAGACAGGACCTTGGAATATAGTGCACCAGTTCATGGTGGACATGACTATTAGACTCTGCAAACTCCCCAGTGGGTGAGAAAGAAAGCAGCAGAAAGAAGGCCAGGAGGGGGACTTGAAAGAGCAGAGCTCAGGGCAGGGGTTTCTCCTGACTACGTTTAAGGATGATACAGCTCTAATAATCTTAATAAGAGCTAATATACATAATACTTTGTATTCACACTTAGCTTTCATGTTCCTAATCCCATTGAACTTTGCCAAACATCTCTGCAAGACAGAGAGATATTATTACTATAATTTTACAGATGGGGAAACTGAGTCTCAGAGAGATTAAATGATGTATCAAAGCCCCACAACCAGTCAAAAGCAGTGGCTGAACTCACACTTGGGTAGTCTTAGTGTAGGATTCTTTTCCTTCCTTCCTTCCTTCCTTCCTTCCTTCCTCCTTCCTTCCTTCCTTTCTTCTTTCTTTTTTTTTTTTCAAAATGGTATTAATTACGAGTTATAACATCAGGTAATGCTTTATTTTTTTAACTGAATAAAGTTTAGAAAATTAATGTAGGTTGATTTTACTCATCAAATCTCTGCTAATGGTCTCTTAGCAGTTCTAGTCAAACAAATCAGTGTAATATTCTTTCCACTGTACTCTCCCAGGTGGACACTGGCCAAGTTTGCAATGGGTTCAATACCATACAGTCAATGTAGAGTTCATGTCTTAAGACTCCTGAATGTTTCACATGGGGGGAAATGTCTTTTGGATAATACATTTAACTTTCCTAGGTTGTCAGGATTAGGGAAAAATCCTTCCATGTACACCAAATAGTTTTAAGTCTCAAGTTTGGACCTCAACCATTCTCTTCAATATACAGTGTTTTATTTATTTATTTATTTATTATTATTTTTAAAGATTTTATTTATTTGTTTGAAAGAGAGATAGCAACAGAGATAGGGAGCGAGAGAGAGCGCACAAGTGGGGAGGAGAGGGAGAAGCAGGCTCCTTCCCAAGCAGGGAGCCTGATGCGGAACAACATCCCAGGACCCTGGAATCATGACTTGTGCTGAAGGCAGATGCTTAAACTTATAGACTTAAGGTTAAGTCTGTAAGTCTATAAGGTTATGTTACGTTACGTCTACGTTAAGTAGCCGCTTAACTTAAGCCCCACGCAGGTGCCCCAATATATGGGGCTTTAGCAACTTGTTCTACTCACAGTGGTTTCTGCCTTACCTCAAAGAAATACAGAAGGGCACTCTGAACCCAGTTCTATTATGCCCTCTTGCCAAAGTCTCTGCATCTTTCCTTTTAAATTGCTCCGAAGTATAGTTTCAGATTTGGGGTGTATTTTCCTTAGACACTTGTATTATTCCCTCCCCACAAGTTTCTATAGCAAAACCGGAAACAAAACCAAAACAAAACTGCCTTCTATTCTTATCTTATTGGCTCCTCTCAGGTCTTAGTGTTTGTAAATTCATATATACTCTCACAGAATATTTGATTATAAAATAAATATATAAGGGACTGCCTTCGTCAAACTTGGAGCTGCCTGAAAGGTTCTGATTCATTGCTATTTTTTTCAGATTGTTTGTTCTAAAACATGGTGCCATTGGATGGACTCAGTGATTTTCAAATGACATTAGTATGATTTAAGATGAAACCTATTTAGAAAATGAGTACATCCAAAATAAATACAAATAGACTTGTTTTTAGTAGAAACCTGGGGATGAATTGCCTAGAACTTGGGGTCACCATCTGTAATGATTCATTTTATCTGCCAACTTAATTGGCTACAGAGTCAGATTAAACATCATTTTTCAGTGTCTCTGTGTGTTTCTGGATGATATTAGCCTTTGAATCAGTGGACTCTAGTGAAGTAGGCTGTTCTCCCCAATGTGGGTAAGCATTGGAGAGTTTGAATAGAACAAAAAAGCAAATGAAAGAAATTTGCCTTGCTTCCTGCCTCATTGCTTGAGCTGGAGCATCTCATCTTTGCCTGCCCTTCGACTAGAATTTATACCATTGTCTCCCCTAGTTCTCAGGCCTTTGGACTTGGACTGAGTTATACCACTGGCTTTCCTGGGTCTCCAGCTTGTAATGGCAGATATTGGGACTTCTCAGCTTCCATAATTGTGTGAGCTAATTCCTTGTTTCTCTCCCCACCAATTAGTTCTGTTTTTCTGGAAAATTCTAATACATCCCACTTTTCCCTGACTCTACCTTGTGGCAGTGGGGCAGACACTGACCCATCCTAGAACTCTTCTGAATATTGTGTAAAAGTATGTATCTGTGTAGCCCACTTATTACACAAGCAAGTAACTGAACATCTGGACATTCAAAGTTTTGTTTTGATAAATCATAAAGCTAGGTTTTGTGAGGGGTAAGTAAGGTTTGGCAGTGGTTTGGCCACTACTGATAGTTGATATTTTCTTTATCAGTCTGTTAGAGGCCATATAACTTTTGCTATTCCCTCTTGGGTCTCTGTTTTGTACAGGAAACAATTTTAAGCTAAAAGACATGAATTTATTATAGGATTTCAGTTTCTTTAAATTCAGCTTAATATCACCTTAAATTTCAGGGTTCACAGAAATGGTCTCCTGACATAATCAGATATCGATCCTGAGATGTACAAAACCATAACATCATTGGCTCCAAAAAGTAATTGTTCCAGAATTGTAATTGGCTCAAAGGAAGAATGACTTAAGGTAATTGTTGTAAATGTGGAAAATTGTTACTTTGGGCAAACTTTCCTGGTTTATATGCAAAAACTCTATATGACTCTAATCACTAAGGTCACATTTTGCCACTAATTCATCCTAGGGAGTTCATCAAAAAGTTATACTTCTAGAAAGTAGATGTTTCAAGGTATATCAATGGGAATTGAAATTAGTCACAATAGCCAATTAGTAACTGGTGCTTTGAAAAAGTTCCAGTCCCAAATCATCTTTGGGTTTTAAAGTATAATTTTCTTATGTGCACATGTAAAAGAAGTGGTTCAGGAAGAGTAGAATTCCAGTGTAAGAAATGTGGAGTGCAAATATAAAAATTTTGAGAAGGAATGACTTCCTACTATACATATTACTTGAAGAAACAGATGTGTACCTTTTCCATCTATTCCCTTGAAAATCATTATGTGAAGTAAAAGATGTACTTGATGGGAGTATGTTATGTGGATATTATGTAAGGGAATGGGCAAAGTAGACAGAAGTCTAACCTTGAGGTTAAATTGAAATTCAGCCAGCTGAAAGACTGACTATATTACAGCTTATTTTCTTACTTTACTAACATTGTTGTAATTAATTTCATGTGTATCACTAAAACTTTTTCTTTCCCAAAGTAGGAATTTCAATAGAGTTCTAAAATAAGTCTGGTGGCATATTATTTTTAATGATAATGATAACAATACTAAGTAACCGATATTTACTATACTATGCTTTGTGGTAAGAATGTTAAATATGAAAAGACAATAAATGTGTTTGCTACCAGAAATTTTTGGTAGATTGACCATTTAATGCTTAGGGGCATATTTTCCATGCATGATTATAAGGTTTACATACAGAATTCCATCCTAAGCACCAATTATCTGATCCAGAAAGTATATTTAGAAATATGACCCCAAATTAATTCAGAGGCTATCTCTATATCTCTTACTATTTTTGAAATTTTTCATTAGAAAATAGTAACTAATAATGCAAAGGTAGTAGCGGTAAAACATCATGTACTATAATAAAATGTAACATGACATGATAGAACATAAATTCTCATAGTAAATGCACTAACACTTCACTCACTGGGATGTAATTCATTAGGCACTTAAAACAATTTTATATTTGCTATAGAAACAGAAAGTTAGCAAAATTAGACCCTAAGTGTTTAAAACAGATATCACAAGTAAATATGTAAAGCTCATATACTAGGTTAGTGTCCTTGGTCTTACTAAGAGTAATTTCACAATGTGTGAAATTTTCACAAACACATTTGTGAAAATTTTCACAAATGTGTTTGTATTTTATAGCATATATTTTTCTTCATGAGAGATGCATTACAAACAACTGTTCTGAATTCTGCCCTAGTCCACTGATGCTGAGCCCTTCAATCTTGCCTCGGGCCATGCCACAGGGGCAAAGCCAGGGAAAAGCGAAACACATTGTCCATAGAATAAAATCCTATTCGTCACGATTAGCACATAGAATTGTAATTAATTATTTTTTTTTAAAGATTTTATTTATTTGACAGAGAGAGAGATCACAAGAAGGCAGAGGCAGGCAGAGAGAGAGAGAGGGAAGCAGGCTCCCCGCTGAGCAGCGAGCCCAATGCGGGGCTTGATCCCAGGACCCTGAGATCATGACCTGAGCCGAAGGCAGACGCTTTAACCCACTGACCCACCCTGGTGCCCCTGTAATCATTTTTTTGTATCTCTATTTCTTTTTTGCCTGATAGTTCTTTAAAGGCTGAGACCATGTTTTGTTTATCATTTAATACCTAGCACTTATTAGAGTGACTAATACATAGTATATCCTCAATTAATATTTGCTTAAATAAGTTTCACTTGAAACAGCATTTCATACAAGGGAACATGGAGGCGGAGAAGATAATAGCAATTACAGAATTGAGAGCAAACTGTCTGATAGCAAAGAAAAGGATGCAGTATGAAAATCAGATAAAAGAACCCAAAGGTCATCAAGTGTAGAAGAAAATATGCACATCTCAGTAACGTCTAATGGCATCATAGTATAAAGACACATTAAAAGAATACATTTTCATAATGATCATCCCATATTAAAATAGTCTGTAAAGACAAGGAAGGGTAGAATATTTGAAGGCAAAGTTTTAGGTGTATGGAAAATTGTTCAAATTACCTGAAGGTGACAGAAAACTAAAACAATAGGAAGCTATTTAGCCATAGTTAGTACATAACAATCTCTGTGTCCTTGATTTGTATGAAGAGAAAAATGCTAATTTTTTAAGCACCCAAAGTTTAAGGAAACCTCTTAAAGACAATAAAGGTAAAAGGCATGCTACATGGATCATCTTGAAAAGAAATAGTGCTACAGTGTAACACTGTTTTCCAATTTCTCAGTGAGAAATAGTTGGCATCCATCTCAAAGTACTGTGTTGGTCCTACACTGTATTCTGTTAAGTGTCAGGTCACATGGTGAATTTAAACAAAAGAAATAAATTCAATAAATTCAGTTGCTTGATCTCATCTTTATCAGAGAATAAAAGCTCTTACAATATTTATATGAGAACTTAACTTTGTAAATTTTAAGGCTAAAACTTTAATCAGTATGTTCACGCAAACCCTAGTAAAAGCATACATTTTTTTGGAAATAGAAGTAACACTGATTTATTTTCATGGCACCTTTGTGACAAGACAAGATGGTCTAACCTAGGACACGTGACTCTTAAAGCCACTGCTCTCTACTAATCTCATCTCAGCAGACTTCTCTTTTGATCATTTAAGCCCATAAAAAGTACTTCATGTTAGAATTATTCTTCTTCAAAGGCAGTGGAGATAAGCCCCCTACAAAGGTGGTACCTCCTGGTTATCGCTAAGACCAGAAAGAGCATAAATTTAAAAAAGAAAGAAAGAAAAAAGGAGAAAATCTGTTATAATGCGAATCTACATGCATTTGGTCAAATGGTTCTACCATCTAATAGTTTTGCCATGTTAGCCTGTCTTTGCCTTTCAAAATCAGTTTCAACACACTATTCTTTCAAGAAACGCCCTTTGCTTCCCAGTCTGATTTAGATCCTCTTCTCTGTTCTCTTTAAAAACCAACGTACACTTCTAACTTAACCTTTCCTGGGATTTACTGAATTGTTCTAAGTATTTATTTCTTAGTCAGCTGAAATAAACCAGTTGAAGGTTAAGAGTCATCTTATTTGTCTTTGTATCTCTGGATCCTAGGAAAGATACCATCACATAATAGGCTTTCTATAGATGTTTGTTCAATTAACAAGTAAATTATTGACTGATGAATGAAAAGCTTTTATTTCATTATAATTAAAATTATAGCACCTGGTACCAACCTGAAATTTGACAATCATTTGAAGAAGTGTTCTAATTTTCAAAGAAAAAATTTGTAATGATTTTGTTTCCTTCTTAAATGAATACTATATGTCCATTCTTAAAGATAGTTGTATTTTTTAAGAAAGATTCTGGAAGCTGCTGCTAGGAAGCCATCTTAATAATCTGGGAGATTACTTGGTCTCATTCTTTTCATCCCCTTATTTATTTGAGACCCAGGGAGTCCTCCGATGAGGATGAAAGTGACTGAAAGCTGTGGTCTACAGTGAGGCAGGAAAATCATAGCAACAACATAGTGCATTTACCGTACCTTCCTCGTAGCCAAGCCTGGGTGCTGTCTTTTAAACAGCCATTCTAGTTGCTACCCTATAATTAATTCAACAAACACATTGACTGAGTGCCTTGCATATGCAAAGCACTGTTTTAGGTGCTTAAAATATTTATCGTACTGGTCAATTGGCCAAGCCCCACATAACAACACCCAAGTGCCCTCTTCCTCTGAAACTCTTTAGCTGCTCAAATACCACTGTGAAGACCATCACTACCATCCCAATAAACATGATACATAATATTTGAATTATTTACTCATCAGTTGTCAGCACATGTCACATCATATATTAAATATTTACTTGCCGGGTTTTCCGTCTATATCGTAAGGTCCTCTATGAAAGGAATTACACACCAATCCATTACATTCCTAAGTCCAATTTCATTAGAAGTCATATAAAGATTCCAGGGGCGCTTGGGTGGCTCAGTGGGTTGGGGCCTCTGCCTTCGGCTCGGGTCATGATCTCAGGGTCATGGGATTGGCCTGTGTCAGGCTCTCTGCTCAGCGGGGAGCCTGCTTCCCCCTCTCTCTCTGCCTGCCTCTCTGCCTACTTGTGATCTCACTCTCTGTGTCAAATAGGTAGATAGAATCTTAAAAAAAAAAAAGCCATATAAAGATTCCAATTTGTGGAATTAATAAAACTGCATTTATCAGCATAAAACTGACCTGGACGGTCAGTTATGCTAGAACAATGCTGACAATGAAGACATAGCAGATAAAAAATGACAATATTAAGAAAAGAAGTGTATTATTTCAACAGACATTTGCAGACCATTATTACATTCAAGGCATTTTGGGAAGTAAAACATAAGCCAGTTATTGTTCGTGCCCTGCAGGGGCTTATGGTCAATTGAGGACATGCACACAAGTACTCTGTTTTAAGAGCTCCTCTGATGAGTGCAGTAGGGATGAGTCAGGGTAGAATGAAGTGACTTCAAGGAAGAAGCAATATTAGAACTGAATCTTGGAATTTGAGTAAAATTTCACATGGGTGAGGAATCAAGATATTTTAGAAAGGCAGTAGCAAAAAATATGATGACATGGCAGTTCAGGGATTTCTTCAGGAATACTGAATGTCCTCCAAAAGTGGAGTCAGTGGTGGAATCAATGTGGCCATGGTGATAAAGGGAGCTGGGGATTTAAGAGGGGGACTCTCCAAGAAGATACACAAAGATGTGGTAGATTCAAACAGCTCAGTAAGTGTGAAACTCGGAACACTTAGTTATGTAAATAGGCTTTAAAATGTGCTTCACTGGCATTTGACTGAGGTGCCAAGTGTAACAACCAATAACCTGTTTTGAGGAGACAGAGCTCACTGGAAGCGAAACAATCTTTACTGCTGTCTGTGGACCAGCTTTGTGACAAGAGTGGGAGATGAATATATATAAAAGCCCCACCTTCAAGTGGGCTGAAGGATGTCACATCAACAAGCAGGAAGGACGACTGAAGAAAAGACATAGTAAAGTGCAGTTTGAAGAAACCTCTGTCTAGGAAAGGTAGGCAAGCTGACAGGCCCTGGAGTTGGCGGTGGAGTGATTGAGCTGGAATCCAATCCTGCTGTTGCCTGCCAGGGAAATACATCAGGTCAGTCTGTTCTTCTGAGAACAAAGATGTCTGTTTGGTTTTTCATCCAGGCCAATTATACCAGACACTATCCCACTTGTAATAATAATTTATTAGGAGTAAATGAGGTGTTTAGAAAGCAGAGTGTGAATTAGTAATTTTGGAGAACAACATGAGGCATATTAAGTCAGAATAATATTTTGATGGCTTGATGATCTGAGGCATTACACAAATTCCAAAAGAATAAAACCAAGAGAGTATTTACCAGTTTGTACATAAGTCTCCACCAAACTGGTTGATGGTTTCGCTTTCTGGCTTAAGTGATGAGAAAACAATGAAACATCTATGAAAGAGCACAGAATACTGACAATAGTGAAACTGAAAACCTGTTAAAAAGTAAAGGATCAGTTGTTATGGTGAACATAGAAACTGGATGATACGGGATGAGGATCTGGTTTCTTATGTGTTCAGTTAGAATCCATCTCTTTAAAACACAATCTTAGAAAGTTTTCTGCAAATAGTTCTCATAGTGCTCTAAGAAACCTCACACCTAATCTCATGAAGATTAGGATAAATACCACTTATTAATCACTTATATATGCTTACTTTTGTTTCATTTTAGCTTCTATTACAACTTTGTTTTATGTGCTTGATGCTGCTCCTGTTTTGAATCCTCCCAACTCTATCCTACATTGGTTCTGTTACCCTCATGACACAGATAAGGAAACCAAGGCTCACAAGAGCTGAGTTGGTGCCAAAGACCATATAGCTAAACAGCTGCAGAGCAAGGGCAAATCTAACCCAAATCAGGTAAACTCCCAAACCTGAGAGGTCTCATTTTCCAGAACTAATCTTCCAATTTCTACATCCCCACCCACCCTAGCATGGTCTGCCTTTGGGTCTTCCATCTCATTAAATGACAACTCGAACTTTTCAGTTTTTCATACCAAAAGCCTCAGGTTCATGTTTGATTGTTCTCTTTCTTTCAAATCCCATAATCACTCCGCAAATTCTCTTATTTATTCAGAATTGACCACTTCACATACCCTTCCCTGCTACCATTATGGAAAAATCACCACTAAATATTGCAGGAGCCTCCTGCTAGGTCTCCCTGCTTCTACTTTGCTCACCTCTGTTTGCTCACAGCAAAGCATTTACTGTGAGGTTTTTAAGCCTGTATTCAGATAGCACCATTTTTCTGCTCAGAACTTTTAATGTCTTTCCATCTCACTTAAATTAAAAGCGAAGTCTTGACAAAGTCCTCATAAAGTTGTGTATGATCTGATCCCGGGCTACCTCTTTGACTTCAGCTCCTACCACTGTCCCTCTTGTTAATTTTGTTCTACTTCCTTCCTTTACCTTGAGCATGCCAATCACTCCCCAACTCAGGGACTTTGCATGGCTAGTCCTTCCATCTAGAATGCTTGTCCCCAGATACCGGAATGGCTTGCTCCTTCACTGCCTTCAGTTTTCTGTTCATAATTCACTTAGAGAGTCTATCCTTGATCACTATAAATAAATTAGTAATCACTGACTCACAACCCACCCCACTTGTTTTTTTCCCTTATCTTGCATTATTGTCCTCTATAGCACTAGAATGGAAATCATAAATGCGGGACACTTTTGAGCAGAAATATATTCTTAAGCTGGGTGATATATGAAAAAGACTACTCCAAATAGCATAAACCAAAGCATAGACTCTAATATCTTCTCAATGAGGCACCATATGTAACTACTTTCTATATGAGAAAATTTTTCAAGTGAGTCCAGTAATATATTAAAGTTCTAGATTGCCTTCTTGAAATCCAGGAATCAGGAAAACTGAGCAAAAGTATTTTGTAACCATGGATTAAATAATAAGAATATTGATACATATGGATTACCCATGGATTGAGGTCTACGTAAAGGCTCCTTCCATCATGAGGCCTTCCCTTACAATGTCCTCTATCTCCTCCATATTCCAGTAGCATTTTGTATCATATGGCTCTTACCCCAGGGCCATATTATAGGTATCTACATGTATGTATATATGAATGTGTGCTTCTGACTTTGCCAAAATGTATTCTTGTTTGAGGCCTTTACACAGAGAGGCTGTCAGCAGAAGCAGACAGAAGTGCTGCTCTCACAAAGTGTCCAAGTGGGACCCAGTTCAGGAGAGTAGAATTCTCACTTGGGCTGTAGCATGGCTTGAGCCTAATGAAGACTATGGGAAAACTGGCTTTTCTCTGGATCTCAATGGTTTGCACCCCTGATGTGGATGTGTGTTTTTATGACAGATCTTCAGCAGCCAAAATGCTTCTCTCAGATGGTTTTGGTGAACATGAGCAGACAGAAAATCTTGAGAGGATTTTTTGTGAGCCCCCAAAATAACCCACATATAATAACAATGGGAAATGCTGAAGGGAGGCTAGAGGCCCTGTGTTCTAAAGGTCATGAGCCAGTGAATCTGAGTGTTTGAGAGATTATGTGGCCCTGTTTGTACTCCCCAGTTGGTGAGGCTTGGAGAAATTTGGATTAAAACAGCATGAGGAAACCACCTGCTGGTGAAACTCTGAATCAGAATTAACACCAAACCAAACTGTCTGTTTCAAAGTTTGCTTGGTGTTTGTTCCGTGTTATCTCTGGTTGTCTGTGGCAACATGTTAAAGCACAGTGCGTTCTCTTGCTATCCGTTTAGATGCAGAGAGAGACATGCTTGTAGGGGACCTGCCTTCTATTAATGGAGATTGCTTCTTTCTTTAGGAATTAAACAAACCATGTGTTCTCAGTTAGTTAAATGAAACCATTCACGTTCTGTGGGCAGTTTAGCTAGACTCTAATTGTTTTGTTTTCTAAAGAAAAATCACTCTTTTAAGAAATTATAGAGACACAGCACATTTGTAAGTAAGCAAGATTTTAAAAAATATCACTGTTATTTTGATAGGCTAATATCAACTCTCATACTTCTGAAAAAATTGTCAGTGGAAAAAATTAAAAGATTTTCCATTCCTCTCTTTTCAAGACAGCTTGAAAATACTCTGCTACCTTTTCCTAGTAAGCTTTCTAACCTTGCTAAACCTGAGTGAGATTTTCGAGCTCTGCCTCTCTCAATGATTATTTACTTGTTTTGAAGAAATGCTCTCAGGAACTTTCTTTGGAAGAAGATTCAGGTAGAGTTTATAGTACTGCAAAAAAAGTCACTGAAAAGTCCAAGGGATTTAAAAATTTCATTTATTCAACCAGTATTTATTAAAAATCTATTATCAGTCAAGTACTCTTTTAGGTTCTGGGTATATGGCCATGAATAAAACAGCAAGAATCCCTGCATATTGTGGGAAGGATACAGATAAACATATAGATACTATTTATGCTATGTCAGATGGTGGCAGTGTTATGGAAAACAATAAATCAGGGATGGGTGATGGGGTGTCTGAGGGTTGGGAAGGACAGGTTTGCGACTTTATTAGGTTGGTCAGTGATAGCCTCCATGAGAAAGTGACAGTTTAGCAAAGACCTGAAAGAGATGAGGAAATAAGTCACTGAGATATCTGGAAAAAGAAAGAGAGCTCTGTAAGTGGAGGGAAAATTCAGGGCAGGGGCCTTGAGGCAGGAACCTGCCTGGAGAGTTCCATTAATAGCAAGGAAGCCACGGGGGTCAGAGCAGAAGAGGGAGAGGGAGAGTGGAGGAAGCTGAGGCCAAAGGCCACAGAGGCAAGAGGGGGAGCTCAGATGCTGTAGAACCATTAAGATCACTTTTTATTTTTTATTTTATTCTGAGATGGGAAAGTCATTGGAGATCTCTGAGCAGAGCTGAGCCATGATTACACTTAAGTTTTATAAGGTTCACTCTTGCTGTTTTGTTGCTGACAGGCCATGAGGGAACAAGAGTTGAAGTCGGGTTGCTGTCATTACGGTTGATTCTCATTATTCATGGCAGCGATGCTCTATAAAATCGCTGCAAACACTGAATTTGTGCCTCCCGAATCATTGCTCCTAGGGGAAATATGGGGTCAGGTTCCTGTGAGCCTTTGGTAATCACGTTTTTCTAAACATATCAATATGTAGCCTTATTTTATGCCTGTTTCTGTTTAATGACATTGTACATAATATATATTTTTGATTCACTAACGTTTTAGAAAAGATTTTATTTATAATAAATTTGAGAGAGAGAGAGAGTGAGAGAGAGCATGAGCTGGGGCAGGGGCAGAGGGAGATGGAGAGGCAGACTCCCCACTGAGCAGGGAGCCCATATGGACCTCAGGATCATGACATGTCTAAGGCTTGACTGACTAAGCCACTCAAGCACCCTTTGATTCAATAACTTTTAGCTCATGGCCAACAGCGCTGTAACTTGAGCCTGAATGAAGCTTGTTTAATATCCCCATTTTCTCCTTATGATGCACCACAGCCTTCCTACACTTACGAAAACTAGACAGTGTGTCTGCAGTATTCGGAGCCATTTTAAATAGCAAAATACCCCTTCCCGCTCACCAAAGAACACAAAAATGCAAACAACATGACACTTAGGAGATGACAGAAAGAACACCTGTATGCGAGCTAAAACAAGAAGGCAGAGAGTTCCTTGTTTGGCCTTAGCTGGGATCTCGAGCGTCCAGGCAGTTCCGCACATGTCTGCAAATGTCTGAAAGTGCCGGCAGCATTGATTTTAGGGTCACAAATAAATGTCAGTGATAAATGAATTCTCAAATACAGAATTGTAAATACTGAGGTTCTACTACAAGACAATATTTTACAGTATTACAATAGTTTATTGAGGGGTAATTCTCCATTTGTTTCCACACACCTTGGAACAGCTTCTGTTCTGGACTCTTGTCCAGGATGTTTGCCTAGCAAACAGGCTTGGGAGAGAGAGGCAGATTTCTTTCCTGACTGGATAATAGAGTTAATGCCTCTGTCTTGGGCAAAGTTTGGGTAGGTTTTCTAGCAAACCCTGTGCAAGACTAGGATTTCTTAATCCCACTGTGAGCAGGATCCATTGGGTCTGCCTCTGCACTATTTCCATTGGACTTGGGAGCAAGGAAAACTTGAAAGCACGCAGCTCGTGCTGTTCATCTCACCATGAGTAATAAAATCCTTCACTTCTGATCCAGAGGTCTCATGTCTTCTGCCAGCATCTGTGAAACTGTGGCAGGCTAGGTTGGCATCTGCGAATGTTATAAAGTCTCAGACCCTTCGCAATTCTTGACATAATCTTAATTTAAAAATTTGATCCTTACATCTCGAAGAACTGTCGCTTATATATTGGGGGGCAGGTGCTTGTCTCATTTAATAAGAGTGTTTCTCACATTTCTTGATGGGACCTTCAACCAAAATAATAAATAATAAAAATAATAAAGTAAGTTACAATCATTTCTAATACAAATATCCACTTGAATTAAATAGTCTCCCTTTTACTTTTTTTCTTCCTCACTACAAAATTATAGAAAATGTTCTTTTTCCTTCAAGCACTGTCTTGGAATATAAAACTCCTTTAGGTGACTACATGTGTCTACTGGTAAGTCAAAATAACACTATTTAAATGTAGTTTCACTTGAAGGAAAAAAAACTGTATAATTTGAGAAATAACCATAATTTTACATATATAGAAGCTATTTTGACTGGGATAGCAGTCTAACTGACATTAAAACACTGAGTAAATGCAGCTGGAAATACAGGATTCCCCTGCTTCTCACATGAGAAAACCTTTTGTTAGAAATAATTCATATGGATAATGTTCTAAAATTCAACTCTAATTATTTCAAGGTCTTTTTTTTTTTTTAGAAAGACCTCCAACTATGGATCAGAAAAAAGAAAAAAATCACTGATAGTGCTTTATTTTTGACACTATTATCATAACAATACAGATAATGTAAATGTGAAATAATGAATCATATATTAAAGCTATTTTCTTAGTAAATCAGAGATTCTATTATGAAAAGAGGCTGTTAAAACTTTAATTCAAAATCATACAGTACAAAAGGGTCAAATATCATATCTTGACAAGGTTTTCAATTTGAGAACTAGCTCTTATATCCCCAGTACTGAGTCCTTTTAACAGTAAAGTCTAATTTAAAATTTAAAAGGGAATGAGGAAGGAATGGAAATTCTCACTGATGACTCAGCTGTGTTTAGGTCTGCAATCTGCCTACTTTATATCTCCTCTTCCTGATGTCTTACTCTCGTCTGCCAATCATCTAGTGCAGAGAAATTTATGGCAAAATGTGAACTCTAAAAAGTCTAAAAAATGGAATGCAAGCTTGCATTCATCACCCCTTCTTAAGGTATGACATCTATCAAATAAAAGTTTTTTTCTTTTCAAATCAAAACTTTCTGACAAACCGAATTTCAGTATGTATAATATTTTTTATTAAATACAATAGGATAACCGTATCCCCCAAATACACAGAAAAGATTACTAATGACTTGTGGGTGAACATGTAATCTGTTGTTTTCAGCTTATACCCACCCACTTTATTTCCCTTAACACCCAGCGAGGAAGGTGTGATGACAATTTTGGATTCAAGCAGGATTCATCTTGTTCATCCTCCGGCTTCTTTGTTTCTTTTCAATTAGTTTTGGGAATCACCTGTGAAAGTTCTTTAAGACTTCTTGCACTTTGAGCTGCAATGTGGCCCTTTTCCTCCAGTTCTCCAGTTCTTGGCACATTTTGCCCAATCCTACAGCCTTCAGAAAGATGGAAGTCTAAAGAACATACCTCCTTCATCCTGTTGTCACTGCCCCCGCTGGTGTCTAAGTTGCTGTGCTAGAATGTCTTCCTGCAGCTAGTGCTGCTACTGATGCCAGGCAGGCTCTGCCTTACACCTGCTGGGGCCCCATTTCAGGGCATGTTCCAGTGCTCCAGGGTCTCCAAGGGGGTGGGGAGGGTACTTGATCCATTGTACTTGATCCCTCTAGTCACAGAGCTTTAACATGTGCTCTCAAGTTCTTGCACAAATTTTGGGTAAAAATAGTTATTTCAGTGGCTTTGTTCAGTTTTTCTATTTAAGAAAAACTCACTAGAGATGGGGCATGATGAAATACTAAAATTGTTCTTGTCCCTGATAGTGAAGATGCTATTCAGGTGAACATCCTCATCCCTTATGGCCAACTCTTGCCGTGGAGGTAACTCAGAATCTAAAGGCATTATAATCTGGGTGGCCCATCTCACCAGGCCTCCAGACTGGTAATAGATTCTAGTGGTTAAAAGCATGGGTTCTGGTGCCAGACTTTCAAGGTATGAACCCAGATCCATCACTTGCTACTCCTAGGATCTTGGGCAGGTAATTTAACCTCTTTGTAATTTCTAGTTTTTTTCTTCTGCAAATAAGATAGTTGTGAAGATAAACATGATAATACATATAAATATCTTAGAATAGTGCCTGGTATAGTATTTTCTATATAAGTTTTTGCTATTAAAATTATTAAAGTGGTATTATTTCAATACTCAATAAAAACACCACTTTAAAATTTGCTAATGGTTTCATTATTTTATACCAACTTCTTTTGATCACGCTCCAGATACATCTATTTAATTTTTATCTCCCTTCTCCACTTCTGAAAACTTTGATTCACCACAGTGTACCATCATCATGTTTCAATTACCTACCAACTGAAGGCGTTGGAATCATTTCAATAGGTTCAAGTTCAAAATGATAAGGTTTATCTCCTGCTCTAAGAGTAATCAAAAATCACATATAAATATCACCGTAAGATAGAAATGGTAAATATAATACCTTGCCTTCTGCTCCCCAAAATCCCTATCACTATTAGTAGAAGGTAAGAGCAATAACCTTTTTGTACAGGATCCCAAAGGAAGTAGGAATGAATGGTCCATTTCAGCTCAATACTCATTCTGAAAACGATCCAGGTCACTGGCTCGGTACAAATGAAGTTCCTCTTTCCTTCAACTCAATTACTAATGAACATCCTGATTGCCCTCAAAAGTAAATTGGCAGCTGTATTAGGTTCTACAAGAAATTTGTACCTTAGGCGATCCAACTATAGATTTCTGCCTTTGGTGTAGTTTCCAGATAGTCCCCCAAGGAGACACTTAAGTAGAACATTTCGCTTTCTGAATATGAGTGCTGGGTAATATTTTTTGTTTGTTTGTTTGTCCAAGTCTTTATTAGTTCGCTAAATTTAACACCAAAGTGAGCCCTACACTGCATAGCCACATGCAAGTGTCAATTCTATTCCACAAATATTTTTAAAAGTTTATTAGATACACAGTACTTTATAAGTGAGGTTATCTCAAGGAAAATGACTAAGAACATGTTTTGACATGCATCATATTGCAAACTGTAAAGACTGATGGGCTATATCAAATGTATGAAGTCTACAAAATACTGAACTGAAGAGCTTGGTTAACATTTGATTTCAGAAAGATGATGATGGTATTTTACAAACTCTGGTTGATATAGGCACGTTCCTGTTACAATATTATCAAGAACAGCAATATTAAATGTTAGCAGAACCTTATAAGAAGACTTATTCTCTATTAGGATATAAAAGCATTTAATACATACAAGCTAGAGTTAATTCAATATCAGAATATAGTGAAAAGCCACATAAAATTAAACTTGGAATATTTAGGACTTAGTGGTAATTCTATCCAAAATAATAATACTTAGAGGGAAAGAGCAGAAATTCAGATATTTATTCATTCATTCAAAAGAGTATTAACGAGAGGCACATGCTAAGACTACAACAGTGAATAAAGCAAAAAAAAAGACATCTCTATCCTTCTGGGCCTACATTCTAATGGGAGTGAAAGAATATGGGAAGTGAATGGGAGTAAAGGGATAAAAATATGAGTGAAATATTACCTGAAGGAACGACTAGCTAAAGAAGAATTTATCCTTAAAGAAGTATCTCATCAATTTATAGATAGGTAGAGTCACTCTGATATAGACTCCTATACATATCGCAGGCCCAAAGCATATCAATTGATACTATACTGATACCTCCCTCCCCAGGGCAGTAAAACATCTATGAGAAAAGTCACACTTTAAAAAGTACCTAAACAAAAACTTGATTGTGTATGCTTTTTTGAAACAGTGGATAGTGTAAAAAGGAGGTTCAAGAAACACTGGCCTTTTTTGGGGATATTTTATTCAAATGACAGCTAGAATTGGTTGTCTCCTTGGCATTCTGGGTATGGTAATTACGAATCATGGGGATGGAGGAGCATGACTGAGAGTGTGGAATGACTGAGCAGCATGTGTGTGTGCGTGAAAGAGGGTATATGAGTTTGTGTAAAAGTATGATATGTATATGCAGATGAGCAATTTGATTTTGTAACGAGAAAATCTGCTAAAAATATCAATTCTGTTTTTTTGGTGATTTATCTTCAAATTTCCACTAAGTAATCTACTCTATATATACTTTACTTGATAAAGGTTCTTGTATGTTGGTGAACAGCCTAAATTTATTTTATTTGGCAACTTAAACGTAATCATCTATAGTAATTCTAAGTTGACACAGTGGTTTTTCAAAAATACTAACTGGGTTAATTAATACAAATAAATTACTCAATACAGATTAGGGTTTTTTTGTTCGTTTATTTGTTTTTGTCCTCGAATCCTCACACTTTATGGCACTTGTTATTTTTAATGTCTCCATACACTGGGAAATATAATTAAGGTTGCAAATATTTACTTCTTTAATGGAAAATAAATTTAAATTGTCCCCACATAGCTAGAATATATTTATCCCTTCTAACACATTAATTAGGAAGAAAAACACTTTACTAGAATGACTACTGACTCCAGTAAACAATTCTTTTTTCCTCAGAGAGCAGTAACTGACTCCTAGAAACAATTATTTTTGTTCTTCTAAAATAAAATTGATATTTTAGTAAAATTATTAATGTTTTAAATTTGGGTGCAGTGAAGATAGGTATTTAAAATATTTTTGTGATATATTTTGCATACCTTCTGAGTAATAATGATTTTATAACTTAAAAAATCTCAAGAATTATTTTAATATTCTACAGAGTATTGTTTTAATAGAAAACTTGTTTATAAATATTGAAGTTATGCTAATAAACATGTGTCAAATTTTTCTGGATTCCATTCATGTACATTTCACTGTAATGACTTTTTTGCTTATAAATCTAGAGTTATGCTAATAATTAGATGGTCCATGAAGAATCAATAAATACCAAAAAACTATTAATATTTGTAAAAAGTTCATAACAATGAGTGGGTGAGATGATGAGTGACTTAGAAAAATTTGATCAGCCTAAAGTTTTCCAAATGTGATTTTGACATTTCATTATGAGGATTTAAGCAAAATTAAAGCAACAATCCCTCATTTCAGAGCTTTAATAACATTCACATTGAAAATAATTTCTTTAGAAGGAATTAAATTTTATTTCTGGAGACAGATTAAGTAAGTAAGTAAGTAAGTTAGTATATGTATATGTATAAGTATATGACCTATATCTTTTGGCTTTTGGAGAAAGGATTTTATAATTTCTCCTGAACTATGGGTCTGTTAGAGGTTTTCTACATCTCCCATAATTTCTTGAGTATTATTTTAGAAAAACATGTTGAGGAATATGTGGGCTGAGAAAAATTACAAAATTATATAAATGCCCGAATGAAAAGAGCAATACAACTATGCTTTTTCTGTTTTTCTCCCCTACGACATTAATAAAAAATGCTTTAGATTTATATATATTATTAATATACTTTTAAGAAGAGATTTGACAAACTAATTATTATGGTTTATTTCATTTTCTTATCTTATGCTTTATGCAAGACTTGACATTTAAGTAATTCTAAAGGAGATCCATCCCAATAGACACTAAGGTACTCTGACTCTAAAATCAAATTCTCTGGTGCTTCCTGAGTGTGTAGTTCTGAAATATGGTTATGGTAAAAGGTGGAGCAAAGAGCTGGCAAATGGGACACAGGTCTTCTGTTGGGTGACATGCTCAAGAATGATAAAGGAGTAATGGATCTGGAATTCTGGTTATTTCCTTAGAGCTTTCATTAAGTTTATTTTTGGTCAAAGCATGTGTTTTTATTATATTCACTGTTGTTCAGTAGTGGATTTCATGCTAGAATTCAGTGACAGCATCCATTAGCAGAGGCTACTTAAATCTTTGATTACTGGAAAGGAAGTATGGAATATTCACGTATTTGCTGACATTGGGCAGTGGAATTTTCAATCAGCTCCCTATCTTCAGCAAAAAAAATTATTACATTTTCTTCATGGGTTTTTGAATTCTATATGCCTATTTTGTAATCCTCCATTTTGCTGGCCTTCTAAAGCATTCATTTATATGCACTTATTCTATTTTTATTCTCTCGTATCTATTGTTTTATCAAGCAGTTTTAATATTCTGGTACTACATATGCTTTTTCTCCTTACTCAGGCACTGTAGTCTATAATAATAGCAATCAAGGCAGTTCATTCTGACAAATGTGTGTCAGAAAAAGCCTGCTGTGACTTTGAAATATTGAAAGTGACTGATAACATAATGTGTGAAGCGGAATAAATGCATACAAATGGAAGTTTTAGCTGAGCAGTCAAAGAATGAACTAAATACAGTGTCAGAATTCGGCCCTGAAAGCTCTGGGTGTCAGTGGTTACAATGGCAAATTACTAAATGCACTTTGCAAAGTGTTTTATGAATAAAGCAGGGGCCGGACCTTTATCATTTCTCTTTGTGCTTGGGCTTCTGCAGGAAGCACAACCAAGTGATGTTCCCTTAAAAACTTTCTGGTTTGGGAAGTCACACGGTGTTTAAAAAGAAGACAAAGGCATTAGTCGGCAGTTGGGAAATATGATAAGAGAGGATGTGATCACTCAATGTAGAACATGAAAAGTTTGGCTTCTGGACGGACAGACATCTGGGCTACAAGAAATCCACTTATGAAGAAACACCCGGGACATAAAAGAATAACTCTTGATTGGCAATTTGCTAAAACCTGTCCTTATTTTTGAAAAGCACACTGACATTTAAGATGGAGTGCTTTGAAGAGAGGGATAATGAAAATAAATCCTTCCAATATTTGAACATGGCATAGATGGCAAATAGAGTTTTCTGATGTGTGAGACTCACCGACTTTCTGTATTTCTTGCTAACCCCTGCTTGCCGGTGAGCAGAGGGCCTAACAAAACCAGACACATTGACTTCATACAGATTCAGCAGGGACTGGACTCTCATCCAAGAGAGGAACCTTATTCTTTTGCACTACATGTAGGTTGTTTAGAGAAAGAGGTTGGCGAAGCAGTCAAACAAGTGGGGGAGAAAACAATCTCTCTCTCTCTTTCCCTCCACTTCCCCTCCTTCCTCCTCGCTTCCTCTCCCACGGCTTTCTCTTAGCTAACTATATTTAGAGAGCAGTTTATTCTTCCTCAGGGATGTCAAGGCTGGAGGTACAAGTTAAGAGGGTCTGTGAGTATTCTGTTGGCAATTTTCACACATACAAAATAGAACACTTCTGGGCAGTGTTATAAATATAGGTATTAGAGAATATGCCTCAATCCATGGTCTTTTTAGAAGTGTGAATGAATTTAGCATTCTTGGGTCTCAGAGTTCAAGAGTATAAGCCTGAGATACACTGGTGTTGGCAGGTGCCTTAGGAGATGTTGCCAAATATATTAACTAATAAAAATGGACTTTGCTTTTTTTTTTTTTTGCTTTCTCTGCCATTATAAATGTGACTACTTCGAGAAGGCTAAACACTGGGGGGGGGGAAATGTGACAGTGTGGGGGAGGCTCAGAGATGGCTCGAACAACTTTGTTTTCATCTTTTGTTCTATAGCCTTTTTTGAATTTTGTTCCACATTGTTCTTTCATGTCTCGAGTTTTTTTTCTCTCATTTCCATCGTATTTTAGGTTGCTGTCATCTCTCATCTGGATTATTGCCACAAATTTCTGATTGGTCTCTCAGCTACTAGAGACTTACTTTAAGATAATCGATAATCAACACTGTAGGCAAAGAAAACTTTGTATCATTTAAGTTTTTACTGTGTAATCTCACTTAAAAGCCTCTGACAGTGCCCTCTCGCCCGCAGGGTCAAGTGTGAATGCCATGACCCTGTGTGAAGGGCCTGTGTTCCTCCCTAGCATCTTTTGCTGCAGAATCACATGGTGCCTTCTCCTCCTGTTCCTTCTGTTTAAAAAGTACTTTATTGACTGAATGAGTCTGCGAGGGGGGACACAGCAAAGTACCACAGACTGGATGGCTTAAACAACAGAAATTTATTTCCTCACAATTCTGAAGCTTAGAAATCCTGGATCAAGAGGTCGGCAGGGCAGGGCTGATTTCTCCTGAGATCCCTCTCCCCTGAGCTTGTAGATGGCTGTCTTCTCCCTGTGTCCTCACATGGTCTTTCCTGTGTGTGTCTGAGTCCTATTTTCTCATCTTATGAGGACACGAATTGGATTGAACCGGGCTTGCCCTAGTGAACTCATTTAATTTTAATTACTTCATTAAAGACCCTATCTCCAATTCACATTTGGAGGTACTGGGGGTTAGAATTGAAGCATATGAATTTTGGGGAACACAATTCAGCGCATAACAGCAACCAGCTTTAACTGTTCTTTAAATTTTTGTCTGTTCAAATCTTTGTTCAGATCCATTCCACTAGGCAGCCTTCCCGATACTTTTCATATGAGTTCTACACTGATTCCCTGTGTTCCCAGAAGCCACTGAATGGAACGTCTTCATTCATTTGTTTATCTTCCCTCCCAGAGACTAAGCAGTGTGGAGGCTGGGGTTGTACGTAGTCCACTGCTGTAAAGCCACTGCCTGACAGACCATCTGGCATATAGTAGGTGGTAAATAAATACCTTTTTTTAAAATAAGTATTTTATTTATTTATTAGACACAGAGAGATAGAGAGAGCAGGAACACAAGCAGGGGGAGTGGGAGAAGGAGAAGCAGGCTTCGGGCAGAGCAGGGAGCTTAATGCGGGGCTCAATCCCAGGACCCTGGGATTATGACCTGAGCCCAAGGTAGACACTTAACAACTGAGCCATCCAGGGGCCCCTAAATAAATACTTGTTGAGTGAGAAGAAGCATTATCCTGTTTGTTTTTTCCTTCCCTTTTCAAATCAATTTACACTAACTTGAAACATAGTAAGTACACTGTATCTGGCTGACTACACTGGTTTAGTATGAATTTTCCTTTGAGGTTGACTATAAAATCTTTACTGCATTTTTAAACTTGTTTTTCATATTAGCCCTGTAGTGTGACTGTTTCAAAACAGGCATACAAGTGGGAATATTGAGGTGATGTAAGGCCTCACATTACATGTTCTGCATAAGAGCAGTTGCATGGATTTCCAAAGGGTAAAACTAGAGAAGAAAGGAAAGCTTATGAATTCAAATACACTCTCTACCAGTTGTTTCATCGTGGAGCCTATCTGTTGTGTACAGTATAAGCTGCACCAAGTGACCAAATCCTTTTGGAACAATTCCTGTGTTCTGAATTTGAACAGTTCTGAATTTGAAATCCTGTGTTATCAAAAGAATGAATCCCTTGTGCTACTTGCAAAATTGGTCGTGCGCATAAGGTCATTTTTGGTGGAGAATAAAAGGAATAGTCTAACCTGTGGGAACGCATCAGTTGGTTGTTTAGATTTTCAGTGTTGGCAAAGCATGTGAGAAACTCTAAAAGTGGTAATGCAATGGCCTGTTATTTAAATCTTTCCTAAAGGGATTCTCTACCCATCTTTTGTGAGATTATGCAGAATCTGCGTCCTAGAGGTAGCCAGTTTTCAGAGAAATGATTTTACAGAAGGTAGTCACAATGGCTATGTGAGACCTCAAATGGTCACCTTCCCATCTGAATAAGACACAGGGTCTGACCACTCCTGTAATGAGTAAGTAAGCAGGGTTGGCCAGCCTTTGTTTTAGAATAGAATTTTTTGGCAGTATGTATATGAAAGGTTTCAAGGGGCAACTCCTTTTAAAGCTTTCAGTTTGTTACTCTTTATTTTAATCAATGATAACACAGAAAAGCTTTGCTAGAACATTTGTTTAAAGGCTTCTCTTTGTTGTTGTTTTTTTTTTTTTTTAAGATTTTATTTATTTATTAGAGAGAGAGAGTGAGAGAGATCATGAGAGGGGGGAAGGTCAGAGTGAGAAGCAGACTCCCCATGGAGCTGGGAGCCTGATGCGGGACTGGATCCTGGGACTCCTGGATCATGACCTGAGCCGAAGGCAGTCCCTTAACCAACTGAGCCACTCAGGCGCCCTAAAAACTTCTCTTTGAACACGCCACTTTCTCATTTATTTTTTACGTTTTTCTACATGCATAGAAGGTCAAAAAAGTTCTTAAAGTAGGACATAGAATTTTGCACAAACCATCCCAGGACTTATTTCTTTTAATGTAAGGAATGTGAAAGCAGAGTCAGGGGCATCAGCTTAGAAACTCCTGTGTTTCAAACTACACCAAGCACTGAGTTGCTTAAAGAAGGAAGCAAGAGAGAGGGTCTTCACCAGCAAGTTGCTTACATGTTTCTTGGTTCCTTCTCCCCTTTTCCACTCTTCCACAGTAATTCTGAATAAGGAATATGCAATTCCAAAACTTTTAGAATTTAGGAAGAGAAAAATATATTTAGGGGTTTTGATCAAGTTGGCTCAATTTTTGTTTCCTGAAGGAAGGACATTAAGCAATCTGTGCTAATTTTCTGAATGAAAAGATATTTAATTCTCTAAATGTAAGATGGATACTGAGTCAGAACAAAATACAGTTCTGGGGCGCCTGGGTGGCTCGGTGGGTTGGGGCCTCTGCCTTCGGCTCGGGTCGTGGTCTTGGGGTCCTGGGATCGAGTCCCAGATTGGGCTCGATGCTCTGCGGGGAGCCTGCTTCCCCTCTCTCTCTCTCTGCCTCTCTGCCTGCTTGTGATCTCTCTCTCTTCTCTGTCAGATAAACAAGTGAAATCTTTGAAAAAAAAAAAAAGAACAAAATACAGTTCTTTGAATTGAATTTATTGAGTTAACATCTGACTATGTTGTTCTTCTTTTATTTCTTTTCTCACTTCACAACAGGCTGGTGAACACTTTCTTGGAGCTGGTGTCTGTGGAAAGGCATTGGCAGCTGGCAATAAAGGTGACTGGATTTCACCTTATGGGAAGGCTATTTAGACATAGGCGGGAAGTTTGAGCAGGAGTTAGAGGAATCGTGAATGTAGGACTCAAGGCCCTGAGGCAGAAGAAAGCACCAGGAGAGACCACTGCCTTGGGATGCAGCTAGTGGGGGAAGAGCGGCAAAATGGGGTGGGCAGGGAGAGTCTAGACAAGAAGAGTCTCATAGGGGCCTTTTCATCTGTTCTGTTTTTCTTTTTGTCTTCATAATGTCTGATTCAAAATTCACGTATCGGATTCCTGAGTGGCTCAGCCGATTAAGTGTCTGTCTTCAGCTCAGGTCATGATTCTAGGGTCCTGGGATCAAGTCCTGTGTCAGGACAGGGTGTGTGTGTGGTGGGGTAATCTCTCTTCGGGGGGAGGGAGGTCTACTTCTCCCTCTGCCTCTGCTCCTCCTCCTTGCTTGTGCTCTCTCTCTCTCTCAAATCAATAAATAAAATCTTGATAAAAAAATACCTGGCCTCTAAAAAAAATTCACATATCTTCTTCAATTTTGGACATCTTAGAATTTAGGACCTGGACTGGGATTTTAGGGTTATTAGTCTATGAGACAGAAGGAAGTACACAAGATTGTTAGTAGGGAAATCTGGACTTTTCTGTAATCCAAACTCTGCCAGGGTGTAACTATGTGATTACAGCTCATTCAGCTCTCCTCTCAGGTGTGGTGTTTCCTCACAGTGACCTAGATAAGGACGGCTAGGAAACAAATGACAAATTGTCACTGTGTTTCAAGAATCCATAGTTCTCTGTTTTAAGTTAACAAAGATCCTATAGACTTTATAATGTAATGGAAAGGGAAAAAATACCACTAAGAATATAGCCTTGAGAATATAGGAGGAAACTTGATTCTTTAAGCAAAACCAAACCAAAACAACAAACAACTTATTTTATTAGTAAATTTTTTCTTCACGTTTCATGAAAATAAAAGAAGATGTAGTGACAATGAGAGACAAAGTTTCTACTTTCAAGGGATTATTTTGCTAAAAAAATAAAAGAAATAATGATATTTTACTGGAATAGGGATAATGGCCAAGTAGAAGGTAGGTTTAGGTAACAATCTGGAAGACTTCTATTCAATACACCAGTTAATACCACTTTTTGAAGTCCCTGTAGGCAAAGCACTGTGTGAGACTCGATCAGGTTATGGAAAAATGAACTGATTAATTGCAAGGATTCTAAGAGACAAAAAGAACCACTACCAGCACAAAAAGATTCAAAAGATAGTACGATATGGTCAATGGAGCAGTTATGAAAGTACTATTGGTTGTTGAAGAAGATGTCTTGGTTAATGAGGCAGAAGAAATCAAACAAGTGGAATTGAAATGAAGTGCAAAAGGACTTAATAACTTTAACTGCTTAGCCCTGTTTAATTTAGGTTTATAGAATCAACACTAAAGTGTTTTTTCCCTTACGCTCTCCAAACCTTCGTTTTTTAATCTATAGAAGAGGCACAATAATCTTTCCTTTAATGATGTTTTGGAAGAATTAAATGAGGTGATATAGATAGGGAATGATCTGTACATGATGACGGTGAAGATCAAAATATCGAAGACAAGGGCAAGAAGCAGAGAACGGATGCTAGGGAGAGCATGAGAAGGGTAAACAGGAAGAAAGTCACGACCACATGTTAGAGCCGCAGCTCTCCAGGTGTGGACTCCAAATCGGCAGCATCCAGCCTCATCTGGAACTTGTTAGAAATACAGATCACATTCACATAATCAGCAACTCCGGGGCTGGGGCCTAGCGACCTGTTTCAGCAGTCCTGCCAGGGGATGCTGATGCTTGCTCAAGTTTGAGAACCACTGAGGTAGTCGGCCATGGCATAGCTGAGAGGGTTTGAAGTAGCAGTTCATGAATTCTTTTAAGAAATTGCTGTCATGGGGCGCCTGGGTGGCTCTGTCGTTAAGTGTCTGCCTTCAGCTCAGGTCATGGCCCCAAGGTCCTGGGATGGAATCTGCATTGGGCTCTCCGTTCCTCAGGAAGCCTGCTTCTCCCTCTGCCACTCCTCCCCGCTGTGCGCCCCCCCCCCCACTTGTACTATCTGGCTTTCTCTATCTCGCTGTCAAATAAATAAATAAAATCTTAAAAAAAAAAAAAAAGAAATTGCTGTCACAAAAAACAGATAAACAACAACAAAAAGAGAAATATCCATCAAGCACCAACTCGGTGGCAAGGATTGCTCTAGATCTTGAGGATATCAAAATTGTGTAATTGACTGTCATTACTTGTGCACTTTTCCAGTCTTTTCTTTCCTGGTGGCTCTTCCTGTTTTTCCTCTAATATCAGTCTTTGGTGCTGGGCTGTCTTTTTGCTACACTTATTTTCTCTTGATTTCCCCCACTCCTTGTTGCTTTGTAATGATAAATCCTACATCTGTACCTCTCTTCCCCATCTAACCCACTCTCCTGTCTTGTGTTTTCAACAGTTTTCAGATAGACTTTCTGATGTCACTACAAATTCGGCATGTGCAAAACCAATGGCATGCACTCCCTTTCCATACTGTCCCCCTTCCTACATTTGTATTTACAACTTTTCAATTGACTATTTGCTATCATCTCTCTTTCAGCTTTCCCCCTTTAGTCAGTTTATTGGCTGAGAGTGACCTCTAGAGTGAGGATTGAAATCCCAGGTTAGCCATTTACTAACTGTAACTTGAATAGTTTACTTAATAGCACCTTTCTCTTAGGGTGTTGTGAAGATTAAAGGAGTTAGTCCGTGTTAAAACTTTAGAGGAGTAACACAAGTAAATGTGCAATAAATGATTGTATTATTATGGCTATTGTTAATTCATTCTCCTTTGTTCCTTATATTCTCTAATACCTATGAATTCTTTCTTCAGATTTGTGAGGGACATTGTAGTTGACTCTTCAATGTCTCTTCCATCCCATTAGACAGAGAGTCTAAACTGTAAGTATATATTCTCGTGGGGATCTGCTCAGTCCAGGGGTAAACACATGACCTATGATGGGCTAATTAAGCTGAAGGAATAGATTTATATTCATAGTTGAGAGGAGAGAGTTCTCATTTTCTTCCCTGAATGAAAACAGGGGAGCATGTTACCCCTGTGGCTGCTAGAAGCATCCTCTGTTACAAGGCAGGTCAGCCTGAGGACAATCCTATTTCACTCACCAAGGACGGATGGGTGGAGACGTGGAAGGAACTTGGTTTTTGTCAGTCTCTCAACCAGTGCCTAAGTCTTTTATAACTAGTATGTTCTACCTATCAAATTATAATTCATATTATTTTGTTTTCTCTCCTAAATTTCACATTTATATATTTAAGTTCCTGTCTAATAAAAATGTCAAGTTTACCAAACCCAAGGCCAAAGTCTTACTAGATTTGGCTAGTCTTATTAGATTTATAGCTATGATAGACTGGAACCTGTCACTCTTCATCATCTTAATTTTACCACCCTGCACTTGGCCATTGTTGCCTCCTGGATTACTGTGCTGGCTTCCTAACTGATCTTCCTACATTTACTCTTGCTCACTGCCTCTGTTGCTCTCCCTCTTTCTACCATATTGCCTTCTTTACCTGAACAGCTAGAGGTAACTAATACTCCTCTTTCTAAAACTTGCAACAGCTTGCCTTTGTTTTTTGGAAAAAAAAAAAAACAACTATAGTTTTTATTATGCTTTTCTAGGTTCTGCAATACATCTGGGTCTGACTAACTCTTTGATTTCCTTTCATACTATTCTCTTGTCTGTTCACCCTGCCATGCTGGACTCCTTGCCATTCTTTAAATACTACAAGCTGGTTCTCACTTCAGAACCTTTACACTTGTTGCTTATACATAGAATACTCTTCCTACACATTTTACATTCAAGGTTGTATCAAATGTTGCTTCCTCAGAAACATCTTCTGTGACCCATCTCAACATTGATCTGTTTTTATTCTCTGTCCTTCTTCTTGGCATGTTTTTCAATGTGAAATGATCCTATTTGTTGTCTAATTTATTATATTTTCTCCTCCAACTCTCCAGTATAATGTAAGCTCCAGGAAAGCAATAACCTTGTCAATCTTGCTTACTATTTTTTTTATGTAGAAAAACAAAATTGTATGAAGCACTAAGTAGTTGCTCAATAAATATTTGTTGAGCAAATGAATAAACATGAGTCTTACTCTCTAATTCATTGCTTGCCTTAGTAATCACAAGTGAGAATAGGATTCTTTCCCCCTCTTAAAAAGAATTTATTGAATACCTGCTAAGTATATATTACCTATTCATAGAAGATTTAAAAAAGGAGGAATAAGAGAGGTTTTGCTATTCTTTTCAAGCTAAGAATTTAGAACATATTTGAAATGTCAAGTTATAAACACAATAAATGAATAAAAAAGTGACATGTGGTACAGAAAAGATAAAATACAGAAATAGGATGAAGGGTCTTAGATAAGAGCTGAATTTGCTAGGGAGGACTTATGCTTAGGACAGATTATGAGCTGGAACCCACACAACACATAAGATTTGAGTAGGTTTAGAAAGAAAGGAATAACTGTTCCTAGGCACAATATGCTAATAGTCAATTATGTTTGTGACTGTGAAATGGAAAGGAGAGGAGAGCAAAAAAGGGACATTTGAAAGCAATTTGCCTCAACCTTTTCTTGTTTATGTCTATGCTCTTTCTATAAGCTACGTCTCTGGCTTTCATTATTTTAATGGGGAATGCGCCCAAGTCTATATCCATTGCACTACTCTCTCCCTCAAGTTTCCACCTTGCATTGTCATTTGTCTGTCATTGTCTCTACATTTCCCTATATGAACACATCATCTGCCGGTGCCTCAAAATCAACATGTCAAGATCAAAATTAGCTCAAAATTAGTTCACTAGTACAACTGGTTTTACTCTCAAGCCAGCTTCCCCTCCTGGCTTCTCTTCTGTGATTTCCCCATTTACCAGCCAGCAAGGCTAAGGATTTCATTTATGTTGGGTTCCCCTTTGCACCAACTCTGTGTCTAGTTAATGGCCAACATTACCTGTATGATATCTTCTTCTTCCTTCCATTTCCACTGCCTTCAGTCTACTTCCCTCTTTCTAAAGGATTCATTCACCCATTCATTCAGTTAATACTTTTCAAACATCTACTATGTGGTAGGCTTTCTTCTAGATACATCTCTAATAAAGCAGAGAAGAACCCTTGCCTTCTTGGAGTTTATATCATAGATGCAGTAATGGCCTCCTAACTGGTAGCCTCCCTTCTAGTCAATTTCTCCTTTATTTCATTGTATACATTCTTTCCAGACTGATCAAAAAGCATACTACTGATTATGACTAGTCTTTCTCAAATTCTTCAGTAACTCCCCATGTCCTAAATCCACAAAGCTTGGCCTGATATTCAGGACCCCCAGGTTTTATGCTCTTCTATCTCATCAACCTTAAAAAAGTATTCACTGCCACTCTGCTGAATATATTCTGGTTGGGAGGTAATTTGTTTGGCAAATTTCTGAGGTTGCTAAAAAAACAGAAAAGAAGAAATTCACATTAGTAAAATTCATGTTGATTAGTTCAAAGAACATAAGAGTTTGCCTAGAAGGACCATGCTTACTTTTATAGGGAGTGCTATAGATATCTTGACTAATTAATGGGAAAAAAGTCCCTGGAAAATTGATAAAAACCATAAGAACAAAAATGTAACTATAGAGAATTTTATTTTGGAAAAATACAGAAAACCTTATCAGAACAGAAAGCCTATCATATTTTTTTCAGGTTGCTGGCTCCTCTCATCATATCTCCATATATGACCCTGGAACATTGGTAAGACTATCATAAAGGCATAATTTTTATATACATACTCTGAGGTCAGTTATATATAAAATAAAAATGTTGGATTCCAATCATTTTCAATAGTTACTGACATTATTTCAAACATAAATAGCTTCATAAAATGACAATTTTATGAAATAAAATTTCATAAAATGGATTATTAAGAAAAAGAAAATGAATGTACACTTTGAGGTAAATCTGTCTCTTTTTGAAGTTGGTGCTAAAGCAGGTAATTATGTTCATTAAGACAAAAATCATTAGTGCCTCTGTTAGACTTGTCATTCTGGGCTATGTGAACTCATAAATGTCATTCCATATGGAAATCGTATATTTTTATCTTATCCATACTGTAGTTCCAGAAATAGGAGGTTCTATTTTGTATTAGTAAGCGTTTAACATGTGACTAGACAATCTGAACAACTATAATGTTAGCCTTTTTTGAGCTGCTCAAAGAACTATGAAATGAGCACTCTCTATAGTAAGAGGTGATTATGGATTCCACCAATTAAAAAGTCATGATGAATAAAAACTTCTATGAAGGAAGAATTCAAGTTTTGGCCTAGTGCAGTCTTAAGCTGTTTGTAACAAAAGAAGATGAGAGAGAAAATAACTATAGTTGCCTTCACAGCTTTCCATTTTCAATACTTTTGTTTCCTTCTGATCAGCCCATATAAGACGGCTTCAATTTCAAATAGATCTGCCCCCTCACTTAAAGGAGGACTTTCGCTATTGGCATGCTGCTTAAGTGTCTGGAAATCAAACACAGGCATTTTAGTGTGCAAGATGGCTACTTGCGTGAGCACGAAGACCGTTTGGATGCTTGTTATTCCACTGGCGCACGTGCCTAGACTCGCGGTAGTAAGATCTCCTGTAGTATCATGTTGGACAGCATGGGTTCAAACCTGGCTCTGCTACTTATTAGCTTTATGACCTTGGAAAACTGAAAATATTTTCCTTGACTCAGTTTCCTCCTCTGTAAAATGTGACTAATCATAGTATTTACCTCAAAGTTTATTGTGAAGATTAAATAACTTAATACAGTTAGGGCACTTGGAATAGTGTATGACACATAGGAAGTCTTCAGTGATTATTAACTATTATTTTAAGTTACAAGATAGTTTCTCTATAATCTAGGGATAACACAATCCACAGCACCTTATCCATTATTTGTGTTACTTTTTCTGTATGTCTATAAAGTAATGACATTTTTTAAACAGGTGTTCTAGTTATGTTTATGACCCTGTTAAACATATTTGCTGATACTCCTGCTCCTTTATAGTAGACATAACTATGCTTTTGAAAACATTTATTTTACTAGTAAATTCTAGGGATATAAAACTGATTTTTTTAAACAAAGAGAATGACAGAACAGGTGAAACCCTGGACTGGGAACCTGGATTTGTGATCCTCAGGATTTGTGACCCATTTATTTGTTTTTTGACCTAAGTTTAAACTCTGGGCAGGTTACCCCACTTCCCTTCCTGTTTTTATATTTGTCAAATTTGGGAATTCATCTAAATGCATGCCAAAGTCACATTCTTGTCTCATCGTCTATGGTTGTTCCTTCTATCGACATAATTATCATGCAAACCCACGTGCTTATTCCCATACTGTTATCATTCCTACAATATTTTAAGGGTCTATTAAAAAGAACCTCATTCTCTGATTATCCTCAATGACATAAAATTTTCCCTTTAAAAAGCATGTTGGGACTAAGTTCCCTGAGTAAGATGAGTGTTTTGGATAGAAAAATGTGATGCAAGTAAAATAGAGTTATAATAGAATTCTATAGTATTTTTGAGAGAGGCTTATAATTGACTCTCAGGCATGTGTATGTGCATGTGTACTTTCAAATGCAATACACATTTGTAGTTTTAAGTTCTGAAATGCTTTGTTAAAAACTCAGCCTTTAGTCACACCTACTTTATACCACTATAATAACTATGCTTTTTGTAAAACAACTGCTATTTGAATGAAATCATACTTACTAAGATCTAGAAACAGCCCAAATCTTAAAAAATAATGAAAGGCTGATCCGACTTCTTGCCAAGCAGCTTGGTCTCACGTCATGGGCTCATTACTCACCTGAAATATTGCTCTGCACTTCGCACTAGTCATTTATCTTCCCTGTACTTCAGTACTTTTCTTCGGAAAAGTCTAACAAAGATGCTTGTTTATAAAAGGTACTCTTGTACCTTGGATGAAGTATTCCCCAAATGCTGTATGATGTAAGTACAAGGAGAACAGAATCTTGTAACACTTCAAAATCTGCTCCATGGAATTGCATTGTCTCGTGGTTGGGATGGTGTTCAGCATTGAGAATCTTGTCTGCTCCTTGACACTAAAGCCTGGCCATTTTCTTAAAATTTGGCTACTGCTTTACAAGATTAATCAAACTAATCTCAAATCATATAATGCCCATTTGATAAATATTTTTAAAATATTTGAAATATCACCAATTGTACTTATACTCTCATTTAATTAGGCTAAACGCTGAAACAAATGTAAATTAGGTTCTCCATCAGAAGCAGCAGTCAGGGTGAGGAGTAAAATCCACAGGATATTAGGCACAAAGATAGCTTCATGAGGATTCAGGAAACAGAAAAAAATGACTGACTAATAAGCTACTTCATTTTTTTTCTCTTTTGTCGTAGTTCCCTAAATTCAAAATTTTAAAATTCTAAATTTAAAACAAATGTTTTAAAAGGGACTGCTCTGAAATAGGAATGGTATATTACTTAATGGCTTCCAGAAGCTAATCCTTATTTAATATATGTATATGGTAGGAGAAAAGAAAATAATTTCCTTTAATACTTTATAGGTTAAGTATGTTATTTTAAATAAAAATATATGTACCAATATATATTATTTTATTCTACTCCAGTCTCTCTATTTGAAAGTGAATCTTTCATGTCCCCTTGCTTTCTTTTGCGACTCCTGAAACATTTTTCTTTACTACTTTATATAAATACGACCGTCTAAACTACCAGGTTACCCCACTTCCCTTCCTTGATCCAGGACAGAAAACCAACAGGTTTTCTTGATCCAGAACAGGTTTCAGTGGTGTGTGTGCATTTTCTCAAATTTATTTACTTATTTATCTTTAAAAATAGTATCTGATGTGTGAGACAGAAGAATACCACCAGGGATATGTTAATGTAATTTGAGCAACTATGGAACAAAAGTCTGTAAGCCGAAAAGTTGTTTGAAATAACCCCTGGGTAGTGAATTACATTTTTTAAAAATCATCATCGCTTTTCTAGAAATTGTTTTCCAGTTGTTTTATCCTGGAGGTGAAATTGAGATTATGCAACACTTGCAATAAAACGACCAAAAAGGAAAAATGAGAGTTGGAAGGAGAATGCAAGGAGAAAGCTCTGAGCACTTGAATCTGCACATACTTTCCCCATACAGCTTCCTGGGTCCTCTGATTGCCACCAAGTCCTCTCCATTCCTCTTTAAATGGTATCTTTTTTCTCATTTTAATCATTTTCTCATTTTAATCATTTCTCAATCTCATTGAGAATATTCTCAATCTTATTGAGAATATTCTCACCACTTCACAGCTGGAATACTACAAGGGCCTGGTAATGGCTTTTCTCAATTAGACTCTACCTTGTTTAACCCAATACCTTGTGTCCAATGTTTTCCTCAGAGTCTCACGAAGCTGGTGTGGAGACATGAGTCAGGAAACAAAACCCTGGCCTGGGTCTCAGCCCTAGCTCCACTTGTCATGACTCTGTGACTTTGGTAAGATACTTAGCTCCGAGTCTCAGTTTCTTCCAATTTTTAAAACAGTGAATAAATGGCCACTTTACAGAGTTGTGGCAAGTACTACATGAAATATATCAAATGTTCAGCACAGTGGGTACCTAAAAAGTATCAGCTATCAGTTCCCTGGTCACATTTAATTTTAGCTTCTCTACCTGTATTCACCTGCCACATCGTTCCTTCTCGTTGTCCTTTCAACACAAGATGACTTTTTATTTTGATGATTTCCTCATGTTCTCCTGAGTACCTTACCGGGACCAATATCCAAATTCTACTTATCCTTGAAGCTTTCTAGCTCAAGTCTAAGAAAATCTTTCTATTCTATTCAGCAATGATTTCCTTTCCTCTAAATTTTTTCAGCATTTATTATCCATACCAGTTTAATGGGTAAGTTCATATTGCTTAATGTTTACATAGGTATCTTGATAATGTCACTCCTATTTTCAGAGCTGAGGGACTGTATATATTTTGTATGTCTAAAGGGAAAACAATTATTTAACTTCTGGTTATAAGCATCTACATGAGTGCTCCTTCCAGCTGACTGAGTGCAGAGGTTAAGCCAGTTGTTGACTGATTTTGGAACTGCTAACTGGGCAATCAGCTTTTTTCACTTCCTGAAGAGGGAACAAAGTGGTTTAAAAGTACCTCATTCTTACTGGTGAATAAAAGGATTAGGGCTCTATGCTTTCAAGTTAAAGGAATCTTTCCTGACTTCCTTATGGGAATGAAAGCATAAAAGTTCTTATAGCAGGGAGTTGGAAAGAAAGGCAGACATGTGCTGTGTTTATTTTCTTTTTTTCTTCTGAGTTTTTATCATTTGTAATATAAAAAAGTGGAGAAACCAAGAAAGAAAAAAATTACCATGTAAGAGAAAATAGAAGATTTTTTTTTCTAACAAGCACAAAGAATAGGTATTTAATTTATTGGGATATAAGTAAATGGGATGATCTTTGATCAAAAGTTAGGTATATCTTTTTTCATCAAATATTTGTTGAATGCTTACTCTGTGGTGGCATGAAGGTAGCCACTAGAGCTATAGAGACGTACATCTGAACTCAAGGGGCTTACCAACATGAGGCAAGACCCAAGAAGTAAACTGTAAGACATCTTAAGACAGAGGTAGAGAAAAAGATATCATGTGCTTTTTCTGAATCCAGATAGCACTCAGACAAGGAAAAGAAAAAAGAAGCTTCAAATTGGTAAGGCAAAGTAAAACTGTCACTATTTGCAGATAACATAATACTATATATAGAAGACTCTAAAGATTACACCAAAAAAACTATTAGAACTAGTAAATGCATTCAGAGGATACAAAATGATTATACAAAAATATTTTGCATCTCTATACACCAATAATGAACTAGCAAAAAAATTTAAGAAAACAATTCTATTTACAATTGCATCAAAAAGAGTAAAATACATAGGAATAAATTTAACCAAGGAGGTGAAAGACCTATACTCTGAAAACTGTAAGACACTGATGAAATAAATCAAAGATTGAAGATGGCACATATTGAAAGATACACCACGAACACAGATTAGAAAATTAATATTGTTAAAATGTTCATACTACCCAAAACAGCGTATAGATTTGACATAATCTCTATCAAAATGCTAAGGCCATTTTTCACAGAACAAAGAATTCTAAAACTTGTAAGGAATCACAAAAGACCCCAAATAGCCAAACCAGTCTTGAGAAAAAAGAACAAGCCTGGAAGTATCACACGCCCAGATCTCAAACTATACTGTAAGCCTATAGTAATCAAAAGAGTGTGGTGCAGGCACACAAATAGACACACAAAACAATGCCTGTGCTTGTATGGTCAATTAATCTACAACAAAGGGGGAAAGAATATACAATGGGAATACAAAATTTTTTTTTTAATCAGCAGAAAAGTTTTATTTCTTTTAAGGACAAACAGTTAAACCACGTCCAGGGCCTTAACTTATAGATGCAAACCAAAGTAGCCATTTAAAGCATTAGCTATTGAGGTACAATACATACCTCAGGGGAAACTACTTTGTCATCTGAAGCTTATACCAAACTTTGCTGAATCGACAGTTCAGCTCAACTAGAGCTTGGGTGTGGCTGAGAGGAAGAGTGTATCTGCAGAACCAAAGGAGAATAGCTGTGTTCCATAAGTACAGAAGCATTTTGGACTGCATTTGTGGGGGTAGGTTTCACATAGAAGGGAAGAGGGGGGAAAAATGCTACGGCTCCCCCCCGCCCCGACCCCTCCCCCGGGGGCAATAAATGGTGCTTGGAAAACTGGATAGCTACATGCATAACAATGAAATTCAATCATTTTCTCATACCATAAACAAAATAAACTTGAAATGGATTAAATACTTAAATATAAGACCTGAAACCATAAAAATCCTAAAAGAAAAACATAGGCAGTAAATTCTTGGACATCAGTCTTAGCAATTTTTTTTTTTTTTTTTTGATCTGCCTCCTCAAGCAAGGGCAAAAAAGTAAAAATAAACAATTGGAACTAATTAAACTGAAAAGACTTTTCAGTGAAGGAAATTGTCAACAAAACAAAGAGGCAATCTACTAAATGGGAAAAGATATTTGTTAATGATATATCTGATAAGGAGTGAATATTAAAAATAT
The DNA here is from genome assembly GCA_028533885.1 of Nasua narica. Taxonomy (NCBI): domain Eukaryota; kingdom Metazoa; phylum Chordata; class Mammalia; order Carnivora; family Procyonidae; genus Nasua; species Nasua narica. Next base: position 68,516,533 of record CM052800.1, on the reverse strand, counting down.
GTAAAGAACCTATACAACTCAACACTAAATAATTTGATTAAAAAATTGACAGAGAACTTGAACAGGAACTTTTTTTTTAGAGAAGTCATACAAATGGCCAACAGACAAGAAAAGGTGCTCAATAACACTCATCATCAGAGAAATGCAAACCAAAACCACAATGAAATACCACCTAACACCTATCACAGAAGCCAGTATCATAATGTCAAGAAATAAAAAATCTCAGTGAGGATGTGGAGAAAAGGGAATTCTCGTCCACTGCTGGTGGGAATGTAAATTAGTGCAGCCACTATGGAAAACAGTATGGGAGATCCTCAAAAAATTAAAAATAGAAATACCCTACAACCTAGCAATTCCTCTTCTGGATATTTAACCAAAGAAACCAAAAACATTAATTCAAAAAGATACATGTACCCCTATGTTCATTACAGCATTATTTAAAATGGCCAAGAAGTGGAAGCAACCTAAGCGTCCATTGACAGATGAATAGGTAAAGAAGATGGGAACTTTATGTAATGGGATATTACTCAGCCATAAAAAAGAATGAAATCTTGCCATTTGTGACAACATGGATGAACTTGGAGGATATTAATCAAAGTGAGGTAAGTCAGAGAGAGAGAGAGAGACAAATTCCATATGGTCTCACTTATATATGGAATCTAAAAAACAAAACAAACAAGAAAAAACAGAAACATACTCATAAATTCAAGGAATTGGTGATTGCTAGAGGGGAGGTGGGTGTAGGAATGGGAGAAACAGATAAAGGAGATGGAGAGGTACAATCTTTCAGATATAAAATAAGTACGTCATGGGGACGTAAAGTGTAATAGCACAGGGAGTATAGTCGATAATATTGTAATAACTGTATGGGGAGAGATAGTAATTATACTTATTGTGGTAAGTATTTTATAATGTAAATAAACATTGAATCATTATTAATACATCTGAAACCAAAATAATATTGTATGTCAATTAAACTATATTTCAATTAAAAAAAAATGCATGCCTGGCCTGTCTAGGTTATTCTGGAAATTAGGGCCTTGGAAAAACAAAAACAAAAACAAAGTAAAGCACAGATATTCTAACAGTTAACAATGCAAAGGGAAGAAACAATAACAGAGTATTCAAGGAATTTAAAAGTAATTCAATAAAAGTAGTCATTTATGGACCAAAAATAAAGTATTTCATATGTCAAGGATTGCAATTAATTCCATTCTGTCCCGTAAGAGGGAGTGGAAGGGAGAGAGAGAGAGAGAAAGGCATTCCCCAAGTATTTATTTGAAATATAGATTATTAAAAGCGTATGACAGTTTTTGGAGCTATACTATCTGGATTTGAATCTCAGCTCTAATACTTAGTAGCTTTGTGAACTGGGACAAATTACCTCATCAAGTCTCAGTTTCTGTGTCTATAAAATGAGGATAATAATAGTACTTCCCTCATAGACTGTTAAACACAAGAACTCAAAATCTGGCACACAGTAAACATGATATAGTCTTTTTTTTTTAAAGATTTAATTTATTTATTTTTGAGAGAAAGAGAGGGGGGGAGCACATGGGAAAGAGCATGAATGGGGCAGAGGGAGAAACACACTCCCTGCCCAGCTGGGAGCCCCTCTTGGGACTTGATCCTAGGGCTCTGAAATCATGACCTGAGTCGAAGGTAGACTCAACCAACTGAGCCATCCCAGCACCCAATACAGTCTGTTTAATGTGATTCTTATATGCTTTTAAAAGAAAGTTGAAGGAAGACATGTTGCATGATGATGAGAAAACTGGACATAGAATTAGGACTCTTGAAAAATTTTCCACTTTTATTGCTTTTTGTGATTCTAAGTAATATACCCCTTTGGACTAGTTCCATCCTTTATAATAGAGGAAATACTGATCATTCCATTTGTAAAAATTCTGAGAATCTGTGACTAAATTGAAATACTATTTATGCACCTGAACCAATACCGTGAATCCAACAAAATCATTCTTCATTCAGTTTGAAATATGTCCTTATTTTTGTGACTAGGTGGTTCATTCTTGAAGTTTAAGGACAGAAGCCAATAGGCAAAAAGGGACTTTTTTATTGATGAAATATAAAATTAAACTCATGAATTAATTATTCCTTGATATCCACTAAGATTTAAGAACAGAGGTCATACTAAATGTTCAATAAATATTTTTTATCACATTTTTAGTTTTATGAATAGTTAAGATTCTAAAATCAACACGAGTTTATTTTATTAAAAGCATGACAATATCACTGAAAAATCTAGCAACTCTTCTACTCTTAAATGTTTTTAATATAACAACTTTTGACCAAATAATTTTTGTATAAGAAGAACCATTACAAGACAAGGGCCACATAAACATTTGATGAACTGTGCTGGAGAATTCACTGCAAACATTACCACACTAGAACTCTAACCTATTGGATGAGATTGTAGAAATACTTTAACTTTTGCCACCAAGTTATCTAGTATTTAGGCAGACCAAGGCCAGAATTCTTCTATCCAAATCTATGATTATATATATTGTAGCACTTACTGGTCTTTAAAAGTCATTCCTGTGTGTACAAGTGTAAAAGTGAATATATCCCTACGGCCCATGTTTCTGATGCCTAACCTGATGCTTGCCAAAGCTCAGGCCATCTACTCAGTGTATACATTTGTAGTATAATAGTTGTGCACTAATATGTAAGTGTCTAATAACCAAATGTACAACATTGCATATGATTGCTTTGGTGCATCATTAAAGTATATAAGCATATAAAATACTGGGGAGATAGTAGATAATACATGTAGCTACTATATCAGCATATGTTTATTTCATATATTAATATTTATTACATATTTCAGTACTTTAATGTCTTGTAAGTTATGGTATAGATATATAGTCACCTGAGAAATAATTAGTGATTACTACATAAAAATCACCCTGGGGGCACTCAGTCAGTTAGGCATCTGACTTCATTTTGGCTCAGGTCATGATCTCAAGGTGGTGAGACCGAGCTGTGCATTGGGTTCCGTGCTCAGCACAGAGTCTGCTTGACCTTTCTCTCCCTCTGCCACTCTCCCTGTTCCCGCTCTCTCTCTAAATAAATAAATAAGTAAATAAAACCTTTAATTAAAAAAACACCCTGAATACTTTCATTTTCATCAAAAGCAATTACAGTAGCAATCAGTGATCTAGTGTAATCAAGGGCCTAGGATAAATTGATGTGTTAATTTCTAAGGTGTACTACAATGACTAAATTTTATGGTCTGTATAATTTTTTTTAAATCAGTTAATAAAAAAGAGATCTTTTTTCCCTCATGGCCATAGCATAGGAAAATGAAAGCAGATATTTTCTGAATTCAGGAAGAGAGTCTGGATAATAGATGACTGCAGCACATGTGTGAAACAAGATGAGTTGTGTATCAACAATTGCCAGATCACGTTTCTTTCCTGGCTCTCTCTTCTTCCAGATGTCCAGGGAACCAGGATACAGATGTCATTATTAAGGAACTCCACAGAGAGGGACAATTTAAATTATCTATGTCCATAATGCAAATCAAAGGAAAAATAATGCTCAATGCTTAATATTATTTTTCAGCAGTTCACTGGAGTGGACTTCCTCAGAATTAAAATCTCTCTTAGGCAAAGCACCACAGGGATGATAAGAAACGGAACACTTCATGTGATTTGTTAAACATTTCTTTAATTGCTATTAGGTCTGCATATTGATTTTATTGGCTTCTTCTTTTGCATATAAGATCTAGAAATCAGGTCTGGAAACAAAAAAAATCTGTAGTTGAGGAAAACCGAATGAACCACAACTAAGAATAAATAATCCTTTTTTCAACAACATGGTTCATGGTCAGTATCCATTAGACTTTTCTGCTGGTCTTTCTTTATGAACCTTGGCATCCCCTTCATTCTATTATGCTTTCCACCCTCACTTCTAAGTTAATGAAATCAGTGGTGTGCTTCTTTGCCTAGAAGTGTTTCCTCTATCTGTTTCTTCCTTCTCATTCCCCATTGCCCAGTTCTGAATTGGGCCTTCCTTGTCTCACGCTTCCAGGTTTGCTCTAGTCTTTTTTTTTTTTTTTTTTAAAGTTTTCCTTCTTTTTTTTTTTTTTTTTAAAGATTTTATTTATTCATTTATTTATTAGGAAAGAGAGAGAGTGAGAGAGAGCATGAGAAGGGAGAAGGTCAGAGTGAGAAACGGATTCCCCGTGGAGCTGGGAGCCCGACGTGGGACTCGATCCCGGGACTCCGGGATCATGACCTGAGCTGAAGGCAGTCGCTCAACCAACTGTGCCACCCAGGGGCCCGTTTGCTCTAGTCTTTGCCAATCCTAATCCATCCTTTATCTCAAAGCTAGATTAATCCTCCCTTAAATACTGTCTTCATTTTACTCCTGGGGTCCAGAATGGAAGTAAGTTCTCACAGCTGTTTGTGGCTTACAAACAAATTTCCTTTCAAATTAACTTGCCACCCTTACTGCTCTTCAACATATTCTGCTTTCTCCTACTTCTATCCTGTTGTCTTCATTTCTCCAAGAATTTTCTGTTTTCTCCTTTTAGCCTAACTATTCTCTACTAATACTTCAAGATCAAATTCAGGGCTCACCTTCTCTGGAGAACTTTCATTCATGTTTCCTTTGGTTAACTCTTTGTTCCATACAGTATTCAATTCTTTCAATATCTCAACTACACAATTTAATGCAATATAAATAAACCATACTGATATTGCATATATATAAATGTCAGCACACATTTATAGCAATGCCTGTATTATTCATTGTTTCATGTGCGTGGCCCACATATCTGCAACCAGACTGCAAGTGTCTTCCAGGTAAATCACTTCCAGGTAATTCTCTAGGCATAACTATTTTCCAGTTTGTTCCCCTTAGAATATACTCAACAATAAGTGTGTTTTGAATGATTAATCATTATTTATATGTTGATACTTTACTTCCCAATTTATGATTATTGCATTTTTGTCATTTTTAGATTTTTAAATTTTATTTATTTATTTTTTAGAGATTTTATGTTTTTATTTGTCAGAGAGAGAGAGAGCGCACACAAGCACAAACAGGGGGAGTGGCTGGCAGAGGAAGCAGGCTTCCCTGCTGAGCAAGGAGTTCAATGTGAGACTCTATCCCAAGACCCTGAGATCATGACCTGAGCCGAAAGTAGACACTTAACCAACTGAGCTACCCAGGCGTCCCTATTTTTGTCATTTTTAGATTTTCTTAGAGTCATAAGGGACCATTGGTAGATTGTATTATCATTCATAATTATTTGCTCCCTTCTTTCCTTTCTGGGCAGTACAGTTCCCCACCCTATCGATGAGACCATGAGAACATGAGACTCCCTTCCTTAGTGGTTTGTGGGCAGATGTGACGTATGTCACATCCATGCCAGAAGCACAAGAAACACTGCAGGTTTCTGGCAGCCCCTTCTGCAACTTCTCACTGCCGTGGAAACAGCTTGTCTCAGATAGGACTGCTTTTCCAGCCTGGCCCTGGAATGAGAAGCGGCCCAGGAAGACTGGCCGGTGACCTGCCCCTTGCTGCGCAACTTCACCAAATCATAGCCCTACATTTCACAAATGCAAAGAAGTCATTGATGCTTTGGGGTTATTTGCTACACAGAAAGGGAGACTAATATAAGACCGTGGGGTTAATCTAACTTCCGCTTTTGTAGATAAGGAGAGAGGCCTAGATTTTTCTGTTAGCTCATGTAAGAGTTTTAACATAAATTCTAGACGACTGACTTAGTTTTTTGTTTGTTTTTGGTTTAACACAAAATACCTGGCTTTTTGCTATCTTAAAATTTGGAGGAACGCAACTCAGATAATTTGAAATTTGGGGTATTACCTGGTATGGCCCTTTTGGTCTGGCATTGGCTTTTAGGAAATAGATAGAAAAATATCTAGAAAATAAACAACGTGAACTATCATTGTCAAGTGAAATATATTCCTACCTGAATGATACTGCTGTCCCTTAGGCCCACGCCCGTTTGGTAGTAGAATGAAATGCAGTGATCTTTGAGAGTGCCTCGCAGGGCCAAGTCTTTCATATACATTGTTCATCTAAAGTGTACATTTCAAAACCTTTTGTCTTAAAAAACTTATATAAGAAAATTCTAATTTGAGGAGGGGTATAATTTCTTAATAAACTATCCCCTTAATTCCATGACAAAGTCTCAGGTACTTTGACACCAAATGAGGGACTCTAAAATTCTTATCCTTTTCCTTTGCAAAATTCAGATGGAAACATTCCTATCATTATGTGCCTTAGTACATCAGAACTTTGACTTGGACCTGAAGTTTATTTTATGCTTTGGTGTTCTTGAAATGAACTAATTTTTCTAACTATCATATTTAAAATTCAGAGAGTAAACTGCTAATTAAGTTCTAAAGAAATTATTAACATACTACTTCCTTTTGTGTATTTACTATTACTTCCTTTTGTATTTTTATTTTTTTTATTTTTTTTTTAAAGATTTTATTTATTTGACAGAGTAAGAGAGATCACAAGTAGGCAGAGAGGCAGGCAGAGAGAGAGGAGGAAGCAGGCTCTCCGCCGAGCAAAGAGCCCGATGTGGGGCTCGATCCCAGGACCCTGAGATCATGACCCGAGCCGAAGGCAGAGGCTTTAACCCACTGAGCCACCCAGGCGCTCCTCCTTTTGTATTTTTAAAGAGCAAAACCAGTTCTATGCAACAATATTTTCCCCTTTAAATAGAAAAATAATATTTCAGAACATGCTTTAGGAAATGAATGTCTTACTAAATAACATTTATAACTACCTTTTATTGTTGTTTACTATGCTTTTCCAAACAAAGAAAATAAAATATAATAAAACTATATGTATAACCAAGTAGATTTTCTTTTTCTGTTTTTGTCTTTCCTTATTTGGAGCACACGCAAATCTTACCTTTGTGAAAAAACATCCCTGTAAGGACTGCCATGTTGCAGTGCGATTCCGTATCCCCGATCAGCAACCGTGTTCCCGATGGTGTAAAATGAACAGTCTGGGTCATTGATAGCTACATATTCCAATACGGCCGCATCCCATACAAAGGCATAATTTCCATATTTTACCTGTGAAAATACGGAGAACAAAAGAAAATAGGATTTAAATTTGGAATTTTAAGTTATACAGTAAGGGTAAAACATATTACAATTGCGTTTTTTAATTGGATAAAACATCATAAGAACTATCTTTTTTAAATACGTATTCTGAATTAGAATTTGGGTTTTGGTTAATTTATAGCTCTATTCTCCTGGAAATGTGATAAAGTTAGAATGTTAAGTATGTTTCCAGGCAACAGAGTTTATAGTAAGATGACCCTTGAGTGGTAAATGTCCCCTGGCCTGGGAGAACAATAAATGTATGGAAAGAAGCCATGTCTTTGGGCTTCTCTGTGTGCGGTCATTCCTGTAATCGGACCTCTCTCTTTGGGGACCTGGAAGTTACACTTTTGAAATTGTTACAAGAGATACTGACTCTTATGTTACCAGGCTTCTAAGCTAGGTAGGCTTTTGTACCCACCCAGTATAGGTATGATCCCCTTGCACGTGACCTCTGTTCCAAATGAATACTGCAAGTCCAGTCACACTGAAGAAAAATAATCAACACTATCCTGCTGGCAAGATCCACTTCCTAACTTCCGTTATTCTTAGGTAATCTGTTGCCAAGCACGGTCTATGGCAATTTTGCAGCTGGATTTAGATGAAACCCTTTTGGTGGGCATTGCAATGAGGAACAAATAATTATATAATATTCTCTGTCATTATTTAGGGAACACAACTTTATTCTGAGTTGTTTACCTTTTAATGATTATCTTTTATTTACGAGTGTGACTTTTTTCCCTAAACTACAAATGTATCAAAAATAAAAAGCAATCTTAATAAAATTAATTAAAAAAATGTTATATAGGAGAGCCTAGGTGGCTCAGTTGGTTGAGTGCCCAATTCTTAGTTTCAGCTTAGGTGGTGATCTCATGGATCATGAGTTCAGGGCCGCATGGTGCTCCCCGGTCATCGGGAAGTCGGCTTGGGGATTTTCTCCCTTTGCCCCTTCTCCCACTCGCATGCAAGCGTTCTCTTTTTCTCTCTCTCGAATAAATCAGTCTCTTAAAATATTATCTATAAATATAGAATTCAGTGAATTCAGGGCGCCTGGGTGGCTCAGTGGGCTAAAGCCTCTGCCTTCAGCTCAGGTCATGATCTCAGGGTCCTGGGATCGAGCCCCACATCGGGTTCTCTGCTCAGCAGGGAGCCTGCTTCCACCTCTCTCTGCTGCCTCTTTGCCTGCTTGTAATCTCTCTGTCAAATAAATAAATAAAATCTTTAAAAAAAAAGAATTCAGTGAATTCATAAAAATAAACAGAACTAAAAATTAAATGTTCAGTTTGTTAGCTAGTTTGTTTATTCACTTATTTAATTAATTAATTTATTTATTTTGTAAAGATTTTATTTATTTGACAGAGAGAGAGATCACAAGTAGGCAGAGAGGCAGGCAGAGAGAGAGGGAAGCAGGCTCCCCGTTGACCAGAAAGCCCGATGTGGGGCTCGATCCCAGGACCCTGAGATCATGACCTGAGCTGAAGGCAGAGGCTTTAACCCACTGAGCCACCCAGGTGCCCCTATTCACTTATTTATTTGAGGGGAAGTAATTTCCTGATAAATCTGATGAAGGGAAAGAGAAAAATTCCTTTTCAGAGAGTTCATTGTGTATAGCAATGCTACTGATTTTTGTATGCTGATTTTGTATTCTGCAACTTACTG
>CM052800.1:68388214-68507259 GCA_028533885.1 Nasua narica | reverse complement strand
TCTTTCTTTCTTTCTTTCTTTCTTTCTTTCTTTCTTTCTTATTTTCAATTAGCCACTGTATATAGTACATCATTAGTTTTTTTAAAAAAGATTTTATTTATTTACTTGACAGAGAAGAAGAGATCACAAGTAGGCAGAGAAGCAGGCAGAGGGAGAGGGGGAAGCAAGCTCCCTGCTGAGCAGAGAGTGGGATGCAGAGCTCCATACTAGGACCCCGAGATTATGACCTCAGCCGAAGGCAGAGGCTTAACACACTGGGCCACCCAGGTGCCCCACATAATTAGTTTTTGATGTAGTGTTCAATGGTTCATCAGTTGTGTCATCACCACACATGCCCTCCTTAATACCCATCACCCAGTTACTCCATCCCCCCCACTCCCTCCCTTCTGTAACCCTCAATTTGGTTCCCAGAGTCCAGAGTCTTTCATGGTTTGTCTCTCTCTCTGATACCTTCCCATTCAGTTTTCCCTTCCTTACCGTATGGTTCTTTTTGCTATTCCTTATGTTCCACATAGGAGTAAAACCATATGATAATTGTCTTTCTCTGTTTGACTTATTTCACTTAGCAAAATCCCCTCCAGTTCCATCCATGTTGATGCAAATGGTGAGTGTTCATCCTTTCTGATGGTTGAGTAATATTCCACTGCATATATGAACCACATCTGCTTTATCCATTCATCTGTTGAAGGGCATCCTGGTTCCTTCCACAGTTTGGCTATTGTGGACATAGCTGCTATGAACTTTGGGGTGCATGTGCCCCTTTCTTTTCACTACATCTGTATCTTTGGGGTAAATATCTAGTAGTGCAATTGTTGGGTCGTAGGGTAGTTCTATTTTTAACATCTTAAGGAACCTCCACACTGTTTTCCAGAGTGGCTGTACTAGCTTGCATTCCCACCAACAGTGTAAGAGGGTTCCTCTTTCTCCTCTACATCCTCGCCAACACGTTTCCTCCTTTGTTAGTTTTTGCCATTCTAAATGGTGTAAGGTTGTATCTCCTTGTGGTTTTGACTCTAAGGTTTCAAATAAAATATGTTGTAAACAAAAGGATAAAATTTCTTTAACAGATGAGTTGATTCTTTACAGTGTACAACTGATTGTTTTAGAATTTACCTGAGTGATCATGTTTTCTACCATAAAGTTAGGTATCCCATAATGACAACGACGAAAAATGATCACCCTAGGTCTTAGATATTTTGATTTAAAAAATACAGTGACATGAGAGACTCTAAACTATGGGGAAAAAACTGAGGGTTACTGGAGGGGAGATGGATGGGGGTAACTGGGTGACAGGCATTAAGGAGGGCATATATAGTGATGAGAACTTGGTGTCATATACAACTGAGGAACTACTGAACTCTACATATGTTGGCTAATTGAACTTAAATGTAGTGTAAAATCCTCTTAATTTCTATGAGGATTTTAATAAAATTGCATAAAGCATAAAACAAAAGTTGACTGATAATTTGTCCAAATACAAAGACTTTAAATTATCTATCTGCATATTCTGTAGATGTTGCAAATGTAAATTTAGTCAAATTTCATTCAGGTAAGCTTCTTATCTAGGAAAATTAAAAGATCTTATCTGCAAAATATTCTGTACAACTTGTATATAACACTGCAGAAAGGGGCATGATTTGCTTACCTGGGATAGTGAGACTTGATTTAAAATTTTGATCACTTTTCAGTTTTGTCAAAATGTGCAAAGCATTTGTGAGAGTTTATTTAATAGAAATGGAAGGAGATGGTTCTCTTAGACATATGTCTAAAAGATGGCTATTAATTTTTAAAATATTGTATTACTATAAAATCACATTTTCAAAATGTGAAAAAAGAATGTTCTGCTTTAATTTGGAAATATATCGACAATAACAATGAAGCAAAAGATTACTGTAAAACAGAAATTTGTATATTTGTTCCAAAACTGATGATTTTTTTAAATGAAACCATGGAGTACTTGGAAAAAGATATACTGACTGCACCTGAGTTGATCCATTTTATGTGTGGATTATGGCAAAAACTCACAGGGAAAAAAATGACACGTTTTTTGAAATGAGACCACTTCAGAACAATAATAAACAAAAGAAAGCCACCAGGAAACAGAAAAAGGCAGCCAAGTTAGAGAGGATTTTCTCATTCTCCTTATTAAAACTGTAACTTCTGGAATTCAGCATTGATTTCACACATTCAAATTACCTCTATGCTTTAATATCATTTTGCTAAGAAACAGGACTTTAACTTAGGATAATATCCCATGTGCTTCAGAGTGTTCAAAAATGGTGGACACCTCAGACGTATTTAGTCTATATGATAGATTTATAGATGCAAAGGTTATGATTGACAAAAAGCTGGTCTTTTCAAAGCAAGCTCATAGAATCAAAGTGTATGGGAATCTAGAACCTATTTCCTACAAGTTAACACACCTGCTATTGCCATTAAGTAAGTTTGTAAGTATTTTGTGCTCAAACATTGTTGTTAAAAGCATATTTAGCTTGATGTCATCACATTGGAATGACATCAGAATCAGTGTAATATGGGCAGAGTTGCAAGTCAAAGTGAATTTTATGTTTAATTATATTTAGTTTCACCACTATATAAAAGAAGGACGTCCTGAAGGTTGCAGGCAATTTAGAGAAGTATTATTGGAAAGGGAGACAGAAAGAGTAAAATTATTACATGGTATTATAGGATGGAAAGAATGGTGCCTTTGTTGTTATTAAATATACTTAATGTTTAATTATATGTTTAAATTTACTTATGCTTAATTAATATTTTTGTATTTGTTTCCCTTTTAAAATGCCTTACACTTATGCATCTTAAATATAGCCTAAAATTTAATACACAATTTAAAGGGTAAAAATAACTGCTTTGTCAGAGGACAAAAAGAAACTTTATTAAAATATTGTTATATTTTATTACATATATTTTTTAATTAATAACACTATAGCAGTATATAAATATTTATATATAAAATATAGTATGTAACATAATTACTACTATTTGGCAGTGAACTAATCCTATTGTTTTATTTAAATAATAGCATTTTTAATAAGAAATGAATAATACATAATTCCAAATAAAGGCCTAGTTTCATGTTTTTATGTTAAAGTAATAATACAGGTATATAATTACTTATTACATATATATTACTATATGTTTTTGGTGTAGTGTAGCTGTGTTCTGTGTTGTCTCTCTAAAAAGCTGGTCAATATATTAATAAATGTTGTTGGCATAATTAGCTATCTGCTTGTGAGAAAATAAAATCAAACCTCTTTCTAACTCTTCCCAAAATAATTTCTAATTGAAGTAAATAGGTCAAAATAAAATAGTAGTAGCCCTGTAAGAAAAACTAGGGGAGCATATGTAACACATGTAAGGAGGGACTTTTTAACCAACATATGAAATCCAGAAAATATATATGTAAAGCAGGTATTTTTACATAAAATATTTTAATGTACCTTTGTATGGCAAGAGATACATGTACAAAGTGAAGGACAATAGATTTACAAAAAAAAGTTGGAACATGGGACAAAGAGTTAATATTTATAAATATACAGGTGTTTCTCTAATTAAGCATCCTCTATTAGAATAGAGGATGCAAAAGAAATATAGATAAAGCATCTGAAGAAGAAATTCTAAATAGAACAAATAGACATGTCTAACAAACGTATGCAAAATACCCAAACTCATCAGTGATTAGGAGAGTACAAAATAAAATAACAGTAGGTTACTACTTTATATCTATTGGTCTGACAACATGTAACATATATTGCTGGTGGAGATGCATTTAAAAGTGTATTCTTACACATTACTTGTGGAAATGAGAAAATGTCATGGCCTTTTTCAAAAAAAGTAACATCTGTTCAAATTAAAAGATATAGATGACTTTGGCCCAGGAATTCCATTTCCAGGAATGTATCCAAGAGAAATAACAATTTTAATTTAATGTACAAGGATTCTCTGTGTATGTTTATTGTGGCACCAAATTAAAAAAAAATGGTAATATTCATTAATTATGGAATGATGATGTATTCCTGCCATGAAACGTTATGGGAACATTAAAAGGAATCTATTAGAGCAATACAAGGTATCGTGGAAGGATTTCTTTATTTTTTAAAGATTTTATTTATTTATTTATTTAGAGAACTACTCAGCCTCCCAGCCTTAGTCTGAGCATGTAAATCGAAAATTAATAAGAGGTCTTGCTCCAAAGTTGAGTATTCAGTGAACTAATAACATACAAAGTGCTTAGAAAAGTGTGTGGCATGTGGTAAGCTATGTAGAGAGAGGAAGAGTGAGCAGGGGGAGGAGCAGAGGCAGAGGGAGAGAGAGAGTCACAAGCAGACTCTGTGTTGAGCACGGAGCCCAACATGGGGCTCAATCTCATGATCCTGAGATCGTGACCTAAGCCAAAATCAAGAGTCAGTCGCCCAACTGACTGAGCCACCTAGATGCCCCTCATGGAAGGATGTCTATGATGCACTTGCAGAAAGAAAAAGAGCAAGGTGCAGAAATTGTTTATAATGCAATCTCATTTTAAAAATCAACAATGACCCCCAAATTATGCAACTATGTGGGACAATGTATATACATATTATATTATTAGAAGTGCTAGGAGAGAAATATGGAAGAATACAACACATCCTGTTACTTATCTGTCATGGGTGGAGGTACAGGAGGAGAGAGTGGGAGAAAGTCAAGCTGAAAAGTAAAAGGAAATTTAATGTTCTAAAAATGACATGTGTAGTTACATTTATACTTTTATGAAAAGTACATATATTTGCAAATATGTAAAGAATTTTTTTTAAAGTCAGGTTTATTGAGGTCTGATTTACATTTGGTCAAGTTTACCATTTTTAGGTATTCCATAAAAAATACTTAATAAAAACCCAAATATTTTTATTTTATGTTTAGAATTTTTAAATCATTAACATATATGGTAAAATAATAGCTTTGAAACCTATGATGATTTATAAATGTATAAGTACTAGGGTACTAATAAATACATATTTGGGTCACTCTGCTTTAATAACTGATTTATTTCTATTTACGCTGGGGGAGCCATATACATACTCTTAACTTTAAACAATACGTTGATAAAAGATCAGAACTATATGTTAACACAAAATGATAATGGCAGAGGTTTGGAAGAAATCCAACACGCATTTGCTAGAATTGCTAGGTCTTGCCAACTATCTGCCTACACTTTCCTTCCCAAACCATGCTCTCAACTGGTATGTGTGTACATATTCTGAAAGTATATTAGGTAGACAATCTACTTCTGAAACCATATTGTAAAACAAAATAAATCTTAAAATGTGCATCCCAACTTTCATAAGAAGTCAACTTTATCTCCAATTGGGTTCATTTTTTTGTGCTTTAGCTCTGATTTCTGAGGCTTATAGTGTCTTAAATGGCTTATATGCTTTCCTGCCCTTGGTTCTTTCATACTCATTTTCTTTTGCTGGGAATGTTTTCCTATCCACTCTTTTCTTTCAGTCTTATTCTGTTCTAACTGTTTTAACTTGTACTAATCTTTTCAGTGTTGGGATAAATTTAGATGTCACTTATTCCTGGAAGTTCTCTTTGACTTCCAGGCTTAGGTTAGTGTCCCTCCTATATGACCTCATTACACCTTGTATGTATTCCTGTAATGGCACTTTAGTGCACTGGATTATACTTGCCTCTTTATTTTGCTCAATCCCATGTAACTAGGAACTCCTGGCAGGCTGGGACTGCATCCTCACTCAAGTCTCATTGCCTCCCCTATGCCTAGCCTAGCGTTCAATATTATCAGGTGCAGGCACCTGATACATATACTTCTTGTTTATGTAAAATTGCTTCATTTCCTTTCTTTTGGTCACTAATACCACCATACTTTGAACTCCCTATTCATTCAACAATTACTATATTCCAATTCTCCAACATTGATGAGAGGGACCAAATAAGGACAGAAAGTTGTCACAGCTCAAAATTTTTGCCATACACAAATAGATCATAGTGTTCTCTCAAGATAAATGTGTATAAGTTAAGGTAACATTATTACATTATACCATCTTCTGTGAAGTGTATAACTCCAGATTCATCAAGTATAGGTATGACTCAGACATCACTATTCAACAGAATGTTTTGAAATATTGGCAGTGATCTACATCTCTATTGTCCAATATGGTAGCCACACTAGTCACACATGGCCACTGAGCACTTGAATTGTGGCTAGTGTGACTGAGAAACTGAATTTTAAATTTTATTTAATTTTAATCCACTTATTTGTAAATAACCATATGGCTAGTTATATGGCTAGTGGCTACAATAATAACACCAGTAATTAGAAGGTATTTGCTTCTATGAAGGAGTATATTCTTTGCATCCTTCTAGAATCACTAGAGAAACAGCCATTTTCGGCCTATAATCATATATGGCCTCAGATTTCTACTTAACTCTTTCATACATATATTATGATTCCTAATTACATAAAAAGCACCTTTAGGGCAGAGAATTTTTTTCTAGACTCACTGTACAGATAATACTTAACTGAATTAGTTGCCTCAAGAAGGAATATTTACATGAGAGTTAAGAGTTAAGGAAAAAATTTAGCACTTGGCTATTGCTTAATACTAAAAAGTTCTGTGTAATGTCACAATCCTTCCTAAAACAAAATGAGAAGATTTTCTTATAAAATGAAGTGGAAAAGGAGTAAACTAACTCTTAGATGAGACTTGGTGCTGGTGATATCATTCACTGCCTATAGGAGATTTTAAATTACTAAATTCAGCATTTTCACATTATTATTTTGTCATGTTGTGGAAACATGATGACATTTCAAGATGATGGTAGTTCACAGTCTATTACACATTACAGAAGAGCATTAAAAAGGAATTTATATGGTGATCAGTTGTCACAATTCAGTATCACACCAACTTCTTGGGCCAGCAGTGAGAAAAATAAAGCTGTAATATAACAGGCTTGTTCATAATAATTTGGTTACCCAAAAAAGAATAGCTTTTTTTTTTGTTTTGTTTTTTGTTTTTTATGTTTTATTTTTTCCATAAAAGCTGGAGAGTTAGTTTTTTGCATCAATTTGGATTAAATTCTATAAAGTGGCTTGATGAAAAAATTATCATCATAAAGATTTACAGACAGGCAAATGAAGGAAAAGCATAAATTTTGGTCAGAAATGAAACAGAATCCCAGTAAGCATTTTATAAGAAATATTTTTTTAAATTTTTTTATTAACATATAATGTATTATTTGCCCCAGGGTACATGTCTGTGAATCATACAAGAAATATTTTTGAAGTTTCACTGAAGCCTCAAAAATACAGCCCAAACTCATGTTTTGGTTGATTTAATCTTGTAGAGATTCAATTACTGTTCTTTCTTGTAGATGCACTTTTGGAGACTACCAGCATGTAAAAACAATTCAGTACTGGGGTTGGTGTTACAGGGATGCCTTAGCTAAAAATGGTCCTCAGTTTTTGGAGCAGTTCCCAATTTATGAAAAGGGTACAGAATGAGGAAAGGAAATAAGCTTAAAGAATAGGAATGAGGAAAAAGGCATGAAAATGGGACATGTTCTAGGAGACCCACATTTCTATGGTATATAGTATGATGATAGAATGATGTGTGTGAGGGGGCGCTGAGGCAGGAACTTCCTAGAGTGGGTATATTCTCCGTCTTTAATTCTTATAATCTGGTTATACTAGATTTAATCCAAATCATTTAATCCTATCCAAACCATAATCATGCTATATTTAACCCAAATCCAATCCAAATACCATAGTACAACCACCTGTAACATTTTTATTGACATAAAATTTACATATCATGAAAGGTACAAATCTTAAATGGCTAATTCAGTCAGTTTTGATTAAAAGTACACTTGTGTACACCATCCCAATTAAGATACAGAACATTTCCATCACCCTAGGAATTTTCCCTGCCCTTTTTAAATAAAAAGTTTTTTAAAGATTTATTTATTTATTTGAGAGAGACAGAGAGAGAGAGAGAGAAAGAGAGAGAGAGAGAATGCACACAAATCAGGGGAGGGGCAGGGGGAGAGGAAGAGAGAGAGAGAGAATCCTCGAGCAGACTCTTTGCTGAGTGCCGAGCCTGAAATGGGGCTCCATCCCAGGACCCTGAGATCATGACCTGAGCTGAAATCAAGAACCAGCCGGTGAATCCACTGAGTTTCCCAGGCGCCCCTTCCTTACCCTCTTCCGGTCAAACTTCACCACTGTTTGGATTACTATCATCATAATAGATTAGTTTTGCCAGTTCTTGAAATTGATACAAATAAAAGCAAAGAGTTGTACTCTTCTGTCTCTGGCTTCTTTCCAACAATATAGTGCTTTTGAGATATATCCATATTGGTTTGTGATCCATAGTTCTTTCGTTGATTATTTCTTGTAATATTGTGGCCTGAATAGAGCATTATTTGTTTTCCTATTCTCCTATTATTAGATATTTGGATTGCTTCCTGCTTGGAGCTACTACAATGAAGCTGCTGTAAACATGATTGTATGTCTTTTATGGATGACAGTTTTCATCTCTCCTGGGTAAATACCTAGGATTGGAACTGCTGGGTGATGGGCTAGGTATATGTTTAGTTTAGTAAGAACTTGCCGAATAGATTTTCAAAGTGGTCTCTACACAGTTTACACCCCTTTATCTGCAAGTTCATTAGCTCTGCATTCTTGCCAGTATTTGGTGTTAGTCTTTTCAACTGTAGCTATCCTAGTGGATGTGAAATGTAAATCACTGTGGTTTTCATTACATTTTCCTGAAGAATAACTATGTTAATTAAGCATATTTTCATGTGTTTATTGGAAATATGCATATCTTCTTTTGTGAAGTGATTGTTCCAGTCTTTTGCTAATGTTTATTGTGTTGTCTTTTTACTATTGACTTTAGGAGGTTTTCATATATTGAGATACAAAGTCAGATTATCTGTATGGTTTGTCTTTTCCTTTTCTTAATATTGTCTTTGACAAATAGAAATTTTTTTTATCTTGATTTTATCAAAATAAAATTCAACATAGCAACCTTATTCTTTGTTTAAGGAAACTGTATTTTATCCTGAGATATAGTTTTAATCCTGCAAGGTTTCTCTGGGATTTAAATGGAACACCAGACGCGTTTACCCAGCCCTTCTAATTTGGCAGGGCATAAACTCCAAGCTTTGTCTACTCTGTGGTGTGTGGCGGCTACTTTATGACGAGTTTTTTTGACCTTTTAGCTCTAGCTTCCTACTCTTCTTGGTTTCTCCCCTGTGCATCCAGAGTTCAGGGTCAACCAAGTATTTGAGGGCAGTTTGTTTTGTATGTAGATTTTGTGGTTCTTCCTTCTGTGGCTCTCTTCTCTCTGGGATTCCCTCTTAATTTCAGATATCTTGGCAGCTTTGAACTCCATCTTATGACACTGCAAGCCTATAAAACTGAAACTTTTCTCTTGAGTTTTAGCTGCCTTGGAAGTGTGCTCAGGGAGAAAGCCATATAAATGTTCAGTCGCCTTCTTGTTCAGTCGCCTTCTTTCAAAGGTCATATCCTTTATAGTTTCTGCCAGCTTTTGTGAGAGGGTTAGTCTGATACAAGATACTTGGCCAATTCTGGAATTGGATATAACTTTCTTTTTTATGTCTATAATCATATTGTTTCCCAGCAGATCGATGGAAGCAAATGGAAGCCATAGGATTATTTTATCACAATCTTAAGTGGAAGTGAAATTTACTTAGGAGAAAACTACATGGAGTTTCAATGATGATAAAATTAGTTTCATGAGACTTATGTAATCATCTAAAAGCTTTTTTCACTTAAAGAAATGCCTGCAATTTACTTGTAATCTATTTACCTGAAGTACACCTGAAGTGACTGGTTTAATTCTACATTTTAGGTGAAACACTTTTAACTTTCCTTATGCGTACAAGTACCCATTAGTGACACAAATTTAAAATTTTTTTCTTTTCCAGATCTACTTCCATTGAGTTCTTTTGTGGAATAGATGCTGAACTCTTAAACAGAATGATGCAGGTAATTCACTTTCAATCCAATCCAATAACATTTGCTGAACATGGACTGTGTAACAATAGTCTATAGGGTGATAGATCAGAAGTGAAAAAAAATAGTATCATGAAAATCCTGGAATTAAATTGGGAATAAGATTTTGTAGCAATGTTTAACCCAGTATGATTTTTATAGTCAAAATTTTATATGTAGTCATTGAGAAATGACAATGATCAGAAAGGGTTAGAGTTATTTAGTGACAGATTAGAGAGTCTTGTTCTATACCTTGAGGGAATATAAATAAAAAAAGACAAAATATATACTCATTGTGAAGCTACATTTCATCCAGTTTTTTCTGCATCTCTTCTCTAAGCACACATATGTACATGCAAACACAGAAGTCTGCATTATTTTGTCTGAATAAGACATAAACAAAAACCAGGGAATTATTACAGAAGATAAAAAGACAGAAGTTAGATTTAGCTTGTATTTAGAGGTCCATAATATTACCCTGCCTTCAAGGAGAATGCATTTTAGTAGAAACAGCAAAAATGTTTAAAGTCTGTATTAAAATGCAAATATAAACAATAATTATAATTATGCCCATACAAGAAAAAGTGCTTAGGATTAGGTTAGATCTTTGAGAATAAGCAAGAGTAATCAGGAGAAATTTGGTTGAAAAGAAGCAACAGAGCAGCAACTTACAAGAGAGAAAGGCTATTATTTATTGTTTTCTCAATAAGAAACTAATTATAAACCTCTTAGAGACTGCAATTTAAGAAAAATATCCCTATGTGCTTAGCAGAGCAAAATAAACATTAAAAAGTTTGAATTAGGGAGGAAGGATGAAAAGGAACAAGGGTATGAGGGAAAGAGAGTTATAGAAGGAGAGATGGCAGCTGGTAGAGATTAAATAATCGCATAAAGTTGTGGAATAATTTATGTGGAGGGGAAGTTACAACAATAAGTAATATTGTTTGGTATCTAAGAATATAAGAGTCCCGAGACTGACCACTTGGCAGGAAATGTGAAACCTGATATCTCTCTCACTGGCCTCCAGTAACTTTGATGAGCTTCAGTTTTCACAGAGTTGATGATAATCCTTAACTCAGATAGTCGTCAGGTAGGTCACACAAGAGAATGTATAGAGCACATAATAATCAATTGTCTCTTCACAGTTAACCGTCCATGCTTTTTAATCTTTCCTATCAGTATTAATAAAGAATAGGCTTCAGTCTATTAGTCTGGGCTAACTACTAGAAAGCTTCCAATGAAACAGTTTCTTTTCGATCCAGGGATGTCTCTCTTTGAAGGGAAAGTAGGCAAAAAAATATTGTCATGCAGGAGATGGAAATTTAGGTTCCAAACACAGACTATAACAAGAACTAAGTGACTAAAATATGGTTGTAAAAGATAAGTACCTATGCGAGGACTTTCACTGACGCAGAAAGACATATTTGGATTCAAAACAGTGGAAGAAGCGGCAGAATCTACAAGCTAAGAAATTTGGAAGCCAAAGGAGAATAGACAATGAAGAGTGGCTTGGGATTGCGGGGTTGTATGATAGATTTGCTTGAGTGACTGCTTCCATAAGGATGATGAACAATGAATATGGCTGTGAGGGAATTACAGGAAGTTCCTTCCTGGGAAAGAGAAATCACAAGTGAGCAAGTGAGCATTAAAATTCATTCTATGGGTGAGTCAGGCAAAACGATCTTATACTTAAGCTTAAAATGTATCGACTCCTAATGCTTCCTTGAAGAAGCTAGTGAGTTTCTTGCATCCTGTTTCCCTATCAACAAGATCAGAAAACATTCATCATGATGTTTTAGAGCTGTAGATTTTTAAGACGGAAACACACAGAAACCACAAATAGAAATATGTTTACTTCAAGTGACAGGTGATTAGAAATACATAAATAGTTCCTATTACATAAGAAGAAGTTCAATAAAGTGGATTACTATTTCATTTGTTAAACAAAACAGTTGACTTTGGGAGGCCTTATATGCCTGTTCTTCTTTGTTGTTTAATTTAATGAAGCTGAGAAACCCATGTTTACCTAAACAAATATGTTTCCTTGAAACATATTTTCATGTTAGATTACTACTGTAAAAATGTGATTATTTCTGTATAATAATACATCTGTTCACTGTCTACTGATAATCTTTTATAATTTTCTGCATGACACGAACAATATATTTCTTATCAAATTATACACTTAAATAGTGAACTAAAATGCCAAATATCAAACCAAGCACATTAAATACTGAGACAGATATATTTTTAAACTAAATACGCTAGCAATAAACCAGATCGGTATTCAATTAATTATGCTGTATGTACAACAGCTTCATAAATGTCCATGTGATATATCTTAAATCTGATCTATTGGAGGCTAATATCCAATAATGAGACAAATACCTTTTTTCAACAGTAATACTTAACTGATGTGTCAAATTGGATACTTATTAAACAAAACATTGAGTACCATTTCACACTATACAAACAAAACAAGTGCAATTTTTACTTCCATCTAGAAAAATGTGTTAGAAT
The DNA here is from genome assembly GCA_028533885.1 of Nasua narica. NCBI lineage: Eukaryota > Metazoa > Chordata > Mammalia > Carnivora > Procyonidae > Nasua > Nasua narica. The sequence continues at coordinate 68,494,706 of CM052800.1, read as the reverse complement.
GCTAACTTGGGCCTTCTTAAGTATCCTTTATTTTTTAGGAAATCCAAATTGGGGTAAGAGGAGTGTTAGTAGTGTCTTAAATTTCCTTAGTATCCTAAGGAGAATTTACTATACATTGAACATATGCTTTTAAAATATTTCTAGAAATTACATTTATTGGGGGCCATTTACCTTGGAATGGCTCAATACTGATGTAGATAATGAACACAAAGCAAAAAAATAATGACCGGGAAGGGTGTAGGTTTTGGAGATAGATCTCATTTCAAACTCAGTGCTGCCACACAGATGTTGAAAGAACACGAATCACTTTTTAACTACCTGGGACTTAAGTCTTTTCATTTGTAAAATGAGTGTCCCAATACCCTCCTTGTAGATTTTGAACATTGGAGATAAGGCAAGGAAAACAAATAGCTAGCACAGTGTCTGCCACATCACAGGTGATCAATAAAATAGTAGGTAGAAGTATTTGATATTAAGATCACTCTGAATAGCAAGTGATGATCTGCATAATTTATCTGCATTGTATATGGTCTTAACATGGAATTATAGGTGATATAATAACAAAGGAATCTTAGGATATTAGAAGAATATTTTATCGTGATATTAATTACTAGAAAGAATTGAGAAAGTTAGCTGTGCAAACCTCAGGGCAGTGAAAGGTGTATAAGTAAAAAGAACTCAAGATTAAGTCACTGTAAGAGTTCTCAAGAGAATGACGAGGTAGAGGAATAATAATAATACAGATTTTTTGTTTAGTTCTTACTGTATCCCAGTCACTGGAGTCCTCATTTTACAAATATTGGAACTGAGTGAAGCTTAGAGCCAGTCAATATTTTCCCCAAACTTATGCTGCAAGTAAATGTCAACCTGGGCTTTGCTCCTAAGTCACAGACACTTGAACTTGTTCCAGTTGTGAAAATGTTATGTGATGAGTGAAAAGAGGGCAAAAATAATTACATGCTTTCATGAAAAGTTAAACATTTAATTACATCTCAAGATATCCACAACAGGGTTATTATAAGAGAGACCATAACCAACTGCTACAGGATCTTGTGGACCATTGATACAGAAGGATGGCTGGGTATGTATCAGAATGAGAGCATTAGTTGATGGCAACAGAAAAAAAATGGACAATTACTTTGAAGTTTGATGTATTTTCTGGTTGCCTTCTTCCTTGAATAGTTACGGTAAAGCAGAATGATATGAAGAATAGTCACCTGTCATTTAGAAAGCACACAGGTGATCAGCTAGGTTGGCTGTCAGCATTGGCTGACAGGTTAACCATAGCTCTGCGCCCTTATCTTTTGTACTCCTGTGTGATACCATGAGAATTAAAGGCAAGGCAAACATTTAAAACATAATGAACATGTATAAAGAACTTGTCCTTACAAAGGCAAATGAGATTCCAGTTTGCCTACGTGCATTTTATTTTGTTTTGTAAATGCTTTTTAGTCTACTCTTTAAAAACAACATCTCTCTCTTCCTAACCTACTTCTTCCCCACCCATACCCCATCTTCTTTTCTCCTACATGAGGCAGTAGTTTCTATTTGGAGAAATCACCTCTTAACCATTTACCATATAACATATCAATATAATTCTACTGCAGAGTCCTTGGTGATTTTTTTTTATTTGTTTGTAGTTTTCATGAAAGTAGTTTCATAGAGATATTTTCATTTCCAATTTAAACAACTACTTACTGAATTGTTTCACGGACTAAACATAAAATAATAGCAAAGGTTAATTTAGTATTATAATTCCTGGATTTTAGGATCTTCTCTGGCTTTATTTAGTATTTTACAAAGTATGATTATCCAATAACCATTTTTAGTGATATGCAAAATGTTCCTTAATACCATTCCAATTGAGGAGTCTATATTCATCTCACTGCAATTTCTCTCTCTTTTGGAAACCTTACTTTGGGTGATTAAATGCACTCACTTGTAATTTCCTCATTACTTTAGACATGAAATTTTAGCAGGGCATAAAAAATAGAAAAAAAAAGGATTATAATGTAATATGATAAATTCCCTTTGTCGATGGAATAAAATATCCAAATAGACAGTCAATCTTAGGACACAATATAAAAAGACAAAAGAGTTGGAAAGTATGAGAGAAAATGTAAGAAACTTTGAAGATAGTAAAAATTCTAAAATCCCAGTAACACTAACATAAGGCTATGAACAGATTTCAAGGAGTCCTTGGATAGGAAAAGAAATACATTTTTTTCAATAAACCCTAACTGAAATGTAATATTTTCTTCAATTAGGAATGTAGAGAAAAAAAATCACAGCAGTATTGGCAGAATATATGACTTTACTACCAATAGAAATTATAGATATTTTTTATGTCAGTATATATTGCTTCAGGTATCTCAGAATATAACTTCTGTTCATTACTACTTCAGAATTTAGATACCTATTAAATCTGTTGCTAGATAATTTTATGGCTGCGTTCATAGAGAATAATATTATATATCATACTTTATAGTATTGATAACTTAATTTTAATATAATCTGCTTCCTTTATAATCCTATGTGGGTAATTTCACACACTTTTAAGTGTAGTTCCATCATCTTTCCCAAATCTTCAGAGCAGACTGTGGCATAGAGATTGTTCTATAGGAGTTTCAGAGGGAGAGTCAATAAAAAGAAATAATAGAAGGAAATATCTCAGAACAGAGGAGATACAAATCTTTAGATCAAATGAATTCATAGTCAAACCAAAGTGTGAAAAGTGATTAGCTGTCTTGGGCAGAGGCTGAGACTGTGTAGAAGAAGGATAATTTACTCTAATTACTCTTTCTTTATTTGAAAAATTGAAAACCTGAATGTATTCTCGTATAATTATAAAAAAAAGATACAGATGTATTAAGTTAAAAAAGAGAAGAAAGAAAGAAAAGGAAATACCAAACACTTTGGTATTGCTCAGCTATTGGTGTTGTAGATCTTCAAAGAGTCTCATGTGCTGGTTTCATTTAGCAACAGATTCGGTAGAAGAGAAGGCTTCATGGCCAGGTCTTTCTAGGATTGAACACTGGCTCAACACTAATTGGGCTTACTAGTCTTGGGCAAGTCATCTGAGCTTTCTAGTCTTTTTTTTTTTTTTAAAGACTTTATTTATTTATTTGACAGAGTGAGAGAGATCACAAGTAGGCAGAGAGGCAGGCAGAGAGAGAGGGGGAAGCAGGCTCCCAGCTGAGCAGAGAGCTCGATGTGGGGCTCGATCCCAGGACCCTGGGATCATGACCTGAGCTGAAGGCAGAAGCTTTAGCCCACTGAGCCACCCAGATGCTCTTGTGCTTTCTAGTCTTGGGCAAGTCATCTGAGCTTTCTGAACATCAGTTTTTCCATTTATAAAATTAGAGTAATATCCATTTTATGAAATTAATGTCAGATGAGAGCTAATTCAAAGATATGAATGTCATGTATCTAGAATAATATTTGAGATATAATAAACACAAAAATGGAAATCAATCATTATTATTATTGATCTAAGGTTGAAAGTGAGGGCAAACCATTGAAAGATTTCAGTTTTATGAAACCATATGACAATGGAAACCGGAGTTTAGGCATAGAGCTATTACAATGTAGATGAACAGAGGAAATAGAGATAAGCAGAATGGAATGAGAAATGTTTGGAAGACAGATTTCTCCAGACTTGGTGACCAGTTAAGTCCTGACTATGAAGAAAACATCTGGGATGATCCCCAAATGTCTGAATTGCTTGAATGGGAGGTTAGTGGTACCATCTACAAGAGGGCCAGGTTTGGGGTGAAGGGTGATATGTTTAGGTTTGAATATGTGGCAATTACGATGACCAGGGACATTCAGGTGGTCCAAATAGTCCAGTACGATAGGTAGTTTGATATAAGTAAGATCCTCAGGAGCAGGATCTCTGCTGGAGCTGGGGCTTTGGCTATCAGCCATTGAACAGATGTTAGTAATACTCATGGGTTGTTCTAAAATCACCAAGGGACAGTGTGAAAAATGAGTGGAGGATACAGGATTGAATCCTAGACGAACAATTTAAGCAAGAGAACATTTTATTTATTTAGTAACTAAAGACGAATTTTCCACACATATTCCCTGACTCCTAGTTTTATTGCATTCTCTTACAAAATGAGGAAAAACTTACAATTGGAAAATAATAGGTCACTTCATAAAAAAAAGGAAGTATTCCTTATATAAATGAATAAAATTTGGAACCAGTGGGGGAAATATAAAATAATAAGAAAAGAAGGAAAATTTAAAGAGCTCTCCTTAAATGAAATGCTAACCAAAAGGTAGAACTGTCAAGTTGCTGATCCTATCAACACCCCAAATACCTATTTAAGGATCAGTATTTATTTTATTTTCTCCAGTTTTGTCTAGCAACAAACATGGTAGCAATATTATTTTCTATTTTCATTAGTTAAGTTTACTTACAAAGTTACCTTACAAGGTAAAGAGCCTTTAAAGGTCAAGCACCTTCTATTTTTTTTTTAAGATTTTATATTTATGTATTTGAGAGAGAGAGAGAGAGAGAGAGTATGGGGGAGGGGGAAGGGGCAGAGGATGAGGGAGGGGGACAAGCAGACTCCCTGCTGAGCCAGAAGGTGAGGGGGTGGGAGGGTAGGGGTCTCCATCCCAGGACCTTGAGATCCTGACCTGCGCTGAAGTTGGATGCTTAACTGACAGAGACACCCAGGCACCCCGAACACCTTCTATTAAAAACATGTTTTTCCAAAGTGAGGTCATTTAATAAGTCAAGGAATTTTTGGATAATTTTTTACTTTACTCACAAACAGTTGTGTTTTCCTGTAACTGTTTTTGTTTTCATTTGTCATCTAAGACCAGAATCCTAAAATCCTTTCTAATTTAATAGACAATGTTTTTTTCAATGTCTCAAGGAATGTTTCGGCATTTCCCATCTGCTTCCTGTGGTTCCCAAATCCAATAACACGGTTTATAGATGTGTTGTTTGTTGGTTGGTTGGTTTTCTCCTTTTTATCACTACTCTTCAAACTTTTGAAGCTCTAAGTTGTTGTTGCTATTGTTATTGCTGTAGTTTGCTGCACAAAGCTTGAAGGCTATGCATTAATTGTCAGTTGCTCGTGCATAAGCCTGGAGGTGAATTCAAAAGTGTGAAATGAAGGAGAATGATTGTGCTTGGGAAACAAATGGAGAGAGAATAGACCTTGCGATGAGGTTTCTGCAGGACTGGAAGAGAGGGAATATTCTGTTATTAAGTCTGATTCTCTCCTCTTCCACTTCCTACATGTGTAATGTTGGCCAAATTATTGAACTTCTTTGAACATCAATTCTTTCATTGTAAGATAGGAATAATAAAACCACCCGGTTGTCATGGAGTTGAATGTAAAGTATCAAGTACTACACCAGGAATGTAGTAAAAAACACCCAATGAAAATTGTTATTATCTTTCTTCTTATCATAATTACTTAGCATTGAGAGAATTTCTAAGAACAAGGCCAATATTTTTTTTTTTTTTTAAGAACAAGGCCAATATTAATAAAAACAGGAAAAGAGACCACAGTATTGAGGAAGGAGAAGGCTAATTATTTGTTATTTACTTTTTAAAGCAAGGACAAGTGGGAAAAAAAAAACCACACACCAGTTATTATAAAGAATATATCTTTGATACATATTTATAACTGCAGTGGACTGAACAGTGTTCTCCCAAAATTCAGGTCTATCTGGAACCCCAGAATGTGATCTTATTCGGAAATGTGATCTTTGCAGGTCTAATTAAGGTAAGGATGGAGATAAGGATTAGGATGCCTTCTAAATCCAATTACAGAGTCCTTATTAGAGACAAAAAAGGACATAAGGCAGCGTAAAGAAGGTAATGGGAAGCTGGGGTCAGAGATTGGAGTGATGCCACAAACCAAGGGCCCGGAGCCAGCACAGACTGAAGGAGACAAGGAAAGATTCTTCCTGGGAGACTCCAGCAACTTGATTTCAAATTTCTGGCTTCCAGAACAATGAGAGAATAAATTCCTGTTGTTCTGAGGTAGCATATTTATGGTAATCTGTTATGGCAGTTCTAAGTAATTAATACAATACCATATAAATGCTTTTCTAATTTGGCAGGGAGTTGTTTCTCCTATCCTTTGAAGAATCCAAGAGTTCTCTATTCTCACAAGCTAAGTATTGTCTCATGATTTCATTTCTTTTAATTTTGTTCTCCTTATTTTTTTCATACAAAAAATAAGTATATAGGGGTAGCTGGGTCGCTCAGTCAATCAAGCATCTGTCTTTGGCTTAGGTCATGATCCCACGGTCCTGAGATGGAGCCCGGCATCAACTCCCTGCTGAGCAGGAAGCCTATTTCTCCCTCCTCTCTGCTCCTCCCCTTCTCGTGCTCTCTCTCTCTCAATAAATAAATAAAATATTTAAACAAACAAACAGAAACAAAAACCCCAAAAATAAGTGTATAGAAAGTGGGGTCTCCACTATAAGAATGGACTATGATACTCCATTTTTAGTAAGAGTAGTAAATCTGTCTTTTAAGTGGTGGAAATTAGAAATATTTATTTGGGGCAAGCGTCCAAAAAACAATTTAATCATTCTATTCCTGAGAAACCCAAAGAAACTTAAAATTAAAGCAAAATATAATGAGAAACAATTTAAACAGTAATATTTAGTTAAGCGGGCAGTGTGATAAGCAGAATAATGTCCCCTCCCCCAGAAAAAGAAATATGACAACATGCTAATCCCTGGAACCTGCGAACATGCTGCTTCATGTAACAGACGGATTCTGTAGATGAGATTAAGTTAGGATTCTGAAATGAGGCGATTATCTGGGTTTATCCAGTTGAAACTAATGTAATCACAAGAGTCTCTCTCTCTCTCTCTCTCTCTCTCATTTTTAAGAGGGAGTTAAGAGGGTTAGAGACAGGGAGAGATTGGAAGATGTTATGCTGATGGAAGAGGCTATTAGCCAAGAAATGTAGGTGGCTTCTAGAATCCAGAAAAGACAAGGGAATGGACTCTTCCCTAGAACCTCTAGGAAGAATACGCCCGCCTCACATTTTAATTTCGGTCTATAAGACCCATGTCAGATTTCTAATCTACAGAATTATGAGATAACAAATTTGTGTGTTGTCTAAAGCCATGGCTTGTGATGACTTCGTAAAAGCAGATGAGGGGAAACCAATACCTGTAGTGTAGAAACATGCAGAGGAATTATGTAGGGTTTTATGGAAAATTTCAATCATCAAATCTCAGAGTTTTCAAGAGTTGATATTTCTATATTCATCCACTATTAGCAACAGAAAATATGGTGCCAACTGCAAACAGGAATTTCTGTGGAAATCAGATGCACTGCTCAGTCTAATTCATAAGCTGAGTTGTCATATCCCATAAAATTAGTCATCAATGCAGAATTGACAGAGAAAGATATTTCAGGAGAAAGAGTCTTAGACTTAAAGTAGATGTAGAATTTAGTCCCAATCATCACTAGCAGGCTGTAGGCTTAAGACAGGTCATTTCACTTTTTTTGATGTCTGTTTTCTCATCTATACACGAGTAGGTTTGACATTTGGTCCTTTCCAATGTAAACAAATTATACAACAAAAACAGAATTAAGAAGATTGTTTCCATTATTCTGTAATGTCAACCTTTCATCATATGACCAATTTAAAATCTTCTATATTTCTAGATTTATTATAAGATATTTATGGATATAGGGGATGGACACTTGACTAGAACCCAGAGGCTCTGGCTATAGGTTGAGTTCTGGTTTATTAGACATGTAACTCACTTTCTACTTTCCTCACTGCTGATTTTTCTCGTAGTTAACCATTCAGTGCTATGCAGAGGGTTTTTAAAATGTGCCAAAGAAAGCAGTGATGTTCCACTTAAAATATGGCGTTATTACAAGCGAAAGTAAAAACTGTCTAAAACATTTGTGCCTCATGTAACAAAATAGTAAACTGGCTCACATCTATCTTGTAAGCCTTACTCCATACTTCAGTTAATTAAAGATATGTGGCTACAGTACAAGCTGGAAAAAAAAATAGGGGCTCTTTCTCAAAATGCTTAGAAGGAAACAATGATTGTGCGGTCAGTGGACACTCTTACCTCGTCATACTAGTATACCTATTAGTATGGTGCAAAACTGGGAAGGAGAAGACATTAGTCAGTTTGGTGGTTGAATGAAAGCTTCCCGCCACCTTCTGCATGTTCCATCATCTTGGTGATAAGGCTGTATTATGTTTGATTTAACATTCCAGAGACTGTGCTGAGTAAACGTTGGCAACACTTCACTGAAAAGTCTCACCATCACACACACCAGAGAAGGGGTGTTTCGATCAATATTCACTGATGTCACCGGCACTCATTCTCTTTCCTATTCACTGTGCATCTCAGCTCTGTTATGTGTCTTCCGCAAAAATAAAATAAAAAAGGAAGAAACACAGCTGAAATCTCAGAGATGTAAGCTTAGCCCATCCTCCAAAATAATTTTTGGAAAGCCTTGATAACAAGAACAAAGATGAGAGCATTGGAGAGGGTCCAAATGCCGCATGCACATTTTTTCAGCTCCTCAGTCTTATCAGCCTCATGATCAATCGGTCTTTGGTCTGATAAAGAGGAAATACAGCTCAGGAAAATAAAGGTGGGATGATGCAGGCATGTCTGAGAGGAATGTTTAATGAATTTTACAAGATGTTGGCTCTCTTTGGGGCCAGACTGAGTCCAAGGGAGACTGATGTGTAAAGATTGTTTATCATAAGCAGAAGCAGATTCACGGTGAAGCTAACAGAGCTCATGTCAAGATCCCACACTTGTTCAGCAAAATTAATATATTTTATCAATCAATTTGGACCACTGTCGCTTTCTATAATGACTTTTCCTTGGTCAGGGCACAATGGAACACCCCTGGGTACGTCTTGCTTTAGGCTAAGAGGAAGTTGACTTCAGTATATTTTAAATAAATGTAGCAGTAAAATTTTAGGTGATATGCACTCATTTTCATAGATGGTTACGTTGTGGCTGTCAGACCTGACATATTGGGCTATATGGGCTGACATAATAAGCTTTCTGACAAAAAGGTGCAGGGTTGGATGCTGTGCTGTGATATGTTTGCGTCCTCTGGTGCTTGACCCCGCGACAATGTGAGTAGTCGAGGAGGAACACAGGGTGAAACTTTCAGAGCAGAAAGCTAGTCTGTGAAGTGTTCTTCCAAATCTGACAGTTTGTATATGAAATAAACTTGATGGAGGATTTCCCCAAGTTTGCAACTGTTCTAAGAATTTATATGTCATAATCAATAATGAGCCATGAAGCTGAAGGAAGCTATTTCAGAAAGTCACTAATTAAAAAAAATGATTTCGGTCAACATGCTAGTAGAAAGACTGAGTTATCTTTCTAATCTCTCTATAGAAAATGATCTTACAAAGTCCTTCGTGAAGAGGAAATCAATGAATATATACATATGAAATTATGGGGAATAACTATTACAGAAGTGTCTCTGACAGTTAATTAAAGCAACACAAGGTTATTTTTCTGGATTTTATGATACCTACAGTGTTTATCAGCTCTCTTAAATTTGTAATGGGATGTGACTTTTTTAAAATTCTAAGTAAATATTCATTGTTGTATCTAATTCTGAAACTGTAACTTTGTATTCTCTTGTAAAGTACTATTTCCTTCTCCAATTGTATGAGCTTCAGATCCCATAAAACTTGGAAATGCTCCTCGGATAAGGCAATTGAAATTCGTGCAGCAGGCTAAAAAACGATCATGACCGTCTCTCAAAATACTCACTTTGCTTCCCCAGGAAAGCATTTAAAAAAATATACCCATCTGACGAATTGGGAATGCTTTATAGCATATGTACGAGCAATCTTGCAAAAGCAAGACAGACCTTCTCCCGAATGTTGACGGCAGCGTGGGCTAGCACTGCTGGTGTTGCCATGGCAGTTACGATGAAACCACGGAAGAGCAGATCAAACATCCCTCTGTGTAGCAGCAGAACTTCTCTTTGCAGGGAAAGAAGCTCTCAAACAGCAGCCAGCCCTGAATCAAACCTGCTCCACTGACATCCAGAGAGCAATCACTGGAAAAATGCCATCTCCTTGCAAATCTTAATCTGCTTCTGTAATTTTCTTGGCATAAACACTCCCTTCTAAATAACTGTGCCCATTTTATTGTTATTACCAATCACATTTTCTTCTTAAAGTCAAAACAGAAAACAATATGACCTGAGTTAAGTAGATATTAAATGCAAATTTGCTTCCTAATGATATTAGGACTTCTCCAGAAAGCCGACAAGACTGCTTGCACAGTTAATAAAGCACAGGAGCTTTTATGGTCTGTGCCATTGGATTTCGTAAAGGGACTACAGAAGACTTGAGGTGAACATTTGGTTCATGCTCACTTTAAATTCTATGAGGGCAGGGACTCTGGTTTTTCCCTTATCATTTCATTCCCAATAAGGCTTGGGGGGGGGGGTGCAAGGGGGATGGCAAATGGGAAGAAACCATGTGAGTATTGTTGGATGGATAAAGATGCACCAAATTAGGCTTTTTGTAAATTACAAAATAAATTTGTAATTTTCCACAAAATTAGAAAACATTTCCTGATAACATTTCAAATACACCTTGATAAATATGTGAAAAATGTATTTTTAGTTCTTGTCTTTAATATTATAGATCTTGACTTAACTGGGGGGAAATTATCATGTTGCTTTCTCTTCGCTTAACTCACACTTTTCTATTTTTCATATTTTTGAGCTAAAAGGATCCCTTAATCAAAAGGTAAGTTTAGTGGCTACCTTTAGATTTTTTTTTTTTTTTCTATCTTTGGATTTAAGTGTTTTGTCTTCTCCAAATGTTTTAATGACAAATCTCTGCTGCCCACCTCACTCTACAAAGCACAGGCACTCATCCAGAGATCTGTAACTTTTTTTGCCACTTACTCATTTGTATTTCTGTCTGTCATACCAGGCTTTAGGATATTTAAGTGTGTATAACCAGCACACAGTATCCATTCAATAAATGCTTAAAATTAGCACAGAAATAGCACAGGTTCATTGCATATATTAAATCAAATAATGGTTAAGTAATATATTTTTTTTGGGAAATACAAACAATTTTTTGATTTATATGCTTTTTCTTGTATATTAACAACACAGGCCTGGCAATTTGAATATACTTTGAAACTATTTTTACTAGATCATTAAAAAAAAACAAATAATCTTTCTGTTTCATCATTTTTCTTTCTCTTTCATACTCTAGTCATCAGGAACATTATGTTGCTCTTCATTTCTTGACACTTTCCCACCATCTCCCCATCCTCTAACTCATGCATGGATCACATGAATGTCTATTGAACACCGAAAGACACACATGTTTTCTTTTGTATTGAAAGAGAGAGAGAGCACGCGAGCATGCGTGCAAGTGGTAGAGAGCAGAGGGAGAGGAAGAGACAGAATCTTCACACAGCGCAGAGCCCGAGCAGGGCTGGATCCCACAACCCTGAGATTGTGACCTGAGCCAAAACCAAGAGTTGGGCATTTAAATGACTGAGCCACCAAGGCACTCCTTACATGTCCTTTTGCTTCTGGAAAACACATGTCTTAAAGAAAATACTTGGATCAAGAGAAAAAAGCAAAAGGAAATGAACGTATATCAAATGACTAACAATATAGGACCATTAAAAATTCAAAGAAGGCAAATGTATTTGCAAACTCCACATATTTATAGTTCACATGGGCAATATTCCCTATACATGAAAACTGTGGGGAGAATTTAATGGTTCTTAATGCCAAAGAGCAAAGCAATACTTTTAAGGTTTTCAAGTATGTAGGATGTTTGAAAAAAGACCAAATGTTAATTAAGATACTATTTACAAAATAAATTTATGTAGTATTTAAACTTCTTGTCCTGACCCTCACCATAGTGACAATTTATGGTCTAATCTCTCTTATCTTCTTCCAAAGAGAAGCTATTTTCTTTTGTCAGGAGACCTTTGTTTGTGGGTGTGAGGAGGAAAGAAGTGGTATGAACTAGAGGGTACAAGTGTTGTTGCCCAAAGGCAATAAAAGTCATTGGGTGGAAAAGAGGGAATGTGAGTAGAAAATTGATTGCTTGATGTTGCTGGCAACATACCCTTGCTCAAAAGTAATCCTGTTAAATTCTACAGAGGCTGGCATAGTGGCAGGAATAACTTGAATATAAATCAGAGAGTGCCCTTATGTCTTGATATACACACTAAAGTTTTTACATGTGAACAATGTTAAAATATTCCTGCTCACTTTATATCATGGGGCATTGCAGGTAAGTGAAATCTACAAAAAAGTTTTTGTAAATGTCACTAGCTTCTCAAGTATAATATCTTAGCATAACTACTTTAATATATATTGAACTCAAATTACCAAGTAAGACTACTCAAACTCAAAAAGGTTAGGGATATAAACAAAACAGTTTCCTTCTTTTTTAACTGGGAAAAATGATGAACAAAAAAATATTAAGCAAGGCCTTAACCATATTGTCAGAATGTAATGTTCAAAATAGAATTGACTTTTATTTTATCTCTAAGTGTTTCTCATATTTTTTGAGGCTGTAAGCTATTTCTGTATTAAGTACTCAAGAAGCCCATCCTTTCATGAGGTGTTGGAATGGGGCTCAGGGATGATAAATCGGACTCAAATCCAGTAAGTGCATCAGACTATCCTTGTATCAATAAAATATTATACCACTAATGTCCAAAGTTTATTCTAGGCCAAGAATTGTTCTTTTCCCCTTACATTAAACTCTTAATTCTCATAACAATCACGTAAGGGAAGAGACTATTATTACCACCATTTTGCGGGCTCAGAGAAGCTAGGTACCTTGCCTAAGATTGCATAGCTGATGAGTGGCAGACTTGGAAAGAATTTGGAAAGAGTCTGCAAAGTTGCCAAAGCCAACATACTCTAAAACACCATAAAGAAATCACATAAAGGGGAATTGCATCTACTTTAGAAAAATAAAGGAGTCCGGCAGCAGAAATGTAAAGGATGGTTTCTGCTTCCTTAAGCAGAAGGAGCTTTGCAGGACTAGAAAATAACACTAGATCACATCACTAAAGAGCTTACAATCCTCTCAGAAAGAGATGAGGAGACACACACGTGTTCAAAAAAAAAAAAAAGGAAAAAAAAATAAAGAATGTGAAGCCAATGTCAAAAAGTGTGGTATATAGAAAAACGATAGGAGTGAAGTGAAGATTACTGCTCATGTTGGTGTGTACACTGTCATGCTTGTGGTTCCTAAGAAACAATACTTCCCTGGGTTCATGTTCATGTGTATTCACCTCACGCACTGATTGGGGGACTAGCCCTGTGGCTTGCTTTGATGAATAGAGCATTAATAAGCATGATGCAAGCACAGGCATGAGGTTTGTCCTCTTGAGACATCTCTCTTGGATCCCATAGCCGCCACATAGAAAGGACACTTGGTAATAGAGAGAGACTCAGCTAAGGCTGGCTGTTCCAGCCACATGGGCTAAAGCACCAGCCTGGGGAGCAAAGGAGGTAGCCACAGACACCACTTTGAGTTGAAAGAACCACCCGGCTGATCACAGCCCAGACTTCGGAACTGAGAGAAATAATAAATCATTGTTTTAACTCACTGACTTTCGGTGGTTGATTTGTTACATAACCATAGATAGGACGAGTATGGCACTTTAAAGTTTGTAACATCTTTCATGTTTTATCTTACTTAATTCTCAACACAACCCCACAATAATTTTAAGAAGAAGGCAATTAAAGCTCAGAAACTTGAAGTGACTTGCCCAAGGTCATAGAGTGAATAAGGAGCAAAAGTCCTATTTAGCACAGGCTTCCTGATATGCAGTTGCAACACAGTTTCCACTACAGGAAGAATGCATAATGTTGGAAGTGATCTGGGTGGGATGGTGTAGCCTGAGAAAGTACGATCTGACTTTTAAGCCGTGGAGGAAAGATAGGCATTAAGTCAGAGCTCTGAATTTAAGACATTATTCAAAAGTCCTCATTTTGTACATATGGTGAAGAGGGCAATATAAATTTAAGGATGAAATATTATCATTTCCTACTCCTACCCTCTTCCAGTTGTTATTGTACCATTGATGGGGTGTCTGCTGTGTTCACAGGGGCTGCCCATGATATCTCCAATTCTTGCAATTAGTCCTGAAAAATGTCTCCTACTTTATAGGTAAATAAGGCGCAGTGATCTAAGTTTAGCTTGTAGAGCTGGAATTTGAATCTGAATGTTTGGCTTCAAACCGTGAACTGTTTCGACAATGTTGTTTCTACGTATGGAACTCTAACCTGCAATAGTTCAGTGCTACATGAATGTTGTAAAGCTCCCGAAGGAATGTGTTTTGTTCAGAAGGAGATATATAGTTTCCTATGTAGCGTAATACTACAAAGTTAGCACCCCTGTTCTTAGAAATCACATAAAAGGGAACTGCATCTACTTTAGAAAAATAAAGGAGTCCAGCAGCAGAAATGTAAAGGATGGTTTCTGCTTTCTTAAGCAAGATCTGGCAGAAGGAATCCCATAGATGTCCTGCTCATTTTTCAAATTAGGCTTTATCCTTAAATAGATTCATGGTACCCTGCAGCAATCTTGTTTGCAGCTGTCCCAATTACTGATAGCTTTGTTCTGAAGATAGAGGGAGGAGAGAGTTGGGGTGCATTAGACCAGCTCCAGTCTGCCCTGTTTAATGCAATCACACACGTTCACATGTCTAATGCTGTGCCCAGCAGGTAATGGGCACTCAATCAGCACTGGTTTTTTTTCTCTGGTTTCACATAGAAGGGAAATAAGAAAAGGTACTTCAAAATTCCAATCTTACTATAAAAGAATTGAACAACAGGGGCCTAGTGATAAAGGGTCTGGAGATATGAGCACCGCCATAGAGGTTGAAAAGAAATATAGAAACACAGAGTCACCTGAATACATCTCTGCCTTGCAACAGCAGACCTGCCAATGATGTGATTTATTTCTGCACACATGCATGCTCGGAGTGTGTCCTGTGAGGTGCTAAGAACTCTTCTAGGCACATGATATACACTGGTGAACAAAACCAAGCAAGAGCTGAGACTTTGCTGGAGCTTACATTCTAGAGGTAAAAATATAACTTCCCATGTACCTTGTAGCTAAATTAAACATTAGGACTCTGAGGTCCTTAAAATTTGTACAGTGATACTGTTCTGAGAAAACAAGTGGAAGGCTCCAATTTAATAAAAGTATGCGCTGTTATATATCAGGATCCAATATGCCATCCCCTCTCTCCATAATCTAGTCTGGAAAGGGATTATATCAATCGGAACGCTACAGGAGGTATGGTGATGTGCCTGAGAGGTAGCCCATGCAAATTAAATGGTTAAATTAATTCCACTTTCATGTCTCTTTTCCTAAAATGAGTCTACTATCGTATTTACCATACACACTTCATTAGAATTGTTTCATTTTTTTCAAATCTAGTTAAAATGAGATGTTAGATATATGTCAATCAGATGGCTCATAACCTCATTACTATTTGCATTCAAATAGGAAAGATGTAAATTTAAAACATGGAACAGAGAGGACAAAATGATACTATAATGAGGTGTCTAAAATTATATTGAATTATATATATTTCTAAAAAGAGGAGAAAATGATTGAAAAACAAATTCCTACCCAAAAGGCCCATAGTGGAACCCAGAGAATATCATGGAAAATGTTAGAGCAAAAGCTCACACACCTAAACTAATTTTAATTACTTTAAGATCACCTTAATAGGCTAAATGAAAGGCTTCACATCTTGTCTTCTAAATCATTACAATCTTTGAGAATGTGAATTTTTTTTAAAGATTTTTTTATTTATTTGACAGAGAGAGATCACAAGTAGGCAGAGAGGCAGGCAGAGAGAGAGCGGGAAGCAGGCTCCCTGCTGAGCAGAGAGCCCCTATGCGGGGCTCCATCCCAGGACCCTCCAGTACCCTGAGATCATGACCTGAGCCAAAGGCAGAGGCTTAACCCACTGAGTCACCCAGGCGTGCCTTTGAGAATGTGAATTTTACCAGTTTTTGCATTTTTACATATGTATCAAGTGTTTCAAGATTTTTGTCAACATCTTGTTACCGTTTTCTAAAATTTGACACATGAATAAGTTCTGAGTAAAAGGAAAACATCCCATTTCATAGTCCAGGTCAGATGATCTTCCAAAAACTGTAACTTCACTTTTTACCAGACAGGAAGGCCAACAAACAACTGCTGGTTTCTTATTTGCTTTCTGATGTTTAATTCATTTAAAATTAGCTTTAAAAAGCTTTCTACTTAAAAATAAATAAAATCTTTTCTGCTAGTAAGCCTGATCCATCCACTATCCTTTTGTTCTTTCACCAGCAATCTAGAAGTTTAACAAGTTCTTAATGTAGGTTCCTTGAAAATTTGCTTGCTGTCTCCTTATTGTCAAACTCAAACTCATCTACCCTTTTCCTGTAACACACTCAGTCATTCCCCCTTGAGTCTCTTGTTAAATTTTTCTTTCACTTTTAATTTTATACTGTTCTTTATTGAGCTAATCATTGCTTTTCCACCAAAGTAAAACAAACAGAAACCCATCAAACCCCCCAACTAGTTTTAAAAATAAGTTTATTTTCAACTTGACTTAAACATTTCTTCCATAATAAGTTTATGATAAGCAAAATTGTATTAAAGATGATGTGATGGTCTTAAACTTCACTAGTCTGAATGACTAACTGGAAACCCTCATGAAATTTTCAATTTAAGGCTTTAAATTTGAGATTGGAACTGTGAAGGGTATGACTCTTTTTATATGATTTCTGAAATATATATCCAAGTTCAATTTAGTGTAAACCTGGACTACTTAAGTGAAGGTTACCTTATAACTACATTAATTATGTAATGATGTGCATAATTACATGTATTATATAAATTATATATACCTCTTCTACAAATGTCAGGGGAGAGTGCCAGAAGAAAACAAATTGTTGTATATTATTGTTAGAGATGACATGTCAAGATGAAACTTGGGAAAGAAGACATATTTCATGCTCCTTCTCTTTTCAGGACCTTCATCCCTGCCATCTGGCTGAAATATTCCTTCCCCATTTTCTTTCTCTCTCTTTTTTAAGATTCATTTATTTTATTTTGAGAGACAGAGAGAGAGAGAGACAGAGAGAGTGCATGCTCAAGCAGGGGCAGGGGAAAGAGTAAAGGGATGGGGAGAGAGAGAATCTCAATCAGGCTCCATGTTTATCATGGAGCCTGAGGTGGGGTTTGATCCAGTGACCTGAGATCATGATCTGAGTGGAAATCAAGAGTCAGTCACTTAACTGATTGAGCCACCTAGTCAGCCCTGCCCATTTTGTTTCTATTTCCATTTTTTTTTTACTTTTGTCTACTCGAGGCATACTAAACAGTAGCACTAGTTAATTCCTACTTCTCTTTCCGAGCTCAGCTCAAATTTCTTCAAGGAATCTTCTCCTGATGTCCTAGATAAGATCATACACTTTCACTCTCTCTGTTGAGTGTTCGATAAATAGCTGTTAAAACAATGAAAAAAATGAATGAATGAGAAAGTGAATGAATGGGGTCTTTCCCTGGTTTTGGGATCAATGTAATGCTGGTTTCATAGAATGAGTCTGGAAGTTTTCCTTCTCTTTCTATTTTTTGAAACAGCTTCAGGAGAATAGCTCCTATTTCTTCTTTGAATGTTTGTGGGAAATCAGAGGGGGAGACGAACCATGAGAGACTATGGACTCTGGGAAACAAACAGGGTTTTAGAGGTGAAGGGGGTGGGGCGAAGGGTTAGCCAGGTGATAGGTATTAAGGAGGGCATGTATTGCATGGAGCACTGGGTGTTATATGCAAACAATGAATGGTGGAACACTATCAAAAACTAATGAGAGACTGTGGACTTTCAGAAACAAACAGGGTTTTAGAGGAGAGAAGGGAGGGTAAGCTTGGCAGTGGATGTTAAGGAGGGCACGTATTACATGGAGCACTGGGTGTGGTACATAAACAATGAATCTTGGAACACCAGGAAAAAAAAAAGAGAGTGATTTTAAATCAACTATTACAAATGCGATCAATAGTTCTTAAAGAACAACATGATCATAATAAAGAAATAAGTCAATAATAAAAAAGAACTTCTAGGGATAAAAAATACAGTGTCTGAAATAAAAAATGTATTCAAGAGAATTAGTAATTTTTTAAAAAGAACTTTAATACATAAATTTAATAATTATAATAATTTTATAACAAAAAACTAATGATGTACTTTATCATGATTAATATAATAAAAAATTAATTTAAAAAAGTGGATGAATGAAAGGAAGGCAGAAGAGGAAGAAAACAGTTTTCTTATGGCATGCTGTGTCTCCCATTTGACATTCCATAAATCCACGTGAATCCATGATGAGGAGATTCAGGGACAATTTACTTCATGCTCAGACATCTATAGCTGACAAAAGGAATAACTCCCAGACTATCAAAGCAAACCCATAAGATGTCTATTGTATATTTTATATAATATATTAACTTTATTCTTTAATTTTAATTGTATTATCAATTTTTTTCTACAAATACTCTTTGTGATATGATCTTTTTGATATTTCCCTTCTTTAAACTCCTATATTACTTTATTTGTACATTTTTTAAAGATTTTATTTATTTATTTGACAGAGGGAGAGACAATGAGAGAGGGAACACAAGCAGGGGGAGTGGGAGAGGGAGAGGGAGAAGCAAGCTTCCTGCCGGGCAGGGAGCCCAATGAGGGGCAAGATCCCAGGACTCTGGGATCATGACCTGAGCCGGAGGCAGACACTTAACAACTGAGCCACCAGGGCTCCCCTATTTGTAATTTTTTTTTTGCATATCTTAATTTCTATTTGGATTAAAACTGTTTACATCTAATTTTCTCTACTTTGTTGAATGTATATCTTATTATCCATAGTATAGTCTTTTGCATTATCTAATTCATGCTTTTTAAAGTAAATAATATTCTTCAAAGTAATCATTTTCCTCAATAGCCTCTTTACCAACTTCTTTGTGTCAACACTTTCTTCCATTTTTCTCCAATTGTTTTACTTATCTTTGCTCTTTCTCCTTCTCCAATCTAGCAAGAAAGAAATCCCATTTGAGCACAGTGTTGTGTCGATTCTAAAGGAAATGTTCGTGGGCCTGGGGGCAGGGTCTGTGAGGTTGGAAATGATTAGAGCTATTGAGCCAAACAGACTTCAGAAACTCAGGGAAGCAGTGTAATGTGATAGGGAACTCCGTTGAATCCTACATCGGCACTTACTCTTGTGTGACCTTGGACGACTTACTTAATATTTAGAACTATTTTCCTCATCTCATACATGAAAAATCACTCATATTTAATTTATTTAACAAATATTAAAGGAGCGCTTATGGGCCAGGTACTATAGACACAGACAAGGTCCCTTGTCTCAAGAATTTATATTCTGATGCCATAGAGAGAAAATATACAAGCAAACAAATAAAAAAGTTAATTTCACATAACATATCTGGAGAAAATAAGTGCAGTAATAAACGATAGAAAGTGACTGGAGGATATAGAATTCTATTGTGGATTGAGTAATCAGAGAGGGTTTCTTTGAAGAACTATTTGAGCTGAGGAGAATGAGGAGACAATCTGAGAGACCGGTGTAGTCAGAGAGAACAGCAAAGCGCAAAGTCTCAGAGGTGAAATACGCATGAAAGAAAAAAAAAATAAACACCAGTGTGGCTAAAGTAACATCAGCAAAGAGAATGTATGAGGAAATATCATTGAAGAAGGAGGTAGGGACCTGATAATGCAAGCAATAAATATAGTAAGGTGTTTGGATTTTATTCGAAGAGCAAAAGGAAGTAACTGTAAGATTTTTAAGTAGGAGCATGACATAATCTGGTTTACATTAAAATAAATCATTCAGGAAATGTGGAAAATGGATTGGGGTAGTTAAAAGGCAACTGCGGGAGTCCAGATAAAATGATGGTAGCTTTGACCTGACTGCAGCATTAGATATCGTAATAAATGGGTGAATTTGGGATGTAATTTGGAGGGGGAGCCAAAAGGATGTGTGTGGAAAGGAAATTATAGGTATCTTAGGATTCCCCGGAGGGCTTAACTGCGACAAAGTTTCATGTGCAAGTGTTATTAAGGAAGTGTCTGCATAATAAATGGCCAAGGCAGTAATGGAAGCAGGACCAGGAAGAGGAGAGGGAAGTATGGGTGCGATATAGTGCAAAGGCTGGAAGAGAGAAGCTTTAGCCCCATCCTGTAGGGGCTCTCCAGGTACGATGTAATGCTTCAGAGCTTGTCCTGCTTGGACTTTCACACTCTCATATGTCATTCACAGACTTGGACTTCAGTCATTCACAGAAGTCCACTCTGGGGACAATAAGGCTTCCAGACACTTCCAGAGGTGGTATTGGCATTTTGGGGGAGACAATTTTTTGTTGTTGTCACTCAGGCTGTCCTGTGCATTTTAGAAGCTTTAGAATCCTTGGGCACACGGTGTCAGTAGCACCCCTGTCTTTTTCATGGTAATAATATCCATAACACAGTTTTAACAATTCCTAGAGAGGCAATCCATCCCTATCTGAGATCTATGGGAACTCCTCTGGGAGGAGATCATCTCCTATTTTGTGTGCCTTCCTCTTCCTAGGGAATACAGTAGCTGACACAGAGGAGATTCTTAATATAGATTTATTAAATAATAAAATATAATAATCAACATCATTTTAGGTTTTCCATTATGTCAATTAATTTCCACAATGACCATAGTTGGAAGCAGGTTTCTGCTCTGCATGTGGGGAAACTGAATCTGGAGGAGGTTAAGTACACAGTCCCAAGTCACAAAGAAATAGAGTAAATCCATTTCTATCTGATTCACAGGCTCATGCTTTGGTAATTCACCAAGGTATGTGAATAAATAAAGGATTTAGTAAGTGAATGAGTTAATTTCTGTGAACGGCAGTTTGTTGTCAGCACTATAAGTTGGTATAATGAATCACAGTAAAGACTAATTTCCAGAAGGTGGTTCATAGGCAGCCTATGCAACATTTAAATTCCAAACACATTTGAACCATTCATGGAGTTAGTCTGAACTGCCAAGATCCACCAGCAAGGCTGGGAACATTGCAATGACCTCTGTGAGAAGCTTTTCCTTTGGAGAAGGATGGACCACTCATTTAACTACAGGTAAGAGTTACATCCACCGGTGCTCACAGTTTATCTGGCTCTAGACGAATGAAAGAGTATCTTTTAGGCCTGTCCCATTGATTTCCCAACAGAGTGCATGTATATCTTACATTATCTACTGGTCTTATGTTACGTTTTTCTTCAGAGGTTACAGTTATTTCATCTTACCCTAGAGAAGGGGATTTTAAGAGAGGTATGCGTGCATGTTCACACTTCTAAGACCAAGTAACACTTTAATTTTTCAATTTTAATATTTGTAAAATTTGGATATAAATTTCATCTGATGTCAGAAGATATCTTTTCCAACCCTTTGGCAGAGAAGTTGGAAATGTAGTTGTTATTGCCTTAGATCAATGTTATGAAATGCATTGGTATCGTGTACAAGCCATGCTAAAATTTCAACTTGTTTAAGAGGTAGTTAATAATATGATAGTATAAAGCAACAGGTTGATAACCAACAAGTTACTGTGTGTATAAGAATATGGAGAAATAAAGATATCAGATTTAAACATACCATAAGTGCAGTGTTGGAAAGATGACCGTACTTAGTTTATTATAAAACATCACTGCTTTTAAAATGTTGGCATGAACTAAAGCATTTGTTAGAACACAGATTCCTAGGTGCTACCCCTAGATATTCTGACTCTGCAGGTCTGCATAGGGCAGCAAGAGGAGGTGGCAGGAAAATGTTTCTAAATGGCTCAGCTTCTGTGCTCTGCACATCACACTTTTCAGTGATTGAGAAGGGAAGATACATTTGCAGATATTTCTTAAATATGCTTCTGATTATCTAACCTTGAATCTACCTAACCTTGAAAGTTGAGGTAGAAAGCATAAGCAAGTATTAAAATATTCTAAGTCAGGTTTACTAATGTATAATTTGTATAAAATAAAAGTCACCCTTCTTAATTGTACAGTTTGATGAGTTTTAATAGTGCATACAATTATGTAATCATGACCACAATCAAGCTACAAAAAATTTCTGTCACCTTCGAAGATTCTCTTATTCCCTTGTAGTTGATCCCCTCCTCTCACCTCTAGTTTTTGGCAACTACTGATATCTCACTTTGGTTTTGCATTTTCCTAGAATATATTATAAATGGAGTTATAGTATATGTGAACTTTGAGTCTGGGTTTTTTTTTTTTTAAGATTTATTTATTTTAGAGAGGGACAGCAAGAGCAGGTGCAGGGGCAAAGAGAGAGGGAGACAAAGAGACTAACTGCTGAGGAGGGAGCATGTGGGGTTGATCCCAGGACCCTGAGGTCATTACCTAAGCTGAAACCAAGAGCTGGACAATTAATTGAGCCACCCAGGTGCCCCAAGGTCTTTTGAGATTTAGCTATGATACTGCATGTTGTATGTATAAGTAATTTGTTTCTTTTTTCCACTGAGTATTATTCTGTTATTTACTTGTTTTTTCTTCCATTCTCTAAAAGATGGGTATTTGGGTTGTTTTGTTTTTTCACTACTATGATTAAAATTGCTATAAATAGTTCCATATAAGTCTTTGTGTGATATTAAATTTTGAATAAAAATCTAAAAAAAGTTTTTATTCCATTACAAAAAATATCCAGAATTAGACAGTGAATATGTATTCTTTCAAGGACATCATGAATTACAGGAAAACTATGTACTAGTCAGAAAGATACTCTCCTAAAGTAGGACAAGTAGTTGAGAGGATATTAGTTATGTCTTCTATCTTCTGCTTGGGTTTAATATGAAGTAAATCAATAAAAAAGAAGCTCCAATTATTTAACAAACACATGTATTTAACAAATACACAAATAATAACTCAAACCTCTTAGCAATGCTATGAACTGGGTATTAATATGTATTTCCACATTTTGCATGAGGAAGTTGAAGTATATTAGACATTAAATAACTTGCCCAAGTCACACAGCAAAGGCGTAAAAGCCAAGATTTGAGTCCCAGCAGTCCGACTTTAGAATCTAGGTACTTAACCCTCTGCTATGCCACCATCTAGATGCCTGACATTCAAGCATACAGAGACAATGCACTACAAAGAAGTGGGCTCTGCTCTGAAAATTAGAACTTAAGAGAGGTGCTCTAAGAATCCTGTGAACTGATAACAGACCAGAGCTGCTATAGGTAGTCTTAAATCCATCTCATCACTGGGTCCTAAGCTGAATTCTTTTGATACTTCCTGTCAGGAACAATAAGGAACAAATCAAATGAACTACAATCTTGCAGGAATCATCAATATTATATCCATTGTTAGCCACACCCAACCCGAGAGGTAACATGTCTAGATCAATGAGAATTGCCAGGTCTGAGAACAGATTTCAGCAGTGGGAAGCTAAGATAATGGGTGCTATTTCCATTATGTCCTTTAGAATACATAGCCAATTTATTTTTAAATGTGCTGTGAAAAGAGTGCCTAGTTCAGTTGAACCACATTAATGGACTAGAAAAATTCACGTTATTAAACGTAGCAACAGACGTGTCAGGCAAATATAAAGAAAGGTAGTTTAAATGGGTCCTGAAATGAGGCAGAGAATCATCAAAGCTAGCACAGATTGGTATGAGTTATTCACATGTCAGAAGGAAGTGTCACTTTACCAGTAAATATCTATTAATCAATATCTTATGTCTGAATTTCTAGAGAAATTTTTACATCACAGAGATATAGACTTCAATTAAAAACCAGCTGAGAGTTTAACCAATAAAAAATGCAGATAAGACTGTTATATGTTCTCCCTTCCTCCAAAATCTGGTTCTGTTTCCTCTGAGGCACGGAGCTCAAGTATATTGTCTAACCTTCCTTGGTGAGTCCCGTATTACTGAGCTCTTGCCATGTTAATATGGTTGGAAGCAATGTACCCCACCTCCAGGTCTGTCTCCTCACCCTACCAGGCCTCACAAATCTTCCTGACTACCTCCCTTCGCACCATTCCCTGTCCAGGCAGGTGTGGGAATAAAGTAGAGGACACTTGCGCCCTAGAAAAAAGAGAAATCAACTGAAGGAAAAAGCCTGGTTCCCTGAATGACGGTGTGGATGGAGCAAAGCCTCTCACCACTATATTGAGCTCTGAGATGAGCTAGAAAGAAACTGGGGTAAACCAGCAAGGTTTGTTTCTTCTAACTAATATGGTGCTTTAAAATGATACTATCAGTCTTAAAAAGGGCAAGATTATGAGTGTGATTGTGTGAAGGAGCATTTTAACCTGATGCTATAGGTAATTGCTCATAGGTAAACTGATTCCTAAAAATTCTGTGAATAAAACTTAGTGTCAAAGCGAGGGAGTGATATCAGTGAAGAAAGAGGACAGTTGTATGC
Source organism: Nasua narica (assembly GCA_028533885.1). Taxonomy (NCBI): domain Eukaryota; kingdom Metazoa; phylum Chordata; class Mammalia; order Carnivora; family Procyonidae; genus Nasua; species Nasua narica. Next base: position 68,470,220 of record CM052800.1, on the reverse strand, counting down.
TAGGATTTATAGTAGTAATAGTAATATTTGCTTAAAATTTTTTTCTTCTTTTATGAATGTAAACTATAATTTTCATTGAATAATTTGCTTACTCATCAGTATTTCCCTATTAATTTTGTTAGACATTGATTTAGTCTTAAGTCTGGTTCATATTTAAAACTTTTGTCTTTTTTTTTTTAATGAAATAGGGTTGTTTGCTTATAAAATAGAGGTGAGAAAGATTGACCATATTTTGTTACCTGAAAATTTAAGCTTATACCAATTAAAAATGTAGATTTTTTTAATTTAAAATTTTCTTGATAATTGTAGATTTACACACAGCTATAAGAAATAATACAGATAGATCCTTTGTATACTTTGCCCAGTTTCTCCCAATAGTGACATTTTGCAAAACTATAGCACAACATTCACCACTAGGATATTGATACAACGACTCATTTCTTAGAGATTATTCATTATCCTTACTGCTGTTATTTAACTTTAAGAATTAATTTATGAAATAGTATCTCTCGGTAAAGAAACGTTTATATGAAGTTCTAGAGTTCCTCAGTATCACTTGTTTCCCTTTAATCATTTAAACTCAAGAATAATTACATAATACTCTTAAAGTAAGTGAATAAAAATAATGAAATAAATAATGCATTTTAAATCTCAGGCCATGGATGGATTATAGAGGGATCTGCATTAAATACTCCTTGTGCAGTTTGCAACTAGATATGCTTTATATCAGCATCACCTTTTATAGTAAAAACTATATAATGCTTTTATTTTAAAATGCATGTACTTACATATTTTATCATTCTAAGAGATAAAGTAGAATATGTATTTGGGGCCACCTGGGTGGCTCAGTGGGTTAAAGCCTCTGCCTTCGGCTCAGGTCATGATCTCAGGGTCCTGGGATCAAGCCCTACATTGGGCTCTCTGCTTGGCAGGGAGCCTGCTTCCCCCCTCTCTCTGCCTGCCTCTCTGCCTACTTATGAATCTCTGTCAAATAAATAAATCAAACCTTTTAAAAAAAAGAATATCTATTTGACTTAAATATTCTTTAGGATCTAAAATCTAGATGATCAGATGAACAGTTATAAACTGGTATAGATATGAATTAAAGCAACAGAGGCATATGTTTGTAATTTGGTGGCTGTATTTTCCTGAAGGTCTACTGTATCAGGTTCAGAAGCCCTTATCCACCCCCATTTACTTGCTGCAAAAGCTATCTCATCTTTGTTATGCAGGGAGACACTGATTTATAAGAGCTATATTTTCTAACCAGACAACTGTGGTGTCTACTTCTAATACATATAGTACAGAATGGCAGGTTAAATAAAGAGAAGATGCCCCAAAGAGTACACTCATTATTCTTTAGCCTGGGGGTACCATCCACTTATTAAATAGCAGATTTTGAGCTTTTGTGTGCTGTCGACACTTTAAGACAATCAAGTCAATGCTACTGTCAATTACCTTACCAAATGTCATACTATTTTTGACAAATATCTAAGTTGACTGCTGGAAAGTTCATTCAGTGCAACTCTAACTTTACTTCTTATTTAAGTTCTTTTTAGTTTAAAGAAGACCACTGAACCTATAGAATAGAATAAATCTTTCGAGTCCAGGAAAGAAAAGGAAACAAATAAAAGGACAGCCATCAGGTGCAATCTTGTACCAAGTGTTCATTTTTCCCCCTTAAATAACATTAGTCATGCAAAGCAAAGTCAGGGAAGTTTAGATTTTGACAATTTTTTATGGAACAGGTTTAAATTTACACAGATCTAAAAAAAAAAAGTGCTTTCTCCAGGATTAGGCTATCTGGCTTACTACCATTTCCTATTTTTAAATTAATTTCTGAAAGGATAGCAGTTGAATAGGTTAGGTTTCTATATATTTATTTAGCATTGGAAAATTTTATGTAAGTGTGATATGATTTATTCTCTTGGTGGTAGCAGGCCTCAGAAAGTTTTCCCCAATTAAATGAATTTATGTATATATTTTTTCATTTTTTGCTTTTTCACTGTTTATTTCATGGATTTGAAATCAGTGTCACATGTTAAAATATCTCTTAAACACACTTGTTAATAGTGTCAGAAATGTATTATAATAAATGGTAAATTTGATCAAACTAAGTCTAATAGATAAAAATAAATCTGTTTAATCCAACATTATCAAAGCTTTTCCTTAGGGTACATTTTCCTTCAAATATTTAAGCTAATCTATGCACTAAGATGCTGAAAGGTTAAAGTAAAACAAGCCTACAGAGAATTTCATGGTCATGTTTCCTTTCAGATATGGCTTTGCTTTGCAGGAATGAGATTTTTTTTTTAACATACTATTGCTATGTCTCATTCAATTTATAATAAGTTGTAGGTTTTTTTCCTGGAACTCAAAAACAATTTGTAATAAATAAAGCTATATAATAAATATTTTCAACACTAGGACAGCTGGGCCAAGTTTATTTTGGGTACCGAACTGTATGGTATATCCAGTAATGATAAACTTATTTACTTTGTCTTCATGACTAAATGTTTATTTTTATAAAGGGAGCTGTTCACAACTTAGGATCAAAATGAGGGAAACAGGTTTAAAAGAAAAGGACCAACAGTGCATGCAATGACATACTATGCAGAAAGCTAAGAAACAGATGAGTCTATGGTGTAGAATACATATATAAAATATATATAAAATCTAATGAAGTCTTAAAAATTTGCATATACTTACGTAAGTCTATTTGTTTTTAATGATTCAATATATTCTATAAGTACCAAGGTTTATTAAAATAGTCTGTTATGGTTGGATATTTTCATTATTTGCATTTTTTCACTACTATGTAAATAATATGAGATACATCATGTAAGAAAAATACCGACTCATGTTCATGATTTCCAGATATGAAATTGGTAGTTTAAATGTATATTATATTAGAACTTCTGTTAGTGCTCTCTAGAAAGCTGGTATTAATTTATAATCTTTATTGTTTGTTTTTCATTTTTCATCACAGAAATTTTCAAACTTATGCATAGATAGAGAAAATAGTATAAGAAGCCAGCATGTACTCATCACTCACCTTCAACAATTACCAAGAGGTGGCCAACTTTATTTTATCAATTCTACCATTTGAGTCTCCCCCCCATCCATCCTGCCTCCCCAGGGTATTTTGAAGTAAATCCCCAACATCACATCATTTACTCCATAAACATAAAAATATAAAAAGTATATTTTTAAATGCTCAGAGAAAACTAAAAAGCATAAATATAAGACCAATAATCACATAAAAGATCACTCAAGAAGAATAAGAGATTCTAAAAACATTCATCCTTATAATACAGAGACACTCTGTAATTAAAGAAGAAAATAGGGGGAACATCTAAAGAAAACAATATAACAGCATAGTATAATCCATGATAAGTCTACACTTAAAATACATGTGTAGAAAAAAAGCAAAAGGACATTTAATCAAAGGGAGAGAAAAGAAACATGTGAACTTCTAAGAATAGTGTCAAGTGGGCTAAAATCCAAAATGTAATGAGAATTGGGATAAAAGCTAAGGGAGGGGGAAAAAGACTTTTATAATCAAGTTTGCAACAAGGGGAACAAAAAAGAGCTAGGTTCTCTTCTTAGCAGATGATGTCATGATGAACAAGAAAAAGTAATTGAGTAGATTTACAGTTTATTTTATTTTTTTTTCTTCTACATTCTTTATTAATAGTAGTAATTCAACCTAGAAACGGAAGAACAAAATGAGTACAAGGGAATTTTTTTTTTAGCTCAAGACAGACTGAGAGATAGTAAGACTAAACCTTACACTGTAATAGAGTTCATATCTTAGATCCAAACAGCCTATATCTAGTAGATAAAATCACAGAATCATCATAGCTAATATTTCAGGAATTTATATGGGTTAATATTGGTTCCATAAGAGGTGAGACAAATGAACATTGGCTCATTTTTCAAGCAGATAATAACTACAATCTATAGTGGAATAACCATGCTATTAATACTAGTAGTTTCCTTGTGTTTGATAAACATGTCATGCCAAAATAACTAATTTCCTTCAAAAAATGTACTAAGAGTTCATGAGAATTGCTGTAGATCCCTAGACAAATGTTTTTTTTTTTTTTTTCTATGTGGAAAAGATTCTTTTTTTTTTTTTTTTTTTTTTACTAAACTCGTGGATGAGATGTTTTAAGGATGAAAGTGTTTTCTTAACCTGGGCCACTCTACCTTAAAAAGAATTTAGTGGACTCATGACAACCTGCAGGCATTTCTATCAGCCATGACAAACTATTTTGTCTTCTTTTCTGGCCTACCATTTTTTATTAGGATTTTGCATGGAGGTGTGGAAGCAAGTTTCTTAGAAAATACACAGCTGGGAAGAATAGTCAATAAAATAAGATTGAAAAGGGTAAGATGAAATATGTTAAAATAAAATAAGATGGAGACCAAGCTTGAAAATCCTCTTAGACAAAACCAGTTAAGCCACACAAGGAAAACACAGTCTAGCTTATTCCATGAACAGAAGTGACACTTAATTTAGGTTACTTCTTGCATGTAGCTCTGATAACCATAAATGAAATTTAAGTCATCTTCCTAAAATGATATAAAATAATCACTTTTCAGTAATCCTTTGCTGTCTGGTAACCCTCCTTGTAACAACCAATCATTGTAAAGATTAAACAAACAACTTCTTTTTCACTTTTTAAGCCATCCTGTAATATAATGCTTCTGAGCGTCATACCAGTTTTGGGTTTAAAGTCTCCTTGTTTGCCAACCGTCTCTCGCTCAATAAAATATTCATATCAAGTAAAACTCTCTGAATTTTCTTTTAACAAAAATAAGAATAAATACAAACCTCTTCAAAAATCAATTATGAGAAACAAAGAGCCTAGAATCAAATTAACAAGAATTTCCATTAAAAAGCACACATAAATAATTTCGTTGACAAGGAGCTCAACATAAGTCATCACTGTGTTGTGACTTCCAAAAAAATCTGAGGGAATTTTTTTTAATTGTGGTGTAACTGATATAGCATATTCAATTAGCTTCAGGTGTACAACATAGGGATTTGACATTTGTATACACTGCAAAATGGTCACCACAATAAGTCTAGTCACCATCTGTCACCTTATAAAGCTATTGATAGAATTCAAATATGAGTAAAATATGTTGTTCATAACAAGCAGCAAAATGATGAAGAGCTGTGGGGTTCAGAGCCAGAGAAAACTGGTATTAGTTCTGTCACCTTATGCAAGGTGTTTTACTTCTCTGTGCCTCTCATGACTTTGCCTACAAAGCTCCCGTTAATTGGCTCCTGGCTAATTCTGAATCACCCACTGACCTTGCTGAGTCTTTTCCAGCCACAAAGGATGGTTTGTTCTCCCTAAATATTCCTAAATCTTCCAAGCTCATCTCACCGTGGGCCCATGTACTCTACTTTTTCCCTAAGTCACAGAACTAGTAAATAGCATTCAAATCCAGAGTCTGCTTTCGAATCTAGCAAGTCTGTCGCTGGAGACCAAGCCCTTAGCCATTACGCCCCAGGACCTTACTATAGGTGCTAGCTAACACTTTGTCAGATGACTAAATATAAAATTTGAAAAAATAGTACATTAAAAAGTACGCATTTCAAATATCTTAGCCAGTGCATGCATATAACAAATATGCAATAAATGTTCACAACAATAATATGTTTATTATTCAGCATTGGTAAGACATTTTTGGAATATGATATTCAGTTCTGTTTAAGAATTACTTGATATAATGGAGTATATTTGCTAAAGAGTGCCTCAACTGATGAAAGTTCTAGAAATTATGTCATTTGATAAAAGGTTTGTGAGCTTGGGAATTTCAGGCTGGTGAGAAGTCTTAATGTAGGCTTCATATTCTTCAAATGTCGGAACGCCCCAGAGGGCAGAAAAAAGACGTGAACACAAGTTATAAGGAACTGTATTTTCAATACCTCATAAGAATGAACTTTCTCATAAATATTGATGATCAAAGTGTCCTGAGCAGCCTTTTTAAGTAGTGATCTCTGTAAAATCCAAGTATAAGCTTAATATTAGCAAAAGCTATCTGAAATTCCGCTCTAAGAACATCTACTTTTATAGCCTTTGCCTTAGATCTATCAGAGTGTGAAAGTACTTTGTTATCAGAGGAGTATTTGTATCTTTTCTTTATAAAATGTACAGAAATCTTTTTAGAGTTACAAACCTTAGAAAGAGCCAGGAAAATAAAGGATGAGTGAAGAAAGGAGCTAGCAGGTGAAGTATTTCCTCATTGTATCCTCACAACAGTCTCTGAGGTAGGTGTTATTCTGATTTCATGCACAAGGTTCAGGGAATTGAATAATTTATTCAGGTGGGTTGCAGAGCAAGTAAAGGCAGGTATGTAGTTTGACCACAGGTTAGTCTGATTTAAAACTTGTACTCATTCTACCACATTGCATTATTGATGTTCTTCTTCCAGGAGGAATAACAAAATAGAATCCCTCATCGTCTTTACTCAAAACTGCAGTAGGTCTAACAACAGTCTGACACATTTTGGTTTCCCTAATTACATTAATTTGTTTGGCAGAAAGCCCCTTTTCCCCATATGAACAAGAACATTAGTTCATTGTGAGAAAACACTCCTTTGAATGAGTAAAATTCTGTGGAATACACACAAAAATTCCTACTTGTAGATGTACTTACCCTCAAATTTCTCCCCAATGTGTGAATCTGACCAATGGGCACTGAACACTGATTTTTTTAAAGCCTGGTAGCTTACATTTAAATTTGAGTTTTGAACAATTCTTTTACTAGTTCAGCATATGAAGTATGGCATATGAAATACAATGATTATGCTTCAAACACAAAACCTCATCAAGTGTTTGAAACATGAAGGCTTGTGTGAAAATGTGTTTTAACTAATAGTGTCGGTGATAATGGTCACTTCTGTTTATGTATTCTTACATGCTTTATAATTATAAATTCTTGTTCTTTTCCCTGGGGATGTTTTCTGCTTGTGGTTATGGTGCTCATTTTTCTCAAACTTGATTCTTTTCATCATGATCATGTTCTTTAGTGTAAGTAAAAGTTAGTACAACTTCTCTTTTCTATTGGTTCAGTTCTCCACCTTTCTTTTTCCTCTAATATAAATATCGTGATGCTGATTTGACATGTTTTGGTGACACTATAGCTCAGCTATTCTCCACGGTGACCAACTGTATTTGATCAAGAGAGAGAAAAAAACAGGTTTTTAATATTGTGTTGTTTAATCTATTGATTTTTGGTTGATCTTTTATTTGACAAGAAAGCTATTTTAAAAGTTCATATGAATTTCAAGGGACTTGGCATATCATATTTTTAATAACTCATTTCTTCTACCTAGACTTTGTGAAACAATATTTTGCTCTTTTTACTACTCTAAATCAAGAAATCAAGGTCACAATCCAGATCTGGTACTTTAATGATATGATTCACTGCCAAGCATAACAAAGATTAATCAGAAAATAAATGAAGGCCATGTTTCAATACATTAGTTCTATTATATCTGTCTAAAGGAATACTAGCAATGAAGTAGAATATTTGCTACAAAATGGACATACTGTGAGTTTAGAAATTGGCTTTAATGCATTATTAGAATTGAATAGTTTTGCTTTTTTTAAAATATAGCTATGACAAGGACAGTCAATCTTATTGAGAACTGTGGTATATAAGGACACAGAACTTTTCTTATTATGGTTTTGATTATTTTACATACTATTATTCCTTTGCCTTTATTGAGGACTGTTCTCAAGTATGTCAAAATATTGCTACGTATAATATCTCTTCCATAACAAATATGCTCTTGGCACAAAGGAACTGCTATCTCTGATTCTAACTCACATATAAGAAACTGAGATTTTAAAAATGTAAAGAACCTTGTTCAAGGTCAAGAAGGAAATTTACCATTAGAACTGGGAATCAACCTCACATGATATGGTTCCCTGTCCAGTGCTATTTCCCTCCAAGCGCCTTCATTTTAAAACATTTACTAATGTGTATTTCTTGTAGGTCAGTTCATTTTCGGAATAACTTACTCTTTTCTTTAAAAAGTTTTTGCTATACTAGTGTTGCCAAGTCCTGAAATTACCAACAATTTTCTAAATGAAGAATGCTTCCTCTTTCTTCAAAATAAATTCAGTAGTCTCTTTATATGTAGAAAGAATATTACTGTGCTAGTTAATGGTTTGGTTTTGGAATTCTAGATAGTTCTACTATGGCTGCCTAAAGACAAGCCCTGAGAATTCAAGAGGCCAACAGAGGGACTGGGAAGGGGCCTCCAGAGTCTGACAGGATGGGTTTCAAGTTCAGCTTTAGCACTCTCTGGCTATGTGACTTTGGACAAGTCACATGGCTGTTCTAAAGTTCACTCTTACAATTGGGTGCCAGATGTGCTTAATTCATTAGAGTTTGTGAATATCAGCAAGGGTAATATGTAGATACCATTTAGTGTGTAGTCTGAAACAAAGCAAACAAAAGAAGGGGAGTCATCACTCTGTTATATTCACCTTAGGCATATCTCACTAAGAGTGTACATTTCAGAGCAAAAGTCATTCTATAAACACTACCATTTGGTGAAAGAAAATCATTTAAGAAATCCAACTAATTTTTGAAAATTGGTCAAAATCTATTGGATAAATGCAGCACCAAGTTAAAAACACTTCTGGGTATGTAAATGGAGAATATTAAACTTTTAGAAACTCGAGACCTCAGGATCTTGGATGAAAGCAGGTAGATTATGCCCCTTCCTCCATCAAAAATGTGTATAATAACATTGACCTAAAATAGAAATCACTAATCTATTGTAGGAATTCCATTTACTTTAACAACAATAACAAACCCTCTAAAATGCTGAACAGATAAAATTGGATATAACAAGCAAGAATAATATTAATTTTCTCTATTGATTCTAGAAGCTGAATTTTGAGAATTGGATTGCCTTGCTAATGGCAGGTTGGCTGTGTGCCATGGCAAAGCCCGGTGTCTTTCACTTCTTTTAGGATCTATTCAAGGCAGAACTAGGAAAACCCTTAGAAACATGATTTTGAATTCATTTTTTTCTTATTAGGAATATTCACTCTCTAGTTTTTTCCTATAATATATATCTGATAGAAGACAATTATTTTGGCCAGTCAGAACATCAAACAGCCAGAATCTCAAGACTGTTCGGAGTATATTAACGTTGCTCTTTACAGAATATAACAAAACTACTTTAGAAAAGTGGGGAAGGCCATTATCAACATGGTCCTCTAAATGTATTGTAATAGAAAGGCTAGGACATGACTCCATTGCAACTTTAGATTACAAAGCACTCCTACCTCCGAAAGTTCTGTTGACCCTTATGTATATCCTATTAGGTAGGAATAATTATCCCCATTTTACAGATTAGAAAATAGATGCACAGAGCACTTTTATAACTTCTCTAAGCAAGGCCTAGATTTTGTTATTTTGAATTTTTGCAGGGGTCCAGTTTCAGTACACCACACTAACTGCATCACTAGAAATGAAATATGTAATGCACAGGCTCCTCCTTGGTCTTCTTCGCTGCATCGTCTCTAGCTAGTCTGGAAACACTGAAATCACCTGATTCACTTCTAGGCCCTCTTCTATCTGCATTCTCTCCTCAGGGCATCTCCTCCACACCTGTGGCTTTAAATACTCCTCTATTCTGATAATTCCCAAATTTATCTCACCTGCCCAAACCTTGGGATCTTGACTTGTCTATCTAACTGCTACTTTTACACTTGGAGCTCTGGTCAGCATCTCAAACCACTCAACAGAGGTTTTAATACACCCCTCTACATCTGTTTGTTTCCCTTTTCTCCTCCCATGTCCATATCTATAGTAATCTTTGATTTCTCTGCTTTTCTCCACTTACCAAGTCTGATTCACTATTAAGTCTTAATACTTCTATCTCCAAAAATCCTGAATAAAACATGAAACACATTCTGAATATGAGAATTCATGTCTTTTTTCAATTTGAAATTCTTAATTATATTTCTTCAGATACTATGGTGCAGTTTGTTGCCTCTTTTTTTTTTTTTTAAAGATTTGTTTATTTGACAGAGAGAGACACTGAGAGAGGGAATACAAGCAGAGGGAATGGGAGAGGGAGAAGCAGGCTTCCCACTGAGCAGGGAGCCCGATGTGGGGCTCGATCCCAAGACCCTGGGATCATGACCTGAGCCAAAGGCAGACTCTTAATGACTGAGCCACCCAGGTGCCCCCTGTTTGTTGCCTCTTAAAAACACCATTATTTTACATTCTCTTTCAAACTGTTGCTCTCATTTAAAATTCTTGTGTTGTTAATTGCTTTTTGTCATGGCTGATTCTTACTCATACTGAATTCTTTTGCATGTGTATTTTTTCATTGTAAGCCCCTCTGTTTCTTTTTTAAAAAAATTAAAGTAATAACATCTTAGCATAAGTGCACTTGTATGTAATTGGTGGCTCAAATAATAATTATATATGTATATAATTGTGTACCCACCACCTAGATATGTAATTGTGATGTAGTTTTACATATAAATTGGATATGATTTACATAGGTAAACATGTATATTTACTATTCATGTGTAATTTACAGAGATATGTAAGTGCTCCACGATAACATTGAACATATTCCTGGGAGGAGATGTGCAGAACCACTCTAGCTCACCATTATCTTTCCAACTTTCTTTGAATAAGATTCAAATTCCTTACCATGCCTTGCCCCCTGCCTACCTCTCCAGCTTCATCATGTACCACTCTGCCATCATTTACTCACATTATAGCCACATTGGTCTCTTTCCTATCCCTGGCACATGACGAACTCTACCCTGACTCTTGACCTTCCCTGTCTCTGAATGTGCTAGTCTCTCTGGCCCAGTTCTTCTTCTGGCTGCTCAAGCCATAATTCAGCTGTAAAATGTCACATACTCAGAAAGGCTCTACTTGGTCATCCAACCTACACTGGCTTCTCCCAGTCTTAGCTTAAATTTCTATTTCCTTCTTGCACCGCACTTAAGAAATCTAATTTTTAACTGGAATTGCCATTAGGCTATTTTCATTTATCTAGCAAATTATTTACTATCTGCCTCTGCACTAAAGTTAGGCTCCATGAATGCAGAGCCTTGATATCTTATTTCTCACTGTATCCAAGGGTCTGGCTCAGAGCCTGACACAGAGAAGGTGCTTAGTGAATGTGTTGAGTGAATGGATGGATGGATGATATAGTTATCTCTCAAGAAGTGAGTGATTCACTCTTCTAGGGAGTACAATTTCTGAATGATATAAGATGGAAATCTACCAATTTAGATATGAAACTAAGAACATTTTAAAAATCTGGCAATTCCCCTCACCCCTGCCCCAAAGGGTGGCATTAGAGTGTTCTGGGGTCAGATAACCACGAGTTTAAATGGCAGATCTGCCATTTAACCTCTCTGGGCCTAAGTCTTTCTTGATTTCTAAAAAGGAAATAATATTTTGGACTAAAATATCAGATTACAAGTAATTGATAATTGCTATTATTATCATCAAGATGTATAATTTATGGTGGACCAGAATATATTATAAATACACATCACTTCTCACATTTGGTTTTATACTTGTATATTTCAAAGCCTACTCCTGTTTTAAGTTTTCACAAATTATTTCTCAAAGAGCTCAAAATGTTCCATATCATCATCCATACATCCTACAATATTTGAGAACAAGCATGATGGGTTTGGTTTTACTGATGAAGAAATGGAAACAGAAATCTTAGGTTTCCAACAGTTACAAAACAAATCCCTGGGCTAACTGGTCTTAGAACTCAGGCAATCTATTATCTAACTTAGTGTGCTTTCCTCTGAAATGTGTCTAGCATGAAAACTATCACAATAGCATCTGGTGTAACATGGTGGGTATGTAAAAATAATAAACCAGAGCCTAGATACGTAGAAGTCAGTAGATGAAAGTACTAATGCTAATGGCTAAAGAACTTAAAAGACAAGCTTATAGTTTTTACATCAGTTTGTTTCTGTGGTTTGGCTCTTGTTACAGCATGTGTGTAACTTGTCCTAGTAATAAAACCAATAGCAACAGCACATCGGTCCAGAAGTTGAGACTTCAAGATGCTTCACTGTCCTAAGTTTCTCAGCTCCCTGTGGTCCAGAGGGTGTGCTCCATTTTCTCTCTCCCTCCCACTCCTGCTCTACCACTCTCTCACTCTAGCTCTTCCTCTCTTTCCCAGTCCATTTGATATTCTCACAGGCTGAAGTTACTGTCTACTGAGACATTAATACATTCTATTTTATTGTCAACTGGCTGAAACTGAATAAACAAATATTTCCAGAAATTTTATTTCCATTCACTCATGCTGACAACCTAGTTTATATTGGTACCTAGGATAATATATTTTTCCTCTTGTTTCTTCAGGGCTTTGTGTAAAATGTGTTAATGCATAACAATCAATGAAAAATAACTGAAAAATACTTCAAATGTTTATCAACTATCTAAAGTCATTTGCCTCTGTTGACATCTTAGAAAAATTTATAAAAAAATTTAGTTTTTTTTAAACTATCTTTATCAAGTTTGGCAATAGAATATTTAGGTTTATTTTGTTTTCTTCTCTCCTTCCTTTCCCCTTACACCAAAGGTTACAGATATTACTTTGCTCTTCAACTATGAGTTGAAAAGCTTAGGATCACAGATATATATCATCCAAATATAATTTGAGCCTTAGGAAATGTTGGCAGCAAAAGTAGCATGTTTTTTATTTCACCAAAGTATTATTTCTTCTGTTCAGTTTCCAGAAAAGATTCTGGGGAAGGGATGTAGGGAGTGTCAGGAACTGGCTAAGAGGAGACCGCTTGAATTTTGGCAAATGTCCAGTATTAAGGTTTGAAGCTCATTATAGAAATGAGGGTGCAACACTCCCAGAGGGTTGTTTTGTAATTTGAGTGAAGGCACTAAGGACCTCTAAACTTCTGTGGCCATACAAGCCTGGCATCAGGAAGCTACATGGCCAAGACCAAAGCTCCTAGGAAAGGAGAAGATGCTGGGCAAAGAAGGGTTTCATTTAAGCCAGAAGGAGGACACTGGTTGGAACAGGGCAATAAAGGAAGAGGGTAAGGTTTTTCTGCTTTCTTACTGCTTTGAATATGAACACAGAGGCTTGGAACATCCTGATCTCCTCATGTGTTCTGAGCATCCTAACCAGGCCGGCCTCCTCCTTGTCAGTGGCAATACCTCCAACCTGCATTCTTCTTTCAGCACTTTCTCTGGGGAAAGTGAAGCCAAAAGAAATCATGGCTCCCCATACCTTATTGACTTCATGAGCCCACCCACTCCCTGTTCCTTTCTTCTCTTTCCATTTCCGGCGGGAAAAGGTAGATACAACAGGATTGAACTTTCTTATTCTATTGTATGGGTATATTGCAAATTTGTGGTTTAATACTGGCAACTGAGACTATATATTTTATCAACACCATCAGAATTGGAGACTATTTGTTGGAGTTATTGCTAGCTCCAGTAATTTCCCCCACATTTGCTCTGTCTCTTAGCAGAAACCAAGAGAAGAATTATTGAATCAAGAGAAAAGGCTTCTCTTTGCTGGGGCTCAGTTCTGATGAGTCATCAAAGTCTGAATCCAAGATAGTGCAATATTTCACTCAATACATATTTATTGAATGCTGCTAGGCATTATTCTGGGTACTTGAAACAGAGCAATGAATGTAATGGAGGAGATAGACAAGGTCCCTGAGGCCCCACCCCAGTCTTGTGAGAGGAGACAGACAATCTGAAGTTAATGTAAAAATAAGTTAACTTTAATAGTGGTAAGTGAACTGAAGAAAAGTAAAGAAGGTTAAATAAGAGGTTGGGACACAGGTTGGGCAGGATGGAGGAAACATCTGAGCTTGAACAGTAAGCTGGCATAATATGGGAGGCATTCTACCTGCTCAATTTAGGCAAATGTAATATTCTTAGAAAATTTATATGAAATGGTCTTTTAAAGTCCCCCATACCTATTGTACACAATGTTTTTGCAATGTAGAAGTCAGGATGGTGGAAGATCCCAAGTTAAGGACAATTTTGAGTCATGTTATTTTATGATTTAGTATTGCTGGTATCATGAAATGAACCATTAATTAATTTTTTTAAAGTTAATATTTAAAAGTCTTGTCTTTTGGTCTTTAAGATAGTTAAGTGTGCTATACACACCATATAGCAACTCTGGAACAGCATTACTTGGAAACTTTCCTGACAGCAGTGTTAGAAAAATGAGAGATGTAGCTCCTAAGGCTGGCCCAGCAAGACGGGGTGTAAATGCCATGAGAGCCTGTGAATGCGTACGGAATGTTTGAGAAAATACTGGATAAAGCAGAATCATGATAGAGAGTGAATTCTTATTCTCTCACCTGAGGGTTTTTTTTTTTTTTCTCATTCCATCAGAAAGGGGAAAAACCACAGCTTACGTTTGAAGAAATTAAAAATCGGAGTCACTTAAGTCTTGCTTTCTCCATAGACAGGGTAGAATGCACTTGTACCTTAAGAGCACTGGGTCCTTACAATTTAAGGGCTGTCTCAGGGGTGTTTTGCTGAGAGTCATTACAGTCATGTTGTTAACTTCTATAATTCTATAGCTCTCAAGAAAATTTCTGGATGATTTGAACAAAAGCCACACTGACACTGTGGGATTTAATGTCTTTGTGTACAAAATGCCTTTTGGGGAAAGATCTCTGGGATTTCATTGTCTTCTTTCTGCCTTTTAAAATCTAATATACTTCTATTTCACTGAGTTAGGCTGTTTCCTCCATGGTAGTTCTCAACATTTCCTTGAATTAGGTAAATGCGTCCCTTTTCTCTGTCAGGCCATCATGTTCCTTTCACTTGGGCTTTGGGACCTTTAATGATGTTAGGAACAGTATGTTTATATCCTCTCGATGTAACTGTAAATGGCAATAAAGAAATTTAGTGGTAAAAATGCTAATAAGCTTATGGCTCAGGGCCTCACTTTCTTTACCAATCAAATGCAGAAGTAGATACTTAAACTGAAAATTTTGCAGTTTGGTGAAAGGAAAAGCTATAAGTGGCTTATAAAAATAGAATTCACATACAAGGTCCTAAAGAGAGGGTGGTTTTTGCTGTTTTGTTGGGGTTTGTAGGAGACAGCTGCAGCTGGACTTCGCTCTGGACTAAGTGGATGGCTTCCATTTTCCAGGTGTAAGTTTTGAAGCCGTCTGGCCTAAGCCTTTTTTTCTGGAAGATAAAATTAATCTTTACATCTCTTCCCTTCCTTGCCATATTCTAGCTATTATGTTCCAGTTTTAACCCTATTTTTCCAATGGACCAAGTTCAATACTACTTTAGGTCTTTCATACCTCTTTTTTTGTTTTGTTTGTTCTTTTCCCTTTCTGCCTGGAGAGCTCTTTCATTTATCTCTTCTTATGCCTGGCTATCTCTCAGAGCTTCCAATTAGCTTCTTAGTTCCTAACTATTAGTTTTGAGCCACCATTCAAACTTTACCAGATAGTGAAAGAAAGTCTCTAATGTTGAAAGTGACTAAAAGTCAAAAGCAAAAGCTACTTGAGAGAAACAATGTGTGCATGGAAAAAGAATGTTAAAAGTAAATTTAAAAAAACAGTGTAATAACGAAAAAATTATCTTTATATATTTAAGAATTTTGAGATACTATAATAATGAACTATTGGATTCTATTAAAAATGCAACACTCAGAGAACAAAAAAGAACTGTGGAAGTTAAAAAATGTAATAGCAGAAATAAAAACTAGGAATTTAGGAGGTATAAAAAATCTCCAAGAGAAAGAATACACAAAGACTGAATAAATAAATAAATAAATATGAATATTAGGAATTCTGGGAAAAAAACAGAGAAAATGAAAACAAGGAATCCATCTCAAAAATAACTCAAGAGAACTCTCAGAACTGAAGAACACGAATTTGAGGATTGAGAGGGCCTATCATGTCACCAGCACATGAAATGGACACATCATAGTAAAATTTCAGAACATGGGAGATCAAAAAATGATACCACAAACTTCTAGAGCAAAGAAAGAAGCCATATATAAAGGACTGAGGCTTAGATGTGTTTCAGATTTCTCAACAGAAGTACTAGATGGTACAGAACAATGGATTAAAAATTCTGAAGGAAAAGGATTCTTCTAACCAGGCTGCAGATCAGGTATAAACGGTATAAGGATGTGTTTGGATATGCAGGTCTCAACATCACCCAAACAGGAGAGAAAACCAAGGAAGAATATAAAATAAAGGCAATGTTAGACCTAATACTGGCTGAGGTCAAAGAGAAGAAAGGTGAAAAAAGATTTTGTGAAGACATCTTTTACCAAATTGGTAGAAACAAAGATAATATTAGGCACATTTGAACATCTTAAAAGTAGACTTAATGGAGAAAATTTTGAGGTTAAATGAGTGCTAGAAATGAGACATAGGAAAAATTGAGATAATTATTGAGTTCAGGGAGACAAAAGGTAAAAGAAAGGAAAAATAATTGTAATTTGTTAAGTGGATCAGCTATGAACACAAATATCCACTATATTGTTATGAATATATTATAATAAGAAGTTGGGTAATTGGAAAAGTTGTAAATATACATGGGAGGAGCAGGGGAGGGGAAGAAACTAAGCTCTTATCTTCCACAGTCAAAAATAATAAAGCCTAAAAGAGAAATCTCAAAATTCACCTATGGTATTTTAAGGAAACTATTTTGGAGTAATTTTGGAATTATAAAAAAAGTTGCAAAGGTAGTAAAGCATACTTCTATACAGTTTAATGTTAACATCTTATGGTGTAGTTGTCAAAACTAAGAAACCATCATGGGTAAATTTCTATTAGCTAAATCCCAGATTTTATTCAGATTTTACCATTTTTTCATTAATGTGTATTTTTACCCCCTGCTCCATGACCTCTAAGACCTTGCTCCAAGATGCTACGCTGCATTGAGTTGTCAACATTCTTTAGTTTTCCTCTGGACTGTGATCGTTTCTCTAGCTTTCCTTGTTTTTTAAGAGCTTGACAGTTTTAAGGATTGCTGGTCAGGTATTTTGAAGTATGTATTTCAATTTTAGTTCATCTGATGTGTTTTCTCATTATTAGACTGGGGTCATGGGTTTTTAGAAAGAAGACCGTGGTAGTAGAATATCCTTTTTATCACATCATATTGGGGTATATGGTATCCAAATGATATCCCTGATCACTTGGTTCTGGTAGTATTGATCAGATTTCTCACTATTTTTCTTGATCCACTCTTGTTTCTTTGGAAACCAGTCACTGAGTCTAGCACTCACACAATGGGGAGTGGGGAAGGATAAAGCTGTAGGGAGGTAGCACCTACATATATTATCTAACTATATTAACTATATTATCTAGAATATATAATGAAGGTTTATTTCTCCTCCCCTTTTAATTGTTTATTCACTTATATTTATATTTTTTGACTGTACTTTTATAGTTTGAGTTATTATCCAATACTATGTTATTCATTTTGTTGGAAGATTTGGGCAGTTGGAAGATGTTTCATGTTGGGTAGTTGGAAGACGTTTCAGGTTGGCTCCTGTGCCCTTTGACATACCCTGTGCTCCTTTTGTGTTTTGGCACTTCCTTACTTTTTGGCATGTTCCAAATTCATCTTCTATTTTTCCTGCTGTGGCTTTAAAATCAGCCATTTCTCTAAGGATCTCTGGTCCTTTTATTGAAGTACTATATTTAGAAACTGGGATTTGGGTGTATAAATAAAAAGTAAAGAAATAAAAACTTTAAAAAGAGAAAGGATAGAAATGAAATAAACTTGAAGTTTCTTAACAAAAATATTTGTTTATATAATTTCATGTTGGAGAAATATTTTAGTATAAAAAATCCCTTAAGTAAACTTACCTAGAAATGATTGATATGTGAAAATGTGTTTAATGATTGTGTTATGGAGATAAAAATGAGATGAAAGAAGAATTACAGGAGAAAATAAATAAATTCTGATATAACCAATGGTGGAAACAAGGGGGTAAATATTTAGGATTAAAAGATAATTTTTATGGGCTTGTTCTGCATTGTGCTAGGTCAACAAAGGATGAGAATTAAATTTTTCTAATATAGATGACAAAACTAATGCAGAAACAAAATGTAATAGTGACAAGAGGCATCAGCTCTCCAGACACATTTTTGCAATTTCCATTCAATCAAATATAATTTGTGAATCAAATCTTGATTTGCCTTTTAGTCAGTTTCATCTCAAAGGAACCAGGCAAATAGAGGAAGGCTGCTACATAAGATTTAATTTTAAAAATACTGAAATGAAAATGAATTTTATTTTCTTTTGTCAATTCACATAAAATTTAATCGGTGCCTTTCTTTGGTCATAATTATCACTTCTCACCATGTATCAAAGGCTTTTGTTTATTATTTGTTTTACCAGAAGTTAAAATTCCTTATAAATGCAATCTATGTCTTACTCAATATATTTCTCAAAAACCTGCCCAATTCAAGGTATATAATTGAACTAAATAAATACCAAATAAAAGCATAAATTAATAAATCAAGAGATTACTACTTGATGTGATGGAAATCACAGGAAGCTTACAAAATAAAATGTTGCTTTTGGTATGTTCTTAATGACTATGGAAAGATATGTTAAGATGAGTTATTTAAACATTTCAGTTTTTAGGAGAGCATTTTTTTTTTTAATCTAGAGAATATATAAACATAATCCCATGGTTATATATCAGAGTTAAGATTTCAAAACATAATGAAACATGTTCAAGTACTTTGGTCTCAAAGTATTGGCCTGATTTTTAGTGGGAAAAAAATTATAATAAATATAGTACAATTTGAAATTATTGCTTATTTTACTTTTTAGATTATGTATATAATTAGAAATAAGGAAAGGCAACTATATTAGGGAATATACTCAATAATTTTTATTGCTAGGAGTGTATAATCAGCAAAATGTGGAGACCCTTACAGAGTGAACAAATGCAGATGTGATTCAGAAAGTGCTGTTGATGACAAACTTTGAGAAATCAGGGGTGTGGTAGAACTGAATGATGTCAACAATGATATTTGTAGAGAACTGGGAAAGCATTTTAGTTTTTTCTAAAAAAGTTCATATGATTCATGGGCAATATTTTGGGACCCATTTTTTAACAAATATTTCATTTCTAGTTACTTAGAAAAGATAGTGTAATTGTAAGGAACATCTTGTGTCCATTAAGAATAAGTAATAACAAATTAACATCATTTTCTTAGTGCCAGGACTATTAGACTGGAAGTTATAAAGAATGTAGTAGTATCTATGTATAATTTGTAATACATAACATAAATATACATAAATTCAACACAGTGTTTTAAATTATTTTTGTCAATAAGAATAATGTGTACTGGATAATAAGATAGAATAGGTTTTAAAATAAATTAAGCATTTTATGCAAAATGTTACTATTATTTCATGCATTCATGTCAACCTCAGGATCATACAGGTCTCATATTTAAGCTTATCCTCAAATTCAATTTTCTTTTAAAGGTTTTAATGAATATTTGTTAGGTATACTTCACAAATTTCCATATAACCTAAAGCTGGAGAGAAAAGAAAAAACTAAGGAGCAATTTTAGAGATATAAATCAATATACTTTTTGCCTTGGAGGAACTGGGTGAATAAGCAGTCCTATTAAGACCTAAGCATCTGAGTATGTACTAGCTTAGTATGTGTTACCTTTGTGGTATGGTTTTCAAGGTACAGCAATACATGTCTGAGTTGATCAGACCAATGTACTGAAAGTATTGTGTTCAGCTTTGGGAATAATTTAGGAAGGACATTGAACAAAACCACTAATTCAGAAGAAAGTAAATTTTCAGAAAAACATGGCATCTGAGAAACGATTAAAAAATGCTTAATTTGGAAAGTAACAATTCAAAGTTGATTTTAAATATTTCAATGGTGTATGCTTGTTTAAAGGGCAACTGAAGCCATGCGTGGATGATTTAAGGAGACAGATTTTGGCATAGTGTGAGAAAGGCTCTTAATAATTGGATTGTTCAAAAGTGAAATGAGTAGGTTTGTAAGACTGAGAAAAGAGGTTTCTACACATCAGGGGATGTGAGAATCAATCACTCCTGAGGTCCCTCCTGGTTCTAATGTTCTTTGATTCACTAGTTAGTCAATAAGTAGTTTTGAAAAGCCTCCTAAATCACATTTTATAGTTACCCTTCTATAAATCCTAAATAGAAGGCAGGCCTAATCACAGAACCAAACACCCAACAAAACTGTAATGCACTCAACATTTTCCACCAGCAGTGGTTTCTATAAGCCCACTTTCATTCGCCATATCTTTTGGCATTTCTGTCTAGATCCTTTATCCTGTTTTTCTTGGTCAAGACTTTTTGTTGCCCACAACCATCTGGGGTTTATTGCTGGGCTGATTTTAGATTGAAATGGTATCATGTTGACTCAGATACTTGAAAGTCAACTAGATAACCTGATAAATGGTCCTATAATATTCCAGAGGCACACGGGGTGCCCAGCAAAGTTCTCATTAACCATGAGCTTTAATAAGGCTATACATATTTTTGGAGATACTCATTTAATTAGAAAACATATTGGTTAAAGAAAAATAGGTTAAGAAAACAAATAGAAATGATAATTTTACATAAAATTAACATCTCATAGCAAATGACCCAAGTAACGATTTCTTAAGTGTGGTAACTGTTATAAATGTTAAAAATGAAAAAAAAAATCACTTTCCCAGTACTGTATATTTTGAATTCTAAAATTTAAAGAGAGACAATTTGATATACTTATAATGTTTTGTCCAATAATTTTTTTATATAAAAAAGAAATCACACAAGCTATTTGTTTTTGACCAATTCAATTTTGTTTGATAATTTTCAGTATCTTTTAGGTGCAAAAAGGTATTTATTCAACAAATACTTATTGAGAACCTTCTATGTTTCAGACACTATTCTAGGTTCTTGGGATACATCAGTGAACAAAAAGGTCAAAAATTCTTGCCCTCATAAAGCTTTCATTTAGTGCAGGAAAACAGCTAATAAATAAAACATGTTAGTAAATTATAAATTATAAAGTTGTGTATGCTATGGTGAAAAAATAAAGCAGGGAAGGAGTATATGAAATGCAAAAGTATGAGGGGTATTGCATTTTTAAAAAGGTGGTTAGGGAAGGTCTCAGGAAGAAAGTGGTTCCCTTCAAAAATGGTGAAGAAATAAGTCACAAAGCTCTGGGGGTGAGGAGGGGGCTGGAGAAGACCAATCCAGGAAGAGAATTCAGGTGGTGAAAAGGTTTTAGAGGGTGTTGTGGTTGGCGTGTTTAAGAAAAAGCAAAGAGATCAGATGAACCATTCATCAGAAAGGCAACAAAATGGAAAGGCACAGATCATGTTCCACCCTATAGGCCATTGTAAGGATTTTGGCTCTTGCCTTGAATGAGATGGGGGAGCCATTGGATAGTTTTGAATAAAAGAATAACAGGTTCATTTAGATTGCTCTATTGAAAATAGACTGTGGCAGACTAAAGAAGCAAGGCGATCAGTTAGGAAGCTATGACAATCCAGGAAAGAGATTATGGTAGTGTGGATTAGAATAATAGCAGCAGAGATGGTGAGACATTGTACATGTTCTTAAATAAAGAGCCAGTAGGACTTACTGATGTCTCAGACATAGGATGTGAGACAGAGAAGTCAAGAATGACTTCAAGACTTTGGGACTACGAAATTTAAAAGATGGATCTGCTCCTAACTGATAAGGAAAAGATGAGGGGCGCCTGGGTGGCTTAGTGGGTTCAAGCCTCTACCTTTGGCTCAGGCCATGATCTCAGGATCCTGGGATGAGCTCCATATCGGGCTCCTGCTCAGCGGGGAACCTATTTCCCCCTCTCCCTCTGCCTGCCTCTCTGCCTAGTTATGATCTCTCTCTCTCTCTGTCAAATAAATAAATAAAATCTTAAAAGAAAAACTTTGAAAAAGAAAAGATGAAAGGTAGAGCAAGAGTTGAGTGCTGTATATAATAAGTTTGAAAACTATATATTAAACTGTATACTAAAACTGTATATGATATGCAGAGAATATAAAGTAGATAAAGATTTTTGGGCAGTGGGAGTTTTCAGTGGCTCTCACAACACATTCAACTTAAAAGATACGCTTGCTTGGTACAGGCAAACACAAAAACAAAACAATAGGGTGCCTGGGTGACTCAGTTGGTTAAGCAACTGCCTTTGGCTCAGGTCATGATCCTGGAGTCCCAGGATCGAGTCCCACATCAACTCCTACTTCTATGGGGAGTCTGCTTCTCCCTCTGACCTTCTCCCCTCTCATGCTATTGTGCTCTCTCAAATAAATAAAATCTTTAAAAAAAAACAACAATAAAGCAATTCTCAGACTCTAGACACAGCTTCTGATTTTCAAACAGTATATTACCAAAATATATACAAAAGATTGTGGACAGTTCTAAAGAATGCGGCATTGAAAAATGAGATTTGAATTATATATTATTGTGTATATTACGTGAAGCAATTTCCAAAAGCAGCTAGATTGACAATCTTAATTAGCTCCCCTAAGGTAGAAAAGGGATTTGTCTAAATTTGTGTATAATTATGTAATCTGAAGTCTCAAATGGAGAAATGATAAGTAAGACTATTGCTGTTGCTAGAATTACCTAAATGTTTGTATTCTTTATGTGTTAACATGGTAAAGGAGAATATTGTTATTTTGAGCGGAAAAGCTGATAGAAGCCTCTTTTGCTTCACAACTTGAATGCAATATTTCACTTGACTATAATTCATAATTTTCTGTAGGCTAAATATTTTATATGTGGAGTTAAATACACAAAAGTATTAAGTGCAATAAATTTCTGACAGTGATATAATTTGGCACAGAAACTTCCCATCACATTTACATACTGCTGAGTGGATGGGGCACTCAAGATTAACATACCAGGTGAAAATCAACAGACATTCTGTGGGCCTTACTGTCAGGGAAGGGAAGAGCAATGGATGTGTGTGTGTGTGTGTGTGTGTGTGTGTGTGTGTGTGTGTGTTTTAAATAGGTAACAAACTGAAGCTCAGGGGCTTAAAATAGAGGTATTCATTGAATTTATATTGATTCCAACTTCTTCTTATTTTTCCATGTGTTAGCTTATATTTTTCCCCTGTTGGGGTTAGTTAAAAATTATGTACTACATTTAGGGAAATTTTCTAGTAATTTCTCAGGATCATGACTAGACTTCATGGCTAGTTTAGTGGGAAGTTCTGGATGCAAACTCCATTTCATTTCTCTCTAGAGTCTAAACAACAGAAGCTTACAACTAATATGGTATCTTGGACTCTTAAAAGAAATGTGTAAGAGAACACTGTTTGAGAATTGTCAGAGATTAATAGGTAAATTCTCCTAACACTTTGCACAAAATTTCTAACTAATTCCAACAAGGAAAAAATAAATGTAAATATAGAACAAATAAGAATTCATAAACAATCTTCCTGGGCTAATCCAATGGGCACATTTTATTATAATGGGTCAGGTATAAACTATGCAATCTGCTAGCAATTACATTTGTGTATGTGTATATTTACTGTATATAAGCACACATCATTGATTTATATCAATATTGGCAGAATCATTCATCATGCTTGTTTTTGTATGTTATCTAATGTAACATTTTAAATTTAAAGATTAAGAATATTCAATAATGGGGTGCTTGGGTGGCTCAGTGGGTTAAAGGCTCTGCCTTCGGCTCAGGTCATGATCCAGGTTCCTGGGATCGAGCCCCAAATTGGGCTCTCTCTCAGCAGGGAGCCTGCTTCCTCCTCTCTCTCTGCTTGCCAATCTGCCTACTTGTGATCTCTCTCTCTCTCTCTGTGTCAAATACATAAATAAAATCATTAAAAAAAAAAGAGTATTCAGTAATGACTTTGTCTGCCTTCATGTCTTTCATCTTCCCCATTTTCCTTCTTCTTTCTTTCTGTTTTGTTTTCTGTCTCCTTCTCAGGGCCTAGATAAGGATGAAGTGATTAAAGTATTTGGCTTGAACATGAAATTTAAGGGAGCACCAAACTGAATAATTAAGTGCTATCTTAATGCAATATTAAAAAAATCAGAATTAATAAAAAGTCCATAATGAATAAAATATCAAAAATTTAAATAAAGACTGGATCTGCCAGTGCCATTTGAAGCCATGTCTATATGTAGTGATTATATAATTTTTTGACCTCTCCCTTAAATTATGCATCTGAGGTGAGTACCAAACTTAATTGATTCTAGCCTGGCCCTACTCTGCATTTCCTGCCTTGCTTCTTGCCTTCTAGACAAAAAGTATTAAACAAGTACGTAAAACTGATCATGTTACCAACCTAAATACATCAACTTATACATGTCAATCTTCTCTGATCAAAGAAATAGATCTCAGTTAAATAAACATATACAATGAGACCAAGATCATTTAAATTAGCTTGAAAAGTATGTGAGATCTATTTAATTTATAGGTCAATTTATTACCGAGAGCTTTTTAAGATAAAGGTAAGTTGTACTAGAATCTAATAAAAAAGCAAAAATATCTCATTTCTTTAAGAACTTTCTATGAGGACTCGGGCTTGGAAATTTGGGAGGTTGAATTCATGAGCAAACTGAAATTGATTACTGTCAAAGATGATTTTAGTCATTGAGCTGGAAAGAAAGACTAAGAATCAAGCTTGAAACTGAGATATTTAATTCACTACATATTTACAGAACTACTTCTACATATGTGAGTTGGTATAGGAACATAGGGATAAACTGACAGATCAGGTATGGGTACTGACCCAAAGTGGTTCTAGAAGGACAGATAGACACAGACAATTATGCTCAGAAGAAATCATATGGGGGTTGGACAAATTATTAAGAGAGTTTAATGGAGAAGGAAAATATTTTAGGCAAGAGAATCAGGAAAAGCTTCTTGGTAACTGAGATAGACTTTGAAAATGAATAGCCAATGGACAGGAAAGGCAGTCAGTGGAGGAGCATTCTTGATAAAAAGAAAGAGAGAGAGAAAGAAAGAAAGAAAGAAAGAAAGAAAAGAAAGAAAATGAATAATAGTACATAAGAATAACTGAGGCATTTAAGAGGAAGTCAGTAACTTAGGTAGAAATATAAAGTACATAAATGAAGTGGAAAAGAAGATACCTAGATGTATATTTAGTACAGGTGTTCAGTAAATAATTTTCAACAAAAATAATGAACAAATGAAGACCGAAAGGAAGGATAATACCAAATTGTAGAGACTTTTGAATGCTAGGATAAACAAACTTCATTGAATACAGAGTAGAACACTTAAAGGCTTTTGGGCACAGATAGAATTGCTATCAGAACTACGCAGAGGGAAGATTAATTGGTGGGAAGGGGCCAGCCAGTTAGCTGGTTCTAGAGTCCAGGAGGGTAATAATAATGACACAAATTGCCAAACTGGAAGTAGAAAAGGAAAGGAGCGATGAGTGGGAGAGAGACTGGAGAGGCAGGATTGATAGTTAAAGCAATTAATTGGCTCTGGGAAGAAAGACAAAAAGCAATGAAAATGACTCTTCAATTTCTAGTCTGGATGGCAGGGAGAGTACCGACGTTTTTAACAGAAATAAAAAACACAAAAAGATAAGCATCAACTTGCACAGAAGGATCAGTTCAGTGTTAGACATAAGATGGGCAGGAGCACTGGTAGGGCAATGCAGGTAGAGACGTGCAGCGCACAGATAAGAGTTGTCTTGTTTCCCCAAATTAAATGCTGTCACAAGGGGAGAGGCAACATTTGCCATTTGATGTGCCCCTCACTTAACCTCTTCTTCCTGACTAATTGCATATTAGGAGCAAAGATAGCAAAGGTTTTGTTCCTTAGTGTTGAAACATTCCAGAAAATCGTGTATACATATAACAAAGCCTGGTAGTATCAATTAAGATGATACCAGATTTTAGATTACCTAGATGTACCTGAAGCTCTGGCTATCTAAACCTCTGGTCAGAAGGTGACAGAATAAGGTGAGTGGCTTTCCTATATTAAACAATAGCACAGGCCAATGGTTCTCAAACTTGAGTTGCATCAGAATCACTCGAGGAGCTGGTTAATATATGATACTGCAATCCCACCCCCCTGAGTCTCTGATTAGGTAGTTCTGGAGTGGGTTCTAAGAGCTTTCATTTCTCACAGGTTCCCAGGTAGTGTTGATGCCGCCAGTCCAGTGCTCACACATGGAGTCCAAGTGCTTTTACATAAATGCCCAGAAGAGCAATTCTCACAAGGTACTCTGCAAATAGTCATCAGGAATACCTGGACTGCTTGGTAAAATTTTAATTCTTGAGGTCCCAACCCTGACCCAGTGAATCTCAATATTTGGGTTTGGAGTTGGGGAATAAGCATTTTATGCAGCTACTCTAGGTAATTCTTAGTATCCTATAAAGTTTGAGAACCACTCAAATTGTGATGCAAATTTTAATTAGCTTTGGGGGGACATTAGAGTTTTAAGTTCTATAATTGTGATAGTACAAATGAGCAGGAATGAAGAGATGTGGGCTTAGCTGTAAATCTTGACACTAATTAGTTGTGTGGCCTGAGGTAAATCACTTAACCTTTTTAGGTATAATTTTCTCATCTATAAGATAAAATGATTAAACTGAAGATCTCCACATTCCCTTTCAGCTGTATGACTGTGATGAATTCTGGGAATAGGAGAAGGTAATAGAGATAAACATTTCCAGAGAGTTTGGGAAAATGAACACTTCTCAACTGGGCATGTCAGAATAGCATTTGTTTTGTTTTGTTGAACTATGCATTCCTCTTCTCCCATTCTAATTTGCCTCTCTTGCTACCTCCGATAGGTTGTTAGATTATCAATCTCTTTGGTCTTTGAAAACCACTCTTGGGTGAGTCATTTTTTTGTGGGTTGGATTGAGTACTACCTCTCAAGAATGCTGGGCTTCCTATGACTACTCAGCACAGCCTAATTTTATCAGAATAAATGATGGAGATTATAGCAATTTGAATTAGCCAAAATAGTGCCTCTTAAAAAATGAATATTAAAATGGAACTTAAATTTACATGTACCACCTCCCACCTATTAGGATGGCGCCATTAAAAAAAAATCAGAGTAAGTGATGTTGAGGTTGTGATGTTGAGGTTGTGAATTATTGGTGGAAATGTAAAATGGTGCAGCCAGTTTGGAAAACAATATGTTATTCCTCAAAATATAAAAATAGAGTTACCATATGATCCAGCAATTCCACTCCTGGGTATATACCTAAAAGAAGTGAGAAAAGGGTCTCAAATATATCTGTACAACCATGTTCATTAGCCCCATTATTCACAATAGCCAAAAGGCGGAGGAAACCTAAGTATCTATCAATGAATAAATGGATGAACAAAATGTGGTATATACATACAATGAAATATTATTTAGCCTTAAAAGGGAAGGAAATGAGAACAGCATGCTAAGTGAAAGTCACAAAAAGATATTTTCTGTACGATTCCACTTACATGAAGTTCCTAAAGTAGTCAAATTCATAAAGGCGGAAAGCAGAATGGTGGTTTCCAGCGATTTGGAGGAGGGCGGAATAGGAAGCTTTTAATGGATATAGAATTTTAGTTTTGCAGGATAAAGAGAGTTCTGGAGTGGATCATGGCGATGATGATTGTATAATGTGAATGTACTTAATGCCACTAAACCATACAAATAAAAATGGTTAAGATGGTAAATTTTACATTATACATATTTATAATACATACATATTTTATAATTTAAAATAAATAAATATATAATTTCAATACAAATGTACATGTTGAGTGTCAAATATGGAAATCTTTAATGTGATAGGGTGAGATTGTATCATAAACTAATTCCTTAGGACATAAAATGAGAAGCTCTACCCTTAGTTATGGAGTTTTAAAAACCCATTTTGTACTTTTGAATTCCTGTGTTTAATATTATATGTAATAGAAGGAATAAAGAGAAAATGGAAAAGGCAGGTTATTTTCTAGCAAACATAAGTATGGTTTTATGTTATAATATATTTATTGCCCCTAAATACTATCAAGGCATTGAAATTTTATTTATTTTATTATCTCCTAGACTGAGTTGGTGCCAAGTGGCAGAACCCTAAAGGAGTTTCCAAAGCATATTGATTTAAAATAAGAAAAATAATAGTCTTATGGATATTTAACAAGAAAGAAGGAATTTATAATCAGAAACTTCAGCATTCAAGATGACAATTAATCTGAGAAATGTTAAAGCAGGAGGATACAGTAGTAACCATGGCATTTAAGCTTTAGTAGCAGAAATGAATTCAGCAGTTGAGAAGCAGAAAATCACAGTAGAACATTGAGCACATAAATCAGAGTGAGAGCAGAGAAAGGGCCCTTTGAAGATGTGAAAGGACAGCCAGGGGCTGGAACTCACAGGAATGCAAATAAAACCCATACAGCCTGCTAATTCTCCTATGGAGGGAAGGAGGGTTTGATGAGAAGCTAAAAATTCAAAGTACGTGTGAAAGGTCTACAGCTCAGTGTAATGGGAACAAGTACGTCGGCAGGAAAGTCCAGTATCTTTGCTACAGGAAAACATTTCAAAAATCTGGAGCCCTCTCAGCCTATATCTGTTGCTAGGGCACTAAATATTATAAAATTCTTATTTATGTTAATATTCTTAGGGATAAAAGGGAAGATAGCAAACGGTGGCCAGCTTAGAGGCATATTTACAAAATCATTTAGCTTTTCCCATTTTTCACAAAGTAAATGCTGCTCTCTGAAAGTACTATCTGGCAAAAGAAATGTTGTCTTATGAAGTGTACACTTGGGCACATGGATTTATATTAGGACCTGACCAAACTGTGTTCCCTTGCCAGCACATCTGTTTAACTGACAGTGTCAATGCGGCTGTGGTCATGGATAAGAAAAATCTGGAGGATTAGAGGTAGAATGACTCCCAAAGCCCCAAAGTACTATTACTTATCTTTTAAAAAGAGGTATTGAAATTGACAAAAACAAGTCAAGAAAAAAAGGATCAAAGAAACAATTTCTCATTATAAAGATAATGTATAGAAGTCATCCACATTTGAAAAAATGCACAACCTAGTAACTAGAAAAGTGAAAATAAAAATGAGAGACTTTTCATTCATCATTTTGGCAAAAGTGAAAATATAAAAGAGTAGTATCATTTATGTTTGGCAATTTCAGGCAAGAAAACTAGACCTCTCTTTTGTATTGAAAGTAGAAATTGGTTCAAAATTTTCAGACACTACTTTGAGAGTGGTTATTAAATTTGTAAATGCATATGTTCCTAAACTCAGAATCCTACTTTAATGATTGTATTTACAAAAGAAAATAATAACAAATATATAAAAATAAATGTCCATCGTAGCTACTTATAGGAGGTAAATATATGAAACATTCAAAGTGCTAATCAAGGTTAACAATTTGATAAATTATGATAGTTCATAGAATATTTTGAAGGTATCACAATGATGTATAAATATATATGCTAACTTGAAAGATGTTAATGACAGAAGTCGGTAAAGACAAAGGCAGAGAACATTTCATTAAAAAAAGCCCAAATGGAGACCAAACAAAAAACTCTAGAATATATGTGCCCATTAAATAAAGAAAGTCACGAAGATGTGCACCCTGCTATTTTAATGAAGGTTAACTGGGGGTAAAACTGGATGGATAGAATGAGCTGATTTTAAAATTATTGTGGAATTATACTTTCTTACTTTTTTGCATTTTTCCAACAGAAATGTTTAAAATGTATGAGCATTTTCCAATTTGGGAAGTAACTGTCGAGAGTAAGAACTAAACCAAGGCAATGAACCATTTACACTATTTGTTGGATAAAGAAGTCTGTGAACCTAATGGAACCACAAGGAAACAAAGATGCACCTACCTATAATTTTTCATCCTGGGGAATTACAAAGCTGGTATTCCTTTGCAGAGGGAACGCTTTAGGGCCAGGATGTGTGTTAAACTAGGACTGACAGCTGAGGCTTGGCGCTCCGTCTAGGGGCCTCCGCGGTTACCTAGGAGGTGCACTTCTCTTGTGTGGCTATTAAGCAGTTTGAAATTAGGGTCTTAAGACTTATTGAATATTAGCTCCAGAAGGATTCTCAGAATTCATCTATTTCATTTCCACAACTTTTAAGATAAAGGAAGAAAACTGAGGTCCAAAGTAGCTGTATCTTCTTTCCAATACAGACATTTTTTTTTCCAGTACTTTAAATTGTTCTTTTCACACCTTCTTGCTCGTTTGGTTAAAACTCTACAGTTAACATCCAGTTGGCAGGTTCAGATGATATGCATCTCAGCAGGGTCTCTGATCCACCCGCACAAACTTCTCCTCTACCCTCTCTCACTGTACTAGGGCACTGGGATAGTTAATCTATGTGCCAACTTGACCAGGTGGTGGGATTCCCAGATATCTGGTTAAACATTATTGCTGGGTGTGCCCACGAGTGTGTTTCTAGAACACTTTAGCATTTGAATTAGTAGGCTGACTAAAGCAGATTGCCCTCCCCGATGTAGGTGGGCATTATCTAACCTGGGGGGTGCTGGAATAGGGCTGAAAGGTAGAGGAAGGTTTTCTCACTCTCTCTCTGCCTGACTGGGACATCAGTCTGCTCCTTCCCTTGAACTGGGATTTATACCAGTTCAGGTCATAGTTCTCAGGCCTTCAGAATCACACTGGAATTTAGATCATCAATTTTCCTTGGTCTCCCGCTTATAGACAGCCATTGGTGGGACATGTCAGCCTCCATAATTGCATGAGCCAATTTCTTATACTAAATCTCATTTTGTATATAAACATACATCCACACATATACACACACAAATATATGAATGTAATGTATGAATATATATATTGTTCTTTTTCTCCAGAAAAACTTGACCAATATAAGCACCTTATATCTAACCGTAACTGCTTTTTATTTCCTGCATGTACTGTGTTCTTCTTACCTCCATGTTTTTGTTCAGGCTTTCTCCTTATCCCACTTACTCCTATCTCTCTTTTACTTAATTAAATCCTACTTACTCTAAGATTAACTTTACTTCCTCTTGGAAGTTTTTGTGATCTGAACTAGCCTCATCCCTCAGGCTATGATAAATTCCCTTTCTCTGCGTTCTCTTGGCATCTTGTACATTTCTCTGCTATACGGCAGTAAGCTGCTATAGTGCACTTTACTGCCCCACCCTTACTAGACTAAGCCATTTCTGCATCCTCTGTGCCCATCGTACTTAGCAGCCACTAAATAAATGTTTGTTGATTTAAGGAATGAGTGAATGAGTAGATGAATCGGAATTGAATGTAGTTAATTAAAAAAAGAATTGGAGCAGGTCTGGCTTTCATCATGGATTAAATCACTATATAAAAAAGCAATTTTAAAATTACATGCTCTGTTAACGGCAGCTTAGTACTATCATCTTTATATACAAGAAACACCACCTTATTGTTTTCGCTTTAATTTACAGAATCTATATCTATTTTTTCTGGGCATCTAGAAAAAATATTTTCAGTTTTCAGTTTGCTTTGTGTGTTGTAAGCGTAACATTCCAACTCAAGTTAAAATGCTTATGACTGTTTAAGAAGGATATAGTTTTGGACTTCACCTTTACCCTTTGAGAACATAGCTAATCCAGACTAATTTTGATCTCAAACATCCACGAAGATTATTAGAAACAAGAATAAGTTTTAAAAATATTAATAAGGCACCCAGAATGCCTGGGTGGCTCAGTTGGTTGGGCCTCCAATCTTGGTTTCTACTCAGTTTATGATCTCAGGATCATGGAATTGAACTCCGAGTCAGGCTCCATGATCAGCAGAGTCTATTTGATCTTCTTTGCCCCTCCCACTGCTCCTGCTCTTTCTTTCTCTCTCTCTTTCAAATAAATAAATATATAAAATATTTTAAAAAATAATAAAAACACTCAATCCTAGGCATTAAAAATGAATTGCCAAGGCTTCTGGGAATGATCTGTGTGTGTGTGTGTGTGTGTGTGTGTGTGTGTTTTAAGATTTTATTTATTAATTTAGGTGGGGAGAGGGGCAGAAGGAGAGAGAGAATCCCAAGCCGACTCCACACTGAGCGTGGATCCTGACACAGAGTTCTATCCCAGACCCTGAGATCATGACCCGAGGTGAAACCATGAGTTGGACTCTTTAAGTGACTGAGCCACGGTGGGTTTTGTTGTTGTTTGTTATTGTCACACTGATTCTCTTCTTTCACTATGGGATAACTGACATGGACAAAAACCTTCGATTTTGAGGGAGCAGAAAATATGTCAATGGGATCTGAGCTCCCAGGTGCCTCGTGAAGTGCTAAAGTAAATCATATCATTTTTTATTTATTTCATTTGAAATATTGAAATCATTTGGCAAAAGGGCAAATGTAGCAAATGCACAGCTACTTCTAAGTCCAGTGGTATGACAGCCTAGGACTCCTGGCATTTTCGAAGATCCAAAGTTGTTTAGTGTTTTGTTTTGATTTTCCCCAAGTTGTGTTCAGTCTGATTATATAATTTCTATAAGGGGGCCTAACCATGATTTTAAGGTCATATACTTAGTATATTACCAAGTCACTCACTGAAGCCCAAGTTAGGTCTTATCCTCTCTCTGCTCATAACTATCATCTACTTTGGCATTCTTCCCAATGCCAAATGATGCTATAGAGCTCAAAGAGGAAGGGGAATGGAACAACCATTCCCCTTCCTGGAATGGAAAAGAGAATATGATCAATGTATTTCATGGGTTTGAGATGCATAAGACCAGGAATTACTATGTGTAAACCTCTAACAGTTGAAAATTGTTTTCTACTCACAGCCTTTTTTCTT
Source organism: Nasua narica (assembly GCA_028533885.1). Classification (NCBI taxonomy): domain Eukaryota; kingdom Metazoa; phylum Chordata; class Mammalia; order Carnivora; family Procyonidae; genus Nasua; species Nasua narica. Next base: position 68,437,383 of record CM052800.1, on the reverse strand, counting down.
CTATGTAATTTGGTCCCTGCTAGCTTCATTCTCATGACCCATGAGATCATTTCCTGAGCTGAAACCAAGAGTCAGATGCTTAAATGACTGAGCCATCGAGGTGCCCCCCAATGGGAGTAAGCTTGAGTCAAAGGGTTTTAAGAAACTGTCCTAAGCCCTGGTTATATTCTCAATCTGATTTTTGTTTTGTTTTGAAATTTCCTTTAACCTTCTTTTCCTGAGTAGAACTGGCTTTTCTTCTGCAGATACTACAATGGTCTTGGTCTTCTCAAATGATGGTTTACTCTTCTACAACATTCATATTACTGGGGATGGATCATAGGTACATGTCCTTGCCCCTTGAACCACTTCTAGAGCCTTGGCTTTGAAGTTCATGCTCTCAGACTATACTCACTCCTACTGTAGGCATCTGCTGACTCTGTGTCATTCTATCGTTGCTCAAAGATTTTACCACTTGGCTCTCTGTCACTCTTTCAAATTCTAGTTCTGTGGTTATTCTTGGTGATTTGATTATTCACATAGACATCCTTTTCCAGTACTTGGCTTCTTCTTCTCCAAAGTTTGTGTCTTTCCTCCTACCTTAGCCACCCACTCCCATGTCATATCATTTCCAATACTAGCACTCTCTTCATCATCTCAATTTCAAATGTGTCATCTTGGAACCAACTTTGTATTATTTCCAATCCTGTCCTTCTGGTTCATGGACTCCTACAGTTCTTTGGTCCCATCCAGACCAACAGTCCATTGTTCATGTCATCCTCTTGGTATCCTCAATCTCCTCTCAGTCACTACTTACCTCCTTCACAGGTGAGATTCCATCATTCATAATAATGATAGTTTCTTTGGATATACTCTTAACTCCCACACCCCATTGTTTTTTATTACGCTTATCTGGTAAATACCAATTCTGGTGAAATCTCTTCTCTGTGGACTCCATGTTTACGCTTAGGCAGCTGAAGATGGCTACAGAACAGCCCATAATGATGCTGATTGGTTTCAATTTATAGCCATGATGACTATTGCAAAAGAGCCTTTAGTCTTTTCTAGGAATACCATTATATTTCACTCATCTACTGTTCCTCCCATTCTCCAGAACAACTATTCCTATCTTCTCTCTCTTAAAATCTCCAGAATCTTTATCCTGTTGCTTATATTTTGGTGATGACCTTGGTTTCTGTTTCTCTGAGTAAATACAACCAATCAAAAATGATTTTCCATATACTTCCACTACCATATCTTCCAACCTATCTGCATGTATGGCCATATGTTCTACCTTCTCTCTTCTTACTATGGATGGACTGTGCTCCTAAATCCAAACCCTCCACTTGTGCATTAGATCTCATTACTTATCACCTTCTCAAGGACATATCCCCAGCAGTTCTCCAGTCTCTCTCCTGCACCATTTCTTCCTCTTTACTGTATCATCCAGTTAGTATAGAGACATTGTGTATATCTTTTTTCATAAAAAAAAATTTTCCCAAACCCCACATCCCACTGTAGAACCCTCTCCACTATTACTCAGCATTTCCTTTCAGCAAAGCACCTTTACAAAGTGCCTAGTCTAAAAAAACAAATGAACAAAGAAAAAAAGAAAAATAACAACAATAAAAAGACTCCTAAATGTGGAAAATGACAAATGGGTCTTTGCCAGAGGAAAGGTGGGTAGAGGATAGGTGAAATAGATAAAGGGGATTAAGAGTACTGTGATGAGCACTGAGTAATGTATAAAGTTGTCAAATTGTTATATTGTTGTTATAACAAATAACAATTTAACAATTGTTATAATATACACCTGAAACTAATAAAACACTGTATGTTAATTTTACTTGAATAAAACAAAAAAATAAAAAATAAAGTAAATAAAAAGTACCTAGTCTTGTAATTTCCACTGCCTCTCTTCTCTTTTTTTTTTTCTCTCCAGTCTCACTCTAATTCATTCTCCTTTCCCTCTACCAGATAGGCTTTTGTCAAGGTCACCAGTGTCTGCTGGTTGCCAAATAACTCATTAATTCTCAGTCTTCACCATACTTGATCCATGAGCATCATTTGACAGAGTTGACCATTTGAATTTCTTTGAAATACTTTTTCACTGGCTTCTAAACAAGCACTCTTGGTTTTGCCCCTGCTTTCTTGGCTGATCATTCCCTGACTCTGTTATACCCTCTTTGACTCTTGCTCCTCTAAATACTACATTGTCCCAGGGATTAGTCTTTACATAGCTTTCTTTTCTAGATAGATAAACATATCTTTAGTGATATCATTGAGTCTTATGACTTTAAATACAGAATCTATGCTAGTAATCTCCAATCTCCAGCTAGAACTTTCTCCTAAACACTCAACTCATATATAGAAAGCAGCTTTCTTGGCATCTTTCTTGGATAATTAATAAACATTTCATATTAACTATCGTGCCAAAGGCAAATTCTCATTTGGCTTCTCAAATCTGCTCTTCCCATAGTTTTCTCAACCTCAATAAAGGCCAACTTCATTCTTCCAACTACCTAGGCCAAAGACAATGAACTCATTTCTAACTCTTCTTTTTCATATCCCACATTTAGTCTTTTATAAAATTTTATCAGAGCTACTTTCAAAATATATTCAAATTCAATAATTTCTCACCATTTCCACCATAAGCACTCTGGTCCATCCACCATCATGTTTCACTTGAATTACAACAGTAGTCTCTCCTCACTCTTCTCCTTGCTTCTAGCCTTGACCTCTCCTATTTTCCACACAACACTGTAAGTGGAACCTTGAAAAGTAAGTCAGCTCATGTCACTCTCCTGCTCAAAACCTCAGAATTATTCAAGTCAAAGTCAATTAAGTGGCTCCAGGGTATTATATCAGTGATTTTCAACCTTTATTGTGAATCAGAATATCCTGAGTAGATGTAAGATATTCAAATGCTTTCCATTCCCCAATTAAAATACAAAGGGTAAATGGGTTTGAAAGGTATAAACTTCTAGTTTTAAAATATGTAAGTCATGGGGATGTGATGTGCAGCATGGAGACATAGTTAATAATACTGTATTGCATATGTAACAGTTGCTAAGAGAATAGATCTTAAAAGTTCTCACCACAAAAAAAATTTATAACAATAGTGACTGATGTTAACTAGACTTATTGTGATCGTTTTGCAATATGAACAGACATACAAACGTTATGTTGTATGCCTGAAACTTATATAATGTTATATGTCGATTATATCTCAATTAAAAAAAGATACACTTGGAACTTTAGTGGAGCCCATGCTAGAACATTTTTAGGCCACCATCTTAACTCCCACTATGATCTTATTTCCTCCCCTCTCCCCTGAATATCCTATCCATCCCCCATGAACCCTTCTCCAGCCACATCGTTCTTGACATTTTTCTTTATTATGCCAAGCTACCTTCTGCCTCAGGAATTTTGCAGTAATATTCCTTCTACCTAGAGTGCTTCCTGTCTTCACTGTCTCCTCACCAACTTCATGGGCCATACTCTGTCCTCTTTTAGGTCTCTACTCAAATGTCACTTTTTCAGAGATGCCTTCTGAGGCCACTTTTTATGTGATGGCAACAACTCACTTCTTCCTCTGCTTTTTTCACTCTTACCTTTCCAATCTTTCTTCATAGCACATATTTATGTACTTATCTATTATTTTCTCTCCACTACAAAATAATTTCCATTTGGGCAGGGACTTTTCTTGTTCTCTTTGATTCCCAACACCTAGAGCAATGCCTGGTAAATAGGTGCTCACTGAATATGTGTTGAATGAATAAATAAAACAATAGCTTCAATCCACCCAGTTTTTTCAGCCACAGACCAATAAAGAGGGTAGGCTTACCCCACCATTTCATAAGGTCTAGAATTTGTCTTTCTGTGCCAGTCCTCAGAAATCTTTGATATTGGCCCATTTGACATGACCAATCTTTTGTCTTGATTTTTATTTCAATACGCCAATTTTCCAGCTGGCTTTAGAGCTGAGGTCGGAGCCCAGTGGCTTTGCTCCACACCTGGACCTTGTCAGTTTCCCTTTCCCCATACTGCTCTGGGACTTGTGTGGCCTAATTAGCTTTGCAAATTGATGCTATCTTTCTGATTGAAAACTGCGGCTGCCAACACCATCCCTCACTTCCCTGTTGCCATAGTATCCACCAGATTTTTATTTCCTCTTTGAACTCTGTAGTGTGAGGTATTATGCAGTTACCACTGGGATTCTTTGGCTAGGATTTTAATCCCACCAATCCTGATTTTCTTTTCTTCTGAGTAGTCTTCATTGCTGGGGTTTTAGAATAATTTGTTCTTCACCACCTGAGTTTAATAGGCTATCAGGAAACACAGGAAATAAACATTGCCCTCTAAATAACCAGAGTCTTCTCTATTTCAGTACTATGCACAGAATCCTTCATTCCAAGTCAGATCTTTACCTGTGATTTGCCAAAATATGAGTTATAGCATGTTACTTTTCTGTTCAAAACCTTCCTAAGTTTTGTATCTCCCACAGAGTAAAAGCCCACTTAGAATGTTTTATATAGCTCTATATTAGCATTTTCAGACTTTAGCATGAATATGAATTGCCTGGGAATCTTCTTGGACTAAGATTTACATTGAGAAGGGCTTAGGTGGGGCCCAAGAGTCTGCATTTCTAACAAGCTCCCAAGATGCTAATGTTGCTAGTTCACAGGCTTATGCTGTAAGTAACAGGGAGGGCCCTGTATGATATTTCTCCCTTACCACCTGGCCCTCTACTTCTCAGACTTTGTTATACTTCTGATATTACACTTTATTTCTGAGTTACCCTAGCCTCCTTCACAGTCTTAGGACATCCAGGCATGCTCCCACCTCAGGGCCTTTGCATTGGCTGACCCTCTGTCTGAAAACATGTCACCCAGAAATACAGCTTTTCTAATCTGCTTCATGTCTTTATTCCAATGTCATTTTCTTAAGCCTTCTCTGGCCATCTGATCTAACAAGGCAGATCAACTCCCTCTTGTCCCTCTTCTCCCTCTCCTTTTTCTCCTTAACACTTATCACTATTGAAATACAACATATTTTATTTATTTTGTTTGCTTCCTCCATTAGAATGTGAACTCCATGAAGGCATTTTACTTTCATTTATGTTTACTCCGGTGACCAAAATACTGACTGATACCTAGGAGATGCTCAATAAATGATTGTTGAATGAATGCACTAAAAATTTCAGTTATATTTTCATGTGCATTTTATCTACTTATGCAAAAAGTCCTGGGAAAAGGAACACAGAATCAAATTTGTTCTAGTTTAATTAGGCTAGTCTGATACAGGTGAATGTCTCCCAAGAATAGCATATCAGAACTCACTGACTTAATCCTCATTTAAACAGTTTTCTTTGGTGTGAGCAGAACAATGTTAGAAGGGATAAGGCTCTACCTTCAAGTAAGAGAAACTTAATGAGACTAGAAGCACAATTAAGAACAAACATAACCTGAGACACTAATGGTATCTATTTAAAGTTATAATTAGATTAAAAGGATTGTTTGCACAGTTATGCAGGCTTTCCTGGAAGGCAGTTACTATATATATGAACTCTGATCAAAGACACTATAGAAGAAGTTTGGTCTTTTGTGGAAAATTGACCCAGAAGACCTCTAAAGTCTTTTCTGCCTGAACAAATTCGAAACGAATGACAGAGAAGAGGAAGCTGCTGTGTAAGATGTGCAAGACTAGTAGCTAAAGCAAGAATCCACAACCACATTTCATGTATTATAGTTCTCAATCTTGTAGACTCCTAGTGAGCTTTAGCAGGTGAGAAGGTTATTGGTTTTTGGTTGGTTGGTTTTGTGTTTTAACAGAAACTGGCCAAGGCCTTGCAAACTGAACCAAAATACATTTCATTATTATTACCTATTTTTTTTTTGTTTAATCAAATTTCAGCTGTCTCTGATTTTGGTTGAAAGAATATGTACAACAAGCAAATTTCACTTTGACATTTTCCAGTATGAATTCATAAGAACATTCTTCATCGCCCCTCTAGTGAATCAGAAAACTAAATAAATATGATATAATACTAGGTGACATGATTCACAGTTTTAAACTCATAAGCCCTCTTTATTAGTGGACTATCAGGGAATAGAAATTCTTATCTACTTCTTTTATTAATTATCCTTTTCATTATGTTACAATTTTAACTTAACCTTAGAAGATACTATATATTAAACCTTTGTAGTTACAAATTGCTCACCTTTACATTCTTTCAGGTAATCTTAAGGATCATTTTAAGAACTTATGGCTCTAATCATATTATTTATTGATGCTTCCATACACACACACACACACACACACACATACACACACACACACACATATATATAAAATTACAAAAAACATGTGAAATAGGAATTCCTATCAACATGATAAAAATCCGGGGACCCATGGATTTTAAGTAATTAATTACATTTACACATTTTAGTTTAAAAAATGAACTGTATTCAAACCCAGGTTGAAATACTTTTTGTAGGCTTTTAATTCTCACACTGTGACCATCTTACAGATGAGCAGAGTGAGTCTTAGAGAAGCCAAGTGACTTGCCCAAAGTTGAACACCTAAGAACTGGAAGAACCAGGAAAGAAAACCAGATAGTTCCCTCCTCCCTACTCCCCAGGAACAGGGATCTTTCTGTTCTTCATAATAGACTTTTTAAAAAGTCTATTTTTAAAAGATCTATTTTTAAAAAAATGTATGACATTTAATAACAGCATTAGAAACACTAAACACTAACCCAGCTCAAAAGATGATGTAATGGCTACATATTTAAAGAAAAAGAAATGGCAAAACCTACAAGAATTAACTAAATTTCTTAGTACATGATGCAAACTTATGAATAGCCTTGTCTAAAACACTTTTATTTCATAGAATCTCAGATTGAAATTTCTCAAGGTAGGTATCTATAATTTCTTTTTACCTATCCACAAATGTCAAATTAAATTCTATATGGTTAAAAGACATAAAGGTAAAAAAGAAAAGAAACAGAAAATGTAGGAAACTGTATGTACATGATTTGAAAAGAAGAGGTTTTCTTAAACAATTCTGAAGACTTGGGAGATATATATGTATATCTTAACACATACGTGACTATTTAAAAATCAAATATCGAATGTCACTTCTATGTGACATTTGATATTCCATACCCTTATGACTTATTTTTTATTTTTGAAATGCTAGGATATAGGAAGTATACCCAGTCTGCATTACTACAAACAATATAAAGTATATGGGCTGTGTGCATATGTGTGTGTGTGTAAAAACATAAGAATGAAGCAAGACCTTATCTACACGTGTCGACGTGACTGGCTACCTCTGAAATTTACAAGAGTCTCTTAGGGTCTCACTATTTCAGCTCTGTATACTCTTACCCAATCCCTATAGTCACCTTCTAGAAAGCTAGTAATGAATCACAACATTCCCTTATTTTAGTAGCATTTTTTTGCCATTCAAATAGAATCCAGATTCCTAACTAAAGGCAACAAGGTCCTTCATGATCTATCCCTTGCCTCCTAACCTCCTTCCATGTTCTCTCATTGGATGTGTTCCAGCTTGTGTTGATTTTCAACTGGATTCTTGAATGTAACCTCAGGCTTCTGCTAAGGCTATGCTTGGTTTGGATGCCCCATTATCTTCTCTTCTACATAAACAGCTCCTGATCAGGCAGGTCATCACCAATATTTTATCTCCACAGGGAACCGTACTTGATCACTGTTCCACAAGTAGATGTTCTCTTTAATTCCTCTAAGAGAACCCAAGTTTTTTTTTTTCCATAGAACTTATCATGATTTAAATCATTTTTTTTTAAAGATTTTATTTATTTATTTATTAGGAAAGAGAGAGAGTGAGAGAGAGAAGGTCAGAGTGAGAAGCGGACTCCCCATGGAGCTGGGAGCCCGATGTGGGACTCGATCCCGGGACTCCGGGATCATGACCTGAGCCGAAGGCAGTTGCTCAACGAACTGCGCCACCCAGGGGCCCTTAAATCATTTTATTTGGTCACATATTTTAGTTTTCTTTTCTCGCCAGACTTAACATTTCACAGATCAAGGGATCATTTCTCTGTGGTGGCGTTATCTATACTTTCTCTATCAGTGCCTGGTACATAATTGGCACTTAGCAAATATCGTATGAAAAAAAATGAATAAATAAGTGATGAGTGAGTGAATATGTATCTTTTAAAATATTTTTTTGAGAATCTGTATGCCTGTTTGGAGAAAAAAAGTAAATTTTTTCTGGAATGAAATGGTATAGAAAGAGGTTATAAAGTATGGAGAACTTTGGCTTCTAAAATAGAATAGAAATATAAACTATGGATATATTTATCCCCAAGAAAATAAAATTCTTCTTAACAATTAACAATATGAAGGAAAGTAACTTTCCCCAAAATGACTTAGTATTCTTATTCTGAGGCTTAAGTTCATTCACATCCCATGAGTACCTAGTAAAGCCTAAAATGTCTACCCTCCCATCTCCTCCAGACAACATATAGGTCCACTCACTCACCCACACTCACCCCCCATCCTCCCAGTAATTGTTGAACTTCTAGAAGCCAGTGGATTTTAAGATCAATATTTGGGTCCTGGGAACCTGGGGTTAATTTAATAAGGATGAAGGAGTTAGAGGCCATTGCTAACATTTCAAGGAACTCACATACTAATGCATCATTAGGATTTAGAAAGGGGTTCATATCAGCATCATCAGTTTTTAAAATAATGATGTCAACTAGGCTGACTCTAGGGAACCATAATAGCAGCAGCAGATGAAGGACATCATATGAAAAGGCACAGAATAATACTAGGACCTGTGTCAGAATATTTCTTATAGCCATCAAACCATTCTCCAACATAGTATTAATAAGTTTGTCTTTTGAACAAGGAACTCAGACATAGGGTCCAAATTATTCTGCTGTGGAAAGTTACAGAGAAAAAGTGTATACCACCTTTGTTGCTCTAATTGACATTCATGTATGCACTCATTCATTCATCCCACAATTATTTATTGAATGTCAACTATCGTGATTTTCACTGTGCTAGCCACTGAGATAATTTTAAACAAAAATCATTCAGTTCTCATGCAGATTGCTGGGGCTTGAGGAAGAAAGAATTCTGTATAGGTGTTTATAAACCACAGCCCAGAATAAAAACTAGCTTCATGTTTTACACAAAGGACTGCTTCGTAACTTTTTTTTTTCCTGATAAAATAACTTCTAAATGATGGTTATTTAAAATAAGATAGAAATAAAGATTTTCACTTTTGGAATAGAAATAGACATTTGCAGGAACCTTATTTATTGACAAGATTAACTTTACCACCACATAATCATAAGTAAAGATAAGGGTTTCATCTAAAAACAAATGCAGTATAGAAAATACCCCAAAGTCATTTGAAAGAATTGGATAACCCTAGTGGTATTTGGAATGGGATTTATAAAAACCTTTTCAGTCTTCATGTGCATAAGTCCCTGACCCATTCTGAACAAAATACTAGCTTATGTTTTCTAGCTTTGGAATTCCACTGGAGACAGATCCATTAGACACAGCACAGAAGGGTTTAAATTCCCTCTGCTTAAGCACTCTGCCAACTCAAAATCTCCTTTAAATCAATAGGAGGTATAATTTAATTGCAAACTCTGTGTCAAAGTTAAAATTTTAAAAAAAGAAATAAACCAACTTCCATGTAGCAATTCCAATATGGTAGAAAAAATAGCAGACTAGTCTACTATAGAACAATGACCAGTACCTTTTGAATGCCTGCCTGGGATTCCAGAACATTATTCTCGGATCCATTGCTTCTGTTGATCATCCGCCACATTTGGGAATACATGCTGTCCCTTTCAAAAGGATTCATTCCCTTCATGCGGACATGTTCATATACTGCAGAGTCCAGTACTGTGCCGTAAGGGATGTCTGTTTGCTTGGAGAGGTCCTGGAGAGATCTTCATTATTAGGAGAGAAGAGAGACAGTAGAAAGAGTACTGAATATTTTCAACTGGAAATAAAATTATAGGAAGCAGAGAATAATATATGTAAATATAGATGTCAAATTGCTTTCCTATTTTGTGGTTTCTTTTTTTTTTTTTAAGATTTTATTTATTCATTTGAGAGAGAGAGAGAGAGAGAAAGCATGAACCGGGAGAAGGTCGGACGGAGAAGCAGATTCCCAGCAGAGCAGAGCTGGGAGTCTGATGTGGGACTCGATCCCGGGACTCCATGCTCATGACCTGAGTCGAAGGCAGTTGCCCAACCAACTGAGCCACCCAGGCACCCCCCTATTTTGTGGTTTCTTAATATTAAAATGTAATATATAAGGAGAATTGCTGTTAGGGTGTATGACACATGAATCATTAGAAGACAAAATCATTACTGAAAGAAAAATGAAAATTTCTCATGGTAAGGCAATGCTTTTTTTTTTTTTTTTGTGAACCTTCACTGTGAAAAAAAAAATAAAACCAAAACTAGATCTAGCAATCCCATCAAGGCAAAAACAAATTAAATTAGATCGCTGGATAACCACATAATCATTTATTTTTTAAAAAATCTACATGTTATAAGCCTTAAGCCTATGTTCTTTTAGGTGGCAATGTTTAAATATTTTTAAAAATAATTACGTTTTGCATAAACAACACGTTTTGAGGTCTAGTGTATACTTAAAAATTAGTATTTATGATAGTCACTATTTAACAAGAGGCTACCACATACATGCCAGCAACTGACATACATCATTCTCACAGCAATGCCCCATTTCTCAGAAGTATTTCACCCATTTTTTGATGAGAAAACTCAGGTTGAGAGTATAAGGCATTTGCTCAGTATGGCATAGTCAATGGGGGATGAGATAAAATTCAAATGTATATCTGACTGGCTTCAAAGCTATAGTATTTTTACTGCAAGATTCTGGCTCTTATTTCTATATTTCTTTTGCTATAATTGCTTTAAGTTTGTGTGTGTGCATGTGCGTGTGTGTGTCTATGGGTGTGAAAGAAAGAATGAGCGAGAGAGAGAGACTTCTATTTGTATGCAAATAGAATAGAATTCATGCTTCTGGAAAGCTGAATATATTTTCAGATTTCTCTTCTACAGAATAATGGTCAAGATATTCACATCGATCTTTGAGTTATATAGATAGTATCTACTTGTCCTAGGTTATTCATCTTAAATTGGTGGTCAATTTCCTTACATTTAAATTTCTGAGCCACTCTGTAGTTTCTAACTCGGAGCACCAATTACCGCTGCACTGAAACTCATTTGAGTTTGTATAGCTGCTGAACTCTAATGACTGAGGTTTAAGAACAAATATGTGTCTTTGGCATACTGTACAAAATTAGACACTGGCATATTCAAGCTCACTAACCTCTGAGAACGGCAGCAGATGCTTTGAAACACTATACCATATTTTGAACAAGAATATTCATAGCCCTCCACAGCTATGGGTCATGGAACTCATGTTATATATACCTCTGACCTTTTGGTCTGTTTCTAGATGGAGTTTGCTAATGATTTCCTGGGGGCCTTTGCAAACAACACGAGCATTGGGCAAGGGTATTGGGAATACTTTTGCAGGTCACCAGTTTCCATCAAGTGCAAAATTGTATTGAAAACTCTAAATTATGGGCTATGTTTGCTAGAGGAGTATTCATGCCAATTTTAGTGGTAACTTTCAGTAAAATTTAATCTACATTTTATTGAGTTTTAGGTTGTCAGTGTGTATCATTTACTCTATGGAAACTACCATGATAATTCCTTTTTGTTCCGTACTTCTGCATAAAATGATGCATTTAAAAATGACCATTTCCAAGGAAAAATTTGCTGGAATAGTCTACAACTATTAAACTAATTCTATCATTTGTGAAATGATAAAGTGACAGTATGAAGAATAATTGAGGGCAAAAGCAGGAATAAAAGCAAGCTACACATAGCTAGGGTGCAACGTCATAGGAGAGTAACAGGGCACTTGCTCCTGGGACATCCCACAATTATCTTGTTAGGAGTATAGCAATAAGACTTTTGTTTCCAAAGACCATTTACTTCTTTTCCATGCTGTTTCCAGTGGTAGGAGTGAAACTATTCAAACACTAACATTTTAACATTTTTTTCCCATTGTTTAGTGGAGGATGATCTAAAGTGGTAACACAGGAAAAAGAAATGAAACATTATCAATACAGGTTATGATCGCAATAGCAAATAGCAATTTGTTCAATACCTATTAATATAAGGGCCTATGCTAGGTAGTTGTATAGAGTTTGCACCTTCTAGAACCAGAAGGTCCCATGCTGGAGAAGGCCATGTCACAGTTCATCAGAGACCTTCCCAGGATGGGATTGGCCACTAGCTACTTAGAACGTTCAGCAATCAATCTCTATTAATAAACTCTCAGAAACTTTCAATTTGGTGGTGGTGGGATCATAATTGAGGGGTAAAATTTTTGTATGCCCACACCTAAATATATAATTTGTTTGCTCAAATAGTCATACCAGTAAAATACTGTTAAATAAATGAACACTTCCTCTTAGCTTTTCATGACAAGAAAACTGAAATCAAATGTTAGGATCATTAATAGAATCAGGTTTCTGTGGCAAAAAATCACCTTCAATATCAGCTTTACAACTTGAATAAAGAATTGTCATACAGTTTTGTTGGTGAAACTGATTTGTACACAGTAAAAATTTTAAAGGAATTTCTTAATATATTGCCTCTGTGAAATTCCTGATGTCAGAAAAAAAAGCATTTTATGTTCAACATACCTCAAATTTAGAGTAGCAGAGCATTTTGTAACTTAGAACAAAGACATGTTCCCTCCAGCTTCATTTCTGATATCAAGTTCAGCTTATAAATTTGCCTTGAGATATGCTTGCAATACAGCTTGCCTGATTCAGCACCGTTCCATTATAGTACATTGAGATAGTACCAAAAGTGACAAAAATAAAATGAAGCAAAATGAAGTGAGCACAAACAGCTTATTACAGAAAGTGAAAGCTGTTTTAGGAGCCCAACATAGAAAGACAGTGACCATTTTATGTGGTCATTGTTACTTTCACGCTAGTAAGATTTTAGAGTAATATCAGCAGAAAAAGTATGGCCTATAGTATGAACCCTTAAAAGAAATCTAGTAAATTGTTCTATAAGTGGTAATCCTCAAGGAAATTGTATCTGAAGTTAAACATCTCAGTATTATTTAGATATGCCTAATCATTGTCTAGTTTTGTTTTGTTTTGCCAAATCAGTTTTAAATGCAAAATAATTCTAAAATAATTAATAAGTACCTAATATAGAAATTAATTTACCATGGCAAATGTTGTCATTTCTTTTTTAACACTTGGCAATGCATACCCAGGCCACAGAGGAAATGAGAAAATTTAGAGCATTCTAGAAAAGAATTAACTTGGAATATACTCATACTAATATATTCCATTTCTCCACTTAATCTCACAAAACTCATATTTACCACATAAAGCTCAGCAAATGATCACTCTGCAGATCTATTATACCTGAATCCTCCTCTTCCAACCTCACACCCCCACTCATTAACATAGAGTTTAAAAAAAAGTGTCTAGAGCTATAAGTGGTAAATAATAAAAGAAAGCAAATGGTTTGCTACTCTAATCAGCCTTGTTTTCCCATCATCTTTTTAAAATTCTACTTTTATTTCTCCTGGTGTCCTGTACTACTAGCAGCCCATGGGTACTAAAGAATACTGAGAGCTGATAGGTAAGTGATATTTACTTATCTGCATGAACATTACATGTACTTAAAAATTGTAATTTAGGGCACTCCTGAGAAGTCAATTTCAGGAATTTGGGTGGATCTAGGCTGATTGCAAACTCTTTCCATGAGAAAAATAAACACTTAAAACCCTGAAGGGGCATAGAAAATTAATTTTGATACATGTGATACTCTGATATTAGATATTAGTGATAGCAGTAGCTTTGATATTCAGTAAGTCAGATTTTAAAGTCGAGCAGATAGATTATTTGTGGGCTGTGTGATGTTAATCCCTGTTAACCTGAATTTCCTCAACTATGAATGGAGAGAATTAAGAGTATCTAAGGCTGAGTATAAGAGGATCTGTCATGTCAGCATTTAACCAACTTATCCACTGCTTTATTTTTATTTTAATTTTTCTAAAAAAGATTTATTTATTTTAGTGAGAGAGGGAGAGGGAAAGAGCATGAGTGGGAGGGGCAGAGGAAGAGGGAGAGAATCCTCAAGCAGACTCCCTGCTTAGCCTGGAACCTGACTCGGTGCTTGATCTCACAACCCTGAGATTACGACCTGAGCAGAAACCAAGAGTCAGATGCTCAACCAACTGCACCAATGAGCCACCCCTCTATTGTCTTATATGGAGATTATTATTACAATGATCCATCTCCAAATAATGCCCTATTTAATAATTTCTAATGGATTTTTGGTATGTGGCAGGATGACCCCTTTATATTGTTGAAGAGGAGATTCATGAATCAGGGAAGAATTAAAGTTTCATTTCCTTTCCAAGTACAAGATTTTATAAACCTATGATACTGAATGGTCATAACTTCAAATGTGTTGCTACTTACTTACATTTCTAAAATTGTCAACTAATTAAAAATCTAATACCTCCTCCCTTTGTAGTGAACTTTCATTCTTATTTTTACCTATTTTCCTTTAACAAGAGAATAGATCTTACCCATCTAAACTTTAAAATAACACGTATAAGTCTTTCTTTTCCATCTTCATTTTCTTTCTTCTTTTTAAACATTTGAGCTTGGTTTTGTGTAATGCTCACCAACAAACAGCTGCCAGCTTTAGCTCTAGGGAATTGTAAGTCTAGTCCCATTTTTAATGGAATGGAACAAGGCAACTTAAGTTATCACATCGGAAGGGATTTTTCTTCAGGGTGAAAAAAATGGAACATGGTTGATAGGGTAGGTGCTAGATCCTTCAGCCAAGGGGCTGACAGTGGAAGAGAGACAAACAAGTGGGGATGGATTAAAAATGTCTTCCGATTCAGTTCAGGTTTTTTTCTCCCAGTTTCTTCCTCTGGATGCTGATTTCAGCATCTACCAAAGGAAAAGATATTGTTATAGCTCTAAGAGCCCATCACTAACCATATTAACATTCTGCCCAGTGCCCAAGTATTGAAAAATGGACTGAGGTGGTCAGGTAAGGCAGGCCTGCCTCTGAGAGGTACAGCCAACAGCCAGCACTGGGCAACCCCTTAGTTTCTACAAATCTCAGCTTTGAAGATGCAAAGATTTGAGTTTCAATCCTTCAACAAGTATTTAATTTTTTCTAAATTGCAATCCATTTCCCTATTAAAGAGGGAAAATAATAATTTTGTAATAAGGTATGTGGAGGTTTGATGTAGATATTGATATGACACCTTAATACTTAACACTCTATAAGTACTCCATTACTGGTAGTTGCAATTATTAATTTTATTATTATTTATTACTATTATCACTTTACTATTATTATTACTGTTATGCTCATTTGTAATTTTTGGAACTACTTTCTGCTTATTTTTCCCATGAATTAAATTCATTTCAGGTTCCTCACCCATGGCCTTTCTGTCTAAATCCCCTACCCCATCTGATTTCTCACCAACTTCTATATATTTTACTTTCTGAAACTTAAAAATCTGTCACTACCATTGTCCTCTCATTGCTAATACTCTCAACTTTTCTATCCAGAGAATCTTTCTTTCTTTTTAAAAAAGATTTTATTTATTTATTTTAGAAAGACACACAGAGAGAGTGCAAGCAGGAGGAGGGGCAGAGGCAGAAGGAGAGGGAGCGAGAATCCCAGGCAGATTCTAAGTTAAACCTCGAATCTGATGAGGGGCTTAATCCCAGGACCTTGAAGTCATGATCTGAGAGGAAATCAAGAGTAAGACACTTAACTGACTGAGCCATCCAGTCACTCCTGGAGAATTATTTCTAAACCGTTTCCCTATCTCTATTCTCATCCCTCTTTCATGATCCTCCACACCACAGCTAAAGTGTTCTTTATGATATGTAAGTCTGATCCTATCCCTGTCTTATTTAGATACTTCCTATTTACCCCATTGGCCTTAGAAAAAAATCTTCCAGCTCCATAGTATTCAATATCCTGCAAAAATTTGGCCTAATTTTTTTTTTCCATTCTCAGAAACAAACTTTTGCCTCATTCATACTCCTGTTATAGAACAAAAAGACCATTTCATGTTTGCTTGCTTGGTAGGCATTTGCTCTGCACAAGATGTTTCCTTGTCTACCTGGTGCATTCTTTCCCTTCAAGTCGAGGTCAAACTCAGCTGCCTCTTTGTGCTCTTCTAACACTTAGAATATGTTCACATTTTAGCATTTTGTTATGGAATTTTACTTCTTTAACTCATTGATATTCATTCTGCTGATTCCCATAATTTTTCTTTAAGTTCATCTTTGAAACTCAGAACCTCGCTCAGGGTCTGGAACATAGCAGTCAATGAAGCTCATGTATTTTGGCTACTTTGTTTTACTAGAAACATGCTTTTATCTTGGAAAGCCAGCATTCCCATTAAACTAGCATTGCATAAAAATGGGATTTTTATTATACATTGCCGGCCATTCTGTGGATGACTAATCATGGTCAGCAGTATTTTGCGCTTAAAAACAACAACAAATAATTTTTAAGGGAGATTTGGAAATTTCCCCTGCAATAAAATCAGCTGCAAAAGCTTTATCAGACCACCAGTGAATGACTTAACAAGACATTTTGCCATGCATGTAAAATAAATAAATTCAGAGGCAAGGCAAATCAAAAGAAAACCCAAACTAATAGAACTGAAATGAAGTATTTGGAAAAGCTAAAGCTACAGTCCATAGTTCTGGGTCACATAGGATCTGGTACAGAGTGGAATGTCTGTTCCTGAAAGGGATACTTATCTAAGCATTGTGGAAAGGGAGCTAATAAGTAGTGGTTCATCTGATGAGTGATTTCTGACTAAAATTTCAGAAGCAAGCTGAAATGGTGAAAAAAATTGCTCAACTAAGTCTACCAACTGAAATGATTAAAAATATAAAAGAACTCATGCTTATAGTAGCTAAGAAAGAGATAAGCACTAGAACAAGGAGAGAATAGTTACCTTTGGTAATACTATTATTATTACCAAAAACTAAATTAATTTTTTCTCTCCAGGGTTGAGTTTTTACTCAAAGAGAAAGGAGAATGTGTATGCTCTGTTTATAAAAGAATGTACTAAGCACCATAGAAAGGCTTTCCATCTTCTTATTTGCAGCCTAGCTAAAGGCCACTTGTCCTCTGAGAAACCACGTTCTGCATTTTAGCAGCTCCTTCTCCTCGGTGAAGTTTTCCAAACCTTCTCAGACACAGGTTTATACAGAAAATCTGATGAAATATAAGGGGATCAAGGGCCAAGGATGAGGCAAGCAAGACTCTAATGTTTCTTCATGTCAGAAGACAATTTGGATTGCCAATGGCTCAGTCCCTCCAGAGGCCTCAGAGAGAGCTACTTTAAGTGCCTGAGGGGTGCCACTACTTACTGAAAACTGCCTCAGGGAAGAGATTAACGTTCTTTAGCCCAGCAATGTTAACTTCCTTCTTTTACAAAGATTAAGGTCAAAGTCATGTTTGTGGAAGAAATAGGGTTTTCTCATTAAAGATTAGATTGTATAGCCTAAAAGCATAATTTGTGGGGCAGGGTAATTCATAAAGAACTCAGCCATAGCAATCTCTGGTGGAAAAATGAAGTAATTTTGTCTTCCTTCCTCTCAAAGTGTCAGAGGCTTTTCCTGAGGCCAACAAATTTGAATGATACCAGGGAAGGCACAGGGCTAGGATTTTTTTACTTGCGGACACAAGAGAGTTTCCCAAGGGAGGCCTCTGGATGGAGAGGGTGCTTCACAAGAGGGGCTGTATGAGGACAAAGAGCAGTAAGGATTTACAGAGGAGGGTCAGAGGATAAGGGTGGCTCCATGTGGGACACCCAAATAGGGCCTGAATGGTGCAGTCTTTTCCCATCTCTCTGTTCTGTCCCCTCCACACTCCTGTCTTTACACACCTCACCTGCCCTCAAACCTGCCCTTATGGGGCTTAACAGAGTAAATTAGATAAAAGACAGCTTCAGGTCTTTGTGCTATGAACTTCTTTAGAATATTTATTTGATCTTTACTTTTAAGAACTATTTATTTATTTATTTCCTTAAGTGTTGAATTGTGTAAGTTTTTTTATGTATTTTGGTTATTAACCCCTTATTGGATAGATCCTTTGCAACTATCTTCTCCCATTCTGTAGGTTGCCTTTTTGTTTTGTTGGCAGTTTCCTTTGCTGTGAGAAACTTTTTTCTTTTGGTATAGTCCCAATGGTTTAATTTTGCCTGTTTTCCTCACCTGAGGAGACATCTAGAAAAATTTTTCTATGGCTGATGTTTCAAGTGCGCTTGGTCTAGAAAAATTGTTTCTCCCTTCTGAGTGCTGCCCCTGCATGGTAGATCACTAGGCACCAAGATGACTGTCAAGTCCTTCCTGAGACTTAGAAATATTTCCTGCACCTTCTCCCTCACCGAGTAGTCAGGGGCATCCCCATCTGCCATGCGCTCTAGATAAGATGGTCACTGGTCATACTGAAAATTCATAAATAATAGATGATAAAGCTGGATATCATGGAATACTTAAGGGAACATCTTCCTTCATTTGGAGAGACTTGCATTCCTGCTCACATTGAAAAGTTGATGTGGTCTATGGATATGATAGGTCATCTTAGAGACCACAAAGGAGGATGGAAACAGTCATCTTTTTTATTGCTGGTAGGCATAATTAATAATAATTATTCTTAAATTCTCTCCAAAATGACAATGGTATACAGATGCAAGAAAATATGGAAAATCTCATTGGCTTCTCTGACATGTTGACCCACATTATAAGCTAGGAAATAATTTTGTCACTTCATGAATCCTGAATCCTGATATGTGAAAGATGCTATATTTTTCTATCTGCTGGCAGAATTGTCATTTATGACCCTGCTCTCTATTTTAAATAGTTTATTAGTTAACTAAAGTAGCCTTTCATGAGATATATATATATATATATATATATATAGAGAGAGAGAGAGAGAGAGAGAGAGAGAGATGTATATACTAATTAAGCAAAATTTCATTACAAAAGTCCCCAGTATTCTATGAATTCATTTAGCCTGCAATTATCTGTGTAAGGTAGATAGTATGTACAGTTTCTTCCTGAGATACTATGAAAAACATGCAATATTTATTTACCCCAGGACACTATGAACAAATATGGATTATCCAAATTTGTATGGTCAGCATTTCATAATGTCACCATTGACTATCAGCTGATTATAAAATTTATGTCAAGATAATATTCTCAAAGATTTCAATAGACTTCAATAGAACAGTAGATTTTTATGTTCTTACATCATTGAAAATACAGGAAAGACCTGACTGATTTCTGTGAATTTCCCTGAGGATCAACAAATTTCTAAATGGTATTAAGAGAGAACCTTAATAAAATCATAACATCAGAGAGTTTGGAAGAGTTCCTGGAGGTATCATGTAATTTGATGATATATCTTAAGGTATAAAAGCCAGCCTCCAAAATGGACTTTATTCTTCTTCCTTAGGCACTTTACTGACTTAGAAAACTTAACACCAGGAAGTTCTCATTCATGCCTAACATAAAACTTGCCTATTTCACATAAGCCTCTCATTTTCTTCTCAGTGAAAATGGACAATAGCTACTGGTCACCTACAGTAGAATACTTTTTTTTAAAGATTTCATTTATTTATTTATTTGAGAGACAGAGAAAGTGAGAGAGAGCATGAGAGAAGAGAAGGCCAGAGGAAGAAGCAGACTCCCCGTGGAGCTGGGAGCCCGATGTGGGACTCGATCCTGGAACTCAAGGATCATGACCTGAAGTGAAGGCAGTTGAGCAACCAACTGAGTCATCCAGGCGCCCTAGAATATTTTTGTATAATAAAACATTTTTTCATTTTCATCCTTTTACCTTTTCCTTGTTGAGTTAAGCACTAAATTCCTGTAGTTCTTACCCACAGGACCTATTACTCGTTTTTTTACTTGGTTATTAGCTAAGGCATCTTTTTCTTTTCTATAGTAATTTTTGCACAATTTATAGACCTTATAAATAGGTCATGATAGTGCTTAAAAAGCCCTAACAACTTTTACACTGCTAGGTGACTTTGGCCATTTCATTCATAAACACCAACATTTCATTTCAAATTTGTAATTGACAGATGATTCATTCTGAAACTGTCTTCACCTCCAGTTTTAAATTTTCATAGATACATACACATACACACACACAAACAGACACACGGTTTTTTTTCCATCTCTGAGTGAATTATTATATATTTGTCTCTATTAAGCTTCATCTCACTTATAATCACCTTGTTTAATTTGCCAAGGTCTTTATGAATTCTTGCAGTGTGGTTATAGTCAATAATCACCCCTACTCAATATAAAGTAATCTGCATGTTTAATAAGCTTCCTCCCTATTTTATACTTCAAATCAACACCGAAAATGTTCATTAGAATCAGGGCCAGTGCTGACTTATGGGAAAAACTTTATTCAATATACCCTCCAAGGCTGACATTGAACCATTGATCATAACCTCACATATACCCTGCTAACAAGCTGTGATACAATAATACATAATACTACTGCACAAAAAAATGACCCAAATAAAATACGATGTAGATTCAAATGAGGAATCAATAGTAACTTGTAATGTTTTTCCCCGTAAGTTCTTTTAAGGAATTCAAAAACTTTAATCCCACTATCAAATTACTCATAGTGGAAAGAGATACCCGAAGAGAAAGAAGTGACCAAGAATAAGGGCAAATTTAATAGCCTATTTGAAGACCCGGTAGAACACTACTGTCAAAGTAAGGTGAAAGGTCATTGTTTCAGGGAAGATTCTAATGAATCTACCTAAAAAGAAATATCCTGGCTCTTCATAACACAGAGCAGGGGACCAGATTTCTACTGATAACTTAAAATTTCCCAAATACAAAATATATTTTCCTTCTTTCCAGTGTAGTAGATCTGTGGATATCTCCAAAAGTTTTTTGTTTTTTTTTTTATCATTCAGAGAAATTATGCTTTATTTCCAATTAGGTATATTTCTTTTTTAAGAAGTTTCGACTAAAAGTATGCACAAAATGCATGTCCTGATGTTCATGGTCAGATCTTATTAATAGTCATTCAGATTATAAATGCCCAAAATGTTCTGGAAAAGTGCCCCCACTCCCACCCCTGATCACTGCCCCATTCAGCAGCAGTCCTGAGGATTCTGTAGCATTGCTCTGAGAAATGGCAATTTTCATCTGAAAAAGCAGCCCAGGAAGCCACCTGCAGATCTGTTCTTTATCTTTTTCATGACTTGCCATGATCTGGGGCATCTAGAGATTTTTAAACTTTTTCTTTAGGTTAAAAGATCAGGGTTTGAGAAGTAAGGGCTGTATTAGGGTGTGTGTGTGTGTGTGTGTGTGTGTGTGTCTGTGCAGGAGTGGAGGAGAGAGTCATTAAAAATAAATTGACTGTCTTTAGATAACAGGAGCTTATGGAGCAACTAAGAGGATCAGAGAACTAATGGGGTCAAACAGATACTTAGTAGAGGGTGGAGGTCAGCCCATCAAGATTGCTGGTGTGATGGAGAGGGCAGGGAAAGAAAGGTAAGACAAGAGAAACAGAAAGAAAGAAAAAAAATAGAAGATACAGCAAACCAAGAGTTTCCTTTCAATTCTGCCTTAAAATCTAGTATTTCTTTTATAAGAATAATATGTGAATATATTTTTATCTGTTATCTTGGAGTTTGTTTAATAAGATACCTCATTTGTGTAGTTGATAGAGAATTATCTAGTCGAAGGGACATTGAAAATAACTTACTACAAACTGTGGAACAAATATTTGTGCAGTGAGAGGAGGAATGGATCACATTTCTAAAGACAGAAAGCTAAGTACAAAGTGGTTTAAAATTTTGCCTTGTTCTTTAGTAACAGGAACAAGGCTTGAACCCTTGAACTTGGTCTCTAGTTTCCTTCAGCATTGTTCTACCCTACGGTCCTGCCTGCTGATCCCAACATCACTATTTCTATCACATACTCTTCCTACATTAGTTTCACAAAAGCATGCCCTATACTCCAATTAGCTCTTCTGAAATGACTCAGCCAAGTACTCCTGAGTATAGGGCTTTTATCATATCCACATACTTGTGGTAGATAGAATTTATTGATTCAGCTGATTTCAGGTAAGGAAGGAAAACAACAAGAAATAGAGAGGAGTCAAGAATTTATATTTTCAAATTCTTAATAGGTCTCAGGGTTGAGATGATGAAGGCTGGGAAGAAAGAAAGAGAGGAGGACTTGACTTGCTTAGAATAATTGCTTGTCAAGAAGAAGATCATGTTAGGGGTTGTGGGCACTTATTAGTTTGGGGAAGTTTTCATCTCGGTAAGCTTAGTGTAAATAGGAGTCTAGAGCAATGCTAATATAGCCTTGTCCCTAGGAGTCACAAATAAAGTGGGAGACAACTTTTAATTAAATGCTCACTGAAGAGTGGCTTTGAAAAACTCTGAGAGTTTTTATTTTTCTCAAAAAGAGAGAAAATCATGGCCTGTAATATCTAGATGACTATATGTTTATAAAACATCCATCACTGTGTACTTAAGTGCTTTGACAAGTAAGCCATTTCAACACCAAACAATATAGAGGAAGGAGATGAATGTCTTCCTCGTCTGTAGTGTCTGTGTGCTCTGAAGCTAAGCCTATACAATTCCGTACTAAACTGAAACTTAAAAGTGGTATGAATCAGGCCCAGCTCACTTCAGCGACCTTGATTTTGGCTGTTCCTAATAAGGTGCGCAATTCCCCGCTGAGAGCTATGAGGTAGCCTCCCATTGGAAGCCTGAAGTGGGTGAGACACTAAGAAAACCTCGATGGCACACCTTTTGGGGGCTCCTTCTCTTATTCTGTAACATGGCACACAAAAATGGCTTTCCTATTTCTTTCTGATGTGTTAGGAGGCTTACAAACAAGTCGTGAGGATCCACAGTTTCGGGCCAGATTCTAAGAAACCCCTTTTTGATTCATTATTAAATGAACATATACCTGCAACTAACTATGTAGTCAGTAAATTACCACATAAGGCGCTGTGCTGATGCAAAGGTGATAGAACCATGTTCAAGAATATACATTTTAATTGAGGGGTAAAACAAGTAGAATACTGCCTCAGCACAAGGTAAGTCAGGGTGTAAACCAGGTAGAGACAAAGTGGTTAAAAAAAAAAGAGAGAGACACTGAATCTAGTTATGAACCCTGCGGGAAGGCTACACAGAAAAAGTAGCATATGAGCTGTGCTAGGAGACGGCTGATGAAAGAGGAGTTAAAAGAGAAAACTTGCCTGACAAATGGACGTCCTGACCCAGGGTCAGTGTGGTCACTCCCAGGAGCAGCTTGACCTTGGCTGTAGTGAGGGTTCATCAAGCTAAGGTAAGACAACCGTGAATTATTCAGCCAAGTCCTTATTTATATTTACTTTCGGATAAGGCTTCCTGATAGTGGTTTTTTTTTTTTTTAATGAAAAAGGACTCACACTCTACCCTGCCACATTATTTTTACACTGATTCTACCTTCTTTCCCTCTATTCAGGAAGAGCTTTCAAAATTTTATTTTTTTTTTTATTTTTTATTTATTTTTTTTATTTTAGAGCTTTCAAAATTTTAAAAAGCTTGGCAGAGAAGACAACCCACAGGGCAGGAAAATACTCACCAAGATAGTATGGAAGGTGCAGGTCTAGAAAGAGAGGAAGGGTGTGAGGGAACATAGTCCCTTGTGGATGAAGTAGGGAATGGCCTGAAGCATTCCTCGGAGAGGGAAAGCCTTTGGCATGAATGTGGTGACAGCCTGGGCTGAAGATTCCATTGAGGGTGGGACAGGCTGGTGCTGCCCATCCGGACTCCCTAGGCTAGATTTCCTTTCTGGGGGCTTGGAGGATTAAATGGCGTGACAAGAAGACAACAGCCAGCAAGATGGGCTATGAGGAAGGGCAGGGGCAGCTGTGCCTGAAGCCAGAGCAGCAATAACAAGGAGCTTCGAGGTCTGGGGGGCAGGTAGAAGGAATAACTGAGTGTATGGAATTGTGGACAAAATAGTAAAAATGAGAATGATTAGCGCCACCAAAAAAGAGGGAGGGAAAAACAGTCCAAGGAGTCCTAGAGAACAAGCAGGAAAAAACGGAAGCAAATACAGGGTGTATCCGGGAACTATGCTGTTATTTATGTCTCCTTGTTTCCCATTTATTCTTTACATTAAACCTAAGAAGTTGAACCCGTTATCTTTTTACCCTTAGGGAGAATAAGGCTTAAAATGATTATGGAAAATGACAAGATCATTCAGCTAATAAGTGGCAAAGGATTTGGATGCAGATTTACTTAAATTCATGGTCTCCTGCGCCTGTTTCTAGGATACTACGTAACTTAGAAATATCTGAAATTAACTTAGCTAAATATAATTCAGCCATTGATTCTTTCCTGCAGAACTCTTTATTTTTCAGAAAATTTACAGTGACCCTTATGGTTTTCATTCACTCATTTATTCATTTATTTCATTTGATAAAGGTTTAGTGTATTTGCTAATTGTACATGATGCAGTCCACTGATTAGGACAAAGTTTCTAGAGCCAGATTGCCTAGGTTCACTATCCTAGCTTTTGGTTTATCATCTTCAAAATGGAGATGAGAATAATATATCTCTCATGGGGCCATTATGAGGATTAAATGAGAAAATCTAAGCAAAGCATTTGGGAAGATGTCTGTCATATAGCAAGCACCCAGTAATGTTATTTTTAATACCATGCACCAGGCATTCTGGGACACACTAAGGGTACAAATGTGAGTATGGAATAGTCCTTGCCTTTGAAGAATTTATGCTCTCAAAGAGAAGACACACGTGCAATGGCTAATTGTGTTTGTGCCAATGGATGATGCTAGAAGAGAAGGGAGATCATTTCAGGGAAAGGCACAGCATGTAAGCTCCATGGAAGTAGGAAATGTCCTCCAAGAGTGGCTTAACTGGAGCATGAACAAGTACAAGGATGGATTACAGTTGGTGTTAGTAGAGAAATGAGCCTAGGTCAGCTTTTGAAGGGTTCAATATGCTGCACTCTGGAGTTGCAGTTTTTTTTGATTGTATGTGGCAATAAAGGTTTCCAAACCAATTTTAAGGATAGAGGAAGGTAATCATCTGGACTCCACTCTGGATCATAAGCTTGAATGAGAAGAGAGTGGGATAGAGGGGAGTAATAGTTGACGTCAGAGAAGAAGAATAAGAAGTGAAACAGTCAGCAAGGAGACTAGGGATCATACCCCTGAGCATTTATGCCAAAGAAATGAAAACTCATCTATACAAAACCAGAAATGCACATAAATGCCCTTAGCAACTTTATTTGTAAGAGCCAAAAACTTGGAATCAACAATTCCATGCAATAGATAAACTGTTAAACAAACTGGTCCATCCATACCAGAGATTACTGCAGGGCAATCAAAAGCAATAAACTATTGATGTATGCAATAACTTGGATATATCTCAGGGGCATTATGATGAGAGGGGAAAAAAGGGCTATTTCAAAAGGCCACATACTGTATGATTCAACTTATAGAAGACTCTTGAAAGGATAAAAAATCACAGGAATGGAGGACATTTTAGTTATTTTTAGGTTTAGGGATGTGGGGAAGAAGGAGTTAGTGTAGAATGAAGGAGATTTTTGTAATGATAGGATAGTTCTACATCTATTGCAGTGGTGGTTAAACATTCTGTACATGTAATAAAATGGCATAGAACTATTTGCATGCATTGTATCCATGTCAATCTCCTTGTTTTGATATTATACTATAATTACTTAAGATGTAATTTATCATGGGGGAAACTAGGTGAAGGGTACATGGGAATTTACTACACTATATCTTCACAACTTCCTGTGTATATATAATTACTTCAAAATAAACTGTTAAAAAAAGCTTGTTTAAATATTAATAGAACATATTGCAATATGACAAGCTATGAATTATTAATACTTTGTCCTTCAAAATTTACAGTGTTTTCTTATTTTCTCAATATAGCCCTGTATTACTTTGAAAATGCATTAAGGGGCACTTGGTGGCTCAGAGGGTTAAGCCTCTGCCTTCGGCTCAGGTCATGATCTCAGGGTCCTGGGCTCAGGTCATGATCTCAGGGTCCTGGGCTCAGGGCATGATCTCAGGGACCTGGGATAGAGCCCCGCAGCGGGCTCCCTGCTTGGCGAGGAGCCCGCTTCCCTCTCTCCCTCTGCCTGCCTCTCTGCCTACTTGTGATCTCGATCTTTCTGTCGAATAAACAAACAAACAAACAAACAAATAAATAAATAAAAATATTTAAAAACAGAAAATGCATTAAATTTACTAAAAATAAGTCTGATTTACTTTTTTGGTGGTTTAAGGCTAAAAATAACAGGCAGGATAAAAATCCATGAATAGCAGACACTGAGATGCAACTTTTCTGCAAAATTGCATCTGAAAAGTCATCCAACCAGAGTGATTTCTAGAAGTTTCTCACATTAGTAACTCCCTTCTTCCGTAGCTCTTTAGTTATGAAGTAGTCAACCATAGTTTCTATTTAAAAATCTTGAAAAATAAACTGTCAATATTCTTGCATCTGCTATAAATATAACTGTTAGCCTAGAGATACAAAGTTTCTCAAGCCACATTTCTCTTAAATTCCCTTAAACCTTTGGTATTTTCAAATTAAACAGCCCTGAAACAAGAAGATATATGGTTCAGGTTTATATTACACAGAAACCTACTAGTTTCCAAACGCTTCTACATCTTTTCTCTACCACCCAACCTCCTCTCCACCGATAAAGCTGTCTTTTTTCAATGATGTTACTCTCCATTATCCCCAGGAAAAATTCCAAGTTCTTCATCAAGCTTTATCATGCTCTTCAGGATTTGGTTCTGCTTCCCTTTTCTATTTCATTTCCTGCCACTCTCACATCACCCATCTCAATCCAGGAAGGAAATTAACAGATTTTGATCATCTGCCCCTTGCTGGACACTCTCCTGGGAATTTCATATCTCTCTTGCTTTTGCAAATATTCTCCAGTAAGCTACCCCTTCAGTCTTTTGAAATTCATCTTTCAAGGTCAAATTCTCAGATAATACCTCTGTGATGCCTGATAGTTTTTTCCCTATCTCCTCCCCCTCTTCTCCAAGTTATTGAATTAAATCACTCCTTTCCCGTGTCCACACAACATTCATAAATAAATCTATCATAGTTCCTATGTCGTTAAATTCTATACTGCTATGTCTCTAACTAAATTGTGACTCAGGAATAATATCTAAATATCTTTTTAGACTCCATACCTAACATGTCATGTGTGAATATATATATATATATATATATATATATATATATATATATATTACCTTGGAAATGGAGGTATTTCTAACTATAAAAACTAAATAAATATATTACCTTCATATATATATATATATGAAGCAGGATTTCCAAAAAGCAGGATTATAATGCTCTTTGAATAGTAACTTGCTAAAGATAGTTACATAGTTACATGGTTTTGTGAGGGCAAAGGAAAGAAAAATAATTTCATTAGAGAGCACCTGCCAGTTCTACCATTCTCTCTGTACCCAGACCTGGTGACAGACTTAGATTTCTAAGCCAGGGCTAGCTCAAATTGTACAACTGCAATTTCCCTCATAGCTCTTTTCACCTTATATGGGAAAGAAGGTTTTTGAAAACTGTATCACAACAAAGACTGATGGAATTAATGTTCATGATGTTATTACATAGTGTTTACTCTGAAATTATCTTCAAAACTTCACATGCTCCATATCAACATTGCCAATTTTAGCCTGGTTACCAGTAGAAAAAAAAGTACATTCCATTTGCTAGGTATCTAAAAGCAATTAGCTACATGTTGTTACCATTTGATCACAATGAACAAGTACAAATGTCATAGTCTTATAGAAATTGCCTATTTTTTCCTTTAGAAGTTGAACTGTGTATCTCAATATTACCCACCCCAACTGTGTCATCATCTGTGTTATGACATCATATCAAGCAGCAGAACATAGTTATCACCGAAGGGGTATAAAATTAAACTTGGGAATTATCTTTTCAGGGAAAAATCTACTCTCAAAATGTTAATTAATGGCAAGTGCCAGCTAGAAGTTTAGATGTGGATAAATGCCTAATTTTGAAAAAGGGATAAATTTTATAAAATGTATTCTATCAAGAATAGATCTATTGGATTTCTCTCACCAAACTGTAAGAGTTTCTGTCAAGCATTCAGAAGTAGCAGCTTTTCCCCTCTCTCTCACTGACTTCTCTCTAACCACCTCTGTCCTTCTGGGTCTGGAGACGCAACTTTGAATTTTGGGAATGAACATGTGGCTGGTATATGTTTGCCGATGACATAGCAAAAATGAGCTGAAAAAGGTTCATTGATGAGAATTGCTTCATTTAGTGATGAGAAAATCTTATGAATATAAATGATTAAGGAGCATGACATTGGATAGTATTGTAGGTTTTGTCTTTCCTAAGAAAAATTAAACTTAGAATTTTCCAAGAAGGTTTGACATTAGTTGCAAATAGAACTTTAAATGTTTCCAAGAAACACTGCCGGCAATTATATTTACCAATGCAGCTGAGGCATGAAATTAGAAGATATCTTTAAGTTTGTGGAGAGAATCAGGCTTCTCTTAACTCCTTTGGCTCTGATTTTTCCCCTTTCAAAATTAATCTAGTGATAAGATTAGAAGGAAGGGAGATTTATTATACCCACTGTTGACTTTTAATAATGTGAGCTGGCATTAGAAAGAAATAATTTTTTAAGAAATGAAGGCTCAGTTATTGTGGATTGTGGAACTATACTTGTGGGAAACATCATGTGAAATTATGATCTTTTTTCCATTAGGTTTTACCTTTAGAGAAACCTTATGGGTGTAAAAATTTGATGGAGGCTTCTGATCCCACTGCTATTGCATAAAAGTCAAGATACAAACTAATGCTGGCAAAGTTGGTAATGATTATAGTTCAGATACACACACACCATAAGGTGTGCAACCCCAGGGAAGCAGATTAAAAACTATCACTATCACTAGATAGTGTAAAAACTATCACTAGATAAGGAAAAATTTCAGTGGGTAAGACATGGATTGGTATCAGATTGATGTGGTTAGATTTCTAGCTCTGACACTATTCTTTAGGTGATCTTGAGAATTTAACTTGCAAACTTCTGTTTCTTCATATACTTTCACTAACTGGATGAAATAATTAACTGTTATTAGTTGAATTTGGGGTTTTCAATTGTATACCACAGGCAACTGAAAAAAAAAATCCTACTTCTTTATGGATCATTCATTCTTGATTTTATTTTTAGTATTGTGTTATAATAGTTTTGTGGCTATTAATGGACTTCATTTATAAATTTTTCTAAAGGGAAGAAGAACTCTGATGTTTTCCTTTAAGAATGAATTAAATCCCTACTGAATTCCTTAACAAATCTAATTATTCAGAATTTTGAATTGTCAGTTTTGTTGAGAATGATTGTTCTTCAATTCTAAGATGATTCATGCTATCTTGTTTTTGGATGAATAAAATATTTTCAGGAAAATGTTTCTTAAAACAATATACAGAGCTTTTTGTTCTAATAAGGCAGAAGAAGTTGCACTGTGGTACTGCTCGTAAGGCATGAACCCACAAAAGCAGAACTGGCTGTGCTAGATCATGGGCCTTTGGTCTCTCGGAGCTCGTGGGAATAGTGTTCATGAACTGAGGCATTGACTTCGGTAACTTAGGGTTCAAGTAAGTGCACCATAGTTGGTGGTAACTTACCACTTGCAGCTGAACAAGTGCCAGTAGTAGTGACCAGAGTAGCTATCACATTAGCTACAATGTAATGAAGAGACAAACAGAATGTGGTTTTCTCTCCTTAGAGATTCTTTTATCTCTTTCTCTCATCTCCCTACCCCTTCTCTCTCTCTTTTTCCCTACCTGTCATCTATCAATCATCTAATGTCTATCCAGCTATTTACTCAGACAGGGCATAATGGGGCAGACTCAAGACAGAAACTGGTATTGTCAAACTGGAAATATATATATTTTAATATGTCTCCTTTCCCTTCCTTTTTACAGTATTGCCCAAACATAGTCATACTTTGTGGAAGCTAAAATACTGGATATGTATTTTTCTTCCAGGAAAATGTGGGAAACAATATTATTCCCAGAATTCTGCTTTATAAAAAATGTTCTAAGTGATCCTTGCATATCACAAAATTAAGCCTTTATTTAAAAGGTGGGTGTAAATTTATTACCAGATACTTTATATTTATTTAAATAGCTTTGGCTACTCTCGTCATTCCTCAAGCCTTGTAGCTACTGAAATCTTTGTCTACTTACTGGATGGAGCTTTCGATGCGGGTAATAGTGAGGAAAGCAGCAAGATTTGCTGTGTAAGATGAGATGACAATCAATGCAAATAGCCACCAAGCCCCCATCATCATTCGAGTAGCCAGAGTCGTGTATGGCACCTCTCCACCTGTGGAAAGAAGCAGATAGAACATCAACAAGTATTTATTGAGAATCTGAGGTCATACATTGTCAATACCAAATTAACTTTTAAGTGCTGAAAAATCTTTTGACCTAACAACACCAGCATGGATTTCTGTATTTTGGTTATGTCTATTCATATTTAATTCCCTTTTAGGATACTATGTAAGACCCAGCCAAAAAGAAGCATGATAAATATTTAGTATAACTTGTTTCAATGATACTTCTATCTCCTTGTTCAACCCTAGAATTAATTACCCTCTTATTATAACCACAGACAACTACTTTATTTTCAAATGCTTCATTATTTGGTAATTAGGTGCTATTAATACTATTATTCCTATATTTAATATAACTTTTCAGATTTCTACTTTAATAAATAATATTGAAAATCATTTTTGGTTAATTTCCCTAGAATTATAAGTTACTTTTATATATGTATATATTTCTATATAACATATAACATAATATATATAATTACTTCATATATATCACATCTTCTTTAACTATTCATCTATTGATGGACACTGGTTGCTTCTATATCTTGGCTATTGTAAATAATGTTGCAGTGAACATAGGGTACATATACCTTTTTAAAATTAATTTAAAATATTCCAGTATAGTTAACATGCAGTGTTATATTAGCTTCAGATATACGATACAGTGATTCAGCAGTTCTATACATTACTCAGTGCTCATCATGATTAGTATACTGTTAATCGCCTTCATCTATTTCACCCAATTCCCCACTCACCTCCCCTCTGGTAATCATCAGTTTGTTCTGCATAGTTAAGGTTTGTTTCTTGGTTTGTCTCTCTCTCGGTTTTTTTTCTTTTGCTTGTTTGTTCTGTTTTTTAAATTCTGCATTTGAATTAAATCATTCTGTCTTTATCTAACTTATTTCACTTAGCATTATACTCTCTAGCTCCATCCATGTTGTTGCAAATGGCAAGACTTCATTTTTTTATGGCTGAGTAATATTTCATTATATATGTATATATAATGTGTGTGTATGCCACATCTTCTTCATTCATCATCATAATGGACAATTCGGTTGCTTCCATAATTTGGCTATCATAAATACTGCCACAACAAACATTGTGATGCATATATCTTTTCAAATTAGTGTTTTAGTATTTTGGGGGTAAATACCCAGTAGTGTGATAACTGGATCTGAATTAGCATTTTCATATTCTTTGGGTAAATACCCAGTAGCAGAATTTAATGGATCATATGATATTTTTATTTGTGATTTTTTGAGAAACCGCCATATTGTTTTCCAGAGAAGCTATATCAGTTTACATTTCCACTAACAGTTCACAAAAGTTCTCTTTCTCTACATGCTTACGAACATGTTATTTCTTATCTTTTTGATACTAGCCATTCTGACTCATATGGGATATCTCAGTATGGTTTTGATTTAAATTTCCTGGATTATCAATGATGTTGAGCATATTTTCATGTGTCTTTTGGCCATCTCTATGCATTCTTTGGAAAAAGGTCCAAAGAAGGTCCTGTTCATGTCCTCTGTCCATTTTTTAATTGGCTTGTTTGGTTTTTTGGTGTTGAGTTGTATAAAGTTACATAAAGTCTTTAACCTTGATTAGAGTTCTTATCATACACATGAAAGAATATTTGTTGAATTTTATTTATCCGTGGCATAAAATCTTCAACTTGGGTAATTCAAATATTTTTGTGGAATCCCCCCAAAATTATTTGATATCTGCACTTAGAAATCAAATGTTAAAAGTAATAGGACTATTGACTTCCAATTCTGGTAATTCAAAACAATCACTGACAACAACTAGACAAATTAAACATATAATGCATTTCAGAATGCATTTATTGCTAAAGAAGCAATAAAAAATTAGAAGACCGAGGTCCTAGAGAAGAAGATAATCCAGAAATATGACCTGGTATCTAGAACGATTTTCTCTGAGATATAAATGCCACTTTAACAAGGGGAAGCTAAGAGACTGAGAAGCTGGACAATGCTTTTGAAAGCTTTCAGAGCTTTAACAATTAGGGCTTGGGTCTTGCCAAATGGAGGGAGGTGGGACAGAGAAAACCAGAAAATCCTCATTTACTTGGAAACCAATAATTACAGTTGTATGAATCCATGGGTCAAAGAAAAATCACAGGAGAAAAAAAATATTTTAAAGTTGATGATAATAAAAATATTTCACACCAAAATTCCTTAAATTTTAATAGCTAATAGGATGCAGCTAAATTTGTGTTTAGAAGAAATGAGATGACATGTTCAAAATATTGAAAGAAAATAACTGCTAACCAAAAATTCTATATACAGCATAGCTGTCCTTCGGAAATGAGGGAATAAAAACTTTTCCAGAAACAAAGGCCGATGGACTTTATTACCAATAGACCTACTTTACAAGAAATGCTAAAGGAAATTTTTCTAGTGGAAGTGAAAGAACACAAATTCTCGATATAAAATCTTAAAAGTATACTATAAGGGGCACCTGGATGGCTCAGTTGGTTAAGCATCTGCCTTCAGCTCAGGTCATGATCCCAGAGTCCTGGGATCCAGCCCCACATCTGTATCCCTGCTCAGGGAGAGCTGGCTTTTCCCTTTTCCTTTGCCTGCCACTCTGCCTACTTGTGCTTTCTATCTCTCTGTCAAAAACAAGAACAAGAACAAAAATGAAAACATAAAACAAAAAACAAAAAAAAACAAAACAAAACTTAAAAAATATATTGTGAATCTCACATGTAATGGTAAATGTATAGTCACAGTTAAATTTTGCAATTTGATAACAGTGGTATAGAATTCAATTACAACTCTAATTTAAAGATTAAAGATTATTTATAGTAAAAATAATCTATAATAACCTATAATAATAATACAAAAAACTACAGTAATCTGTCATTATTTACACAATATTAAAAAAAAATGTGGTTGTAACAGAAATAACCTAAAGTGTGAGGGGAAAGGGAAGTAAAAGTATAAAGTCTACAAATTCTATGGAAGTTGTTATCAGTTTAAAATAGTGTGTCATAAGCTTAAGAGGCTCCTGGTAACCACAAAGAAAAACTCTGTAATAATTACACAAAAGAACATGATAAAGAAGTGAAAGCACAGTGATACCAAAAGACATTAAAACACATGAAAAGACAGCAGGATAAAATATATGGACAAACAGATCTATAAAACGTTCGGAAAACAGTGAGCAAGATGGAAATACTAAGTTCTTATCTATTACCAATTTCTTTACATGTAAACAGATTAAAATTTCCAATAAAAAGGCACAGAATAGATGACTGTATAAAAAATCAATATCCAACAATACTGTCTAAAAAGACTTACTTTAGTATTAAAGACACATATAATGAGACTGAAAAAAAAAAGAGTATTTCAAGCAACATTGATAACAACTATCAGGGGCAGCTATACTTATTTCAGACAAAATAGACTTTAAAAATGGTAAAAAGAGGGCGCCTGGGTGGCTCAGTTGGTTGAGCAACTGCCTTTGGCTCAGGTCATGATCCTTGAGTTCTGGGATTGAGTCCCACATCGGGCTCCCAGCTCCACGGGGAGTCTGCTTCTGCCTCTAACCTTCTCTCCTCTCGTGCTCTCTCTCACTTTCTCAGTCTCTCAAATAAATAAAATCTTAAAAAAAATGATAAAAAGAGATCAAGAAGGTCATTATGTATAGATAAGGGGGTCAACACATCAAGAAAACATAATAATTACAAATATTTATGTGCCCAGAACTGGAATATTTAAATATAAGCAGAAACTAACAGAGCTAAAAAGAAGTAAACAGTAATATAGTAATAGGTGAAGCTTTCAATCTCTCTCTCTTAACAATGGGTAGATCATTCAGAAAGAGAATCAATAAGGGAACAGTGAACTTGAAAAATACTGTAGACTAAATAGACCTAACAGAAACAAACTAAACATTTTATCCAAAGTAGCAGCTATACATTCTTCTCAAGCACACAAGAAACATTTTCTACAACAGAGCATATGTTAGAAAACAAAACCAGTCTTAGAAAATTTAGGAAGATTAAAATTATACCGAGTATCTTCTATGACCACAGTGGCATGAAACTAGAAATCAATAACAAGAGGAAACCTGGGAAGTCATGAACACATGGAAGTTAAGCAACAATCTCTTGAACAACCAGTGAATTAAAGAAGATATTAAAGGCGAAATAAAGGTTTCTTGACACAAATGAAAGTGGAAATACAATATACCAGAGCTTGTGGAATTCAGCAGAAGCAGGTCTAAGAGTAAAGTTCATAGCCATAAACACCTGCACTAAGAAGCAAGAGGGTTCCCAAATAAACAACCTAACTCTATGCCATAAGAAACTAGAAAAAGAAGAAGAAACTGAGCCCAAAATTAGTAGAAGAAAAGAATAAATTTTAGAGCCAAAGTAAATTAAATATAGAACAGAAAACAATTGAAAAGATTAACCAAACTAAAGGTTGATTCTTTGAAAAGATAAACTGTATTGACAAACCCTTAACTAGAATAAACAAGGGAAAAAAAAAGAAAGAACTCGAATCAATCTAATTATAAATAAAAATAAGACATTACAACTGATACCAGAGAAATTCACAGGATCATAAGAAGCTACTATGAAAAACTATTCACCAACAAACTGGACAACCTAGAAGAAATGGAAAAATTCTTAGAAATGTATATAATTTTCCAAGACTGAATCAGGAAGAAATAGAAAATCTGAATACACCATTTACCAATAAGGAGATTGAGTCAATAATAAAATATTTCCCAACAAAGTAGAGCCTGGGACCAGATTGATTGACTGGTGAATTTTACCAAACATTTAAAGAATTAACACCAATCTTCAATCTCTTCCAAAAAACAGAAGAGGAAGGAATCCTCTCAAACTTACATTAGGAGGCCAGCATTATCTTCCACCAAAACCAGGAAATGACACTGCTGGAAAGGAAAACCATAGGCCAATATCCCTAATGAATACAGATGCAAAAATTCTCAATAAAGTTGTAGCAAACCAAATATAGCAGCACATTAAAAAGAATCATTTACCAAGAAAAGTGGAATTTATCCTTGGAATGTAAGGATGGTTCAACATATGCAAATCAACAAATGTGATACAAGACACTAATGGAATGAAAGAAAATAATCATGTAATTATCTCAATAGATGCAGAAATGCATTTGATAAAATTCAACATCTGTTCATGATAAAACTTCAACACATTAGGCACAAAAGGAACATATCTCAACATAATAAAGGGCATATATGACAAGCCTACAGCTAACATCATACTGAATGGTGAAAGTATGAAATTTTTTCTCTGAAATTGGGAA
Source organism: Nasua narica (assembly GCA_028533885.1). Lineage (NCBI taxonomy): Eukaryota > Metazoa > Chordata > Mammalia > Carnivora > Procyonidae > Nasua > Nasua narica. Next base: position 68,401,472 of record CM052800.1, on the reverse strand, counting down.
CAAGATAAATATGCACACTCTTGTAATCGTCCCTCAAAACAATGTACTACTTAAAATATAACTATGAGAAATTGTATTAGCCTGGCAAGCATGCTTAAATGTTACCTTAAGAAAAACATGCATTAGAACAAGTCTCTGGGGGAGAGGATGATTTACGTCTCGGAAGCCAAGCAGCTGGGAATGCCTGGCCCATTCAAGGTGGAACGCCGCCTACTTCATTTTTTGATGTTATCTCTCCTGCCTCCAAGACAGCCTACTGTTAATTAAGACTATCCTCTTAATTGTGCTTATTCAACTTATAAATTGTATACTGCTTGACCATATATAATCTACTCTCCTTACTTATCTATGAGATTTGTAATCAATGTATAAGTCATATTCCTTCTTGTTTATCTACAAGGCACATGGTTAATGTATAGCCGTTTTCTGCTCCTTTGTTAGTTGTTATCTTGTATCCAATAAATATGGGACTGTCGAGGCGACAGTCTTCTCTACCGTCAACCGCTGCTCCCTTTCTTTGGCAGCTGACTTGTTTGTGCCTCATTCTTCTCCTGTGCGCCATCAGAAAGCAGCACACTCTCATTATACCTGTCAACATAATATTGGAAGTCCTAGCCAGAGCAATCAGGCAAGAAAAGGAAATAAAAGATATCAAAATTGGAACAGAAGAAGAAAAATTGTCTCTATTTGCAGATGACATGATTTTATATATAGAAAATCCTGATGATTCAACCAAAAACTATTAGATCTAGCCAATGACTTCAGTAAAGTTGCAGCACACAAAATTAAAATATGAAAATCAGTAGCATTTCTATACATTAACAACAAATTTCCTAAAAAAGAAAGAAATCAATTTCATTTACAATAGCCTCAAAAAGAGCAAAATACTTAGGAGTAAATTTAACTAAAGAGGTGAAGATCTCTACTCTAAAAACTAAAAGACACTGAAGAAAGAAACCAAAGAAGACACAAAGAAATGGAAAATTATCCTATGTTCATGGATTAGAATTAATATTGTTAAAATGTCAATAGTATGAAAATCCATCTATAGATTCAACGCAATTCCTAGCAAGATTCCAATGGCATTTTTTAAAGAAGTAGAAAAAAACACATTTAAAATTTACATGGAACCACAAAAGACCCCAAATAGCCAAAGCAATCTTGAGAAAGAAGAACAAAGCAGGAGGCATCCCACTTCCTGATTTCAAGCTGTACTATAAAGTCCCAGTCATCAAAACAGTGTGGTACTGGCATAAAAACAAACAAATAGACCAATGAACACAATTGGAGCCCAGAAATAAACCTATGCATGTACAATATTTGAAAAGGGAGCAAAAACACTCAGTGGGAAAAAACATATTCTCTTCAATAAGTGATGCTAGAATAATTGGATATTCGCATGTAAAAGAAAGAAATGACTGTATCTTAACACCACTCACAAAAATTAACTTGAAATGGATTAAAGACCTAAATGTACACTTGCAACCATGAAACTCCTAGAAAAAACTTAGAAATAAAGTTTCTTAACATAGGTCTTATTAATTTTTAGATATGACACTTAAAACATAAGCAACAAAGTCAAACAAGTGGGACTATATCAAACTAAAATGCTTCTACACAGCAAAATCAATCATAAATAAAGTGAAACATACAAATTGGAAAAAATATTTGCAAACCAAACATCTGACAAGGGTTCTTGTAAAAATATATAAATAAGTTACACAACTTGATAGCAAAAAAATAACCCAATTAATAACTGGGCAAAAGACCTACATGAAAAGATGCTCAATGTCACTAGTCATTAGGGAAATGAAAATGAAAACTGCAATGAGATAATTACTTCATGCCTATTAGATTGGCCATCATCAAAAAGATGAGATAACAAATACTGGTGAGGATGTGGAGGCAAAAGAACCCTCCTGCATTGTTGAGAGAATTGTAAATTGGTGCAGCCACTATGGAAAACAGTATGGAGGTTCCTCAAATAATTGAAAATAAAATTATCGTAAGATTCAGCCATACCATTTCAGGGAATATAGCCAAAGGAAATGAAAACTACTAACTTAAAAAAGTATTTGCACCCCTATGTTCACAGCAGTGTTATTTACAATAGCCCAAACATGGAAACAATCTTAAGCGTCCACTAATGGATGGATGGATAAGGAAGTTATGATCTATCTATCTATCTATATAAATAATACCAACAATGGAATACTATTTATTCATAAAAAATGATGGGCGCCTGGGTGGCTCAGTTGGTTAAGCAACTGCCTTCGGCTCAGGTCATGATCCCGGAGTCCCGAGATCGAGTCCCACATCGGGTTCCCAGCTCCACGGGGCGTCTGCTTCTCACTCTAACCTTCTCCTTCTCATGCTCTCTCTCACTCTCTCTCTTTCCTAATAAATAAATAAATAAAATCTTTAAAAAAAATTGAAAAAAAAAACGAGGAAATCCTACCATTTGTGACAACTTGGGTGGAATCTGAAGGCATTATGCTAAGTGAAATAAATGAGATAGAGAAAGACAAATACTGTATGATCTCACTTACATGTGGAATGCAAACAAAACAAAACAAAACAAAACAAAACCTCGTATAAAACTACATCAGACTTTTGGGCACCAGAGGCACAGGGTGGCAGGAGGGTGAACTAGAAGAAGTTGGTCAAATGTAAAACTTCCACTTTAAGATAAATAAGTGCTAGAGATACAATATATAACATAATAACTACAGCAAACACTAATGAATCATACCCAAAAATGTTGAGAGTTCATCTTAAAAGATCTCATCACAAGAATGTTCTTTTCCTTGCATCTATATGAGAAGATGGACATTAGCTAAACATATTGTGATAATCATTTCACAATATGTGTGAATCAATCCATTGTGCTGTATGCTTTAAACTTATACAGTGAGTATGTAAATTATTTTTCAATAAAAACATGATCATTGGAATTCACTACGTCAGCATTATAAAGGATGCTAAACCGACTAAGCTACCCATGCACTCCAAAATAAGTATTTTTTAGAGACTCTGTTAAAGGCTACAAGTTGTTACCATTTGTAGTCAATTGAAGGTACACAGTGTAGCGCAATAGCCGAAAGACAACAACAACAATAAAAAAAGAAAAAATACTTAAGAATTGGAAAAAAATGAGATAGAAATTATGGATTGGAGCTGGTATAAATATGTATGTAGAAAAGCCAAGATAATACAGGGTAAATTGCTAAAATTAATGTTAGTTATCAGTTTCCTATGGTACAGACTCAATATTCAAAAATTAATCAGATATGTATACCAGGAAGAAAATCTTAAAACATGGAATTAAAAATATATGCCATTTGCAACAGCATTGAAAATATCAAATACCTAAGAATAAAGATGTAAAAGCTCTCTACATGAAAATCTATTAACTTTCTTGACTGAAATAATACTAAATAAATGGATGGATATGTCATGTTTATTGATTCAAAGACTCCGTATTATGAAGATATAAAGTCTTTTCAAATTGATCTATAGATTTACTGAATTGTCAACCCAAAATCCCCAGGTTCTTTTTGTGAGAGAGACAGAACACGAGAGAGAATGAAATGCTGAATGTAAAATTTATATGAAATTGCAAAAGGATAAAAATAGCCAAGACAATGTTCAAGAAGAAGAAAAAGCTGACTGTAGTCAGCTGCAGTCAGCCAGTCTAGCTGACTATAGCTGTATACAGTAATTAAGACAGCGTGGCATTTATACAAGGATAGACCATATCAATGAAAATTATCCATGTATACATAGACACTTGATTTATGCCCAGCTGGCATGGCAATATATAGAGAAAGGGAAGTCTTTTCAGAAAGTACTACTAGGTCATTTTGGATATACATGTAAAAAATAGTAAAACTTGTCTTCTAATTTACAACATACACAGAAATCAATACCAAATGCTTATATATACATATATAAAATATAAACAGCAAAACTTCTAGAAAATAATATGAGAATGTACCTAATATCTCCGTAAGATATATGGTAGCAAAAGATTTCTTGAACAGAGTACAAAAGATTGATAGATTTGACTACAGTAATACTTTGTAGTTCAAAAGATACCAATAAGAGAATGAAGATAAGTCACAGCAGCTATTTTCCATACACATATCTAACAAAAATAACTTCTATAAATCAGTAAGAATAAAATAGACAATAATTAGAAAAGTGAGCAAGAGTCTTCACAAAAGAAGATAAATGGCAATAAAGATGAAAATGTGGCAACCTCATTAGTTTTTAGGGATATACAAACTAAAAGAAAAATGGAATACTACTACAGAACCACCAGAATGATTAAAGAAATAGATAGTATCAATTGTTGGCAAGGACATGGAGTTATTGGAGTACTGTTGGTGGGATTGTAAATTGATTTAATCATTTTGATAAACAACTTGGCAGCATTTGGAAAACTACTATATGCTTTTCTTAAGACTAAGCGATTCTACTCCTTAGGTATATATTCCAAAGAGGAATATGTATACCAAGAGACAAGCACAGAAAAAGTTCATAGCAACAGTATCCATAACAGCCTTGAACTGGGAACAACCTCGACACACCTTGAGAGTAGAATGCATAAATTACATTATATTCATACAATGGAATATTGTACAGAAGTGAAAACAAACAGACATTTAAATATAGCACCATGGATGGATTTCACAAACTGAATGTTGAGTAAAAAACAAACAAAAGAACTGCATACTGTATGATTAACTAACTGTTCAAAAACAGGCGGCGTGAATGGGAGGGCTGGTAATCCTGTAAGTGGTTACCTTTGGGGATAAACATTAACGGTTGAGACAGGACAGTGGGGACTGTGTCACTGGTAATGTTCTATCTTTTTCTAGGTAGTAATTACACAGGTGTTTCATTGTTGGTAGTAATTCAGTGAGTTGCACATTTAAATTTTGTATACTTTTATGTGTGTAAATAATATTTCACAATGAAAGTAAGGAATAGAAGAAAGTAGAGAGAAACAAAGACGGCTTTTTCCCTTCCTTTTTTTTTCTCTGTTTCCACAATTTGAAAAAAAACCCAAAACTTTCCTAGATTTAGGATGCTAGAGGAGACCATCAGATGGAAGACAAAAAATTATCTATTAAATCAAAAACACAATCCCCCATGGCTAAGGTATGAATTTAGACTGGTAATTCCTGGCAGTTCAGGATGTGCAGAAGTCTGACTCTAGGGTTGGGTATTTTGGTTTTTATAACTCCTGGTGAGTTTGAAGTCTCCCAACATCACTCTGTAAAAGCATGTAGAATTTGTATTTTACAGAGTGACCCCTCTGCTATAGAGAAAAATCTTAACAGATTTGAATGTTGATGTGACTGGTTGGCTACATTAAAAAATATACCAACCTTGCTACTGTATATATTATCTTGCTTACAAAAGTTGTTAAAAGATAAAACAATGTTTTTCCCTCAGGCCAGATTGTAAACTTGATAAGTTCACCTGAGTCAGGCAAAATTTTGTTGCTCTAAGTCTTTTCTGTGTGAATATATACGTATGCACCTTTGTGTGTACCTGAAACTATGGAAGAGTGGTAATTTAAGACTCTCCAATTTGGTTGTGTGGTATCAGCTTCTCAAAGGTTTTAAAACTCAGAGTGTTTATTATATAATCTCAGACTGTGGAACTCTTATGAAATATGATTAAGAAAAAAAGACAATTATTATTTTTCCTTATAAACATTCTTTTTTCCAGAATTGGATGCTTGTTGGAACCAGGTTACTAGCAGAATGGATAAACACTCTTACAGCAAATAGGAAATTTCCAATATTATGGGTGACTGAATATGTTCAAGTAAACTGGCTAAATGGAGTGTCAGTAAATATTAAAATGTTTCACACTTACAAATCACAGTTTAGAAAATATAAAGGATATTGTTGGCAATTAGCCACTGCCAGGGCAATACCCATTTAAAGATGGGAGAGAATGTACAAATCTCCTAAATGCTTAAGGTATGTATGTCATATTTATATATTAATTCCTTGGAACTCATTCATAAATAGTCAAATTGACAGATGACTGTGACTAGATCTGAAGGTGCTTTAATACTTTTTTCCTTTGGTAGAGGGTGCAGGGGTAATAAGAAGGGGCTTGTGAGATACAGGTAAGATTTGTTGTTGGCCACAGCATCGTAGGTCTACTGTTCGAACCCATTTGCAAGGTACAGCAGGTTTCTACAATGTGGCATGTCAACTACTGCTATAGCAGTTAGCTTTAGGTGGTAAAGAGAGAAAATGTAAAATCATACTGTGTTATGGTGTCAAAGTTGTGCCATTTAAAATTATCTTTTGGTATTTTCTCACCATGGCAAGAACAAAACCTCAACTTGGGGATAAGTGTTCTTGAAATTTTGTATCTATTGTTATAAAGGTAAGGCAAATCTTAAACTCTATTTGGCAGACAACATAATCTAACTAGAATTTAATAATGTCGCATTATTATTATATTTTCGTTATACTTATGTTTTCTATTTAATGCAAATGGCACGGCTTTTATATTTGTATCCACAAACATAACCTTCATTAACAACTTTGATTCCTCTAGAATCTCAGTTTCAAACACTCTACTCTCCTATGCTATCATCTTTTTTTGTCTGTTTTTATTTTAATCACCGGGTGCTCATCATCATATATCTTTCAAGCTTCCTTCTTCCATCAAGTCTATAGACCCACAAACAAATGCTGCAATGAACATAGGGATGCACATATCTTTTTGAATATCAGTTTTCATTTTCTTCAAAGAGATACCCACTAATGAAACTGCTGGATCACATGGTAGTCCTATTTTTAATGTTTTGAGGGACCTTCGTACTGTTTCCCAGAACGGCTGTACCAGTTTACATTTGCACCAGCAATGCACGAGGGTTCTTTTTTCTCCACATACATGCCAGCATTTGTTACTTCTTTATTTTTGATAATAGCTATTCTGACAGGCAGGAGATGATATCTCATTGTGGTTTTGATTTGTATTGAGATTTTCATATGCCTGTTTGCCATCTATATGTCTCCTTTGGAAAAATGTCTCTTCAGAACCTCTGCCCATTTTTTAACCAGATTATTTGATGTTATTAGATTCTTTATGTATTTTGGATATTAATCTCTAATTGGATATATGATTTGCATATACTTTCTTCTATTGAGGAAGTTATCTTATTTTTTTTTTTTTTTTAAAGATTTTATTTATTCATTTAACAGAGAGAGAACACAAGCAGGCAAAGAGGCAGGCAGAGGCAGAGAGAGGAGCAGGCTCCCTGCGGAGCAAGGAGCCCAATGCGGACTCGATCCCAAGACGCTGGGATCATGACCTGAGCCAAAGGCGGTTGCTTAACCAACCGAGCCACCCAGGCGTCCGAGGAAGTTATCTTCTTATTTTGTTGATGATTTCCTTTACTGTGAAGAAGCTTTTTAGTTTGATGTAGTCTCATTTATTTTTACTTTCATTTCCCTGACTTTTGAAATCAGAACCAAACCAAACCAAACCAAACCAAACCAAACCAAACCAAATAAAAACCACAAAACATTGCTAAGACTGATGTCAAGGAACTTACTGCCTGTTTTCTCCCAGGAGTTTTACAGTTTCAGGTCTTATATTCAAGTCTTACTCCCTTTTGAGTTAATTTTTGTATATGATGGAAGATAATGGTTCAATTTTATTCTTTTGCATGTAGCTGTTAAGTTTCCCCAACACCATTTATGGAAGAGACTGTCCTTTTCCCATTTTATAATCTTGCCTCCTTTGTTGTAAATTAACTGACCAAATATGTGTGGGTTTATTTCCAAGTTAAAGATTGTGGTTCCAGCTAATTGCTCTGAAGCCTTCAAATAATACAAAGGGTAAGGGAGAAATTGAAGGCAATAAATTATCAACTCAGAAATAAGGTAAAATTTGAAAGTCTTGTTGGCAGCTTTGAAGGAGTCTCTTAAATTATGTAGTTCCAAGGCAGATATGACTGAGGACAAGACTTGGGCTTGACTGTAAGGGTAGCACAGTTCAATCTCAAATAAATCTTCTGCCTTATAAAGTCTCCCATGGTAAGTGAAGGGTATTGATGGGAAATTTGAGTTTCAAGATCCTTCTGAACCTCCTTGGTATAAGAAGCAATCTCTCATCGATCGTGAAGGAATCAGCCTTCCTCTGCATAAATGATTCTCAATGACTGGACCTAGGGAATCATAGTTCTCTCTTGGACTCACCTACTTCACCCTTTACTGCCTCCATATACAATTTAGACCCCAAATAACTGTCAGAGAAGTGTAAAGCCTACTTTTAAAAGTTTTATACCATACAGGATGGAGTATAAGTATCATTTAGGGCAAATATGTTGTCTTGGGTGGTAATGATTTGGGATTTGATATTTAAGATATTGACTTGATACTTGTGAGTGGTGCTAGTAGTTTGTTGGATTGGTTAATTGAAGGATGGACCAATAACGAATGGATTTTTGAGGTAACCTATACACAACTTCTCTGGTATTCTATAGAAACGCGGGGAGGTTGGGATGTTGGAATGGATTTGTTCTGAACAAACTTTCATCTCCCTGACTATCTGGGAAAGGGACAATCCCTTCACAAAACACTGAGAGGTGCATGGGAGGGGGTTGTACCACAAGCAGTTTTGAACAGCTCTGTATGCTGGTACTTGTAGGCAATGTATAGCAATGTAATGGCAGCTTTTATAAAACCTTTGTAAAGTAATATTATATATAATAGTCTAAACCTCTAAATTTCCAAAAGTAGAATACTTAAATTAGTGATAGTGTATCTGACTGGGAAAATATTATTTAGCCAGTGAAAATGTAATAAGTAGGATATAAAACTATAAATGTGACATGACTATTAGTATACAAAATTGAATTTTTTATATCAAGTTGAATATAGTTTCCCAGGTTGGCAGAAGCTAAGTAGAGATGTTTAACTCTCAGAGACAAGGTAAACTTACTATAATATGACATGGTTATTTATGAATGGTAATTGGAGTGTACTATCTATCCTTCAGCAATAGCTTATCACAGGGTTCCTAAATATGAAATAGATAGGTAGCCTACGAAGGAGCTTTCTGATATGTATAGGAAAAAAAGGTTCTAGATCTGAGGGCAGAAATGTAGCCTCTCAATTGCTGAGTGGGAATTTGGAGCCTGTTAGTCAAGTTCCTAGAACTCATCCAGCTTATGATTCAGAAACCCAATATTAAAGAAAAGGGCAAGGTAGTATCTGTTGATAAGTTCTTTTTGAGATTTTTCTTAAGTAATTTTTAATACCAATAGTCAGACCATATTTATAATATTTTATTCTATTTTTTCACATTTATAAATATTTTAATTTTCTTTTAAAGTTTTTATTTTAATTCCAGTTAGTTAACACACAACATTATATAAGTTTCAGGTGTACTGGACAGTGTTTCAACACTTCCATACATTACCTGGCACTCATCACAATTGCCCTCCTTAATCCCCTATATTACTGTATTCTGTTTATTACATTTTCACTGGCTGAACATTTTCCCACTCAGACATACTACAGCTTACTTCAGTATCATATTTTTGGAAATGTAGAGGTTTTATGCTACCATATATTACATTGCTATAAACATCTTTTTGATAGAATCCATGAAGAGAAGTTATTTGGTGAAAGAAATGAAATTTTTATGTCTTATACAAGTGTTAAGCATTTTCAAATACATTTATAATATTATTGAACAAATAAAGAGAAATAATGTTACTCTTCTTTTGTTAACTTATGTCTTTCTGAAGTGTTGACATTTCAGTCGAATGACAAAATATTGTTCTGGAATAACTGGTAAGTCTATTTGCAGATATGCAAAAGTAGACTAGGAGGGATTAGATGATGTAATCAAAATGGCAATTTCCTATACAAAAGAAGACTTCTTTAACTTAATAATTACATTTTCATAGTAAGTATAATACATGTAAAGCTGTTTATAAATAGCAATTCCTTCTTCCCCATTCTTTAACATTATTTATACACTTCTGTTTTGAGGGGTTCTTTATCAGTTGAATAATAAATCTTGGCATATTTCACTTTTTCTTAATTAACGACAGTCTTTTACACATACAAATGCCATCTATACATAATGCCTTGAGATAAGAATGTTCTTCTGATCAAATAAATAAAAGATTGTTACCAATACAGTGGTAACAGATATAGGGTATCACCATTACCCAAAATGTTCCTTTGTGCTTCTTTCTGGTCAATCTCTATCCTCCATGCTTGGCACTAGGCAATGCAAATCTGCTTTCTGTCACTGTGAAGTATTTTTCTTTTTCTATATAAGGTTCTTTTTAATTTCATATAAATGGAATGCATTCTTTTGGGTCTGGCTTCATTTTACTTAGCACAAATGTTTGAGATCCATTCATGTTGTTCCATGTGTTAGTGGCTGATCCCTTGTTAGTGCTGCAAAGCATTCCATTGCATATATCACGATTTGCTTATTCATTCACCAGTAACTAGACATTTGTATCATTTCTAATTTTGGGCTATTATAAATACATTTTCTATGAACATTTGCAAAATGTTATTTCAACATTAGAACTTCCTACAAAAGAAGATAATCATTATAATTCTTGAAATTTCAGGATTAACAGAAGTAGGTAAGTTTTACTGAACTCAGTAACGTGGGATATTTCTAATGAATACATCTGGAAAATGTTGAACTAAAAATTAATCATAATCCAATTAAATAACTGCTAGCCATACCCATGCATGCTGATTTTAACTTAAGTTCCATGTATCTGCTGCTGTCACTTATAGAATTAAACTGAATTACATTACACACAAATAACACTTGGCAGCCTCTTTTCACAATATTTTTGTTATTCCAGCCCATATAAAATTCCCACTGTTTCTAATGAGCTAAAGAATTAAAAACAGCCAATTGAAAGCCAATTTTCCTGTCTGATCTACAAAATTAAAATATTTGAGATTTTAGTAATTTAATTGAAAAAGAGATTTCAGTTTCCCAGTTTGTAAGGTCAACTACAATATAGTTAAACACAAGTTGTACTGGAAGTAACAGTCAAGGATCTTGAGGTTAAGTGCTACAGTGAAAGGTAAGCTCCCCTAAATGCAATATTAAGGATGTATGGATGAACAGTGGTAAACATAGTGTTTACCATGATTTCCCACCACAAACTTTACTTTCATATCCACAAGAATTGGGGCAGTGATGGCATTTAGAAACGCTTGTCATAAATCACTTCTCTAGATCTTACTTAATCAAGGACTTTTCCCTCGTCCTGTACTAATTGCTTTTATTCAATTCTGCTAGAAACATGATCATAGGATAAGTGAATTGAACTAAATCCACTAAAAGTAACTTATTATACACTAACTTTATTCGGTCAGACAAATCTTTTAGAATACTAATTAGCAAAATCCTTTTTTTTAATGGAACTAGCTAGCCCATCCTGAATTAAGATATGTACCCTTTTAGAGATTTTGAAATTACACCAAAATTAGAAGTTCTTTTCTACTTTTTAAGGTTTTGTTTTGTTTTGTTTAATAAAACATCTTCAGTTTTGAAATGGACTTGCTAGTCTAAGGCTTTATAGTGTATATGGCTATTTGCTGAGATTTCCACTAACCCATAGATTTGCATTTTATAGTATTAATGCTTGCTTTGCAACTTCAGCACAAATTAAAATGGGTCAGTGTGCCACATATCTTCCTTGAATTTTTATTTGCAACAAAAAATGGATTTGCTTACTTCTTTTTCTGTTTCCTTTCCCAGTATCAAAAGGACCCTTATAAATTTTAATAATAAAAATAAGATTTTGCATCTAAAGAACATTGATATCACAACTAAACTTTAAAACGATGGTGGAATATATCTCAAGCTCTCACTGACACCCAGAATATTTCCCAAAAATTTGTATGGTTTCCACGGTTATGATTTTGCCAAAACATTTAAGAGGTGCCCCTAGAAATATCTTCAGCCTCTATATTCATGCTGTAATTTTATCTATTTCATTGTACTATTTTAGAAGTCTTGTTAAAAAAAATAAGTAAAAAGAGGAGAAACCAAACAGTTTTATCTTTTCCCTCTTGGTTTGTCTTTAGCTCTGTTAGTAAATGTCTTGCTTTGTAAAGCTCAAGAGCATAAATCCAAGATTTTGGTAACATATGTAAGTGTATAGTACACAGAATTTTCTGTCTAATATTACACAATTAAAATATTTGTTTATTTATTTATTTTTTATTTTAAAAGATATTATTTATTTATTTGACAGAGAGAGAGACATTAAGAGAGGGAACACAAGCAGGGGGAGTGAGAAGGGGAGAAGCAGGCTTCCACTGAGCAGGGAGCCCGATGCAGGGCTCAATCCCAGGACCCTGGGTTCATCACCTGAGCCGACCTGAGCCGAAGGCAGAGGCCTAACGACTGGGCCACCCAGGTGCCCCAAAATATTTGAGATTTTAGTGACTCAATATACAAAGGGAGAAAGATACTAAAGTCTCTAAAATCTTCAGACAACTTTCAAATAGTTTGGTTCAGAGATGAACTGAGATTTTTGAAGTGACTTTATGTCATCCTTTTGTTTTCTATCGTATTTGTCTTCATGTCCCTTTATTTTATTTTTTATTTACTAAAATTATTTGATTCATAGTTTAGGTGCTTTGTTTCTATTTTCAATACATTGATATATATCAATTGCTTATCTGTTTACCAAAAAAGAAAAAAAAGGAACAGTACATGGTTTGAACAAAAAATATATTGTGATTTTTAAAAAAATATCCATGTCCCATTTGCTGGAGGCCTCCAAATTATTCTTTTTTCTTTCTGTACTATTTTTCTTGCTACCTGCTGATTTTACCACAGACTTGCAACAAAATGAGGACTGGGAAAGGCACTTGATGAGGAAATGTTGTCTGGATGACTAGTCATTTGTCAAACAGCATGAAGCAAGACTGCCATTGAGTCTGGCCTGCCACTCCATAGTGATGTATTCGTTTTTAATGTTTTAAAATAATTATAGCAAGTCCTAAGCTACCATATAAAACCACTATATAAATTCTAGTGCCATTATTAACCCCATTTTTCAGAGACCAAATCAATCTGTGGTTCCGAGAAAAACTGCACCCATTTTACCAATCCCAGAAGCATCAAAGTTCAAAGAGTAAGCAGCAGTAGTCAACAAGAATCAAAAATGAAGGGACCTCAAAGTGAAATTTTCCATTACCTCTGGAATTTC
>CM052800.1:68348464-68387714 GCA_028533885.1 Nasua narica | reverse complement strand
TTCTTTCTTTCTTTCTTTCTTTCTTTCTTTCTTTCTTTCTTTTTCTTTATTTGAGAGAGAGCATGAGAAGGGGGAGAGTCAGAGAGAGAAGTGGACTCCCTGCTGAGCAGGGAGTGATTTGATCCTGAGACTCCAGGATCTTGACCTGAGCCAAAGGCAGTTTCTTAACCAACGGAGCCACCCAAGTGGCCCTCTGGTTTCTATCAGTACATTCTTTTGAATAATAGGTTGGAAAGTGGCTAAAGGAATTAGATTTTTGTTGTGCTGTTGCTACAAGAAATTTAATGAGATAATACATAGACATTTTATTCAGTATATGGGCTATTTATATTTAGATAGAGCTCAGTAAGTAATACAGACAGACAGACCTGTAATTGAATGATGTAAAATAATTCATGTCCTAGCAATTCCCACAATACGTCTGATTGAATAACAAAATGTATATGAACCACAGCTCATGGGTTTCTGTGTGTGATTGCAAATATGTAAAACTGAATGCATTTTAGAATTCTACATAAAGCTTAACTATTTCACTTAAGGAATATCTCTTCCTCCTCATCTTGTCTTCTTCTTTTAATATGCAACATGAGTGTGGTTTATGGATTCACTCGGGAATTTCCAAAGGCATTTTCAATCCACAGCCTCAGTAGTCACGAGTCAAAGATTTGGGTGGAATGAATGAGCAATGGAAGTCAGGAAACAAATTCATATTGCTGGGCTGGAGCGGTAAATCCAAACCAGGGATGTAATGAAGTAGAAAGTGAGGTCAGGGAGGAGAGGAATCAGGGTGAAGTGGCAAAACAAAACAAAACAAAACAAAACACAAAAAACCTATTAAACTCAAGCCAAAATCAGGAAGTAAGAGATTAAAAGCAAAGATCAGGGAAAAGAGTAATCAAAGCTTCTTTATGTTGAGTATTTACTAAAGTACCAGGCTTTCATTGTGTTAAATGTTTTGTAAGCATTTCTTAATCCTCATTACAGTCTTAAGAGTTTCCTCAGGCAAGGTCGAGATCTGAGACCTTGAGTAGGGTCAAATGATCGAGTCCCTTGAGTCCTTGAGTAGGGACAGATGATTTTTGCTCACAGGTCAGGGAAAAGGCTAGGTTTGGAGTGACACATGTTGGAGAATCTAGGAAGCCTCGCTGCATCTCCTCCCCCAAGTACATTTCTTACGTTAAGGCTTCTGGTTTATTACTGTCACTTAATTTTCCCTCTGTTCTCCTCAATGATAAGGACAAATAGGATTATTGTAGGCTGACAGGCTAAAAGTTTAGGATAGATTCATGCAAAGTAAACTAAAATAAACATGATAATAGTTTAGATATGGACAAAACTTGGAAAAAAGTCCTCATTATTTTGTATCGGAAATAACTTTCTAAGACCAAAATACTTTCTTCCATGACTGTAGGGAAAAATCAACTTAAAACATAACTTTTATAATGAACTGATGACCTTGGGAGTTGTTACATATCAAGAAGATAGGAGGAAGGTGATAGTGTAAAAATAAGAGATTTTCAATGATGAATAAATAATAAAGAAAATAAGTAGGTGAAGATTTTTTTAAATTTTTTGTATTTTTCTGAGAGGTGGGTTATGATTCTGATATCTTAACTTCATTCTTGCGATAATTCAACTGCTACATTCGTCATTTTTCTATTTTAATAATGACATTTAAGCTTTTCGTTGAATCATTAAAAAAAAATTATAAGCCGAAATTATAAGCCCAAATTATTTCTTTTGTAAATAAAACTCTTCATTTATTTTGTAAATAGCTAATATATATATATTTAAATTACTTTGACAAATAACTTTGTAACTAGTAACCTTAGACTTAATAGGTTATTTGCAGGGGATAAAACTTTTACTATATAAGTTTTACATGCAAACAAAATGAAGAGTTATTTTTTTGTTTCCTTTTTTCCTGGAGACATTCATTCACCTTGATTTTCTGAATAGGCCAATGGAAAATAGAAAAAATACGTATTTTTTGTTTCTTTCAAGTTTCACAGACTTAGAAATTTCTTCTCTGCCCATATGGCAATACACAAGAGACTCCTGCAATTGCTTGAGAATGCAGGCTACTATTCAAAAAACAGACATGGTAGGCAGTTTTTATGTGAAGATATTCTCCAAGGAATTGTTATCAATATTAAGTTCTTGTGCAATCTTCTGTAACTTTCCTTTTTATTTCTTTTATTGTGCTGCTCATGGTACAAACCTATTCTAACTCTACTATATGATGAACTTCTCAGTAGACAGATTCTTTAGAAAGTATTTGACGCTTGCAGACAAATAATGAAATCCAAACTAATCACTGGATGATAGTCATCTTTGTGGCTTAGTACAGCTCTTTGGTTTTTTTTTAAGATTTTATTTATTTATTTGAGAGAGTGGGTGAGTAAGCATGAGCAAAAGAGCACAGGTAGAGGGATTTGCAGAGGGAGAGGGAGAAGCAGGGTCCCCTTGAGCAGGGAGCCCTATGTGTGGGGCTCCATCCCGGGACCAAGATCATGACCTGAGCTGAAGGTAGATGCTTAACCAACTGAGCCACCCAGGGACCACTTAATAAAACTCTTTATAACAACTTTTAGAGTCTTCCTCTGCCTAAAAATCTTTGGTGGTTCTGAAAGTAGTAACTTGAAGATTATTTGATGCTCTGTGTGTGTGTGTGTGTGTATGTTTTACAAATGAAATTAAAAAAAATTGTAATTGGATGAGCTACTTCAGGTAAATTTTAGTCAGCTACTTTTTTCTTTTGTCCTCTCTTCTCATTATGGAGCTGTTGGATTTGGATTCTGAACCGCAACCCCCCCCCCCAGCCCCACTTCCCATTACCATTTTGAACATGAACATGACACTCCTTTATAGTTAGGTATATAAAAGTTTTGCTATTGTATTTTAAGTTATTGGATTGGAAAGGCCCACTGCATTACATGGTATAATTACATGGTATAATCTATAAGCACCAGTAATACACATTTAAATGGTTGAGGTAACTTTCAGACTGCTTTTTGTCTATGTCCTTAACATTAAGTTATCAGTGACGGACTCTGAGCATTTGTGTCCAAATGATGAAGTTAACATTTTTTCAGTGTTTTAATGTTGCATGTGTTATACCCAAGCAATTGCCTCTGCTTGAATATGTTTAAGTGTCTTCTAGGTATCTAGTGAAATGCAGTGACATAAAGCTGAATTTTACACTACATTGTTACTATTGTTTTTTAACAAATCCTTTAAAATTCTATTAAAATTTATATACTTTTAGTTATTAATGTGCGAATATGGAGTAAGGGACAATGTTTGGTTGAAAGTATCAAAAGTTTTAGAAGTGTGCATTTACATATCATCTAACTCAGAAGCTACATATCTAGGATAATTTCTTAAGACAATAACCAAGCACGTGTACAAATGTTGAACCACTAGAATGACTTTTTATGATTTTGTAAGCAAGCAATAATAAGAAATTTAGGAAAACAAATTATATATGTACACACACATATAATACAGGCCCTTATACAGATAATAAATAAAGCTATATAAGAATACCTAAAGGAATAAATGGCTTTCAGAATATACTGATAATTTTATTTTAAAAACATACAGTATGAAACTACTGTTTTATATCTATATATGAATATAGTTTCTGTATACTGACACTCAGTATGCTCAGTGCTAAATCCTGTCATGTATACTTCTAATTTATTCTCTCTTCTATTTTTACCTCCATTTTTGTAGTTGAGGTCGTGGTAGCTAATGTTCTTCAGGCCAACATGGCAGCTGATCGACTTTGCATTGCATGGAGCCCTGGGTGTTATACACAAAAAATGAATCATGGAGCTCTACATCAAAAACTAATGATGTACCGTATGGTGATTAGCATAACATGATAAAAAAATTAAATAGATTAAAACAGGAAAAAAAGAGTTTCATAATCCCTATGCCATCCTTCATACTGTCTCTAAATAGCACAGATCATATAGCTATTTGGATGAAATGCTGGTATTAAATTTATAACCTAACACAACTTTTTCATTGTGATTAATAGGTACACTCTACCAGATCATTTGCCAATAACATTCTAACTTTAATCTGCATGAATAAAATACTAAATTTGGGAAAAGAAATGACAAAGCATAAACTGATAGATGGAAAGTATGTAATTTTTAAACCCAAAAAAATATATAACCTTGGATTTATTTCAAGCTTTAATTTCCACATTTTTTTGTGTTAAGGGGAAGTTTTCCAGCTAAAGCATCTTGATTAGCAATAACATACTAAATTGAAGATCAAAAGTACCAGATCAAAGCACTTTAAGATCAGCCTGGGAGGGTCCCTGAAAGCTTCATCTCTGTTTTCAAACCTCTCAGACCTGCTATAGGATTATTACCATTACTGTTTTTTTGTAGCTGAGTCAAAAATAAACTAAAAACAGGAAAAAACAAGTGTTATAAAATGCAGCATTGTTGGAGATGCTTATCTTATAAAAAGATAGCTTAAAAGTTGGAGGTAGTGGCATTTTTTTCCTTTATAACTTATCTATAAGATACAGCACAGCCACTGTGACTTTCAGAGTGATTATCAAAATATCATCTGCACAGAAGCAAAAGAAAGGTGGAAAAGGGTTTTAATAAGATTTAAAGATTTTTTTCTATGAAACTTATTTCATTTTATTTCATTAATACCAGGTGTTGCAATTTAAAAATTAAGTCTATATTTTTAAAAAGGAAAATGATAATTTTATTCTACTTGGCTTTTCTCATTCTTCACTTCCTTTGAATTCTCTGATTTCAAATATTTTAAAATTCTATTCCCCAAAGAGTTGTAAAACAAATTAGACACAGAAGATGCATATCTAATAAATGTTATGCCCAGATTTTGAGATCCCCAAATACCACCAGGGAGCCGGGTCCGATGCAAAAGCAAAAGAGCCCTTTATTCAAGCTAGCTTGAGCTCTCTCTCACACTCACCGACACAGCGGCGTGGTGTAGAGAAAGAGAGTGAGTTTCAAAAAGCACAACAGTTTTAGAGGAGCCAATGAGATTGTAACACACAGAAAGTTGCTTAGTAACTGGTTGAACTAGCCTATCACCCTGGCCAGAATTGGCACTCAAGTTTGGCGGGCAAAAGGCGGGGTTTATATTCTTTCCCGGTCAGGGGTCCCGCATTCCTATTGGCTAACCCAAACCAACCCACAGGCAGTCTGGGCCAATTAGCTCAAGGGAGGGCTGAGCCACACTCAGACCCTCCCAGAGGCAGGTTCTGCAGGGACCACACACAAGAAGGCGGGTATAAGCAAAAGGAGCCAGCCCTGCTCTGCTCCTTCATAAACACTATTTGCTGGCTTATCTTAAAATCATTTAAAAGAGTAGAGTTGCATTTTACAATGTCATAAAGGAAAAGAAAAAAGTAAAAAATCTGCAATTTTAAATGAAAATGCTTCTTATTTTGTAAGAGTATTTAGCTACTACTTAAAAACAAACAGAAAAATTAAACAATATACCTTATTGATTCTTGTTTTTGAAAATCATATACTTTGGGTTACTTTCTGACACCTTTGCATTCATTACACGATACTTGTTTTCACCTTTATCAGTTAGTGTTGTGAAATATATTAAACTATAGTGACATATCAGAAGGAGGTATTCTAAAGGAGAAATATATATATGGTATATATTATATATATACTATATATATAATATTCTAAAGGAGAAATATATATATAATGTATATAAAGGAGAAATATATATAATTATAATATATATACACAGAACATATATAACATGTATGTAATATGTTTATAAACTTAGAATGCTTTGTCCTGATGGTATTTGTTTGGTATGTGGAATCATCTATACCTTGGATATGTACTTATATCATTATTTGTAATATTCTCAGTTGATAAACTATCAAAATTAAATGATAGTTTCAGATAGTCAGATTTGAGGTTTAAATTGCATTGCACTCAAATCTCAGAGTGAAACAAGTAAGCATAGCCAGCTTACAAGTTTGACCTCTGCAATTACTGTTCATTTTCTAAGCTTTCCTGGGTGTAAATGCATATTAAATTGCCTTTTGGTGCCAGGAAAGACTTTTTCTCCGCCAAATGACTCTCTTTTGGTTCATCAGTTAGATATGTATTCTATGTAACTTAGTAACGCAAAAGTTATTCATTCCAAGTGTCCATCCTGGACTTTGCATGTGGCCAGCTTCATTATCTTACATTATTACAAAAAATGTGTTTGTGCTACTAAAGCAAGTTTTAATGCTTATCCTTTTTAATGAATTATTCAGGTCATCAAATATAATTTCCAACTAGCTTAATACAATTCAAGTCGGCATTTGTAGAATGTCAATTAGGTCAATACTAGTTCAGAAGAAAAAATTAAAAAATCAATGAACATCAGAGTGAACATTTTAATTTTCACTCTTTAACCTAAAAATGTTCCATATTTGGAGGATTGAATATTATAGATTCACTTTAAAATATTCAGTTTTCAGAAGTGTCACTATCCATATAACTATCTGCAACAACTATAGGGGGACCTATACAACTATAATTGCACTATTTCCTGTTCCTGACATAAGATTTGACCTTGTTTTTCTTATGGCTTAGAGATTAAGTCTAGCCCCAATGGATGAACTGCACATCATTTTCAAAGGTAGGTTTTCTGAAGGATGATGCTGAGTTTACAGATTTCCAGTGTGGCTAAAGCTAGTGTGTATTTAATCTCACATCCCAGATGGCCTTTTGTGACCAAATGACTGAGAATTTAAAAATCAAGAAATTAAAAAAAAAATTTATTTTATTTTTTCAGTGTTCCAAGAATCGTTGTTTATGCACCACACCCAGTGCTCCATGCAATACAAAAATCAAGAAATTTTTTAATCAAAGAACTGGACTTGACAAGGAAACCTGAGAATAAATGTTATCGATTTATTTTTCTGAGAGAGAAGCCAAAGAATCCAGTATTATTATGAATGTCAGTCGATTTTAAGATCTTTCTGGATGAAGGAGAAGTATATATAAATTTCAAGCAAAAAAAGTAATAAAGGTCTTCAATTACATTCCTTTACAGGAAGAATTTTCTATAGAGAAGGTTACTACTCATGATTTAGGAACAGGGGAATTATTTAATTCTACTCTGAATCCAAACTGTTATTATCAGTTTGGTTTGGTACAGGGAAAAAATTCTCTCTCTCCATATCTAGATATGGGAATAGATATATATGGATAGATATTTACAGTTATCTCTATATATTAAGTATCTATATCTATCTATCTATAGATAAATACATATTTATATCTAATATAGATATGTAGTCCAAATAAAGGGCTAAACTAATTTATGTAAAATAACATTTATTGTTTCCGGAAAGATATAGGAAGTTAATTAGAAGGAAGAAATAAACTGAGAATGCCATTACTCTTGCTCCTCTCTCTGGTCCTTTTTACCAAGAGCACTAGGGAAGTTTACTTATAAGAATGGTTTTCTTCAGGAGCTGTCACTACAAATAAAGCTGGGACTAATATGTGCCTTTTCATTTAATGTTGATATGTTGTCTGAAATGGATAACAATAATGACTTCATCTGGAGAATAAAAAAGAGTGTGACTGGCTCTTGGAGTCAAGGTTTTTGAAAGATTCGCTGGATGGATGGATCTATGCTGAAAGCAACATATATCGGCCTGAACAGACAAACATTCATGCATCTACAAAATACAATCACGACTCAGATACAAATCTATGATTTTTTGAAACAGTTCTTAAATCCCTAAGTAGGCCGGAGGACTTGGAAACCCAACAGAAAATAGTTTGACAGGTAATGCCTTCTAAAACAATTCTTTTTATTTGTCTAAATGTTTGTCCTGCCACTCCTCTACTTGTAACACTCCAGTGACTCTTCATTGCTACAAAGTAGAAGCCAAAAACTACACAGCCTAATCTCATCTGAGCTCATGGATTTCTCTGACCTCCCATCCTACTAAGCTGTCCTTCTGGCCTCTTGGAGCAGGTCATTGTACTTAATGATCCCTTACACCTGACCCCCCACCCCATATCTCTACAGCACATTCCTTCCCATCCTCCAGGTCCTTGCTCCAATCTCAAATGCTTGGAGGCTTACTTAAAAGAACCTACTGAACCTATTGAAAATCATGACTCTTCCACATGTACTTCAAATTCCCTTCCCTCTGAGCTACTTTTTCTATAGTAGTTGAGTTCTGATATACGGTGCTATTTATGTATGTATGTATATATTTATGTATGTATGTATGTATTTAGCCTATGGTTTTTTATCTGTCTCCCTTCCCTAGAATAACAGCTCCATAAAAACCTGGAATCTTTGTTTTTCTCGGAAAGGTATCTCCAGGAGCTTGAGTAGTACCTGTCACATTGCAGATATTTAATAATGTTGAATAAATGAGTGACTTATAATTTGGACCCTAAACACTTAGCTTTAAAGTACATAAAACATGTTTTAATCTCAAAAGAAATGTTTCTTTGAATTTATAAAAAACATGCATAAAAGTCAGTCTGTTGATTGAAGAAGTGCTATCACAGAGGAATTCAGGCATATATAATAGAGTTCTCATATATCCATTAAGATATCTAATGGAAAAATGCACTTGTCTAATTGGTCAGTTGTCTAATGAAGAAATAGTGCAACATGATTTTACATACAAATTTTGTTTATTTTCTCAGCAGAATAAACTGGTCTGAAAAAATAATAAAGATGTTTCAGTATCTATTAAGACAATGAATGCAGGACAAACTTAACACTTCCTTTGTTCAAGATAGCATTAAATAAAGGAAGTTTATTTCTAGTGTTAAATTGGTGGCCAGTGGTGTAGTTAATTAAGAGAAAATGTCAATAGAACTTAACATTGTCACAGGATAATGGTTCCTGCTGCTAGATATATGTCAAGAGAAAGATAAATAAGATGAAGTGATTTATTAAGCAGTGACACGCTCCAGGCAATGCATTTCTAGAGGATTATAGTACTCCTTGGGTGGTGATGTAAGGCAGAGGATTGAGGACTAAGTGGCCTTAATTCTTAGAATAGTATAACAATAGTACAGAAATGCAGTGCTTGGAGTCGGCCCTGCTGATATAGCAAATTTACTTTATATTTAGAAGGAAAGGAGAGACCATCATGGTATTAGAAAGGATCTAAGGTAGAAGAGAAGACTGTCAACAATTCTTCATGACTTTGCAGATAATTATGTGAAATAATACTATCTCAAAATTTCAAAGCCAAAAATTATGATCACCTCTACTTAACATACAGACTTCTCAAAAAATTCTATTTCAGGCAACAAATGATTATTGCTTTAGGAACTTAGTAACTTTTCTCAGCAAAAACTGTATCAAAATAATTTTTGGAAAAATATCCAAATATTTTTCACTCCTTTTCAATAATTTTAATAATATAATTTATTTTTAGATTGTTAAATTGATCAACTAATATCAAAGACAGTTTAATTTAGAATCAAGCTTGTGAATACTGAAATGGCATATTCTTGGCTTTAACTCACAAATTTAACTCACAATACTATTACGTGCTTTGATTCTCTCAGAAGTCATAAATTTTACTGGTTACTTAGAAATTGTTTTCATCTTAAAATTAACTTTAAATCTGGTGTTTTATATTCAGTGCTGCAATAATATGAACTAAAGGGAACATATACTTAACTATATTATTTGTAACTTTCCTATGCATTATATTGTATTTCAAAAGTATCTATAAGCATTACAGGTATGTTAATAATGAAACTAGTTTAACAATTCTTAAATTTAAAGGAATTCCATCAATGAATTTAAAATTTTAGCATAATATTTAACACAAGCTATATCTATTTAGAAGAGACAAAGTTGTTTTAGTTTTATCAATATATTAAACAATCAAATAGTCATTGATATTGCAAAAGAATGAAACCGAACCATTACTTAATGCCATATACAAAAATTAACTCAAAATGGATTAAAGACTTGAATGTAAGGCCTGAATCCATAAAACTCCTGGAAGAAAACATAAATGGTAAACTTCTTGACATTGCTCTTGGCAATGATTTTTTGGATTTGACACCAAAAACAAAGGCAACAAAAGCAAAAATAAATAAGTGGGACTATGTTGAACTAAAAAGCTTCTGCACAGCAAGGAAAATACCAACAAAATGAAAAGGCAATGTATTGAGCCAGAGAAAATAGCTGCAAATCATATATATGATAAAGAGCTAATATCCAAAATATATTAAAAAAATTCATACAACTCAATAGCAAAAACAAAAAACAAACAAACAAAAAAAACCAACCAAACAAACAAAAAACCCAAAACGGTCTGGGTAAAAATTGCGCAAAGGATCCAAATAAACATTTTTCCAAAGAAGACACATGCAAGATGTTCAATATCACTAATCATTAGGGAGATGCAAATTAAAACCACAATGAGCTATTGCCTCACACCTATTAGAAGAGCTATTATCAAAAAGACAAAAAATAACAAGTGCTGGTAAGGATGCAGAGAGAGGGAACCCTTGAGCACTGTTGGAGGAATGCAAACGGGGGCAGATACTCTGGAAAACAGTATGGATCTTCCTCAAAATATTAAAAGCAGAACTACCATACACTCTAGCAATTCCACTTCTGGGTATTTAACCAGAGAAAATAAAAACACTAACTTGGAAAGATATATGTACTCCTATGCTCCTTGCAGTATTATTTACAATAGTTAAGGGACACCTGGGTGGCTCAGTTGCTAAGCATCTGCCTTCTGCTCAGGTCCTTATTCCAGGGTCCTGGATGGATCCCCATATTAGGCTCCCTGCTCAGCAGGAAACCGGCTTCCACCACTCTCCCTGCTTGTGTTCCCTCTCTCGCTATGTCTCTCTCTGTTAAATAAATAAATAAAATCTTAAAAACAAAACAAAACAAGAAACAAAAAGAATAGCTAAGAGACACAAGCAACCTGAGTGTCCATTCAGACAGATGAATGAATGAAGAAATAGGTTACATATGTCATACATGTTATATAAGCATATATATTTTTTCATTCTTTTCCAAGGCTGAATAGTATTCCAGTGTATATCATGGAATATTATTCAGTCATGGAGGAAAATGAAATCTTATCATTTGCGACAACATGGATAGACCTTGAGGGCATATGCTAAGTGAGATAAGTCAGACAGAGAGAGGCAAATACCATGTGGTCTCATGTACATGTGGACTCCAAAAAGCAAAACAGATGAAAAAAACTGAACACACAGATACAGAGGACAGATTGGTGATTGCCAGAGGCAGTGTAGGCCAAATGGGTGAAAGGAAGAAAAAGGTACAAACTTTCAGTTATAAAATAAATAAATCACAGAGATACAATGTTCAGCATGGTGACTGTTATCAATAATACTGCATTACATAATTGAAAGATGCTGCAGGTAAATCTTAAAAGTTCTCATCGTAAAAAATCCTATAACTATGTGGGCATATTAATTAGATTTATTGTGGTGATCATTTCACAATATATACAAATACCCGATCATTATGTTGTATACTTGAAACTAATATAACATATGCCAATTATGCTAAAAAATTATTAAATATTCTAAGTTTCAATACTGGCCTTGTGAGTGTAATAAACAAAAACTGAAGTACCATCATCACCATCATCATCATCATCATCATTTCAATTCTGGAATGGATCTAAATGGTTCTAAGCTGCCATCAATGGCAGTTGGTGAACATCGATTAGTTTAGGAAAATTAGTCTTCTATATAATGTTCATATTCAGTTTTGTGCTATTTTAGTTACAGATTTCAAAACATAATTCCAAAAACAAAACACATATTTACACAGTTGTTATATATTAATCCTCCTAAAATTATTCAATCTTTTTAAGGACTTACTATATAAACTAGAAGCACCCTGAATCAAAGCTTATAATTCCATTTAATTTGAGTTCATTATTTGTTGCATCTTGGGCCCTGCTATGCTACAGTTTATCATATGTGATGATGATGTACTTACATGAGAAAAAATGCTTTTAGTTTTTCACATCTAGCTGAATGACAAAGTTATTCTGAATTTGTTAGTATGTGGTTTTTACTATAAGCATTTTCATCAGCTAGACTCGTTTTCCTAATATACTTCCTTGTGCCTAATTACGATGTTTCTTTAAAATAATGCTTTTTTCTGTGAGGTAATTATGAGTGTATAAAGCCTTAAACAATGTGGTTGATTCTGTCTTTAGCTGTGGCCTGCGAAAATGTTGAGGTAATTGTAATCATAATGTTGAGTGTCTATTTCATGTCATGCACACAGTTTTAAGTGTTTTATATCCACGAGCAATCAATTTTTCAAATACCTGATGAAGCAGGCAATTATTATTCAGGGAACTGAGGCACCTAGAGGTTAAGCAACTTGTCCAATGTCATATAGCTAGTAAATGGTAGATCTAGGATTTAAAACTGAGCTATAGCTCAAGGAAACACAAAGATATGAAAATAATTCTGAAGTTAGATATTGATAGGATAGAATCCTACAATGTTAGAGCTAAAAGAAAATTTTAAAATAATCTGACACTTTATTTTACAAATCAGAAAACAAAGATAGAGTGAGTTGATTGGACAATTCGTTTCTTCCATTGTAACTAGGTAAAAAATTGGTTCCAAGGCTGTGTACCTCATTTGGAAAGGTCATAACTTTGTATGTATTTGACCTAATTACAATACGCCAAATAGCAGCATGTCTGTAAACTCTAAGCTCATCATGACTTGTGCTTTCTTCAACATGATAATTATGATTCTATGATGGAGCTATGTGTTTACCAGTTCATTTCTCTTGCACATTGAAAGCTCCGTGAAGACAAACACCATGCTGTCTTCCTCACCCTACTAGATAAATAATTCTTATTTAATAATTAAACAGATGTTTTCTGGAGAATAAAAAATTTGAAATTGTAAAGGCAGAAGAAATATTCTAAGTACATGCTAAAGTACTATAAAGTACGTGGATATAAACATTAAGGGCTAAAAAACAAGTGAAGCAGACAGGACAAACTATGTAGCTGTCCCAAATGGATTGCTAATTTAGAGTCAAAGAGACAGAGCTGTAAATATAAAGAGACTCTATAAATTTTAGTCACAGCCACAAATCAAAGAGCAATTTTATGTGTCCACAGCCTGGAAATATGGGTCATGCATTGGTCTTTTGTTAAATCTTAATATAAAAACAAATGATTGTCATCAAGAAATGTAGCTTACAAAGAAGGGACATTATTATATATTATGAGATATATGATGTGAATTTATACATTATATTACACATTGTAATTTCTCTGCCTTAAAATTGTGAAAAATTGAAGTAAAGGCCCTGCCACATTCAAGGGTATTTAACAAAAGTATCACAGGACTTTTATTATTCATCAGTTTTGTGAACCAGATATTATAGTTGGCTTATAAGTATGCATCTTAGAGCTAGGTTAAGTGCTAAGAGACTTAATTTTCAAAACATGCTGATACTGTTTTTAAAAGCTGGGATTAGTTTCCCGTGTTTTTTGAAAGATAACCATCATTATTAAACTTCTAAATACATATTCATATGTGAAGGGGGAAAAATGGATTCAGGTCAGACAAAAATGGAATTTCCAAATTTATATTCTAAACTGATAGTCTCTATTAGCACATGTAGTCTTTGATCCCAATAGTTTAACTTTGACCAATCCTAAGTGATCTTTAGAATAAATTTGTCTTTGGTAGTGTCTGACCCTATTCTTGTTACTTAAGCTGAGGGGTTTTGTAACATGGTACTGTAGGTACTGAGTACTGCTGAGTACCTCTATGCTATCAATGCTATTTTAAAGGGCCTGTGACACCTCCTTTTTCATAACTTAAATTAAGAATTTTTTTTAAAGATTTTATTTACTTATTTGACAGAGAGCCACACAGCGAGAGAGGGAACACAAGCAGGGGGAGTGGGAGAGGGAGAAGCAGGCTTCCTGCTGAGAAGGGAGACTGATGCGGTGCTCAATCCCAGGACCCTGGGATCATGACCTGAGCCAAAGGCAGACACTAACCACTGAGCCACCCAGGTGTCCCTAAATTTAGATTTTTAAAACTATTTTTTTTCTTATAGTACTTGGAGAAGAAGAAAAACCAACTCAGAATCTTAAAATCACTTTTCAGGGTTGATTTTTTTTTTTTTAATGGCTCTCGGGAAACCACTCCTTTGTTTCCTTAAATACTAAAATAATGCTTTTTAATTATGTATGCATTCTTAAGTAGTTCGAAGTAGTCAAGAAAATGTTTTTACCAGTTCTTGTTCGATAAGCATTTTATGAGCAGAAATCTGATTTTTTTTGCCTCATATGCCTTGATTACTTTCTACTCTTCAAAAGCCCAGTTTAGCATGAGAAAGGATTTTCTAGCTCAAATCATGAAGAGCTGGTATTAAAATGAATGAAATTCAGGGGCTTATTACATATATATAATTCATGGAATCATTGCTTAGGAGCTCAGTACAGTTCATTGGAAATGTAAACCAATGGCTTCCCATCTTAGCATCCCTGCACTGTTTTCTATCATACAAATTACTCATTCCCCCCACCCATAAGGATAGACTTAGAATAGTATCTGAGAACGTGAAAGTTCAACTATTTTTTTTTCCTTTGGTGGTGAATTCTGGTGATAAAATGAAAGAAAATGAGCACCTTGTCATGTTTTAAATCAGCATGGGGAAATTCTCAAGTGGATGTGACAGTTCTCAGGATGCTTGGCGCTCCCTTCGTTAAGGACTGCCAAACATAATTAGCAACAACAGAGATGTTTTTTGAACCTAAATAAAAATTACAGAGAACTTTTTTGAGTTAATATCTGTAAGGACAAAATGTAGAAAGAAATTTGTCTTTGTAGTCCACTTAGCCTGGAATTACTCTCATTTTCCCTGTGTTCATTAGGGTCAGTAAACAAGTTGGCCAATATAATTTTTGTTATATTCAAATTGAACGTGAAATATCAGATAATATTACAAAAGAATGGCTTTAACTACTGCATTATAAGGTTTGAATCCTTCGGGGTTTTGCGACTAGGATGTTGATAAATTTCATATATTTGATAACTACAGTATGAAAATGGGTGTCTTTTTGAGTTATTCTCCTATGCAAGGTTTTAAAGAGATGTTCTCTCATCAACAATCTCTTTAGTTGCCTAATTTGATAGAGAAGAATATCTGATTCTTTTCTGTGTGTTTGGAAATGAGAAAGTTGTGATTCTTGTAACACTGCAATCCATTTGGCAGTGGAAAGAGGTCTGTATTTTCTTCCAAAAATTGTTCTGGGATCTCAAAGACTGTAGGTTGCCTCTCCTGTTAACTCTTGAGCAGTAGCCATCAAGTTATCTTCTACTATTCCTAAAGGCCCCCTTTCTATTCATCCATGGCATCTGTGGAGCTATTTGATCTTTAAGAAAGCTATCAAAGCAATTATCCTTCTTTATTCTTTCCAATAATTCTGTCTGCTCTTCTTATTGGAAGGGATTTTTTTGGTCCCAATTGGCTATGGCCCATTTAGATGGTTCCAAGCATGCCTGCAAGAACTGTATCTTTCTTATTTATGACCATATTCAAAACATCTAAGTTGGGCATGACATACAGCATTCCCAAGAAATAGTAATTAAACCAGTTAATGTAATTATTCCTTGTTTTCTTTTTGTTCTTCCTGTTCCTGGCATATAGTTGGTACTTAATAAATGCTTGCTAGTAAATAAACATATGTAATAGATTTAAATATTTTACATGACTATAAATATTTGTACTTTCTACAATCAGACAAAAGCAGCTGAGGCAAACTATGAAATTTCCTTTTGCAAGTAAACAGCAAACAAATTGTATACAACCATATGTGTGAAAAAGTCAAAGAGGCCTCCCACCCCCAGGCCCAGATGATATTAAGAGTTACTGCGCATAAACAAAACATAAGGGATCTTTAAAAATCAAACCCTAGTTGTTTAAGTATGTTGATTGCAGAGAAATGCATGTAGACATGGGAATAAAGGAGGATATAAAATGACAACAAAACTTGCATAAAATTGGTCTCTCATTCATGCATTTAACTATCTAATTCACAAGCTTTAATGTTTCAGCCAAACAGATGTACTAAGTTTATCTCTATAATGGGCCATACTGCTTTTGCACAGTTGGATTCCCTGAGCTATTTTTCCAGAATGCTTTGAAGTTACAGACTTTTTTAAAAATCAGAATTAGTAAACAACTGGCATATATTTAACGTTTTTCTTTTAGCTGTCCCTAAGCTCTTTTTTCAGAAATACATCCGATAATACATGAAATGCTTTTTATCCCTATTCAATCTGATCTAGTGACTCAGTAAAGACTGTAATTCTGAATAACAGCTGTACTTCTTAAAAAGACTATATTTTTATTGAAAATTATCACTAATTTTAACTCCATTGCCTGTGCATGGACTCTGTCACTGACTGATTCTTTTTTTCATAGAGTTTAGGAGCTTTTTCTTAATTTATTTTTAATCAAAATGTAAAGTTGTTTTCTGTATCTTTCAGTGAATTGACCTTTTCATTGTTAGGAAGTGGAAGAATGGCAGCATTTAAGAGATAGAAGTAGTTTACCATATGCAATTCCGCATTATCCATCACTGGGAATTTGTATTAATTTACAATCAACCTATAGGCTGTACAATTCATTTAAAAGTCCAGTTGGGAAGGAAAAGTGCTTAACATATTTGTAACTTTTGATATCTGTGTCATGTTTATACATAGAAATATATGTATATGTATATATACATATACATATAGAAAATCATGCTAACCATATGGGTATTTTACTTATCTTTACTTATCTTTTTCTCTTGGATGTACTCCAAAAATTAATTTGGCTACCTGGAGGCAGAGTTCAGAAAGCATGTCAACATTCTCAAAAATAAAGGCTCAACAAATTGGATACCTTATTTATAAGTTCCTCATCTTAGCTACTTAATAAAATACACCAGTAGAGACATTCTGAGTAACTTCCTGTTAGGTTTAGTGAATTTAGATCATTGGGGAACACATTATAATCTAATAAGCACAATATTGCTGTTAACTCCATGCTTTGTTTTATTAACTATTTAGCATGTACTTATTCATTTAGTTGATCAGTTTATATTTATCAAGCACTTAATATGTATAAGACACTGAACTGTAGGCAAAGAAAAGACACTTACAAAGTGTCTTATAAAGAAAAGACACTGTTTTATGCTCAAAGGACTCAGATGGAGACAAATGAAGAAAAGGCAATTACATAATAGTTCATAACTGCTATGATAAATATATCTTCAGAAGTTTAGAAGATGGTTCCTAATCCCAGCAAATATTTCCTAAAAGAAGTGAGATCAAAACAAGATTTAGAGGATGCATAGCAAGTTATCATATGAAAGCAAAGAGTAAGAATAGAGACTAAGCAGTTTAGTAATAAAGGCATTTCAGGAACTGAAAGGAAGAGAAGCGATGGCAGAGAGTCATGACGCAGTCTTGTGTGCAAGGACAAAAGCCATTTGGAGTAACTGAACAATTAAATGTGAGGCATGAGTGGTAAGAGATGAGAACGGAGCCCTGGACAGGAGCCCTATGGTGGAATACTGTTCATGTTCCAAATAACTCAGACTTTTAAACTGTGAACACTGAGGAGCCAAGAAAATATTTAAAGAATGGGAATTATGTGTTTAGCTCTCCTTGATAGAAATAACTTGAATATATATGCAAGTATGTGGAGCATATGTTTGCAGGGAACAAAACTGAAAAAGAAAGACTTGTTAACAAGATTCCTCTAGTTCAGATGAGAAATGGAAGTAGGCCTGATCTAGGTAGCAGTGTAGGCTTATCTGTCTAGGTGAGACAAGCTTTCCACTTCTAGAAATATTTAGAAGGTAAAATTCATAGGACTTAATTATGGTTGTATGTAAGAGATAGAAGGAAGAAGAAAACAAACCTGTTTTCAAAATTTCCAACCTGTGTATCGTATCTGAGTGGGTGGCAATGCATCAGCCGGAATAGAGAATATGACAAGCTACAAAGCTTTAAATTGTAAAATAAATTCAATGTTTGGCATGTTGGAATTCATGTGCTTTTGCTATATCTAGAGAGTGGTCTAGTGAGCAGTTCAATACGTAAAACAAAAATTAAAGAATGGGTGATGGAGATTTGGGGGTCAACTGAATATTGGTGGTTATTAAAACCACATACAGAAAATTGGGTGGATTGGGAAGAAGCAAGGTGAAAACAAAGGTTAATTACATCTAATGATACCAACCTTTATTTTTAGCCAGTGCTCATATCTATCAACATCTCCTATCTCTTTCTCCTCATTTATTGACAACTTCGGCACATGGCTCATTTTCTTTCTCTCCAATCTGAGTTGACTGTCATTGCAGATGGTTCAACTAATCCTCTGGGCTCTCGGTTCCTTGATCAGCTTTGATGTCCCTCACCAGCACTTAACTTCAGGAATCCATAAATACAAACTTCAAACTCCCCCACACTGATATTTCTACTTTTGTTCTTTGGTCTAATCGAGAACTCTATTCTCTCCCACTACTACTCTAGCACTCTTCGGTCTCACTCTTATTGCATTCTTCTAATTAGTCTTTCTATTTTTTTATTGCTTCATGTACCTTAAGAGCTACCATTTTAACCACTATCTTGCCAATAATATAAAATCATTTGCTTTGTTATCCTTTTTCCATGTGCCTAACTATCCATAGCTGAGTCTGATTTGTTTTTATTTTTTTATTTATTTGGTAAGCAATTATGTAACCCTTATATAAGTTATTTTATCTAAGAACTTCATAATTTTTACCCATTTTAATTCTTATAATTCCTTATTGTTGGACAGGCACAACCAGGATGTTTCCTACCAGAGGAACTCACACCATCATACAAGTTTGTGATCCCCAACCTGGACCATAACATTTTTCTGTTTCATTGACTCTGTTTTCTCTTTTTGGACTGCTCTTTATGGAGAAATTAACTACCATTCTGTGAGAAAGAATCCCATGAAGAGAGACCATAAAAGAAAACTGAAGCTACCAGCCCTCAGCCAGCATCAGCCACCAGAAATGTACAAGCCTTCAGATGAGTTCATTTTCAGACTCTGAGTTATCTAGTTGAGTCCTCAGACATCACTGAGTAAAGGCAAGCCATCCTTCCTATGTCTTGTCTAAATTTCTGACCCCCAGAATCAGTAGGTTTTGGAGGATCTAGTGATGCAGTTATAGTCACTGGAATACTACCAATAACAAGTTTATTGCTAAATCTAATAAGTATCTCTCAAGTCTTAATTTTATTTAATTTTTTGAAATGTTTAATGTAGTCGGCCAAACCTGCCATCTTTAAATATTGTCTTTATTTGGTATGTATACCACTACATGCTATATATTCTACTTGGGTCTTTCTCATTACTCCTTGTCAGTTATCACTGAAAGTTCCTCTAACTCATTCCTTTTCTTAGGGCTCTGTCCTAGGCCCTCTCTGGACCAGTGGTCTCAATCAGGAGTATGCAGTTGAGAACAACTACTAAAATTTAATGGAAGATCTAATAGCAAGTGTGAAAAAAAAATAAGATGCTATTGAAATTTATAAATATTAAGGCAAAAGTGTCATGTATCTCCATTGTGACACATATTTCTCCTCTTTAATATATGTGATAGGTTTGTAAGAAACTATCTATCCCCTATGTATTTTATTATTTCATTCTATATAATGGCAGTAGTGTCAAAGAAGGAGTTCAGTAGGTATTATTCTATTCTAAAATGGTGATAGCCATAGAATTACCTAGACAACTTCAAAGAATAGGGCAGATTAAATATTGAATAACAAAACAAAGACATTCTTTAGAATATGATGGAATTGTAAGTTAACTCATTGGTAAAGATTAAGTATTAAGATGAAAGATAAGACAATATTTCTTATCAGAATCTTAAATTAATCAAAGTTTTTTCGCAGAATATCGCAGAATGCGCAGAATATTTTTAATACATTAAATAATGTCTCTGAACAAAGAATCAGTCCCATACATGTCTTACATATGTCAATAATTAAACAGTGTCTGTTCTGGTAGTAAGTTTTTTCATCCCAGTAAGGCTATTTCTCAGAATGTCAGATTAAGGAAAAAAAAATTAGTGGGGTAGGAGGGGAAATCAGATCTTGAGTTTCTTGTGAACCTTACCTCTGACATTCATTTTTGGCTTTGTTGATGAAATTGAACCTGCACCAAAAGATAATGAACCATTTTTGTGGGAAACCTGCTGTGTTTGAGATTCTCTGGGAAAGAGTAGGAAATGTTCTTTTCTGAGCATTGCTGTGAAGACCCTTTACAACACTTATTGATGTCAGATACAGAGCATTCTTAACTGATTCATGGCATTTGAAACATATTCCTTTTTCAGACTAAAATGCATTTTTTCTCCTTACCTTGCTGTACAAAGGATCCATACACAAACCACATGGAGTTGTAGAGAGTAGTAGAAGTCATTGATCCCATTTGTAATCGTGGGGGATTAAGCCAATTCAGGAGGTAGACCAGAAGACCCACCAGAAGAACAGTGCCAGCGATGCAAGCCCATAGAGAGAGATCGAATGGTGCAAGACAGGCAAACATATCCACTGTCTTTTCAGCCCTTCGAAGTAGTACTCCCACTGAGTAGTCCATATAGCGTGTTGTAAAGTCCACCACATTCTCACGATCTGGGGTGATGGTTAAAGCAGAAATCCCTATGTCAGCTCTCTGAGAAATTGAAAGAGAAAATATTAAATTAACAATGTGAAAACCAATTTGATTTGTGGTGCTTCAGCCTGCCTTAAGGAAAAGAAAACAGATGCCTCAGGCAATGTCTTTAGTCTTTTTATATAAACTGAAAACACTGTAGAGATTTCTTAGAGGCAAACTCTGTGTAAATTTTGCATTTCTCACTGTGAATTTGCCCTACTAGAGTCAGATAAATTACCTTGTTCAGTTTACCAGTGCATGTGAAATCAGTGAAGACTATTTCAGACACAGATAATACCTGAAGGAAATTGTCTTTTTTCCTTGGGTCATTTTATCAAAGCCATCATTAACACAGTAGCGAAGGCAAAACTTATTCTAAAGAATTCTTTCTGAGAAAATGTTCCCGAGACATTTAATTATATTCTTAACATGTAAATTCTTAGGCAGGTAAATTAAAAAAACCCCTCAACATAGCATTTTACTCTTGGTTTAGATTTCTCTGCATCAGAATGCATATATATTTTTAAAGATTTTATTTATTTATTTGACAGAGAGAGAGAGAGCACAAGAAGGGGGAGCAGCAGGCAGAGGGAGAGGGATAAACAGGCACCCCACTGAGCAAGGAGCCCAATGTGGGGCTCAATCACAGGACCCTGGCATCATGACCTGAGCTAGAGGCAGATGCATAACCAACTAGGCCACCAAGTCACCCCCAGAGTTTATATTATTAAACTCTAAATATATTACAATTTGTTAGAACTTTCATATAGCTCTAAGCTATAATGTTATTTGCCAGAAGACTCTACCATGATTTTATTGTATAAACCTCAGAAATGTTTTAATGAAAAATTAAAGATTAAGGAGATCTAATTTTTCTTGGAGTAACAACCCTTCTTTTCAATTTGTATCTCTTTAGATTCAGTGATAGCACTCAAAACTACAGTACATGCTATTTTGCTTATTTGAAGCACTTAGCAGAATTGCAGTGAGATCACAGAACAAATAGATTACATTTCAATTTCATGATATGAGAACATACATTTAAATATCTAAAAGATGTATTTTGTTTGAAATAATGATCCATAACTATGATTAAAGCTGTGGGAAGCTTCTTCCAGACAAACACAAACAATAGTAAATTGTTTGTTGAGCATTTTTGTTATTATTTTTCTTTCCTTTGCATTGTTTTATGAAGGAGTATAGAAACTGGTTTTATTGCTTTTGGAGACCAAAACAAACAAACAAAAAAAACAACACAACCACAAAAACATAAAAATGGAATGCTAAACCAGTTCAAATAAACCTAGTCTCTGAAGTAATAATGGCCTCAAAACTATTCTAAGCTAAATTTAAACTTCATGTGTGTTTATACGTGTGTATATATTTATACTTATACATATATATCAGCCCATATATATTAGCTGCTAGGCACAATACTAAGTAGTTAAATAAATTTTCTTATTTAATCCTACAATACATCATGAATTATGTGTTTTTCCCTCCATTTGGAGAAACTACAAGAATTACGTAACTCATTTAGTTCTCATGGTTAATAAGCACATAATCCTCTATTAAAGCTTGGTTTTCATTACTCCTAAACCTGTGCTCATAACCACTGACGCATTGTCAAAAATCCTTTGTTTTCTAAGTAACCCATACAGTAGGTGGTTAAGATAACTAGTTTTAGAAAAATTTTTACCTTAAAAGAGTAAAATTTTGTGGGATTTTTTTTTATTACACTATTTACATTGAAACAAGGCCATATTAGTATAAACAGTGTGAGTTTATAATTATTAATGAAGAGGTATTAAACTTAATCACACTACATGAAAATGAACTTCCAGAGAAATAATTATTGCTTTCAAGCTCATGTATTTATTTTCTGTAGCTAGATAGCTAGATATTAGGAATTAGGCTTTTCAGGTTGAAAATCCACCTTGGATCCTTATCTCTCTAGTTCTATCTTTTCTGAACTCCAGTTTCTCCATTTGTGAAATGAATGTACCTAAGTTTAGTGTGATTATTGTGAATTGACTCATTTACCTTAATTCAATGGTGAATAAATATCTCTCCAAGATCCAATTAGGCTTTCAGAAGTTGCCTTTTTTTTTTTTTAGGACTTTATAATACTATGGATCAGTAATTTAGTAATTGATATACTAGTGACCCAAAGCATTTTATGACTCAATTAAAATCAGAAAATTTCACCTAAGGAAGAACTTACTGACAAGTTGACTGAATATTTGTAAATGTTCATCAATATTTTGCTGATAAATAATTAAATGTTTAACACTTAAATGATTGTGAATTAGAATATTCATACACTAATTCTAATAATAGGTACTTATAAATATCATGAACAAATTTCTATAATGGA
This sequence comes from Nasua narica, assembly GCA_028533885.1. Taxonomy (NCBI): domain Eukaryota; kingdom Metazoa; phylum Chordata; class Mammalia; order Carnivora; family Procyonidae; genus Nasua; species Nasua narica. Next base: position 68,364,571 of record CM052800.1, on the reverse strand, counting down.
AAAAATGTATCTAGGGAATAATGTGTTCTTTCTTTTTGGAAAAGGAAACTGATTACATTGCATGTGATAAAACATTTATTAAATATAATAATTACTTATCATTTTTCTATGAAGAACTTACTAAATTCTGGTCCAGTTTTAACACTTGGCTATTCTGTTTTCAAGGAGAAATTCCCTGTCTCTTTGTGGAAGGCATATTAGAGTCATTTAATGGCCTTTTCAAACTGTACAAATACATTTATGTAGAGACAAAACATAAACATATGTTTTCCTATCTGTGAGATTTGTATACACCTTCCTAAGGAAGTACCTCACCCTCTTCTTCAGAATCAATAATACAGCAGATCATTGTGCTTGATACGAGTATATGATAGTCTTTACTTGTATGAGAGAAGTTTCACTGGAGCAGAAAAAAAAGCCAAGAACCACTGATTCATAAATATAGCCCCAAAACTTCTTGAACATTACCAAAATACCAAAAATGATCAGAAATAATCATTCCTACCCTCCCTCCCTTCTTCACTGCCTTTCTTCCTTTCTTTCTCTTTTCCCCTTTCTTTCTCCCTTCCCTCCCCTTTCCTTCCTTCCTTCTTCCCTCCTTCCCTCCCTTCCTTCCTCTCCTTCCTTCCTTCCTTCCTTCCTCTCTCCCTCTCTCCCTTCCTTCCCTTCATTATTTATTTATCTTTCTATTTATGCATACATTTCTATTTACTTGTCTAGTTTCTACTTTTCTAATCTTTACCCTCATGAAATTTTTAATCTTCTCAGTACTCCCTCCCCCAACTCTTGGAAGATGACCTTCACTGCTATTTTATAGGATCATAGAAGATATTAGATTAAAATTCAGGCTTATTTCTATCTCTCAACCTATATCCCACACCCAACCTATTCTATTTAACCTCTGCTTATAATGAATGAGCTATTTGCCTTCCTAAAACCATCCCTCCATCAATAAACTTATCAATGAATCCCCTCTTTCAATTATTTAATCTCCTGTCTTTTATATATTAAACATCATCCTGTCAACTGCAAATTTCCTATGAAAAGATTCTATAACTCCTTTGCATTAAAATAAAAATGAAAACAAAAGCCTGTCCTCTTCTCCATAACTTCTGAATCTGTTATTATCCTTTCTCTCCCCACTTTTCACAATTTTCTCTAAAGATTTGTGTCTATTTCCAAACCTTCTGGTAAATCTGGGAAGATTCTTTTGTACCCATATTGTTAAGTACCCTATTACTCAATGGACACAGCACTTCTTAATTTTTGTATTGCTGAGTCAAGTGGACACAAATTAGTGCTCATCTGCTTAAGTTTCTTGACATTTGACAGTGATGACAGCTCTCTCCATGAAAAACATTCTTTTTCCAAAACAACGACAACAACAACCACAAAATTCTTTTTCCTGGATTTCATAATATGATATAAGCTTCTTTTTCAGTTCTTTTTTCAAGGTCATGTTGACAATCCTCTGGACTTGGGCCTTACAGACTTTTCTCATTTGCGATCTTCTGTCTAGGCAAACCCTTTTATACCCATTACTTCCATTGTCTCCATCCATATATCATATTTACAAATTTATATTTCTAGATATAGATCTCAGCTCTGGAGTCTAGACTGATACATGTAACTACATTTCTATCAGATGTCTCAAAAATACCTCAGATTTAACATGGCCCAGACCATATTCATGTGTTCAAGTCTAACCAGTCCTCCACCAATGTGTCCTGCTTCAAAAAATATCTTTTCACATAAGTCTTAAATCTTGGTGGTCTCATCATTATCTTTTCCAATCTTATGCCTCCTATTCTGTCTGTCACTGTTGATTCTACCACCTGGGAATCTTAATATCCATTCACTTCTCTACAATATCCAGCTCTCACTATTGCTTTTATGGGTTTATTAGGAGTTTACCTGAAATCTACCATTTTTCTTCTCTTAATCTACTTATTGCAGTCAAAGAATTCTTTCTGGAGAGGAAATCTAATCCTATTCCCTGTCACAATTTAAAGGTTTTCAACGGATTGCACTGCTCTTAGGAAAAAGATTAAACTCTTTAACATAGCCTATACACCTTTAGATAGACTATCCTCAACTTGCCTCAACATAAACATGCTAGACCATTTTCCTTTCTAGCACTTCTTCCTGATGCATGGTCTTTGTACATGCTATTACCACCAAATAGATTGGCCTTCCTGAAAGTCCTTCAAGTAAATTCTTGTTCATTTTCATAAATCAGCTCAATTATCACTTTCTCAGGGTAGCTACCTATGACCCTCTTTGATTAGAATAATAATTCTTGTTATTTATACTATCAGAGGCCTAATCCCTCACTTCTCTAGTAGTTGTGATGGTTGTAATTTTACAAATATTTGTGTGATTCTTTGAATAATGTCTGACTTTTCTATGAGACTACAAGCTCCCTGAAGGTAAAGATTATGACTTTTTTTTTAAATTTGAATATTCCTGGTATCCACCACATTTGTCTCGCTTAGATTCATGATCAATAAAAATTTGCTTCATATATGGATAAAAAAAGATGGAACATTCACTGGATGCTCATTATTCAATTCTTATAAATCTCTTCCATTCTTCAACATTCCTGACGGAGAGATTTTTACAGAATAAAAAGAAAATGGTAATATAAAAATTTACTAAGACTTTAGCACTGATAAAAGATTTATAGCTTAATGAATAATTACCTCAATAATCAAAATAAGGTTCTTGGTTTATTAATATGTTTATATTTATGCTATTTGCCATTAGCTAAGGTAATCAAGAGTCTACTACAGTAGGTCAATATATTACAAATATTAATATATGTCAAATGTTTAATGAAGAAGTGATTATTTGAATTTTGATGAACTAGAACTAAAACTGGAATATAAATAACTTTTTCCAAAACTATTCTAATTACACAGTCATACTAAGAAAGAAGACAATATATATTTAAGGACAATTGGCAATCTTTTCCACATTTCCCATATGTAACCATTGTTTCAAGATTGAGGCAAGTCCTTTAGACTCTTTTCAATTTTTACATATAAATGTATATATTGTTTCCCAAAACTAATATAATAAATATAATATAATGTTTGAGTAATACACACACACACACACAGACACACACAGCTGCTATTAGTCTTTCTAAAAGCTACAGAGAATTTTATGCAAAAACTAATTTTGTCATTTTAAATTTTCAACACATAGAAAATGTTAAGTACACAATAAATGTTTATTGATTATGATGGAATTCTGATTAAGTTAATCATTTCCCCTTGAAAGATTTTTAGACTGCTTCCTTTTTCTTGCCTATTTTAATCAATAGATGTTTGCTCTTACAACTTAGAGTACATTTAGTTGAAAAATGTTTCTTGGAGCTTCCCACACTGATATTACTAGAAGTGAATATGTGTTATTATTTTAATAGAAGATATTTTGTCACTGACACCCACAATAGTGACAAAAGCAGTATTATTAGTTTATTTTGTATGTCAGTCTTATCTCTAAGCCTCTTCTAAGAAACCACATGCTATCCCTTCCTCAAAATTCTCTCTTCACCAGCCCTCATGCCCATTCACACAATGATCTAATTTTAAAGTCCTACTAGGAACTGTTTAGTTTTCACTAGTCCTCAAACCCCAGCTTTCCTCTTTCAGTTTAAATATTTCAGCTTCATTATTTATATTTATATTTTATTCATATAAATATTTTTTTGGATTTTTACCTGAGTTCATGACATTTTCCTTCCTGGAGCTTATCATTATTCTTCCTTTCTATGTTTTTCTGTATCTCTCATATAGTACTTATTACATAAATATCCATTTTATCTTCATAATTCAAAAATTCTCGAGACAGGAACTTTATTACCATAGTTTTCTGTCCCCCTAACTATTTTTCTCACTGCTTAGCCCATAGTAGATTAAAAAAAAAAAGTGTTGACTTATTATTCTATGTTATGTGTTAAGGGAAATATATGTTTTTTTATAACCTTAAATTTTGGCAGAAAAGGAATAGGTTTCAGGCAATATATTGCCCGAGAAAATTTCTGTCATTATGAAGAAGCCATTGCCTTTACATTTTTTCCATATCAAGCCATTAGCCAGAACTTCCAACTTGAGTAGTCTGGGTTTTAATGTTTGCAGTCCACATAGTGGGCTCACTGGGCAACCTTATACAAGAGGTGTCGCTACCCTACCTATACTGAGGACAGATTTGAGGCTCTGAGAAGACGAATAGCTTGTCCAAGGTTATAGGTGAAAAAATTGTGGAGTTGGCCATGCCCACCATAGTGTGCTTGCTAAATTTGATAAAATTTTTTGCTTTTATAGTTTTTATATAATCTCTTTCTCCTAACTGCTTATATAATAATTATTCATTGACCCATTTAAACAAAATTAGGGGCACCTGGGTGGCTCAGTCATTAAGTGTTTGCCTTCAGCTCAGGTCATGATCCCAGAGTCCTGGGATCAAGGCCCATATCAGGCTCCCTGCTCAGCGGGAAGCCCACTTCTCCCTCTCCCACTATCCTGCTTGTGTTCCCTTTCTCTCTGTGTCTCTCTCTGTCAAATAAATAAATAGAAAATCTTTTAAAAAAATAAACAAAATTGACATGTATGTGCTTTTAAATTATTACTCTTATTTTTCAGACTTTTGATTTGCCCCTTAGCAATATTCATACTGGGGAAGTCAGTAGAAGATAAAGATTAGACATGGCAGTGGATGTGTTTGTGTATGAATGAGTATGTAAGGCATTAGAGGCAATCATAAGAATTTGATGCATTCTCATATCGAATAAGTTGGAAACTATTGGAAGGTTTTGGGCAGACTGTGATATGATCTGACTTATATTTTTAAATAATCCATTTGGCTACTGCATTGAAAATAGATTATAGTAGGAAAAAGGGACAGCATGGTGAGTAGTTAAGAGGCCATGGAAGCAGTCACAAAGAGAGAAAATGGTGGCTTGCACCAGTGAGTAGTGGTGGAGTGGTGAGAAATGATATTTATGATCTATTTCAGATTTATAGCCAAAAAAATCATTGATGCATAGTATATGAGCTATGACAGAGAAAAAAAGGAGTCAGGATAATTTACAGGTTTTGGGCTGAGTAAACTGAAGACTGGAGTTGCCATACAGTATGACAGGGAACACTGTACGTAGAACAGGTTGAGGAGAGGAAATCAGAAATTCTATTTTGAACATATTATGTTTGGGATACCCATTAGACATCTAAGAAAAAATATTGAGTAGGTGGTAAGAATGGGAATCTCCAGTTCCAGCGAGAGATCTGCGTTGAAGAAACAAATTTGGAAGTGGTTTACTTATAGATGGTAATTAAATTATTGGGGCACCTGGGTGGCTCAGTTGGTTAAACATCTGACTCTTGGTTTCAGCTCAGGTCATGATCTCAGGGTCATAAGATCCAGCCTGCTTAGGATTCTCTCTCTCCTTGCCTTCTGCCCCTCCCCCCTCTAAAATAATAAAATAAAGTAAAAAAAATAAAAATAAATTCTTGAGACTGGATGAGTTCACCAGAAGCTGAAGAGTAGATATTAAAAGAAAGTGTTGGATATTTGTTGGATATCTCTCTCTCTATCTAGTCCCTGCCCTGCACCATCTCTCATCTAGCTATCTAGCTCTCGGAGAACAAGAACTCTATGCTTGATATTTTATGTATTTCCCACAATGCGAGCTATACATTAGGCCCCCAAAAGTACTTACTGAATGCTGAGTGAGAAGCAAGCTATAAGCTATTTATAAATTGCAGTGGTTCAGGCCATTTATCCTGCAGCATTAAAAAGGATTTAAAAATAATACCATTTCTGCAATTCCCAAGAGGGAGTACTGCCATCTTCAAAGAAAAGGATCATCTGAAAGAGTTTTTAGTCGTGTGGAGACTTTTTCAACTTTCTGAAAGGTCATCTTAAGGCTGCTTGTGAACAGAGCATATAGAAGCAATCTCTGCCTGAAATGGCCAAGCTGCAAATCCACAAATCAATGAAATGCAAACCAAGGATAATGACTAGAATTGAGTGGATTTTTATTTTCATTACAGTAAAATTTTCAATAATTCTAGAATTCACTTAAGACCACTATTATAGATGCTTTTAGAGCTCCAGATCAGGAGAATATAAGTTCTTTGTAAATGAGAAAGAACTAACTCCCAGAAACAGTTTTCCTGTGAGAAGTGAGTCTATACTTGCTATTCTCTTAGTGATGGGGTGCTGTATTAAGTGAAATAAGAAATGGGTAAGAGATACATTCGGATATCCTCATACAGTTATCAGGAGCCTCTGTGGTCACCTCCTCCCTTAATACAGTTGGTTTTTGTTTTTTTTTTTTTTTTGCTGTCTTAATGTTTTACTAATCCTGATACAGTTGAGCCTCGTTAGAAGCTCAGTTGTTTGGGTTTTCTTTGTTTTGTTTTTTTGTTGTTGTTGTTTTATAAGGTTTATTTGTTTGAGAGAAAGAGACTGAGAGTGCAGAGGGGAGGGGCAGAGGGAGAGGGAGAGAGAATTTCAAGCAGACTCTGCCCTGAGCGTTGATCCCAAGGGATCCATCTCACGACCCTGAGATCATGACCTGAGCCAAAACTGAGTCAGGTGCTCAGCTGACTGCGACAGCTAGGCGCCCTCAGTCGTTTGTTTTCTAATAAGGGAAATCTTTATTTATTTTGAAGTCTGTCACTATAATATTATTAAATTACAAAAATAAAACTCAAAATAATTAATACTTAAAACAAGTGAAATCTGTAGTATCTAAATGGCAGGCAAGAGTAAACTCCAATTATCTCTCTAAGTATGGTTCTATTTCTAAATATTCTTTCTGATATTATGAATTTAAAGTAAATTCCTCACATGAGGTTGGTATATTTACCGTTAGATGTGAGCAAATTTTTAAAGATCTAAATATGGTTTTGATGTAATAAAGAATGTTTTTGATTCTCTTCAATATTAAAGTTGCTCTTTGTATTTAGTAGATAAACTGTTTAACATTGCAAAGCGCAGAGAAAGAGGGGTTCATTCTTTATTGTATCAACTGCCTTCGTAGGCCACAATAAATTTTTATTATACTCTTTCATTTGTGCATATTTCTCTGTTTATAATTTCCAGATTAACACCGAATGAGCACCCTAATGGAATGAGCATCCTAAATAAAAATGGCCAATCAAGGTAAACACAATGCTCTAAGATTATGTCCATAGAACCATATAGCATTTCGTGGTTGAAATGTTGTTTGAAAATTACTTCAAATATCTCCACTCAAATCTGCATTCTCTTTTATGCCTGGAAGTTATCTTGCTTATTAATTTTACCCCCAAACCATGATATGAGACATGAAAATCTAGGTAATAGACGGCAGTGAAAGCCAAAATGGTGAATTTCAGGATTTATATATCCTTAGTTATGAGATTTTCTATCATAACCTCAGTCTTTATATCATCTTGGCTTGGACTGATGAAGTAGTTTGTTAATTTATATCCTATAACCTACCTTATCTTTTTAATTCTATACATATTTTACTGAATTGTGGTTTGTCCTTGCCTATAAGTTCTCTTCAAACCTGAGAGGTATTCCTGGACAGTATCATTCCCTTTGGCAAATATTCTCTGTTCTTTAGCTTTGAGTCAAGACTTATTATTCACTAGTTATCTGTGCTTGCCGTCTATTAAACCAAGTACTTAATGATTCAAGTACTTTATCTGATTGAATTGCTCCTTACTGTTTGTAATGTCTGCCAATTAAATATCACCTGCAAATTTAGAAAATTGCCCCTACAACCATTCACTAAGTCATTTGCATCTACATAATTTATTTCCTTTCACAGATCTCTTTTTATCCTCCTCCTTCATCAGTGTTAAAATCATTCCTTATCAACAACAAATACTGTTGGCCATTTTCTTCTTGTCTACTTACAGACATACAACTTATACATCTCCTACATCTATGCCCTAGCTCCATCCTATATGTATATACAGTGGATTATTTTTGAGTACACATCATGTAGACAAATAACCATGCATTCTTACAACTACATGTATTTTTTGAACTTCCTGCCTGACTATAGCTGACATACTCTGGGAAACTCAATTAGTCCATTAATAACTGTTTAGTCTAATTTAAGAATTAAAGTCTTAGTCATTGTCCAATTTAAATTCTCTATAATGACTTCTTTCCTCTGTATGTATTTTACCCTGACTCCCTTTGCAAAGCTACCTTTTTATTTCACAAGGATTGTAAGCATTTGTCACTGTAAGGCATAAATGTGGGGAGGAGTTCTTTGGTGAATGAAGTTTCATTGGTAGACACATTTTCAAGGCCGGTTTGCAATAATGGAAAGCTATAATGGAAATATATAAGGATTTTTTATGATCACGTGGCCTATATGTCTTTAGGCACCCCAATCCTCTTCATCTACAAGCATCGCTCCTTGTATACTGCCTTCTCCTGATCCCCGTAGGTGGCTTGCTCAAGAGGCAGCTACAGCCTTCATCCCAGATCACTACTCCTTGTCTAAGACCAGGGGAATTATTCCAAACTTAACTTCTTAGGGAATGAGATGACAAGGGTGATAACTGTTATACCTCCTGAAACTTGTTCTGGTGGCACTGATAGGCCCAATTTTATGGGCCTCTTTTTATGCCTAATGTCTTCCCAAGTACTCCTATCACTCCCCTCTCCAGTGTGGATGGGAGAGTGGGCAACTTACCATATAGTCAGGTCTTCTGAACTCTCCTCCCAAAGGGAGTTCTCTCTTCCCTCTAGCTTTTTGGTTTCTCCTAGTAGCAAAATAACAGCCCTCCTTATCTAGGCCCAAGTGTAATAATTTAGAACTTAAATAAGTAAGCATTTCGTATATGATCTTCATGTTAATCCAACACTCCCAATTTCATTTTCACAGTGGAGATGAGAGGAATATCTGTATTTCCTAAACTTTGGGGCCACAGACATCATTCATATGGGTTCCAGATGAATATTTACTAATTGCTCCTAGACATTTGCATTGGGATGTTCTTCAGGCAGCACAGATCAAAATGTCTAAAGCCAAGCTCTGTATTGCAGTTGTCCTTTCCCAGCTTGCTGTCCTTCTAAATGCCCTATTTGTGTCATCAAAGTGTTCGTCTCCTTGTTCTCCTCTGCCAAATTTCTCACCAAATCTCAAAGTCTCCTTTTATCTTCTCCTCTAAAATAAACTTCTGGTAATTATACCTTGGTTTATGGATTGTTTTCTCAAACTCATACTTTTTTACTAATCTCCTATTGGTACTGTTTTAGTTTAGACAGTCCTTTATTCTTCCCTAGATTGTTGGAAAAGCCATTTTGTCTTTTTCGTACTTCACTCCATGCTTCCTTGGCCCTACCTCAGCTATCTTTCTTAAACATAAATTAAATCTCATTTTTCTCTTATGTAAAAACCTTTCATAATTTTCACTGGCTAAATGATAAATTCTAAACTCTTTAGCATGGCAAACATGCTTTTCTATTTATCCCTATTGTTCTCGCACACACTCCTACTCATCTTTGAGACCTAGCTCAAATTTCTCCTTTCCTGTGAAATTTTTTTAGCTCCCCAGGCAGGGGCTGCCACTTCACCCCTGTGTTGCCATGGTATCCTGTATGTACTATTTTATGGCATTTATCACACTATGTTTTAATTATTTACACATGTGACTTCTGTGTAAATTATGAAATCTTTGAAGGCGGGAACAATGTCTTCCATTTCTTTGTATCTATGATGCAAGGCATGGTGCCCAAAATATAGCATGTATTCAAAAATGTGTGGGGATGAACAGATGAATATAGGGCATTCTGCTTGGCATACAAAATAAATACAACCTCACCCTTCTGGTTTCCAAAAATGCAAAGAAAAGATCTCTCTCTCTCTCTCTCTCTGTGTCTCTGATTCTGTCTCTGTCTCTTTCTCTCTGTATGTGTATCTATGTTCCAAAAGGGCAGTTGGAAAAGAAGTAGAATAGATGTACTCAGAAGACAGGATTACCAAGATATGGGAATGGTTTGAAAGTCTTTTGAGTTACTTTGGGTTGAAAATTTAGGGAGATGAACTGGGTAAGGACAGTAAAGGCAGATTGAAGCTGAATGTGATCTATATGGAATACGATAAAACGTAAGAAGGAGGTGAGACACAGATTGCAGAAAATGGTATGTGCTTCTCAGGAGTTTTAAGCGTTTTTAGAAAGGGAAAGAAGAGAGAGGTTTTGAGAAAGAAGTGAAAGTTTTTGAGAAGTTTAGAAGTGCAAAAGTTTTTAGCCACTCCCCAAATCCTTCTCCATATAGTCTTATTTTTTGTCTTCTACTCATACCCAAACTCTATCGGAAACTTCTTTAAATACACAGGTCTTAAAAACGTGTGTTGAACTGTTTCTGAGTATTATTTTCCCCACTGTCATGTGGCTTGGTTTATTAAAATGCTTTAATGGCAAAATTTGCACTAGAACTCTCCTCCCCTCTGTATACTGGTAAGGGAGTTAAGAAATTGGATTCTAGAGGCAAACTGCCTGGCTTCGAATTCTGAATTTTCTACAACTTTGCTAAGTGACCATGAGCAAGTTACTTTACCTTTCTCTTAACTCTGTTTTGTCATCTGAACTGTTGGGATAATAGCATCTACCTCATATAGTTGTAGTGAGTATAGAGAGCTAATACATGCAAAGCATGTAGAATTGTGTCAGCAACAGTAGGCTTTATATAGTTGCTAATAATTATTATTTGGTTGATTTCAAACTTTTTTTTTTAAATTCCCCTTGGTACCTGTGTTAATTGCCAATGCTGTCAAATATATTGTTGACTGAAATATGTACCTCTCATTCTAATGATGCTCTATTTTTATTGAGAAACAGGCATATAAAAAGGTTCCAAGCTATATAACACAGAGATGTGGCTTTTTCCTTACAAAAGCACTAGCTATTCATATTTCATATACTTATCATTTTTAACTTTTTAATTGCTCTATTCTACTACAATATATTTCCTTTTAGATTTATATTGTCTGTCAGTTTCCTTTCTTGAAACTCTAAATTCATATGTTTCTAGCTTTACCTACTGGCAACTTAGTATTTTCTTTCTTTCTTTTGTTTCTTTGTTTCTTTGTTTGTTTGTTTGTTTGTTTCTTTCTTTTTCTTTTTTAAGATTTTATTTATTTATTTGTCTGAGAGAGAGAAAGTACAAGCAGGGGAATAGCAGGCAGAGGGAGAAGCAGACAGAGAGAGCACAGGCAGGGAGCCTGATGCAAGACTTGATCCCAGGACCCTGTGATCATGACCTGAGTTGAAGGCAGACACTTAATGGACTGAGCTACCCAGGCATCCCAGTCTTAATATTTTCTTATGGATTTTATGACTTCCATATAGCAGTGAAGCAGTGATGCTAACAATCCTTCATACTTTTGAAAATATTTTATGGCCTGTTGTTTGTAATTCAATTTAGTTATTATACTTTCTGATTTATTGATGATTTAAATTTTTGTGTACATGCAACTTCTGATAGTTCCCATGTAATTTATTACATTATTTTAAATCTCTGATGGATATCTTTTGTTTTGTCTGTATGATATCCATTCTCCCCTTATTCTGATAACAGCATCCCAATTTTCTTGGGGACTCAGCATTCCCTGATGCTTACTTCATGTACTACATTGAGCCTCAGTGCTCAAGGTTGCCACATGGTACAAACCTGGCACCTAGGGCACTGCCCTGCCTGGTCTCTGGCTCAGCACTGACATGTCTATACAACTGAGATTCTTTATAAGAATTGTTGGTAAAAGAGAATCTGTGTTCATACTGGGATAGATAAAAGAATGAAATCTAAGTCAGGACCTGCTGAAAATTCACTGTGCTAACAACAAAGGAAAGCCTGCCTGAGAATTGAGACAACATGAAGGAATGTAGTGTTGAGAGATGGAGAGAGAGAGAGAGAGAGAGAGAGCAAGGCCTGAAGAAATGAGCCTGGATTTCCTTCCTGGATAGTTGTGGGACACTCACTTGCCTTTTCTTCCTCCCTTCCTTCTTTCCTTCCTCTCTCCCTCCCTTTCTTCTTTTTTTTAAAAAATTATTTATTTTGAGAGAGACAGAGAAATCACAGGTACATACCAGCAGGAGGTAGGGGGCAACCAGTGGGGGGGGGGGTTGGGAGGGGATGGAGGAGGGCTGAAGGAGAAGGAGAGAGAGAATCTCAAGGAGGTCACTCTGAAAGGGGGAGGCTGATCTCATGACCCTGAGATCATGACCTGGAGATCATGACAAGATCCTAGCTGAAACCAAGAGTTGGATGCTTAATGGCCTGAGCCACCCAGGTGCCTCCAACTCTTTTCACTCCAGCTGGGTTGCCATTTGTAATCAAAGACACCTAATTAATCTAGCTTGGAAAATATAGGAAAGTTATTTATTTTTTTTTTTAAAGATTTTATTTATTTATTTATTAGGAAAGAGAGAGAGAGCGAGAGAGAGTATGAGAAGGGAGAAGGTCAGAGTGAGACGCGGACTCCCCATGGAGCTGGGAGCCCGATGTGGGACTCGATCCCGGGACTCCGGGACCATGACCTGAGCCGAAGGCAGTTGCTTATCCGACTGCGCCACCCAGGTGCCCAGGAAAGTTATTTTTAAGGTAGAGAATTCCTGATCCTGCTTTCAAGCAGTGAGGGAGGAACAAAGATGTGAAAGAGACTGAAAATGCAAAGGAAATAAGAATAAAGGAAGGTAGAGAGGCAATTTAAATTTTATTCTATGCTGATTAGCCTCAGATATATCTCTTCACCCCAGATTCCTTACCTGAACTCTAGACTTTTATTTCAAATTACCTGTTTTATTTTATGTTTGGACAACTCCAAACAGTTGTTAAGAGAATCAGCTCTGAAGTCAAACCATTTTCACTCATATTCTAATTCTTCTATTAATTAGGTAGGTTTGTACCTTGAGCAAGTTGCTTACTCTCTGTCCATGTGTTTTCTTATCTATGCAATGGGATTAATAGTTGCATCGATTTCACAGAATTGTTTGAAGATTGAAGGAATCAGTACCTACAAAGTTTTGGAATAGCACCAGGCTATTTTAAAATGTTAATTACCATTTTTACTCATTTCTAAAATATTAGTTTTGATTCCACACTCACCACTTTCCACCCAAATATTTCTTTCCTTAGTTTTCTCTATGCCAGTAAATGGTCCCACTCTCAATTCAATGATAGTGAAGTATGAGTGACTTAATATAATGAACTATATAATCCATGAACTAAAAGTTTAAAATGATAGTGGCAAAAGCCCAAGTTCAGCCTCTCAATAACGAAGGACACTTCTTCCAAATAAGGCCAAACTGAGCAGGGTATGATAGGTTGATTGATTTAATTAAAGAGTAATTAGATGCCTTTGAAAGATTTTAGTTAGGAATGTGTTATTATGTAATGAATGTCTTAAAATATCATCTGACTGCTTTTCATCCTTTTAAGTACAAATATTTTCTAGATAGTGAGGTTTCAGTGTTAAACCAAATGTATAAAATGTATATTTGCCTCAATTAAGCTTACATCTTATCAGTGGAAGACAAATGAAAGAATAGGTATATAGAGAGCTGGTGATGGATGTTACAACTTACAACAAAACAGGATAAGGAAATAGGTAGCACAGAGGGTAAGAGTTGTTTCAAATGAGATGGCAGTAGAAGTCTTCTCTCAACTTGTCAGCAGAGATTGAAAAAAATAAAGTGGAGAAAGAGAGATATCTGGGGAAGAGCACCTGAGGAAGATTGGACCGAAGTATGAAAGGCCTACTTTAGCAAGTGTGAAAAAGAGCAAGAAAGTCTGTGGGCTTGCATCATGATAATGAGAGAGAAATAAATGAGGTCATAAAGGGGGTGAGGAGAGCAGAATACTGGTTTTTACACTGCGTAGGATGGGAAGGCTATCAAATAATGGCTTTCAACAGAGGAGTGACTGGACAACTCTGGCTGCTGTGTTATAAATACACTAAAAAAGAAAAAAATCTTAGAAGAGACACTGATAAAAACAAACAAAAAACCCCCCAAATATTTAAAGATATTTTTAAGACAGTCCAGAATGGGAAAAGGGCAAATTATGGGAACCCTAAGGCTACAGTCCAAAGGAGAAAGGAACATGGCTAGAAGTAAGGTAGTGAATGGAGTCAGAAATGGGGAAACATGGGAACAACGGAAGACAACTTCTGCTGCAGGGGCCTCAAAAAATAAGATATAAAGCCTTGATTTAGGGAGAATATATCTTTGGCTTTGCTCTTTCTCTTTGCTCTTCCTTATTTAATCTACCAGCAAATCCTGTTTTTCTTTGCTCTTCTCATATAACCTATTGGCAAATCTTGCCAGCTTACTTTCAAAATATATGTTGAAGTCTTTTTTTTTTTTTTTTAACATAGTACCTGAGAAAGATCTTACAATCTCTTAGAGTCAGTAGATAAGATGAGGCTCATTTGCCTTCTCTGGTACACATTCTTAATTTATTTTCTCAGTTAATCTTCACAACAACTGAATTCCACAGATATGGACAATGCAACTCAAAGAGATTGAAAACTCCCGGAGGCTCACATGGCTAACTATGTGTTACCAGGATCCACAACTAATGTCCATTTCAATCTAAAGGTTATGTGTTGCCACTAAGGATCAGAGGGTAAGTGAAAGTATTTGGAGGCTGAAAAGTAAGAAATCTAGGGACTAACAGTAGATTTTCAATCTTTGCAGTAAAGCATGAGCTTTAATATTGAAAATTAAAAAATGTGTCAAAGATGGAGAGTCAGACTAGGAATAGAAATTTGAAAAGTATGGACAATGTTTATAATTTCAACAATGGAGATCAAAATAAAGAATCAATATCAAATGAATTAAAGAACATTGGAGAATCAGTGAAGGCTCTATTGATGACATTAGCTTCTATGGTATTGAAGTGAACCAACTGGCCAGGTGCCATGAACTTTCATAACAATAATCTATTATCCACGTGCAGGATCACAGAAAATGGGAATGGGTATGAACAGAGGAGGCATAAAAAAATATCAAGAACCTGAAGACGGCTCGGGCAAAAATTTATCTTTATTTTGAGTGAGAATTTCCAGAAAGTGAAATTACTTCCATCACTTTCATGATTTACAAAAAGCCATGAAGTTTGTCTGTTTTCTCAGATATTCAAGAAACCTGATTTCTGTTCTTTTTTTTTTCTGATTTCTGTTCTTATTGGTGAGACTCTATGCATACCATTCTTCCATTTTGTTTTGTTTTGTCAATTACATATATGTGCTTTTTAAAGGAGACTTGTCTTAGCACCTCCACCAGACAGACTTCACAATGTTTTCTTCTCATGCATTGAAAACTTTGAGACCTGGCTAATTATTTCTCTTCACTCCCACACCTACCAACCTCCTAACAGATTTCAGGATCTGTATAGATGTCCTGCACAGCTATCATTTTGGGCCATTTCAACCTTATCTTGACATTCGAATTTTTCCAAAATTTTATCTAGGTCTATCTCCCTAGTCATGACCATGCTTCCTTGAATATTTTTGCTTTTCTTTTATGTCACTCCTTGCCAAGTTTATCCACCATCTCTCAGTCTTGATATGGATTTTTTAATCTTCTCTGCTCTTACACTTGGGCAGTAAAGAAAGTAATGCTTGTTAGCCATTTGTATGTTTTCTTTGGAGAAGTGTCCACTCATGTCTTTTGCCCATTTTTTTGATGTGATTATCTGTTTTTTTAGTGTTGAGTTTGAAGAGTTCCTTATAGACCTTAGATATCAGACCTTTGTCTGTAGTGTCATTTGCGAATATCTTCTCCCATTCTGTGGGTTGCCTGTTTGTTTTATTGACTGTTTCCTTTGCTGTGCAGAAGCTTTTTATCTTGATAAAGTCCCAAATGTTCATTTTCACTTTTGTTTCCTTTGCCTTTGGAGACATTTCCTGAAAGAAGTTGTTGTGGCTAATGTCGAAGAGGTTACTATGTTCTCCCCTAGGGTTTTGATAGATTCCTGCCTCACATTGAGGTCTTTTATCCATTTTGAGTTTATCTTTGTGTATGGTGTACAAGAATGGTCAAGTTTCATACTTCTATACAGAGCTGTCCAATTTTCCCAGCA
>CM052800.1:68083454-68348364 GCA_028533885.1 Nasua narica | reverse complement strand
TGTTTTTCTTTTTCAACATTTCCTTAGCAATTCAGGGTCTTTTCTGGTTCTATACAAATTTTAGGATTGTTTGTTCAAGCCCTTTGGAAAATGCCGGTGTAATTTTGATCAGGATGGCATTTAAAGTATAGATTGCTCTGGGCAGTATAGATATTTTAACAATGTTTATTCTTCTGATCCATGAGCATGGAATGCTTTTCCACCTTTTCGTGGCTTCTTCAATTTCTTTCATGAGTGTTCTGTAGTTCCTTGAGTACAGATCCTTTACCTCTTTGGTTAGGTTTATTCCCAGGTATCTTATGGTTCTTGGTGCTATTGTAAATAGAATTGATTCTCTAATTTCCCTTTCCGTATTTTCATTGTTAGTGTATAGGATAGGAAACTGATTTCTGTGCATTGTTTTTGTATCCTGCCACATTACTGAATTGCTGTATGAGTTTAATAGTTTGCTGGTGGAGTCTTTTGGATTTTTCATATAAAGTATCATGTCATCTGCAAAGAGAAAGAGTTTGACTTCTTTGCCAATTTGAATACCTTTTATTTCTTTTTGTTGTCTGATTGCTGTCGCTAGGACTTCTAGTACTATGTTGAACAAGAGTGGCAAGAGTGGGCATCCTTGTTTTGTTCCTGATCTCAAAGGGAAGACTGTCAGCTTTTTCCCATTGAGAATGATATTCATGTGGGCTTTTCATAGATTTTTATGAAGTTGAGGAATGTTCCTTCTATCCCTATACTTTGAAGAGTTTTAATCAGGAACGGATGCTAAATTTTGTCAAATGCTTTTTCTGCATCAATTGAGAGAACCATGTGGTTCTTCTCTCTTCTCTTATTGATTTGTCCTATCACATTGATTGATTACAGGGAGATTCAAATCAAAACCACACTGAGATACCACCTTGCACCAGTTAGAATGGCCAAAATCAAAAAGACAGTAAAGAACAAATGTTGGAGAGGATGTGGAGAAAGGGGAACCCTCTTACACTGTTGGTGGGAATGCAAGTTGGTGCAGCCACTTTGGAAAACAGTGTGGAGATTCCTTGAGAAATTAAAAATAGAGTTACCTTATGGACCTGCAATTGCACTACTGGGTATTTACCCCAAAGAAGCAGATGCAGTACAAAGAAGGGCCACATGTACCCCAATGTTCATAGCAGCAATGGGCACAATTGCCAAACTATAGAAAAAGCCAAGATGCCCTTCAACAGATGAATAGATAAAGAAGATATGGTCCATATATACAATGGAATATTATGCCTCCATCAGAAAGGGCGAATACCCAATTTTTGAATCAACATGGATGGGACTGGAAGAAATTATGCTGAGTGAAATAAGTCAAGTGGAGAGAGTCAATTATCATATAGTCTCAAGTGTGGAGCATAAGGAAAAACATGGAGGACATTGTGAGAAGGCAAGGAAGGGTGAATTGGGGGAAATAAGAGGGAGAGATGAACCATGAAAGACTGTGGACTCTGAGCAACAAAGTCAAGGTTTTGGAGGGGAAGGGGAAGGGAGTTGAGTGAGCCTGGTGGTGGGTATTGAGGAGGGCATGTATTGCATGGAGCACTGGGTGTGGTGCATGAACAGTTAATCTTGTAACACTGAAAAAATAAAATAAAAGTATTTGGGGGAAGAAAGAAAGAAAGAGAAAGAAAGAAAGAAAGAAAGAAAGAAAGAAAGAAAGAAAGAAAGAAAGAAAGAAAGAAAAGAAAGAAATAAGGAAAGAAAAGAAAGAAATAAGGAAAGAAAAGGAAAAGAGAGAGAAAGAAGAAAAGAAAGAAAGAAAGAAAGACAGTCATGCTTGTTTAGTGTCACATTGCTCTTACACTTGCGCATTTAATCCCAGCTAAAGGAAGTCACACTGTTGTTTAGACACACATTGCTGCTAGTCTTAGCAGCAATGAAAAGTGTCAGCTTTACATAAACTTCTGCTCAATCCTCAGCAACACTGATCCATCCATTTATCTACTTTATTTAGCAGTCACTATCACTTCCCTCAATAGCTATTTCAAAGCCTCCCACTTTACTTGTAGACTATTTCATAATACCTGTCCCTATTACTGTCAACAGACTTCATCTCCTATTGTTATCAAGACATTGGAATTGACGAGATATGATCTTTCTCAAGCTCCCAACCTCTTGTCTGTAAATTTAAGTATTGCCAGACACATGCTTAAAATGTTTTTTTCAGTATCAAAGAAACATCTTTACCCCATTAAAAGCAGTTCTCATCTAAGTTTTATTGTATTCTCCCTGGGATCTTTCACATATTAACTTCCTTTCCTTACATTAAATTCTCATTCTTTATTTTTCTTTCTCAGTTTATATTCAGGTTTCTCTTAATCTAAAAACAAACCAGCAAAAACTCCACCAAAACAAGTGACTTTTGAACTATTGTCTCTTTCTCTCTTTTTATCCCCACTCAAACACTCTAGAAGAGTATGTTGCGTTCGTTTTTTCACTTCCAAATTTTTCCATCTTCTTTGGCAGTCTGGCTTCTTCCCCTACCCCTGCTACCAAAAGAGTTGTGGCTTAGGTCACCAACAACTTCCAAAGAGCCAACCTGGTAGACATTTGACAGTTCCTATGACTTAGAAATTTTTGACATTGCTAGTCATAGCTTACTACTTTTTAAAGCTCTCTTAGCCTAACTGACCTCTTCTTCTGTGCTTTGGACATGCTTCTCTGAATTATTTTGTTGTTTTTCTTCATAAACTCTTCTTTTTCCATCAGTTCTTAAGTGGTGGTCTTCTTCAGGGTTTCAGCCTAAGATTAGCATGGTAATCTTCTTACTGTATGATTTCTTCTTTGCAATCTCATGCATTTTCATGCTATCAGCCACCACTCATAGGCTTATGACTCCTAAATGTATGCCTCTTATTCGGCCTTTTTGGTAAGATTCAGAGTCCTCTATGCCTGTGAATATTCCACAAACACATCCAACTCATCCTATCCTTGCTTGGAGTGCTATAAAGGCCTCCTTAATCATGGCCTGCTCTCTCTGCTATTTCTCACCTTTCTGACTTTGCTTATGCTCCTTTGTCTGTCAATAGATATCCCACGCTTTTTGCTAATCTCACTTCACCTGGATGATACAACTTATTATACTTTCATGAGTATACACATCTCCTCCTTTAGGAAGTTTATCTCTACTTTACTGTTATAGCTTTCATAGTGTTCCATGCATGTCTCTAACGTTGCACTGTATTGTAGTTATGTTTAATATCTATGTTTCCCATTAGGCTAAGAGGGCCATAAGGGCAAGAACCATGTTCTATTTATCTTTATGTCTCTAGTGCCTAATTTACTGCATAGAATATAGAGACCACCAATGAAACATGTTTATTATAGATGCTCTTATCTTAGTCACACTTGCATTCCTCCATTGTACCTTGACTATGGCATTAATACTTTTAACTAGCACATGTTTAAAAATATTTACAAAGCAACCACATAGATATATGTTTATGGTAAATGCATCGATGAATTAAAATATCTGTGATAGAAATATATTTACCTTTTAGGACTAAAGAACTGCAAAACTTCATGTCAATCACTTAAAATGAGGAAACCTCTATAGACTAGTGCAGATGATTTCTTCTGATCAGTCTTGGGGACACTTTCTTCCTCAGGAAATGACATTATTGGCACTGTAATCACTAAACAGTGTCTATTCTTATTATCAATTTCAGTATTATGATATATCTACCCTTGAAAATTTCTTTATGCTTGTGAATTATGAATGGAGGAAAAGCAACAAAAAGCCCAGTATTGGTTCAGAAATTTAGAAATGGGAAATAAGATTCTAAATAGGGTTATTTTAACTTTGAAACATTACTGTAATTAGTTGCATGCTAAGTATAAATATTTCATCCCAATTTTACAGATCTATAATTTACTCTACTTGCTCTTCCTTCTGTTCTGTTTCCTGAGTTCTGGCTTTATTCCATTGTTATATCTGTTTTCCTTGGGGGTGAAACTCCTGCCATATAATTTAACACTTGGTATCAGTTAGGGTGAAGAAATATCAAGCTTTTTCTTCATATAACCCCCAAAGGAATTTCTAAACTAGTTACCTCTTCATGTTTATAATTGACATATTAAGTTTACATATGTTTAGACAACTTCAAAGTGTGCAGTTTCTAGACAGAATTGGTCATTTATCTATTTCTCTCAACCCCACCCCTTCCGTTTTTACTCTGCTATGTACTGTGAGCCTTACAGGGATGGAAATCTGCACACTACTTTTTCCAGGCTCCTCTGCCATCTGGCCTCCTCTTAATTTCTACCAGAGTGAAGCTGCTGAGGATGTCAGAAAGAAGAAAGAGCAGAGCATTCTGTTTTCAATGGTTATTTCTGTGGCTATGGCAGCAGTGGCAGGAAGTGATCCCTGACTCCGCCATTTGAGGCAGAGACAGCATCTTCATGGCGGCTCCGGTTAAGCCCTGTGAATCTTCTTTGGCAGATACAGTCAACTGGACCAGTAGTGACTATTGATACTTTGATTATACTCCTTCTCTTTTGTTCTTCCATTCTTTCTAATGTCTTTGTGATCAATCCCTGTATTCAATCTCTTCTCTGCAATATCAGGAATGGTTGCTGTTTTCCTGACTGGAAATTGATTTATGTGTGTTCTGTTGTAAATATTAATAATTTAAAATAAAATTGTTAACTCCTTCCTAAAAATGTTTTCAACTATCATAGTGATTTAAAGATTTTATTTATTTGACAGAGAGAGAGAGAGATCACAAGTAGGCAGAGAGGCAGGCAGGCAGAGAGAGAAGGGGAAGCAGATTCCCTGCTGAGCAGACTGCCTGATGCAGGGCTCCATGCAGGCTGGATCACAGGAGCCTGAGATCATGACCTGAGCAGAGGGCAGAGGCTTTAACCCACTGAGCCACCTTAGTGGCGCCTTATCATAGTGATTTAAACCACCACTTTTCTCTAATTGGAAAAACATCTACATCATTTTAAAGAATTTTTGAACTCTATTTATATTCCATTCTACCTTCACAAAAGTTTTATCCAAGTATAATATAAATGCATGCCTACAAGTCTTTTCTAGATGACCAAATTATATTTTTTGCAACAAAATTATGTACCCAAATTAAAATTAAAATCTCAAATAACCTGTGACCAGAAATTTCAGGTGTAAAACATTTCTTCTGAGCTGGGTCATCATTATATTTGTTTATAATATATTGATTCATGAGCCATAAAAGTGAAACTTTATGACATTGATAGAGCTTTTATTTTTTAATTAATTTGAGCATCCCATGAGTCAACATTAATTATGGTTCGAGCGAAGTAAGGTGAGCATTATGCTATATATTTTCATTTTATAGGAACCTTGTCCAAATGAATGGATAAAAGAAAATGGAAGGTGAGCTCTATTTTGTTTTGTTTTTAGCAATTCCATTCAATTCCTTGAAATTCTTCCTTGCTATATGTGGAAAATCACTGTGATCTCTTCATCAAAAAATTCTTTTTAATGATCTAGCATTTGACAACTTAAGTTTTACTTTCTTTTACTATTGCTTTTAACTTTTTTTAGATAAAAGCATCTGGCTTATAAAGGGATGCAGTGACACCAGCATTTCTATTGTGCCTTAGTTTGGTGCGCCAGAGAATATTTATACCTAGAGCCACATATCATAAAAAGATCTTGTATGCATGAAAGATATGCCTTTATTTTATAAAGTAAGAGAGGGGTGATTACATAAAGGATAAGGGAAATAAGAAACACCAAGGTCATGTTTTCAGGTAGATGATTTTTAGGAAAGATTACTTATAGAAATTGAGAATGTGGAAATTTATTTCCTGTCAAGCCACCTGTATCAGTTTGCCCCTTAAAATTGTAAAATTCTAAATTTAAAATATCAATTTTATTTTATTTAAGAATTTAAAATTCTTGTACAATACAAGTAAGGTATAAACCTAAATAATAGAACACCCAGCTGTTTTCTTAATTTTTTTGTATTTCTATCCTAAACTTTATTATTTCCTATATAATTTTCTCTCCAGTTTTCCCAATTTTGTTCTTCTCTTTTAAGCCAGAAGAAAGTAATTTATCAGTCACATTAAGTTACCTTAACAATTTCTTTTGTTCTGATCAGAACATATCTCTCAATTTTCTATTTTACATTGAAACATCTTTTGGCCAGCCATGAGTTCTCATAAATTTTAAGAGCATATTAATTATAGAAAGTTATAAAACTAGTAAGGCAGATGAAGAATAGAGAAGACTTTGCCAAATTCTTAGTTTTTGTTGTTGTTGTATCTTCATTTGTTTTGTTTTTTACATTCCACATATAAATGAAATCATATGGTATTTGTCTTTCTCTGACTTATTTTACTTAGCATAATACCCTCTGGGCCCACCTGTGTTAACACAAATGGTAAGATCTCATTTTTATTTTTTAAGGTTGAGAAATATTTCATTGTGTATATATATACATCTTCTTTATCCATACATCTATTTATGGACACTTAGGTTGTTTCCATGTCTTGGCTATTGTAAATATTGCTACAATAAATACAGGGGTGCATATATCTTTCTAAATTAATGTTTTCAGTTTCTTTTAGAAAAAATATTATATTTATTTATTTGAGAGAGAGAGTGTGTGTGCATGGGTAAGGGGAGGGGCAGAGGGAGAGGGAAAAGCAGACTTCATGTTGAACATAGAGCCTGACACAGGGCTCCATTACAGGATTCTGAGATCATCACCTGAGCTGAAGGCAGACACTTAACTGACTGAACCACTCAGCTGCCTCAATGTTTTTATTTTCTTTAGGTAAATACCCAGTGGGGGAATTACTGGATCATATGGTGTTTCTATTTTTATTCTTTGAAGAACTGCCATACTTTTTCCACAGCAGCTGCTCTAATTTACATTCCCACCAACAGCATACAAGTGTTTCTTTTTTTCCACAGCCTGACCAATGCTTGTTATATCTTCACTTTTTGATACCGGCCATCAATATGAGGAACATTCTTGGTTTTTTAAAATAGACTTTAAACATATACTTAAAGAATTATTTGCTCTCTCTGGTTGTACGTTCCTCTCTAAAAAATATGTTATGTACTGAACCCCTGACTTCTGGTTTTAATGGAAAGGCCCCTTAATATGAGATCAACTAAATTCTGAAATATAAGTGCCACCTCTGGAAAAATCAAACACCTCAGAAACTTTCCATGTTTCTTCCTTGACTCTTTTTTAATATGGTATCTGTCCATAATTATCATGACAGACTCCTAGAAACATTCTTTTAATTTTGGTTTTCTCTTAGGAAGATAATTAAGTGGACCCATGCAGTTCAACCTATGTTCTTTAAGGGTCAACTGTGTTTACTGTTATTTAAAATATACTTAGATTCATGAAAAATGTCTACACTAGCAGAAAATATGTAACAGTAATGCACTCATTTTTCTGGAGCTTTGTCATAACATTATTATGCCATTTCAACAGTGTTATTTTGCTTGACAGGGGTAAATAATCCCGAAGAAAATTTCAGTATGATGATGAATCTTGCTGGATAATCTGAATCACCTTATGATATTTTCCTGAATTATCATTTGTATAATTGAATTAACATTTTCAATTTCTGAAAATTGGAATTTACATTTCTATTAATAGTAGAATAAAGTTAAGGAAAATGTTATGTACCCTCAACATCTTGGGAGTCATTCTATAATGCTGACTGTTCTTTCCTCCTTAAAATGTCTTCCTTGGATTTCATGACACCACATTTTCTTGATTTTTTTTCCTATCTTTGCCTTCTCCAACAAACTTTTAAGTAGGCTTATTCTTCTGCATCTGAGAAATATCTAAGTATTTCTCAGAGCCTAGTCAGAATGACCAAATATCTCTGTGAATAAAATAAAAATCTAGTTGCAATAAACAGAGTTATAACTTTTCTGGCTAAAAATCATATGTCAGTTGCTTTCTTTAAGCCTAAATTTTTGCTTTCTAAAAGGACTGCACTGAACTTAAGTTATCATACAGTAATGGCATGCCCTTACATGAAAATGAAAACAATTAAATTGAATGTTAATGAAGACTAACATACTATTGCTTATGTGTGGTTGTTATATAATAAATTCTTAAAGTGCTTTAAGTTATAGTTTTAAGTAATCTTCACATTAACATTCTTGTATTCCTTACTTCAAAGATGAGAAAGCAAGTCTCAAGAATGTAACTAACTGGAGTAAGCCCACAAGTCTAAAAACAGCATCAGCATTAGACTAATTCTCATGTTTTTTTTATCATCCACTTGCATTTAGCAAATGAAGTTTGTTAGCAAAATAACTCATTAATAATTTTATCCATTCTCTATAAAACAATTTTTATATTGCTTTTTAAATAAAGCCTGTGCCTTTTTCTTTTCTTTTCTTTTTTAAGCCTGTGCCTTTCTTTAACCTTTGTTTTAACATAATTGCTTATCTGGGTTCAGATCAAGTAGGACCTCTCAGAGATACAAAGGCAGAATACAAAGGGTTTGTGGGTTTTTAATAGAGGAATGTAAGATAAATTATCATAGTTTTAACAAGAGGAATGAGAATTGATCATTCTCTTTTTCCTACTGAAACTAATGATATTAATGTTTTTCAAATAAGATTCCATGTGTAATTGGTTTAATAAATAAAACAAACTCAGTAAGATTTTAATGGATATAAAAATTGCAGTATTACTTTTCTTAAATACCTTCAAAACATTTTATTTTTTTCTCTTCCCCATTTCTTGGAAACAACTTATATAGATCTTTTAGCTCTCTGAATATGCTTAAGTATTTCAGAAATAATTCCAGTTCTGGCAATGATTAGATAGTTTTTACTGAATTAACTCAATAAAGAATAACAATGATAAATTCTGTATAAAATTTAAAAACACACAAATTAAAAGGACTGGAGATAAACCAAAAGAAGGAAGAAACTGAAGGGTATCTGACTCTTGAAAAATGGTAATTGCATTAGGTGAGATCCACTTTTATACAGTTTTTTTTATTGAAGACCTACCTCAGTTTAGATGACAAGAGGTACTAGAGCTCAAACAGAAGAATCTTATTAGCTTTAAGTCTTGGGAGACGGAGTGTGAGGCAGTCAGGGTGGCCAGAAATTAACAGGAAAATCACAGACAGGAGGAAGTCATGGAAGAATGAGCCAAAAATTTGTGAATAAGCTTCCCTCAAGTCCTTGGTTGACTCCTAAACTGCACATGCATGAGGATGACTTTTTAAAAAATCAGCAGAAAGCAACAACCAGAAGACTAAAAGAGCTGAACAAAGATTATAATTACTGCTTATGACAGGGAAGATAGAGATAAAATTTTGAGTCCCTCTAAGTCACAAGGGTTTGATGAAAACCACAGGCTTTTCATAGAAACTCCAGAAGGCTATGCTTAAGAACATAAGGATTGCTCAAACCAATTGATTTTCCTTAAAAACCAAAGAAAATAAAAAAAGACCCGATTTAGCAACATGTAAAACCAAAGCTCCACAAGTTCAGGGGAAACCTATAATAACTAACTACTAAAACAAAAATCAATCCTCTTCAGAGTATGCAATCTCAGAGACATAATCTCAAGTTTTCATAATGTATCAACCACAGTGGTCAGTATTCAATCAAATGTGACAAAACAGAAATGAGAAGAAGTAGAAAAATGTGATCTATGGTTAATAGAAAAAGCAGTGAACATGAATCTACCTGGAGATGGCAAAGATGTTGAAATTGTAGCAGACAAGGACTTTGAAGCACTGATTATGAGTATAGTGAAGGATTTACAAGAAAAGATGATCATAAAAAGATGTGGAATCTCAGAAGAGAAATGGAAATTATTTTTGAAAAACTAAAATTCTAGGACTGGAAAATAAGCTACTTAAAATAAAAAAAGTTACCACATGAACTTACCAGAAAATTGGAGATTGCAGAAGAAAGGATAAGTAAGCTTGAAAGCAGATCAAGATAAATGATTTAATTTAAAAGTCATAGAGTAAAATATTTTAAGAAATTAAATAACATCTCAGTGACTTAGAGACAATATTAAGAGGTTTAACCTGAATATTCTCTAAGCCGTAAGGAGAAAAGAGGAAGGGAAAAGAGTAGAAAAAAATAACTATAGAAGAATTGCCAATATTTAGTAGATTTTATGAAACTTATCTTGGAAACTCAGTGAATACCTAGGAGTATAAATACAAGGAAAACCAAATGTAGGCAGATCATAATTACACATCAAAACATCAAAAATGAAAAAAAAATTGTAAAAAAGCCACTCCACACTAAAAAAAGGAACAAAAGTACAAATGATGTCTGACTTCTCATCAGAAGCAATATATGGCAAAAGACTATAGAAAGACATCTTTAAAATGAATAACATTAAGAAAAACTGTCAACTCAGAGTTTTATACATACTAAGAATATCATTCAAAATCATTCAATATCATTCAATCATTCAATATCATTCAAAATATAGACATTTTAAGGTAAAAAAAAAAAGCAGAAGGCACTTATAGGACTACACTTCAAGACATTCCAAAGGAAGTTCTTCTGAAGTAAATGACGTCAGGTAACTGAACAGAAATGTAGAACTAAGTGAAAAACCTTAGAAATAGTGGATAAATGGTTAAATACCAGAAATTATTTTCTCTTTATATCTATAAAAGAGAACTGAAAGTTTAAATTAAAAAATGATTACATTTTACTGTGGAGTTCTGAAATAATAATTATTATGACCATAATAGCATAAAGAATAGGGTGGTATCAATGAAATTATATTGTTACAAATTTATACCTTTTTAAAAATGTGAAGTTGTGTGATATTAAACTAGATAGAATGTGATCAGAATACATATTATAATCTCTATTATAACCACATAATCAAAAATACAAAGAGATACAGTAAAAAGTCAAAAGAATAAATAAAGTCAAATACGAAAAAATTCAATTAACCAAAAGAGAGGCAAAAAAAGAAAGAACAGAGAGAAAAATGGGACATACATAAATCAAATAGTGAATTATAAGCCTGAACCCAACTGTTCAAAAATTCATCAGGAAAACATAATAATTATAAATGTGTGAGTACCTAATAACAGAGATTCCAAAAAATGAAGCAAAAACTGACAGAAATGAGATAAACAAATAAAGAAGTTTAAGCACTCTGAAAAATTAAAGAACAAGGAGAAATATATCAGTAAAGATAGATCTACCTTACTTAGATCCTGAAACTAAATGATTAGTCCCTAATTGTTTTCTTTTTCTTTTTTGCAATAACAGTGCATTTTTAAAAGAAAACAATGATATGAATTGTGTTTTTAAATTACATTGTGACTTCAATGTGTATCATATACTGACAAAATGTTTGGAGTGTGAATTTGGCAAAAGTAGGGCCTTTTTATAGATACCTTTTTATTATATGAAATATTTTAAAATTTAGCTTTTTCTTATCAGTTTTTCTCTACACAGAGTTCATAAAATAGTACTGGCTGCAACTTTTGCTGACTTTTGCATTCAACATCACCACCTAATCCTCTGCCTTCCACTTATTTTATATGAAATTAGCTTCCAGGAGTTACAGTTCAGTCATTAGTGATAGTTAGATGGGTAGATAGATAGATAAATAAATGCTTACCTTAAAGACTAGTTCTCCTACCAAGCCATTCCATGTCCCATCTTCTTGTGGGCTTCCATACTTGTGATCCGGTGCAACATAAATTTCATAGTTAAAACCCAGGTAGTTAGATAAGGCATCCAAAACATCAATGGAGAAGCCCTGGTACTTTTTCGGCTTACCCAAGACATTTTCAGAGACCATTACAAAGGGTTCTTCCTACATGGAAAAAAGAGAAATCCTTGATGTCAATCTATAGTGCTCCCTAAAAACAAAAATTAATTCTTCAAAGAATTTTGCTTAGACACAGCCTAAAAATTGCTTTTGAACTTTGAGAGAATTAACTTGGAAATATAACTTATGCATTATTAATGAGTCATAGTGTTGAATAATGTTTAATCACTGAATTTCTTTTCATCTCTCATTTAATTACTACTATAACAAAAATTAGATGAAAGTGACTATATAACTTCAGGGGCCATGAATTTATTTTTCTTGTCACTGTAGGGCCAATCTATGATTCAGTAATAATAAAATTATATTTAAGAAACCATAATTTTTTTGTATCCTGAGGCATTTATTATCTTTGTCAAAAATATGCAAAATAATATTTTAACAGATATACTCTACATAAACTCTCTGAAAAGAACAAAAAATTCTAAAAACATATAATTTAACTAAAATTTATAACATAACATTTACCCAGAGTTATTTCAAAACTATAAATAGTTTTGAAAAGTGGATATAACCACATATTTCATTGCAAAAATAGCTTCTCTACTACTACTATGAGAAATTCGCTTAAATTTTTGGTAAACTGTGTAATTTAGTAAATTTAGCAAATTGGTTTCTGCTTATATCTTTTATCATTTCGTGTTTTTGTCCTCTTACAGTTAAATAGGCTCTTTTCACTTTTTAGAACACCTGGTGTTAAGAAAGCTCAAGTAGTTAGAAACATGCTGGCAGACTATAGAAAATTAGATAATCTATTCCTTAATTTCCTAAACTTGTTCAGAAACCTCTCAGAACAGTAGTATTTACAGATAACCATTCATATATATATGTGTGTGTGTGTGTGTGTGTGTGTGTGTGTGTGTGTGTCTATCTAACCCTCCAGGCAGGTTAAAATCTATTCTGGGTTTAAGCCAGAAAGCCCAAAGATTCTATCCTTGGATCATTTTTCCTTAGAGACTCACAGATGAACCTTCATTGAGATGTAAAATAACACTGTACTTTGGCTTTTAGTCAAAGATCTGAAGTAAGTGTCTTATAAAATCACTGCGTCAATTATAGCAATATTGCCCACCATAACACTGTTTTCCCCTAAACATTACCATGAGGTAAATTTTTGAATTGTTCAGAGCCAAGAGGGCTTAATTTTGCTTCAGTAATGCCCACTTCTAAATAATTAAAATAAGATAACTAATTATTTTGGTATCTCTTTTCACTTTGGACACCCAGAAAATCAGTTCTAAGTTTGATGCTCATCTACAACTATGTTGATATTGTGGTATTTGTAGTATTTTTTAAGTCTTGGTTTTCTATACTAGGGATGCTTTCTCTTTTTAAAAATTTGCTCTTGGTCAACTGTTTATATCTTACCTCAGAGCAAAATAAATCAGTAAATAAATAGATAAAGGAGGTGACTGCTATTCGTTCCCCAGTAGCTGTTCTCTTCCTCGCTTATATTTATGTATATGCATATGCATATGTGTAGCTCTCTCCCTCTCTCTCTCTCTCTCCCTCTCTTTCTCTCTCTCTACCTAGCTCTCTTTCTTTCATTTTATATTAGTACCTGAGAATAAAAATAATCCACAGTCTCCTTTTAGGCCAGGTGAGACTATATGACTAATTCTAATGATGTAGTGTAAGCAGGTACTTTGCGCAACTGTTCTTTCATCTTTCCTCCTTCTTTCCAGCTGGAATGAACACATAATTGCTGGGGCTCCGGTAACTGTTTTAATGCACACAGATAGAAGAAGCCTATGCCCTCAAGATGTGACATGACATACCAGACTGTAGCTTTCTAGGATTCTAGAACGTAAGAAAAAAAGAAATTTCAATTTTTTTTTTTTTGTCAAGCTCCTGATTGATTTTTCAAAGCAATAGTATTTGATGCTAATGAACACTGATAGATTGGTAGATCAATGAAGAGAGATTCTGGGAGTGGATAAAAATTTCAAGCAATACTGAGTTGTTTAATCTAAATGATATCAAAGGAAAAAAAAGTAAAAATTCAATCAATTCTTTAATATTATGTGTAAAATACAGAACATCTTGATGATTCTAAATATCTATATATTTTAAAATGTATAGTAATCTTTCAGATAATTGGCAGAATTTGTTACAGAATATTCAGTTGTATGGACAAAATACAGACCTAGCCAAAGACTATGCAATATACAAATACTCTGAAGTAGGCCATGAGATCATTAGAATCAGAAAGAATTAAATAAATTCTAAAAAGAAGTTCACATTCAGAAGCATGCAAATAAGATTAGGAAATTATGGAATTTTAGAATTAGAATTAGTTTATACTTTAAACATTTATTTATTGACAAACCAAAGTAATGATGATTCATAAAAGATCTTATTTGATTGATTCCTTTACCAGTAATTTCGGACCATGTGTGTTCTCTATTTATCCATGGTCTTCAAAAATCTAATAAACCTCTGAAGTTAAATAGCAATTTAAAAAATAGAAAGCTGAATACCACTCTTCAGGATGACACTTAAACAATTAAGAATACTAATTATATGTATTGTAAAACTAAAAGATCTATATGGCAAAATATTATCCCAATGTATGTTTTGATATGAAATACTATTTTTTTCATTTTTTCATCCTATCTCATTAAAACAGTTGTTGAATATCCTAAATTATATTTCCTTAATATATTTTCCTCTCAAAATTATTTTTAATTCCAATATTATAAGTAAATACCCAGGCAAATGGATCCTTTCAAAGTTTTGTTGCCAAAATCTGGTCCTAGAAAAATCAGCTAGAATTGATTAAAGGTCTAGAGTAAAAATGGCTATACTAATAGCTCTTTTACAGAGGACTGATGAATTATTAATGAAAATGGTTTTTAAATTTTATTACTGAAATAAATTTTTTTTTAAAGATTTTTTTATTTACTTATTTGAGAGACAGAGAAAGTGAGAGAGAGTATGAGAGGAGAGAAGGTTAGAGGAAGAAGCAGACTCCCCGTGAAGCTGGGAGCCCGATGTGGGACTCGATCCTGGAACTCAAGGATCATGACCTGAGCCAAAGGCAGTTGCTCAACCAACTGAGCCACCCAGGCGCCCTGAAATAAACTTTTATTACATCCTATCACTTCTCTTCTGAATAGATGGTTTTAGATTTCGTTTTTAAGCTCTTTAATAGATTCGGATCACTATTTGTAAATCCTACCTCAGATGAGTTGTGCTTTATGAGGACAATCAGCCAATATTTTGGGCAGGTACACATAGCAATAGAAATTAGATTGAAGGTCTAGGACCTACAGTAGAAAAGATACTTTCCCTTCTCTGTGGCAATACTGAACGTGGTTGAGTCACTTTTATCTATGTACTTGTTTCCAAAATTTATTCATTCATTGACTTATTTATTTAACATGAATTGAGCAGCTATAGCATCAAGTTACTACACTCATTATAGTGAGTGTAGGTACCCACTATATTCGATATTGTAGAAAGTCATGGCCTCCACGTCCAAAATACTTATAGTTTGGAAAAAGCCACATACTCAAAAAATACAACATAAAACAAAAGCAACACATACTATAACTATTACACACAAAACACCAGAGAAACACAATGGAAACTCTAACAAAGAAAAGAAAAGAAAAGAAAAGAAAAGAAAAGAAAAGAAAAAAGAAAAAAGAAAAGAAAAGGAAAGGAAAGAAAACCATCATTTTGGGGGTTATTGGCTATGGACTATTTTTACAGATAAGAAAAATTATGAAGAAAAGTTTTAACTCAAGGTTACATAGTGAGTTACAGAACAGAAAGTCATCATAAATCATTTTACTTCAACTTTATCTTTTTGGACCTCAAATTTTTCAACCCTTGGATTAAAACCTAGGTCTCCATAATTTGTCTCAAATTTTAATGCAATTTAAAGTGGTATGAGACTGGAAGAGACTCCAGATGACTGACAGAAAAATAAATTCACAGTAGTCTCTGGAGAAAGTATCTGCATTTTAGGTTTTACATTATTCCTTCAAGTAATTGTCTGAACAATGTTCAAAACAAAAGTCAAAGATATGTAAAAGGAAATTCTATTTCATGTATACAAATGGCAGAAATAATGTACAACAGAAATAGATCTTCCAAGAACTCTGATACTGAAATTTTCAGATGCATATTATAAAAATTATATTACTATACTAAAAGAAATCTGGGACAAATTGACAGGAAATTGGAAAGCACATGAAATATCATTACACAATCTGAAAAGAACTAAACAGAAATTTAAGAATCAGTAAAGACAATGTCTAAAATTAAGAATTTAATAACTGAGTTAATCAGATTAGAAACAGATGAAGAGAGAATTAGTGACCTGTAATAGTCAGAACTAATATCCATAGTGCAAAGAAATAAACAACTAGAAAATCCCAAAGCAAAAGTAAAGAGATGAGAAGCAGAAAGAGAAATAGTCCGATAATCTCAAATATTGCTAAGGATATGAAGGAACAGGAGTTGTCATTCACTATTGCGGGATGTTTAAATTGGTCCAACACTTTAGAAAACATCTTGACATATCTAGCAGAAAATGGAGATATTTACAGGCAAATTAGCTTTGCCTGTTTTTGAGTGCTACATAAATATTTATCTAGCATGAAGATATGTACAGCAATGTTCCAACCATTTCACTCCTTGGATATGAACGCTTAGAGACTCTTGGGCACCAAAATATATACCCAAGAATGTATATAGCAACATTGTACATAATAGCCCAAATCTGGAAATGATAAAAATCCAAATGTCCATCAATGTGGAAAAGATAAATCTCCTGTGGTATATGGATGCAATGTAATACTAACGGCTTAAAATTTAAGAAACTGGAGCTATACACAATAGCACAAATGAACTTTTAAAAGAATAATGTAGGCGCCTGGGTGGCTCAGTTGGTTAAGCGACTGCCTTCGGCTCAGGTCATGATCCCGGAGTCCTGGGATCGAGTCCCGTATTGGGCTCCCAGCTCCACGGGGAGTCTGCTTCTCCCTCTGACCTTCTCCCCTCTAATGCTTGCTCTCTCTCTCTCTCCCTCTCTCTCTCAAATAAATAAATAAATAAATCTTTAAAAAAATAAAAGAATAATGTTGGGTGAAAAAAGCAATTCTTGAAGAAAACAGTCTAATTCCATTTTTGTAACATTCATAAACAGGTAAAGTTAACTGTGTATTTAAGGATTCCCATACAGGTGGAATACAATAAAGAAAATGAGAGAAGTGATCACCCCTGGGTGATTAGCTCTGAGATGCTGGGGAGGATATGATCAGAAAGACGCACAAGGAAAGCTGGCTCCTGTGGTAATGACAGCCTTCTATTTTGTGATCTGGACAGTGGTTGCCTGGTTGTTACTTTATTTTTCATTGATTAATGGTCTGAGCTTTTTTCTGTATGTGTGTAATATTGCCATATAAACGAAAATAAAGAAAAAGTATGTTAAGCGAGACCAGAAAATGGAGGGCATTGAAGCCATATTAAGTTTTTGCCTTTTATTTGGCAGGGAGCTAGAACTTTGTGGAAGAGAAACAGCATAATCAGAAAATAATTTTGAGAACAGAATATAGAATGCATTGTGGCAGAAGCAAGGTCTAGAGGTCCTTTGCAACAATGCAGATGAATGACAGAAGATTATAGCCTGTGCCTATTTAACATATATTTCCAAAGTGTATATAGGTGGCTTTGAGTCTTCTATTATACAGATGGTGGGGTGGGGAGGTGGGGGAGGAGGGAAGAAATGATAAAATCCTGCCTTTAAAATTCATTTTCCAGCAATTAGTTTCAAAGAGTATTAATAGAACTGAGTTCAAGCTGGTGAAAACCTGTCTGCCTATTAAGAGAAAACAAATTGCAGATTTCGATTTGCTGATCATTTGGATGACAGATTCTCTAAGCACAATCCTCAGCAACTAGAATAAACAAAGCTTTCACAGAATGTCTGTAGTTTATCAATCAAAGTGCATTAGCATGAGGATCCACAGACCTGCTTGTAGAAAAGAGTATTTCAGTGGTTTGATAATTTTCATATTAGCAAGGATTTATTCACATCACTTGTTGGGTTATTAGATAATAACTTCATAATTCTGAATCTGTATTCAGTCACTTAAAAAACCTCATGCTAATTGCTTAGTTGATTTACAACACTGTTTGCCACTTGCAGATTTTGTAGTTAATTCCTGTATTTTAATAACTATGCAATATTGTTTGCTAGTGATAGAGTTGGAAAAAAGCATCTGACATTTCTGATAGGTTCAAGCGACAAGCTCTACTGCCAAGGCTTTACTGAGAGCTATTTAGAGGTTTTAATATGCACAACCTCACAGATCACCAGGATGGCCAAAACTAGGAATGAGTCACTAGAAATTCCTTACAATTCTCCTCACACATGCAGCTCAAAGACATTAAAAAGGGAACAAGAATATTTCTTAATGGTCTGTTTAAGTTTTTTTTTCCCTCATAAAATATGGTCATGGCTGAAGCAAACAAGAGTTGTCTTTATGTACAGTGTGGGCTTATATTTTGCTTAGGGATGACACATTCCACTTTGATATGGGCAAAACTAATGACCACCATTCTCCATGGAAAGGCATCATTATTTTTTATAAAGCACATACAAACATTTGAAACTTCTCTAAGTTACAAAGGCTAATGGTATGGAATTTGTTATTAAAAATATATCAAGATACCAGGATAGTAAAACAAACATGAACAACATCTACGGAGGAATAAATAATTGGGGTAGTGTAAAGGAAAAGAATATCTGAGTTGTGTGGAGAGAAGAAAAGTGGTCACAGGGCTATGCAATGAAATGTCTTTAAAGAAGCTTTTGCAAAAAGATTTTATGGAGGAGCAAATATTTAGCAAATATCACATTAATCATACCTTTCAAAATCCTTGCAAAGTATTTTTATCACGTAACATTCAAGTTATAAATCATAGAAGTAACTTTAAAAAGCAATTCTAGGGATGCCTGGATGGCTCAGTCAGTTAAGTGCCTGCCTTCGGCTCAGGTCATGATCCCAGAGTCCTGAGACAGCCTACATTGGGCTCCCTGCTCAGCAGGGAGCCTGCTTCTCCCTCTCCCTCTGCCTGCTGCTCCGCCTGCTTGTGCTCTCTCTGTCAAATAAATAAAATCTTAAAAAAAAAAAAAGCCATCCTAACTTCCTAAAACCATATCTTATTATTTCTGATTCCTATTTTGTAAACAATTATTTAAATAACAAAAATATACTTCAAATTGAACATAAAATTAAGACTATTAGAATGCAAAGTAATTCATTTTAAAAAATAAAGTATTTGATTTTATACATTGCTTTCAAGTCATGAAGTGGTTACATCTTAGTGACTTACAGGCTAAATGGAGAGTGGCAAAATGAAATCAAAAAACGTTTATTTTGTTTTCATGAGAATCTGAAAGAAATATAGAATGTGGTAACAGAGAATACAAGGTTACCAAGGACAATATGCATTCACAAAAATCCTAAGTACATTAATTCTCATTTATTGATTTTTCCCTAGCGTGCACTTGAAAATACATTTTAGGAGACTAAGATTTTATGGACCATATGACTACCATATACAAACTTAGAAATACCAGACTCTCAGTTTGCTTTCCAACTACTAGATAATATTTTTTGCTTGTTTGGACCAAGTCTTCATTATTTTGCTCAACTTAACCACCTAAGTCAATAGCCACATGCAAGAGTCAATTCTATAAGTTTTGTTAAAAGTTTACTAGGTGCAGGGTACTTCATAAGTACAGTTATCGCAAGAAAAAGCATCAAGAACATATTTTAAGATATAGCATATTGCAACTGCAAGAAGGAGTGATTATACCAAATGTAAGAAGTCTACAAAAATATTAAACTAAAGGACTTGGTAACATTTGACTTCAGAATGATGATATTTACAAACTCTCTAGTTGATATATCATGTTCCTGTTAAAATAGTGCCAAGAACGGTAATGTTTTTTTTTTCTCCCCAAATATGTTTATTTTAATTTTTCAGTGTTACAAGATTGATTGTTCATGCACCACACCCAGTGCTCCATGCAGTACGTGCCCTTCTCGATACCCACCACCAGGCTCACCCACCCCCTCACCCCCTCCCCTCCAAAACCCTCAGTTTGTTACTCAGAGTCCACAGTCTCTCCTGGTTCATCACCCCCTCTGATTTCCCCCCATTCGCCCTTCCCTTCCTTCTCACGATGCCCTCCATGATTTTCTTTATACTCCACACGTAAGTGAGACCATAAGATAATTGACTCTCTCAGCTTGACTTATTTCACTCCACATAATCTCTTCTAGTCCTGTCCACATTGATACAAAAGTTGGATATTCATCCTTTCTGATGGAGGCATAATATTCCATTGTATAGATGTACCACATCAAGAACAGTAATGTTAATAAACGTCAGCAGAACATTATAAGACTCCTTTTCCATCAGGATATAAAAGCATTTAATAAATGCAAACTAACACTAATTAAATATCGGAATATAGTGAAATCCATATAAAATTAAACTTGGAATGTTTATGACTAGTATTTTTTGTTTGTTTTTTTGTTTTGTTTTTTGAGAGAGTACGAGAGCGAGCAGGGTTGTGGAGAGGAGCAAAGAGAGAATCTTACGCAGGCACACCAGCATGGAGCCTGATGCAGGGCTTGATCTCATGACCTGAGCTGAAATCAAGAGTCAGATGCTTTAACTAACTGAACCACTCAGGCACTGCTGACTAGTGGCATTTTTACCAAAATATTATTACTTACAGGAAAATAGCAGAAATTCAGATTTTTTTTTAGTCATTCAAAAGAGTATTAATGCTGGCCTTTATTTAAGAATATGCTAGTGAATAAAGCAAACAAGAAACAGACATCTCTATCCTTCTAGACCTACATCATAAAGGGAGCAAGAGACAATAGATAAAGTATATGTTATGTCAGGTGGTGATAAGTACTGTAGGGGAAAATTTGTCAAATAATGAGAACAAAAAGCATGTAAGAAAAGGCAATACCTTCAATCAGGAAGAGCCTCTGTAGAAAGAGCATTCTAGACTGAAAAAGAGTAAGTGCAAATGTGTCAGGCAGGTATTTCTCTGACATGTTGGAGAGAAGAGGGACACTAGTGTGGGAGGTAGAGAAGAGGGACACTAAGAGGGAGCTAGAGTCAGATAGGAAATGTCTGAGAAGTAATGGATGGGTGACAGAGCCTAAACAAGGCCTTTAAACCCGTAATGACTTGAGTTGTTAATTCCACTGAGATGGGCAGCCAGATGGGCTCCGGGCAGGGGAGGGACATGATCAATATGGTTAACAGTTTACTAGACAGTTGACAGATACTATTGATGATGGATTGGAAGGAATAAGACATAAGCTAGGAGATCAATTACAAGTCCTGTGCAGTAAACCGGAAGTGAGCTGATCATAACTAAATAGGAAAATGGATACGATGAGAAATAATTGGATTGTCAGTATCTTTCTCTCTCTCTCTCTTTTTTTTTTTTTTTTTTGTCAGTAGCTCTTCAAGGTAGAGCTAATGGGATTCAAGGATATACTGAATGTTATATTGTTGTAAGTTTTTAGTGAGAAGTGATGTAATGCTATGCCATACATCCTAGAGACCCTCAGTGGGAGCATCAGTCTTCAGAAAAGTATGGACTTCTGAGACTCTCCATGAAGGTTATTAATTAGGGCATATATCACAATTCTATTATGGAATTAAAACTTTCTTTTTAAAAAATATTTTATTTATTTATTTGAGAGAGAGCAACAGAGAGTGCACAAGCGAGGGGAGGGGGGTCAGGGGTGGGCAGCAGAGGCAGAGGGAAGCAGACTCCCTGCTGAGCAGGAAGCCTGATGTGGGACTCGATTCCCAAACTCTAAGATCATGACCTGAGCCAAAGGCAGACATTTAACCGACTGTGTCACTCAGGTGCCCAGGAATTAAAACTTTCAATCAATAGACTAAAGTCTTCAAAGTGAATGTTCAATATGGAATCAAAGGTAGTATTTTGTAAAAACCTACAGTACTGAATACAAAATTAATACATATTCAAATTTAATAGAAGAAAGCATGAAAATGTGTACTTTCGTTTTTTTCTGCATATTTGTGACTCATATAATCAGTTAAAAGGGAAATTATATTTAGTGGAAGCAGTTGCAATCATTAAAATTATCATCATCTTTAAGTTTAAATTTTAGAGGGACAAAATTCAATAGCAAACACTGAGGGTGAACTATTTATTTTTGTTCTCTTAACACACTTTAGGAAAATACAAAAATTAAGTTGAGTTGTTTTATTTATTGCTCATCAAATTGACAAAGATTAAAAAGAATGTTAATGTTTATCAACAAGCATGTGAAGAAACAGGCTTCCTTATACACCACTTATGTGAGCTAAAATTGCAATAGCTTTTCAAGAAAACAAATTCACAGTAGGAAAGCAAATGTCTCAAATTTTTATATTATTTCTTCTGGTAATTTTACAACTAAGAGGGTAATCATAAATAAGCACAAGCATGTATCTAAAAGAATGTCCATTGCAACTTCTGCAGTGAAAACTTCAAAACAAAGGAAATGCTTAACAATTACAGATTTTTTTTAAGTATCTGTATGATCAATGTCTACACAGCACATTGAGTTATCAACCTCAGAGTCTCCATGCCCTGGCACCTAGCCCTCTGCTCAGAGCTGGGCTGCAGGTTGTTTTCTTAAACCAAGAATAACATTTTTTACATTTAGGATTGGTTTGTTTTTGTTAGTCTTCTAGAGAGATTAAAAATATCACTTTAAAAGCATTGTTTTCATTTGCATTCCTGTATATTTCAGTGAAAGAGCTAGAAAAATGTTGAGTTTCAGTGGGCATGTTGGGAATTATATACAAGGGTAGATAAATTAATAGAAGTTTGAAGCAGGTGTAAAGATAATTCATCAAGTAGCTAGGGGGTAGATATTGATCACGTCTGCTATATAAAAACTATTTATTTACATTAAGAATACTCATGCATATATTACTAAATAGGAAAGAAATGTACAAAACTACCTGTGAGTGTATGTGTCCTAATTCCAGTTATAACAAATCATCATGAACTAAGTGGCTTAAACAATACTTATTTTGCACAGGTCTGGAGGCTAGGAAATCTGAGAACAAGGTGTCAGTAGATTTAGTGTCTAATGGGGGGTTTGGTCGCCCCACGTCATTTGGCAGGGATCAGAGAGACCATCATTCTTGTGTCTCTTATGAGGACTCCTCTCTCATGCCCTACTTGCTCTCAAAGGCCTCACCTAAAAATACCATCACACTGGGGATTAAGCTTCCACATATGAATTTTCAGTCCATAGCAATGTGTGGTTTAAAATTTAAAAAATAATGATAGTAATAGTAGCAGCAAACATCTGTATACCACTTACTATATGCTGGGCATTTTTCAAATGCTTTTTGTATATTTATGTCCAACAGGGCTGTGAGTTTAGAATCATAATTATCTCCATTATTATGGGGTAAAGTAACTCAATTTTGTTTAGTTAGTAAATGACAGACACCAAAACATTGGTAAGTTTTTGATGGAGGAATTACGAATGATTTGTTGTTATTTTTTATTTTTCACATTGTCTAACTTTTTTGCTACTGAATATTTAATACTACAACACTTTTTTGATAAATCAGTATGAGGGGGAGGCCAGGATTAGAAATAAAAATTTTTTTGTAGTTTTCAAGAAAGTAAATGAAGTCATTTAGGTTTAAAGTACAGCAAGAGTCAAAAATGGAATTCTGGAAGAAGACACTCCAGTGAAGGAGGTAGAAGGAATAGAGAGGTCAGAAGAAAAACAGGAGAAGACACTACTAGAGGACTCAAGAGAGGGGTTTCAAGGAGTAAGTTGGCAGTGCATTCTAAGATAGGTAATAGATACAGAAAGATAAAATCTGAAAATGTCCATCTCATTTGTCAAGTATGAGATCATGATGACCATTTGAAAAGCACTTTCTTTGGAGAAGTCAAATAGAAACCCAATTTCAGTGGTTGGAGAATAAAAAAATGAAGTGGAGACAGAACTGGTCTCAGACACTGACATGAGAAAGAATTAGTAGAATAAAGGGAGTTCAAAGTGAAATAATTTTTTTTGCTCAAAACATACTTCAGGTGAAGGGAGGAAACAAATAAAAAATACCAACAATAATAATGAGGCCTGTGCTCATCTTTATCACCTGACATTCATCGCCTCACATCGTTCTTGGACTACTCCAGTACTGTTACCGCCATTTTATAAATAAGAGAACTGAACCTTGGAATGGAATAGATACATAATGTGCCTGAGCTCACAAACTAGTGAGAAAGATTGAAATTTGAATACGGTGTTGTCTGACACTAAAGTCTGTATTCTTAACTATTAATTTAGACTGCTTTCATCAGCATTTGGGTGGGTTCACATGCTTTGGGATGGGGAACGAGGTACAGAAACTACATGGCAGATATCGGAAAAAAACCCTCCAAAACTTGGTCTTTTAACACATCGTGGTGTCTTAATCGATCAATCCCTCTCTCTCTTTCATTCCCTTTCTGCACTCTATATCCTCAAATTCCTTTTTATTTCTAAAGTAATTTAAACATTCTTCTTCTGATTCACACTTTAACTTTAATCAGCATATTGATGGGATCACAGTTTCAGCACAAAGATTGTTTTAAAGTGAAAACATTTAAAATCTTATTTGAACTTCCCTTATCTGACTAAAGCAGAGCCTCCTGAAAGAGTAAATGTCACTTACCCTACTCCAAGGGAGTTTTCAGCAAATTCCAGGAAGGAGAAGACTTCCCATTCCCTTTAGCATTAAACAAACAATAAACCCTTCCATACTTCCCTTTTGGAAGCCCTAACCCATTGTTAATCTGCCTTTTGCACAATATTGCACAGGCCCTCAAACATTCAAACCTAAGAGGATAGAGCAAAAGTTTTTCTCCCAACAGTCTCAAGCCTTGTTTCTGAATGAAGATAGTCTCTTCCCTAAAAGATCTGGAGAGAACAAGCCACCTAATAATTTCACTAAGCTCACTCAACACCCTCTTTAGAAAATGTACTCACTATTTCAGCCACTGGCCTGCCTGATCTAAGGTTTTAAGAATAAGGTGACAGGTTTTCTATTTCTAGTGAGCTGAATGCTTTCTGAAGGATGTATCTTTTTCTTTTGATTTTATTAGGAAGCACAGTGGGAAACTTAAAAGAAAAGATCTCCTGCATAGAGGGCAGAAACATAACAGTAGAAAGCAGAAAGGTGCTGATACTTAAAAACAAGCAACAAATCTGTGGGGATTTACAAAATGTAGAGAAGTCTGAACTTTTAGC
The DNA here is from genome assembly GCA_028533885.1 of Nasua narica. Lineage (NCBI taxonomy): Eukaryota > Metazoa > Chordata > Mammalia > Carnivora > Procyonidae > Nasua > Nasua narica. The sequence continues at coordinate 68,323,196 of CM052800.1, read as the reverse complement.
TACAAAGACAATATTCTATGTTTCACAAATTAATAAGCCTATAAAGAAGATTACCTGAAATGTTATAAAAATTGATAATAAGGCATATAAAAATGACCTCTGTGTCAGCTCTTACCAGGACTATGGATATGAATTACAGTTTTGAATTAATTATGGGGACACATTTTAAGGAATTAGAGGTAGGTTCTGATAATTTACCGAAAAATGTAAAGATGCAGAAATTTTTTTTTTCAGTTCATTTTCATTGCTATATTTTATTGCATAATAAATACTTAGCCTAAACCAGCCCTAACACTTCTCCTATCTGTGAGATCCTCCATTGGGTGGAGCAAAAGTCACTTAGGACTGTCAAAAAATAACATTGGTCCTATATATTCTTGCATTCCTCAAGGAGATACTCTAGCTGTGTTTCCAAATGCAATAGTATATGTGTTAAAATGCATCTTAGTTCTTGGAGTTGATAACCAAAGGTCATTCTCAAAATTTGAAAGGACTAATAAAACAAAGGTGAGATATTCTTCAAACTCTTTGTTCTTGATGAGTGACCACTTTGTTATTCTCCTTGACTTTTAAAAAAGTAAGAGTTTGCTTTCAAATGCTAATCGGTTGCTTCTTTATTCCCCCAGAGACTTCAGACCATTTTGCTTCAAATCTTCATTTTCTTGAATGCTTTACTGACCATGGTCTTGGAGATTACATATAGTTCAGAACAACATTCAGTTTGTTATTTTTAACTGAACTGTGGAGCGCATTACTGTACATAAGCACCAATGGGGGAAAATAGTTTGAACATTCCATTTTCCCATTTCAAATTATCATGTTACTAGCAATGGTTAAAAATTAAAGAGAGAGATGGGGCGCCTGGGTGGCTTAGTGGGTTAAAGCCTCTGCCTTCAGCTCAGGTCATGATCTCAGGGTCCTGGGATTGAGCCCCACATTGGGCTATCTGCTCAGCAGGGAGCCTGCTTCTCCCTCTCTCTCTGCCTGCCTCTTTGCCTGCCTGGTGATCTCTCTCTCTCTCTCTCTGTCAAATAAATAAATAAAATCTTTAAAAAAGAGAGAGAGAGAGAGAAGAAGAAGAAGAAGAAGAAGAAGAAGAAGAAGAAGAAGAAGAAGAAAATAACACTTTAAAATCTACCCAAGAAAAAAATTCTTAAAAAATATAAAGTTCGTTTTCTTCCACTAACTTCCATCACCCAGAGAACCTGAAATTCCTTGCTAAAAGATTTTAAACCTGCAAGAATCACAAATTCTGTGCGGTTTCCAGCATGATCACCTTTTTTTTTTTCCCTAGGTTAAAATAATTAGTACACAGTTTACATGGAGATGCTGTGAAACAACACCTTACAACTCAAACCTCTTTGTATTTCAAATGATCATTAAAAAACCCAAGAGGTGTATTCTGAACCAGTATGCATTTGCCTTCCTTTCCTTGACCAACTTTTCCATTTCTGGGGCCTCCATGCAGTATGGTGGTTCTCTCCTTGACTGACTCCTACCTCCCTAGAGAGAGCTGAATTTTAGTAGCTGCTGTGTTCTAGAAGCTGACAGAGGAATAAGCTATTCCCATGTTGAATACCTTCTTGGAGGTATCTCTTTTCATTTCCGTCTACCCTAGAGTCCCATTTAGTGCAATGGATAGTGATTTGATAAATGGTCGCCTATTGGTCAAAGTCTGTTTCTGTTTCTATGAAAGAATCTGAATCTTACTTGAGGTCCAGCTTCCTCACTGCCATCCAACTCCATGGCTCTTTGAGAGGCACTGGGAAAGCACACTGGGTTTTCTCAAAATTTATTTCCTTTGTGAACAAATCTAATTATTACATTTTAATTCAAACCATTTTTCCCTACGGATTGGGAAGATTTCTAAAACATAAGCAAAGAGATCCTGCGACTTTCTTTTTCTTTTCTTTTCTTTTTTTTCTTTTTTGCATCTGTTTACCCAAGGCTAATTTAGGTCAGCAATATGACAGCAACATCAATGTGCTATTGAAGTTCAGAGGTGGCAGATGAATATGCATCTTGCTAATAAAAAGCTGGACCTTTTGAGAGGTCAGGGCAACATTTAAGACACCAAAATAGCAAGATACGTGGAACTATGCCAATTTATAGCTGTATAAGTTATATACTTAAATGTCTATTAATTGCTACAGAATTCAAAGATAAAGATATGCTTTTCTCATATCCTTTTAAGTTCTTGGTAGAATAAGATTCCCCTCGCCCCCTAACACACACACACACACACATACACACACACACACATGAAACAAATCTTTCTCAAAAGTCTCTACATCATATGTGAGTTCTGGGATTTAATCTGCTTCCTGACATTCTTTGCCCAGCTTTGTATAGTTTCTCTGTATGTATTTACAACCTATTACTCAGCCAAGACTTAAAATTTCTGCAAGTATTCTCCTTGACAGCTCTCTCTTTTCCAGAACATGTCCCTAAATTACCAACCACCTCAGTCTTCCCAAACTTAGATCAACTCAGTGAGGCTGATAAGCTCTGTTCGGGATCTATATCCCTTCCTCCAGGATGGAAATTGCCACCAGCCAGAAATCTGGGGTGATTATTGGGATCATTCTGTTGTCTCCCACCTCTTAACCATCAGAATCCTTTTTTACCTGCTAACCAATGTTTGAAAGTTTTTTCTCCATTCGTTGCTCTGTTTTTTAGTTGTTGATAACAGGGATTTAGTCTAGTACTCCTCCATCACGGGTGGTTAAGGAGTAAGACAAACACAAATTTAATGCTTATTTTTACTATACAGGTAACTTGAAGAGGTTATTTAATTAGCTCTAAGTCTCAGTCATATCACAAAAATGCAGATAAGAATCTTGAGGGCTCCATCAAGACAAGAGTTTTAAAATACCAAGAATAAGATTTATTAGTAATTGGGCTCTAAGTGTTAGCAGGTAACATTATCTATAAGCTTCAATGATTATTAATTCATTAATAGAATCCTCTGTAACTCCAAAGAGTAAAATCTGTATCAGAAATATCTGTCTTTTCAAACCATAAGAGACTCCTAAACTCACAAAGCAAACTAAGGGTTGCTGGGAGGTGGGGGGGTAGGGATATGGACATTGGGGAGGGTATGTGCTATGGCAAATGCTGTGAAATATGTAAGCCTGATGATTCACAGACTTATACCCTGGGGTAAATAATATATTATATGTTAATAAAAAAATTAAAAAAAAAAGAAATATCTGTCTTTTATTCTTTTTATTTTTATTCATCTTTTTATTTTTATATTGATGTTCATTTCTGAGGAATTGTATATAGGGCTGGTTTTGTATTATTGTAACTATACCAAAATGATTGCATTGGTCAAAGATAACTGAAAACTTCAAGGTCACTTTAACATTTACTTTCTTTCAGATACAGTGGAATAATGCAATTCGGAAAGTAAAGTATAATACAGTTCATATAATTTTGGTTAGAAGACTGCAGAAGTAACACAAGTTAATATAGACCCACGGTGCCTACATCTTTGAATTTGCAAATGCTCTGTCAATTTCATTCTAAACATCTAGAGACAAATGGTAAATCTATTTTTCAGAAGTAAATTATATAACATGTCTCTGAAATATTTATTCATTATTTAGTCCAAGAATTCAAGTTTCAGGTTCCAAAAGGAAAAATATCAGGTCATGCGTGGTTACTTCCGTGCAGTCAGTAGTGATACTCACACATGTCGGCATGACAACTATCATCTTAAGAACTGGTGTGATGAGAACGAATAAGACATTGTCAAGCCATTGTCATGCATCAATTCTCATGATGATTTTATTCAGTCAGCACTGAAGTGAACACATATTCCAGTGTTGCTATAAATTACATCATTTGCATATAATCCTCAAGGTCTGTTTATAAAAATCACCCTTTTCCCTTTTCTCTCACATAAGATGGGTACAATCAGTAGAAGAGACAACATAATATGTATACAATACAAAGCTATGTTTACTGATTGCAGTGTTTCCATAACAAAAATGAGAACCATATTATCTAAACTTGAGGCTAAATCAGAGTTGTAATGATATCTTTAACTTGTTGATGCATATTATCTAAATTATATCATGCTAACCTCACTTTCACAAACAAATTTCTAATTGAATTGTTTCCAGAGAAGCTCTTAAAAAAGAATATCTTACACACAAGCTGCTGGAATCTTCTGCATTTCAAGTTCATTTATTTCAGGTAATATTCCTATTTACTTATAGGATACTTTAAATTCTTGATGTCTGCACACTTTTGTGTATACTCTTTACATTGCTGAGTATCCCTTCCCTTTAATCTATGCCTTGATAATCCTTGCTTATCTTTCAAAACCATGTTGCGTTGCATCATCCTTTAAGCCTCTCCCACTACCCTACCCATGAGTTAGATGTCTCTTTTTATGTTTTCTCTTAACACCCTGTGCATGAGAACTAACACATACACACATACTTCCTATGTACCAGGATGTTATAAGTCCTTTGTTCTTTGTATGCTTTAATTCCTTTAATTTTCATCACAGCTCTATGTGGTAGATAGTATTATTATTTCCATTTTACAGATGAAGAAATAGAACCATAGAGAGAGTTGGAGAACTGGGAATTTCAATATAATCCAGTTCCAGACTGTTCTTTGTTTTTTCTTTCTTAATAACTTCATCGAGACATAATTCAAATTCACATACCATATAATTCACTCATTCGAAGTTTTAACAATCAATGGCCTCAGTATATTTACAGATGTTCTACCATGACTGGAATCAGTTTTAGAACTTTATTCCGCAAAGAAATCCAGTTCCCATTAGCCATGACCTCCCAACTCCCCAATTTTCTCCAGCCTTAAATAATCACTAATCTACTTTTTATGCCTATACATTTGCCTATCCTTGATACATCACATAAATGGAATCATATGACATGTTATCTATTGTAACTGAAATCTTTCATTTAGCATAAAGTTTTCAAGTTTGACCCATGTACAATGTTATCAATGCTTCATTTTATTTTACTGCAAAATAATATTCCATTTTATGGGTATACTGCCTTTTATTTATTCATTCATCAGTTGATGGACATTTGGGTTGTTTCCTTTTTTTTTTTTTGCTATTATCAATAAAGCTATAAATATTTGTGTACAAATTTTTGTGTGGACATATGTTTTCATTTCTCCTGGGAATATATCTAAAGTAGAATATCTGATTTCTGAGTCATGTAGTAACTCTGTGTTTAACCATTTAAAGAACTGCCAAGCTTTTCTGAAGCAGCTACATTTTTACATTCCCACCAGCAATTTATGAGGATTCTGATTTCTCCACAACTTTGTCAACAGTCACCATTATCTGTCCTTTTGATTTATAACCATTCTAGAAGGTGTGGTAAAGTGGTACTTCATTATATAGTTTTCGATTTGCATTTCCATTATGGCAAATAATTTGGAGAATCTTTTCATGTGCTTAGAGACCATTTATATCCCTTCTTTGAAAAACTATCTGTTGAGATCCTTTGCCCATTTTTAATTGGTTTTTCTTCTTCATATTGAGTTATTCCAACTTTATTATTTCCATATACTAAAAACAAGTCCCTTGTCAGAAATATGACTTGCAGATATTTTCTACCAAGCCATGAGTTCGTTGACTTTTCACTTCTTTTGACTATGTCCTTTGAGGCACAATGTTTTTAATTTTGATGAAATCCAATGTTTTAATTTTTTTATTGTTTTCTGCTTTGAGTATCACATTGAAGAATCTATTGCCAAAATAATGTTACAAAGTTTATTTATATCTATGTTTCTTCTAATGGTTCTATAGATTTAACTTTTACATTTAAATCTATGATCCATTTGGAGTCTATTTTTTCTTTTTTTTTTATTTTTTTAAAGATTTTATTTTATTTATTTGTCAGAGAGAGAGAGAGAACACAAGCAGGCAGAGAGGCAGACAGAGGCAGAGAGAAGCAGGCTCCCTGTCGAGCAAGGAGCCCGATGCGGGACTTGATCCCAGGATGCTGGGATCATGACCTGAGCTGAAGGCAGCTGCTTAACCAACTGAGCCACCCAGGCGTCCCAAGGAGTTTATTTTCTTTAAATAGGCTCCACGAGCAGCGTGGAGCCCAGTGTGGGGCTTGAACTGACAACCCTGAGATCAAGATCTGAGTTGAGATCAAGAGTTGGACACTTAACCGATTGTGCCACCCAGGCAACCCTGCAGTTAATTTCTATATATGGTTCGAAGTAGGGGTCTGAATTCATTCTTTTGCATGTGGGTACCTACTTGTGTCTGCATGATTTTTGAAAAAACTATTCTTCCCCCAATGAATGGTCTTGACATTCTTGTTTAAATTAACCATGGGTATATGGCTCAATCCTGGTCTCTCAGTTCTATTCCACTGATCTAAATGTCTATCTTTAACCAAAATGATGCTATCTTGATTACTGTAGCTTTTTAGTAAGCTATGACATTTAGAGGTGTGAGTCTTCCAGCTTTGTTCTTTTTTAAGACTTTTTGTTGTTGCCTTTTTCCCCCCATACTGGTTCTATTACATATCCACACGAATTTTAGAATCAGCTGGTTAGTTATGGCAAAAAAAAAAAAAAAGGCTAGAATTTTGATAGAGATTTCACTGAATCTGTAGATCCATTTGGAGAATATTTCCATCTTTTTTTCCTTTTTTTGAGAATATTCCCATCATAATAATATTGAGTCTTTGAATCCATGACCAAAATATCTCTCCATTTATTTAGGACTTTTTAATTTCTTTCAACTATATTCCATAGCATTCAGTGTATTAAAATTGCAGCTATTTTGTTGATATATTTAAATGGAAATGCTTTGTTAATTTCTGTTTTAGATTTTTCATTGTTAGTACACAAAAATAATTTTTTTGTACATTGATCTTGTACCCTGAAAAATTGTTGAACTCATTTATTAACTCTAACACTGTGTTTGTATATGTGTGTACTTACGCTTTAGGGTTTTCTCTATGTAGATCATGTCATTTATAAAAAGAGAAAGTTTTACTTCCTCCTTTTTAACCTCATTCATAAAATAGTGTTGGAGTCCATTAAATTCTTTTTCTACATCTGTTGAGATGATCATGTGACTTCATTCCTTTTTTATTAATATGGTATAGGACATTGAATTTCATATGTAAAACCAAACTTGTATTCCTACGATAAATTCCACTTGGTCATGGTGAATTTTTTATTGCTCCTATATTCACTTTGCTAGCATTTTGTTGAGGATGTTTGTGTCCATATAGATATTGTGTCATTTTCATTATAGTCACTAAACTCCATGAATTACTGGCTGATTGCCTTACTGTTTTCAGTAAAGCTCTGGGTAAAAAAAAATTGTTTATTTGTCTGAACAAAATAAATTTTGGTCAGTGTTATTTTTGAGGTCAGCATTTAAAATTTTTTTATGACTCCAGGAAGGCTATTTCTAACTATCTCTTTCTCTGGTTTTCACTGGTGAACTAGTTGGCTTATGATTTAGCTTGTTGCTTTAAATTTAGAGGAGCCTTTGATATAACTTCCCTATACTCTTTCAAATAATTGGAGAATGCCTATGTGCTCTCTTTTCTTATGGACTGTCTCTACCCTGAGCAAAATTTCAGTGCCACTACTCTGAATACTGGATTGGGTGCAGCCTCCAGTCTTCTCCACTCACCTTTGTTGGCTTGGAACATTTGGAGCAAGCTGGAGTGATCAAGGTTCCAGTATTCCAGACACCTGGAGTAGAAACTGCATTCTATGGGTGAGAGGAGTGGAGAAAGGGAGCCCACAAACTGGAATTTAGCCTCCTCAGATTAGAGGTGGAAGGTACAAGAAATGCTAGCCGCCTGTCTCTCCAGATGAAATAAATTGATTGGGAACTTGGAGGTGAGGGAGTCCTGTCTTCTTGGGAAAACCTGCCTGGAGTGGAACTTCCATCAAGCTGAGTTGGGCAGGAGGTGAGGTGGAAGGGGAAGGAGTAGGATGAAGTTCAGATGCCACAGACTTTTGTTGTTCTGACTGAGTTTTAGATTTTCTTAAGTGTTACTTCATTTTCTATATGCCCTTAGAAAAATTTCTGGACTTTAAATAGTTTTATTTGTTTATTTATTTACTTACTTAATTTTTTGGTTGCTTTGCTGGGAAGTAGGTCCATGAAATCCTCACTCTGCCAGCTTAGAGATGGAACTCCTCCAGGGACTGTTTTTCACAATGCTATGCTGTGTACTTCCAATGCAGTATTTATGACATAGTACTTGTATTTTATTGCAACTTTCCATTTATGGTATATATCATCCATTGGAGACTTCACCAGCCAAAGCTGCCATTTTTGTCTGAAGCCTTGAACCAAACTATATTATTTATTAACTCTTCCAAAGAAGCCCTCTTCAGACATTGCTGTGGGAGCTACCAGAGCTTGCCACCTCCCGGCTGTGAGGACCTGTCCAGTGGTGCCTCCTGCCAAGCTTATTCTCTCTGTCCCCAACTTTGTCTCTAGTCTCAAGAGGCTGATAGGCCAAGACTTCATGAAAGCTTAAACCTCTGTGGAGGTTCAAAATGCTCAAAGTTTTCAAGTAGCAAAAACTGGGACTATGTCCCTAGCAAAAAACTGAGGACAATGAATTTCAGGGCTATTACTGGAGTATTCTCTTAGTTATTTATTAATATATAATCTATTTAAAGCTAGGCTGGAATCAAACACAATTCTTATGAGACAATATAATTCGATACACAGATTTTCAGAAATTTTTGAAGTTTATAATTAGGGGGTTTTTTTAATCCTCAGGTATTTTTTTTGTTGTTGCTGCTCATTTTTCCTCTTGAAAGCACCAGCTTCACTAGCAGGAGAGTTGCGGTGGCTCTCATTAGCAGGTTTTCAAATTAAGGTAACAGTAACTAGGCCTAAAAGTCATGATTCTGCAATATATGTGTCTTTGTCTGCCTTAGGGTCCTATAAATAATTTCCCACAAAAATCTGAAGATTGGTGACAGTGGTGAATTATACTTTTGTGATCACTCATGCTCATTTTTTCTTTTCTTCAATTTATACTTCACTGTTTACTGCAGAGACTATACATCTTCTATTTAAAGATACTGTGTACTTTGCTAACTGCTTTTACATAGGTTACCTATTGACCCATAAAAACCCATTTGATCTCACTAAAGGCCAGTTTCCTTATTTCTCTTTTACAGACAGAAAAACTGAGGTTCAAAATAGCTCCTTGGTTTCCCTAAGTTCAGTGATCTATTAAGTAGAGAAGCTGGAACTTGAACTGACATCTTTTGACTGGTAAGGCCAGAACTCTCTGCAGTACAGGCCAAATGCTTTGTATGAGTGTTTGAGAAGAGAAGACTAGGTAGAGAAAAGGCAATGAAATAGGGTAAAGTGCTTCCAGTAAGAAAATTAATCACATGTTATTTACTCCTTGGTTATAACGTATCTCCAGAAGAAATAAGTGTGTTCCTTGATCTTATACTGACATATATAAATTACTATTTCTAAACTTCATACCTTCTTGTATATTGTAAAAATTGAGATTCTGTTGGTTACATATTAGCCATAATGGCCCTTAACATTAAAAAATCCCAAGTTTTATTTACTTGTATTTAATATAAGAAGATTAAATAAATTTCCAAAGAGGCATAATCCAAGAGAAAAAAAAGTAGGTTTTTTTTTCTTCTATTTGGATTGCTCTTTCCTTAGAAGATCATGAACTGTACAACTATACTGTATTTTGCTTTTTTTCTCTTTATCCATTAACCTGATTTTGTCTAATCCTATACTTTGCACAGACTGGGAAAATGAATTATGAAACATCAATAAATTGGAAATGAAAATATTGTGGGGAAAAAGGATAAGCAACGACTGCCTCCAGGACCCAGACTATTAAATGATTCAATATTATTTGTAACTTCTTGTCATATATGATTTTGCTATTTCATAATGTGAATGATCCTTGATGTTTTGAGTTAAAGTTTTTACTTCTTTACCTTAAAAGCATATAATTATCTGAACACATTGTAAGTGGGTTAAGTCATTTCCTAGTGTCAATTCTGTCAAAAGATTTAATAGCTTTGAGTCTTTTGATTTTTGAAAGTAATTCTTTATATTCTTTGTACTTAAACTGAGTCTAAATGTAAAATTTTAAGTGTCAGATCAAACCTATAGAGTTTATGGAACAACAGTTGGTCAAATAGTATGTAGATTATATGACTATATTCTTACTGATTTTGGACTTTAATAATCTAATAATATAACATGGGTTTTATTTACATGCAAACTAACTTGTTGCCCATATCCTGTCTCCATCTTCTACCCTCCAAGTTATTTCTGTGAGACATCTAGGACATATATAACAATCCACATTTTGAGAGCTATACTTCAGGTAGTTCTCTACCTGAAGGGAGAAACATTTCCTTATATCCCCAGTTTAGCTATTCATTAGTGCCTCTTTTTAGATGTTGTCAATATTCCTGGTAGGTGTCATGTTCTATGCAATGATCATGCTATCTTATTACATCTGCATCCCTAGTACCTAGCGCAATGCCTAGAACAGAAAGGATGCTGAATCAATAATGCTGGGTTAATATATTGGGGAATAGTTGGAAAGGCTAAGGAGACACATTTGGAACACTGAATGGGGTGGGCACTCGGACATGGCAATCTGAGGAAGCAGAGAGGTAGCAGATATCCACCCCTGGCTCCCTCACTAAGGTGTGCAGAGGGAGGGAATTCTGGGAGAAGGAAAAAATAGTAAGAAATCTACAAAAACTGAATGCTGTGCTTTTTCAGCCATTTAGGCTTTGACTGGTGAGAGTGATGGACCCAGCCATGGTGATTTCAGAGCTCTGGCAAGTTTGAGAAACCCAGGTGTTCTTCAGAAGGGAACAGTGAAAAGCAGGAAGCTTAGTGACTTGTTCGAGATGTAAATAAAATAGATAAAGGGGTCTCCAGCATTCCAACAAAATTGTCTGATTCAGCAAGGTGTAATAAAGAAGAAAAGATTCAGGGATGAAATCCCATGCTAAAAAAAGAATACTTGTCAATCTAGGCTATCCTTTGCCATCTGTCTTGGAAATCTGGACTTAGTGAATGGAAACCAAAGAATGAGGAATCTTAAGACCACCAGTTTATAGTCTGGGCTATTCACATAGTCTTATGTCCAACCTGTTCTTATTTTTGTATTTACATATAGTTTTTTTTTTTCTTTCCTTTTTCCCTTTTTCTTTCCTTTTTTTCTTTTCCTTTCCCTCTATTCCTCCCTCCCCTGCCCCACCACACACACACACCCCTTCTGGCTATCTGAATATTTTGATTTGTTCATTCAACAACTATTTACTGATCGCTTTTATAATTTAGGCATTATAAGGGAAACCAACTTTGTGTCTTATTGTTACAGCTTAGAGAGAGAATATAACATTAATGAAATTACAACCAAAATAAATAAATAAATAACAGAGTTACAAAGAGTTCTAAATGAAAGAATATAGTGAAATAAGGAATTAAATTGTCCTATAAAGCTATGAAGTCAGTCCTAGATGTCATTGCTGAGATTAGATCATAAAACCACTGTGATGTCTGTCCTCTTTTTCTTTCTATATGTATTTCTCTCAACTTTATCATTCTTTTTCAGCTTCTACAAAATGTATTTAATTCACACATATGTTCTATTTTCTGATAGAGAGCTTAATAATATTGATAAAATGGTTTATGTAGAGTTCTTGGAAAGCAAGGACTATATCTTATTTATCTTTACCTTTCTGGAATTTAGGACGACGTCTAGCTTATAATATTGAGTCAGGGCTAATGGTTTAGGTCATTTTACCTTTCTCTGATCTCAGATAACATGTAAGTTTTCACAGGGAAATAAGGCCTGCTGAAAACTAAATTCCAAAAAGTGAGACTAATAGTAAGGAAATATTTTAGGAAAAGGAAATTACTATTTATTTATTTATTTATTTATTTACTTACTTACTTACTTACTTACTTACTTACTTATTTATTTGACAGAGACAGAGTGAGAGAGACAGTGAGGGAGGCAACACAAACCAGGGGAGAGGAAGAGGGAGACGCAGGCTTCCCATTGAGTAGGGAGCCTGATGCAGAGCTAGATCCTTGGGATCTTGACCTGAGCCTAAGGCAGACACCTGAATGACTGAACCACCCAGCTGCCCCACAGCTACCTGCTATACCTTTCTTATAGTGAGCTGCTTGGTGAAACTTACCTTCTCTCAACACATGGTTTGGACTTTGCTTTATGGTATTGGTTTAAGACAAGCTGCCTTTGTTTATTTTCTACTTTTATCTTTCTATGATTCTAATGATAGTTTTAGTTTAGATAGTAATTTTTAAATTGCTATTACAGTCCTCTTTTTTTAATTGCCTTCATTTCCTAATGTTATTTCTTTTCTTTGGAAGTATTCCTTAAAATAGTCTCTCTCTTTATGATGGCTTCTTGCCCAGATTTGTTGAATTCAACTTTCCAGGAATATCCATTAACTTAATTAATTTTATAAAAATACCCTCCATATATTATTTAATCTAAAATATTTTCAATTACAAAATGCACAATTGTTTTTCCTACCACTAAGATAAAATATGCTGCCAAATATAATTGCAAGGAACCATTAACTGAAAAACATATCTTGATTTCACACATATTAAAATGTTAAAAATTGTATAGTTTCAAATTTATAAAATACAGAAAAATCACTATCACAGCTTTATCATACATTTTCCAATCATACATTTATACAAAGTTTTAAAATTATTTCTATGGTAATGGCAAAGAAATATTATGTTGCACACTTACTATAGGACAATGATATTGCATTTTTTTCCAGAAATATTCTGAGAGCTTTAGAAGATGCTTGCTAAATTGCAACTCCCAAAAGGCAGTTTCTTTGTCTGTTTTGTATGTACCCCAAGGACCTAGAAGAAGGGACTCAATAAATACTTCTCAAATGAATTTATAAGTGAATTCATGTTTCATTAGAGATGCCATGTGTCTGTTTTAAGCAAAAACAAATCAAGCAAGTAAGAATTATTAATCATTGAGCTCTTTCTAAATGCTAGTTTATGTTTTCTCATATCCTGTACAGTATACTTCCTTCTCAAGCCTCAATTTGCATTTGTTGCCAACTTCTTTCCATCATATTTTCATAAGTATTATAATGATATTTACAAGTCAGTCATGTTTGCAACAAATTTTTGTGACTTACCATGAAAACAGTGAATGACATAATGGGTCATTTATGGCTATCCATAGTTCCACTACTTTAGAAGTTAAAAGGAAAAAACAAATCTTAATAAGTGCCTTGTGGTAATACACTTGGTTCACTCAGTAAAAAAGTAGAGATCAGTGGGCCAAATATAAACATAAAATTTAGAAGAAGGACAAAGCTTGTAGGGTCGGAATTTTATTCTCATTCCATCTTCTCCTCCATTTCTAAGACATTTATGTAGCTTTGGAGATGGCTGAGTATTAAGTTTTCCATATGTGATGCCATTTAGAAAAATGCTCCTAAGTTATCAGTCCCACAAACTTGGAACCTTCCCATCTCAATAGTTATATTTAACTTAAGCCTAACATGAGTTCATTCTGATTCTTAAGGGAAAATATCAGAGAGGCTAAGGACATGGCCTCTGGAGCCCAAATCTCTGGGCTTGAAACTTATCTTTAGCTCTTAGTAGCTATATAGTCATGGGAATTTAGTTAACATTTTCGTGCTCTATTTTCATCCTTCTAATGTCATTGATACATCTTTTATATGGTTTTTATAAGGACTAAATAACACATATAAACTTTTTTAACAGGTCCTTTCAAATAGTAGATGCTAATATTGGTTTTCCCTATTTGCCCTTTGGATCCACTGTGCCCTTCACTACCCTGCTTTGTGTCCTGGCAGTCTGGCTGACCTTCACGGTCTTCCTTACTTGGGCTCCCTTGCCCCATGACTTCTGGCTAGATTTTCACCTGGAGACAACGAAGGGATGGAAAGACAGGATGAGGGAAGTTGACGTAACCCCTCTCCCTACTTCCTTACTGCTTGGTTGTGGTTTGACAGTGACTTTCCCCATCTTCTCCCTGTATGGAAATTCACAGCTACTATTGAATGGTCTTTCTCCCATGGTTTCAGCTATTGCCAAATCTTAGTACCACTACCTCCCCATGCCCCATTAGATTTAGGGTAGTCAAGACATGCTGTGCATCTAGGCCCTTACGCATCAACACCCCTTGTTGATTCCTTCACCCTATTTATATCCCTGATAATAATCCCTTTATTTGATTCTCTTTAATTAAGCATTCGTGTATACCATTTATTTTCCCATGGGATCATAAACAGTATGGAGCTGAATTATTTGGTTTAAAATAAGTATCAGAATATTTCTTTCAAGTCAATGAAATATCATTAATAGTGATAGGAATGGGGGTTTCAAAACTTAGGTAAAGAAAATCAATTTTATTAACCTGTGTGTCATTAAAGCATGAATGTCCTCAGCACTAAAGGAGATATGTGTAGAACTGGGACTAGATTGCAGTTAGGGTGGAATAAAGACTAAGAGACCTCTCCTCAGGGGCTTTACACATGAACCCTCCTCTTCCTTCTCCCTTCCTTATAGTGTTGGAGGCAAGTTCGTGGAATACAAGGAAATGGTGTTTATGTGGCCAAACCAAGTTCAGTATAAACCAAATCTAAGTTTTGGGGTTTAGTAGGCATCAATATTTTGGAGTTGCTGGGTGGGTTGAGGGGAGAGTCATCCTTAGCATTCTTAGCAGAAGCCTGTAAGGCAATATAAGGAAGAGCTAGACCTAGAAGAGTGATTATGGGAAATAAATAAGAAGGTCATGACTGGTTTCCATTCAAACAGGAATTACAGGAAGAAACTGTAAGCCTCCAAAGTTATTGAGTATAATGGCTACATATTGTGGGAGTGTAATAAGTGTAAGGACCTTTCACACACTGATAAATCCACATTTCCTCACAGAAGACCTGGGGAAACATTGTTTCCATATCGCCACTCACTAACCTGTTTGGAATCTGTCCTCAGCTGAGCTTACGGGACATGGAAGCCATTATGAGTCATACAGGTGAGACTGGGGTATGAATGCATATCATGAAATGGTATTTCATTGTATTCATGGTATGAAATACCATTTCATGCATGGCAATAACTTTGTTCAGCCTGGAAATAAATTTAAAATAATTTGCCATCTGAAGTTTAACTCACTGTCATCTTATTCAGAGTTAAGAATTTTTAACTCTCAAGCCAAATAATGTACCATAGATACCTCAATTCTCACACTTATCACAGTAGGAGTAGAGAGAGTATAATATAATATTAAGAGGGAAGAGGTTAAGAGGTCTGGAGTCTGTCTGACTTCTTCGATTTGAACCCTAACTCTCTCTGTTACTTACTATCAGTATACACTCCCCCTTTTTTTTTCCAACCAACCTCTGGATGTCCCAGTTTCCTCTTCCTCACCCTTGGAATCAGAAAAGTACCTATTTCTTGGAAATACTGTAAGGACTTATTTATTTAAATGTTTTATTTAAATAAAACAATACAGGTAAATAATTTCATAAAATACTTGGCATACAGTAAGTACCTAATAGTTCTTGCCTGGTTTTCTTTTTGTATGTGCATCTCCCAACAAGATTCTATGGGTACCCTGAGATATGAATATAACTATAAATGAATACATATACCTACATAATAGATATGTAATGTCATAGGTACATGTATTGTTCATTTTATATCCATTACTAAGTCTATCAGACAGTAAAGTATTAAATAAATATTTGCTTAGTTACTAAATGAGGTTAACTTGCCTTAGAAATATGAATCTCAAAGACAAAACCAATGTAGATATATTGTCTTTACTGGAGTTGTCTCCTGAGATTACATGTTAATCACTAGACAGGAGACTATTAATAGTTCACCGCACTTTAAAAGTCTGTCTTTTTTGTAATATTAGCACATCAATGCTGTTGCATATCCACAGCCTAAGGCGCATAAGAATCACCATCACATTCAAGTTGTCAAGTATTCATAATATTTGCCAAAAAAGTAAAAATCTTATCAAAATAATACCTAAGAATAAATTATAGGCACCAAAAAGGGGGGATAGACTACCCATTTGAATATACTCTTACAGTGAATAATACAAATTTCTTTTTAAACAATAAAATTATGTTGAGTCTACTTAATTTGTATTGAACATTGTATCAAGGGTAGCCTTTGTTGTTATAAACTTTGCTAGATACTCAATTGGCAGCAATTTAAAAAAAGAGACTGTTTCTTCTACTTATTAATACTGCAATTTATTTGGCCTATAGAAAAGACTTTCTTTTTCTTTTTTTTTTTTTAAAGATTTTATTTATTTATTTGACAGAGAGAGAGAGCTCAAAAGTAGGCAGAGAGGGAGGCAGAGAGAGAGAGGGAAGGAGGCTCCCCGCTGAGCAGAGAGCCGGATGCGGGGCTCTATCCCAGGCCCTGAGATCATGACCTGAGCCTAAGGCAGAGTTTTAACCCACTGAGCCACCCGGGAGCCCCAAAAAGACTTTTTCAAATTTAAAAACAAGGAGGCTTTCTGAGAAAACATAAAGTTAACAGCCATGGACATTTTGAAACTGACTATAGAGTAATATAAGTCTAAACTCATAGAAATAGCAAGGGAGAATGTATATTTTCCTGCTTTATGGCTATTTAGATAGTATCCATTCAAGTATTTTACTGTTAAAAATATTTTTAACACGTAATTTTATATGCTTATTAGAAGGGAAAATAATAATATGCAGAATGATGATAATAGTTACCATTTGATTTTTTTTTTTACCATTTGATTTTCTAAGTAAATGTAATTGTAATAAATATTTTACATGTGTAATTCCATTTAATAGTCACAGAATTACTAGATGGTAAGCTTCATAAAGACAAAATCATATCTATCCATTTCTTTATTCATCAGTGGACCCCAGTAATCAGCAATGAGCTTGAATACAGCTGACTCTCAATAAATATTTACTAAACAATTGTATGATCTTTCCTTTGAAGTAAGTTCTTGCTAGAAAAGCATTGTTTTAGTCTGCCAATGTTTGACTATTATTGAGTGTACTACATTTGGACAACTCTACCCTTGTTTGGCGTGATTACTTTTATCTATGCATACCTACAGTGACAGAATGCCTGAGGGAGATCTTTACTTTATCATGTACAGCAAACTGGGCCTTAAATGTCTCAGAAAGTTACAAAAGCACTGTAATTAAAAGTAAAGCCTACAAAAATCTGATCCTGATCCATATAAATTGAAGGTTGGAAAATATGATCATTGAACATATCTTTGAAAGCATAGTCTGGATTTGTTAAAAGTTCTTTTAAGATTATGGCTTCACCTAAAACATAAAGAAATGAAGGCTAAAGTAACTTCTAGAAGCCAGAACCACATGGCTCAGCTCAGACTTACCAGAACAGTCACTACACGTAGAACCACTCCACGCATGTTATTCTCTAGTTTCTTGTCCGTCAGTGACCCATTCAGCCCTGTCACAGGATTCCAGCATCCAAGCTGAAAGGTAAAATAGCTTGGTCACTTTCCTCCCTGAAGAACAGTCCAATCACCTATGCAAAAGTCTTTCAGAAAACTGTGTGTTATCCCTTGGAATAACTGGTATAGGAAAGGTCCTGCATAGGTTTTCTTTTTTAATAGCAAATGAAGCAATCAGAAATTCCATTTCTCGCTTTTAAATATAATTATATGGCATACGGCAATATCCAATATGCTTTAGAAGACTCACTAAAGACATGGACTTAATAAGGAGTGATAATACACCAATAACTCAGTCCCAGTAATGCGCTAATTGGAAAAATAATAGTGCATATAATTCTAGTATAACATCTGTTCTTAATATATCAATTATTGTACAAGTCAGATTTTCTTATAGTCTCAATGGTTTTAATTAGATATTACACTGCTTTTATTGGAAAAAAACCACAAGATTTTTAATACAGTTAGAAGATTTACTGCTTTTATTTGAGGAGAAAAATCATGTATATGGCTTTGCTGTTTTCAAGTATTCACAGTACACACAACAATATAATTTGCCTTTTTGGTCAGTGCTATCAATTTCCTTGGAATATTTTGGCAGCAGCCTTTCCCTTAAAGTCTTGCAGTGATTCACTGCTCTTTACACTCCAAATATTGGTTTAATTTTACATCTTCATGTAGTTCTCAGCTCTTGTAATATCCAAATCTGAGGGCTAACAGTTTTAAAATCACTACCTATAAATCACAACAGGATAAAAACTGATAACTCTCAATTCAGAAATAAAGAGGAAAAAAAAGAGATACTGTGACTTGAATTAGAAGATAACTCAAGGAGCAAAGCTGCAAAGAGAAGCCTGTAATCCACATCTTGGGAAGAAATGTCATGCTATTAATTCTGATACTAGATCCATGAGCCTTCACTTTGAGGAACCTATTCCATTTACATGCTTTAAAAATGTAACAATCCTTTTTGAAGACTGCTCTGACTGATTGAATGGTTTATAGGGGCATCTAGTTATTTGTGCTGCTTGCTCCTGAAGACTGATCTCTTTCTTCGCATTGCATTTTGTTTGTGGCTTCCAAAGTTGGCAACATACTGGCAAGTCTCCTTCACAAATAAAAGATTTAGATGCTTCCTATTAAAACTCAAGTTTCTTTTTGAGTCCTCAAGAGGTGTTTAATTAAGAAACCTAAAATGTACACAATGTAACTTAAGAGAAGGGATGTCACAATATAAACAAAAAACCCAGCTTTTTCTGTATTAAAATAATTTGGAAAGGGCTGCTAATTGTAGGTTCCTACTACAAAAACACATTAAATTCATGCAATGATATGTCATTCTTAGTTACCTAAAAAGTCTAATTAGAACTTAGATCCCATTAGAAAATCCAAATGTGCTGAAAGTCTATCAGAGATATTATAGTCCTCTTGCCCAACTTAAAACTTTACGAAATTTCTTTCGAGCTTTTGTTCTCAGATCAACCAAAGTCTATGCTCAATTATATTCCTTGATGTGGACTTTTTTTAGTAACTTTTTCAAGAAAATTTTATTTTCTTACACTAAATTAATACTGGTGAGAAAAGCAGTTTACAATATTAAGTGAAGACCTATTACACTATCCACCTTTTATAGTTCTATTACTTAATTCTAAGCTTACTGACTAGCTTTTAGGAATTTCAGAGACTGAATTTTGAGGTAGAGAAAAGTTTAGAATACAGATTACCTGGAAAACTAGAAATAAAATATATTGACTTATCATATATCGAAATGGGGCAAAACAAAGAAATCATTCAGAAATTAAAATAATACTTATTTCCTATATTGAATAGAACTATTTTTTTATATTATTTTGGAATAATTTCTAAGTGTTAGCCATGATACTGAGTTCTTTATACTGGATCTCATTTAAGCCTCAAAATAACTTTATGAGGAGGTATTATTATAATTTTTGTATTATAAACATAGAAACTAAGGGCTTATCTAAAGTCACATAACTCCTAAGAGATGAAACTAGGATTTAAACTAGTGCTTTTAAAAAGTCCATATTTTGGATGCCTGGGTGGCTCAGTTGGTGGAGTGCCAGCCTTCAGCTCAGGTCATGACCTCCAGGTCCTGGGATTGAGCCCCTCATCAGGTCCCTTGCTTAGTAGGGAGTCTGGTTCTTCCCTTCCCTCTACCCCTCCCTTGCTTGAGCTCTCTTTCTCAGGTAAATAAACAAAATCTTTAAAAAAATAAAAGTTTAGATTCAGTGCTTTCAATTGCAGTGCTATTTTATAGCTTATGAATTTTTTTCATAAATATGATCTATTTAAAGTAGGAGAGAAAATACTATTCCTGTATTTCAGTCAAAAAATTAAGGCTCAGAATTGTTAAGTAGCTGCCACAAGATAACAGCTGGTGAATTCACATTTTGGCAATACAATTAAAAAGACAAATCATCATCATCATTTTTATCAAAGAAATTATAACATGTACATAATGCATAGTATATGCTAATCTTCTGAGGTCTTTGCTTATATTAATTAATTTACTTCTCAAAACAATACAATACAATTATTATCTCCATTCAGCAGAAGGGGAAACTGAGGATTGAGAGGTTGTGCTCCTTCCACTGTGTTATCTTTTATCCACTTAATCAGTCATAAGGCATTGAATAGAATAAGGAAAGCAGTAGAAAAATGAAATGGACAAGAGATTCTCAAAAACATTTCATTTCTACTTTGTGTCATCAAATTACTAAAGGTAAGTGTGGAAAACATTTCATTTATCAGAAGGTCTGTTGATGCTCCTCAAAATGTAAACCAGAGATAAATGATGAAATAATAGCAATACACAGAGAAAATGTTGATTATTCGCATCTTTTTGAAGGATTTTTCAAGTTTTAAGATTCCTTAATTTCTGTTCATAGCCACTCATATCCCTTAGGTTCCCTTCAAGTTTTTCTGTTTGATTGTAATAGCTCCTTCTGATAATAAGCAATACAAATGAGTTAGGTTCACACAGATTCAAAGTGTTTTGTATCTACAACGGGTCATATTCCTTGCAGCATAGGAAGAGAGCCATAGTGTTTGATGAAAAAAAAAAAAAGCCTAGAAGAATTTCATTTAAGTTCAAGTGTGAAGCTTATCTATCAACTTCTCTGGTTTCATTGTTAGAAATTCTATTAACTTGATTTCTCCGGATATGTGGAGAAGGTTGTTTTTGTCTGACTGTGTTTTTATTTTTGTTTCTTTCTGCCCCCCTTTTTTAAACAATGAGGCCAGAGACTAATAAAGATAATGCACATAGAATTTTATAATACTATCTACTCGGCTGAGCACTTTCTAAGTATTTTTTACTTAGATAAAAGTAGCCCCTTCCGCACATGAGATTTACAGAAAGTCATACTGCTGATGGAAAAACAAGATTCACTGTCTCCCATGGTCTGACAGTCTAGAGAAAATTTAGAAGGGATTAAAAAAATAAAGACCAATTCAATTTCCTTTCAATTACAGTATATCGATTTCCTGTAGTATTATCTGGTTATTGCTGAAAGTCACTTTAAAAATCTTGGAGATGCTTAATGCTTTAATTATCTCCTTCATTGGAGCTTTAGCAACAATAATCTTGTCGCTCTCAGTTAAAATCAATGTAGTATCTTGTGTTCAACAAAATGGTTGATGTATTTGCATGAGGACAGTAATAGGCTCCTGACATGATACGTCATGCCGTGAGTAAATGACCAGTTTTAGATATTTACTCTTTTCCTTTCAATATTTCCTCTTTTCATTTGTTCATGTGCTTTAAAGGGTGACGTTTGACTAGGTTTTGCATCCCTATTTTTCCCGCAGTGTTATAGTGTCAAGAAAGAGCTGAACTGCTCGACTTTAATTTTACGCTTAATAGTTATAGGCCTTAATCACAGGAGTCAAGAGAGCTCTTAATTGAATACCAAATGGAATTCCCTACATTTATTAGCTTGTATTCATATGGAACAAACGAAGCCTGGCTCTAGTATAGAGGCTCCAGCTGCAGGACACAACATATCAGGCTGTGTGCTGCCATTCACTGCATTGCCTTTATTTGCTTTCTCAACCTTCAAAGGAAAAAAAGGGAACAATAAGGTACAGGCAAAGTAGCTGAAAGCTAACCATTTAGAAATGCACAGCATTTATTTGGTAGACATTACTTCTACAATGGGATTGAAAGTATAAAAAGAAATACATATGGCAGGTTAGCTCAGATACATGTTTTACAGAGTTAAATTGGAATGTTTCTTTTCTTTGATATGTATAGGAATGTAGTGTGTCAGTAATCCCTCCAATAATAATTTTGTTGGTGATATTTCCACCTGTAAAACAGGTTCAATTTGTAGGACTTTCTCTCTAGGGGATGATTATTGCCTCCTAAGATTCTATTCCTACAGCTTGGTCATTACCATGAAGTAGCAGACGTTCTTTAGATTATATGAAATAGCCTTAGCACTTGAGTTTCCTTTAGGAGAAAATATCTTGGGAAAAAAAAAAATCAGAAAGAAATATCCCCTGATTCCACTGCTTACATTTCCCTGTACTGCTGCTGAAAATAAAATTTTTGCACCATGTAACAACGTACATGTAAAATAAGATGAACTTAGCTGATTTCCACAAATGAAGAATATAAACATGAGAAGCTATAGATATGAAAAAACAGCTCGAAAATGTTTTATGCAGCTATAATAACTCCTCACAGTTATCACTGGGCATTTAGCTGATTACATAATATTTTACCATTATTATAAGTTTTCCCTTCTTTTATAATTCTTCTTGGTGTAAAATTACTGTTATATTTAGAGGCAGTATATCACAGTGGCTAAGGTCAGAAACTCTAGAACCAGACTGCTTAGGTTCAAGCACCTACTCTACTCTGACATTTGCTGGGCATGTGTCGTTGGGCCTCAGTTTTCTCACCTCTCAAATGGGCATAGTAAAAGCGACTTCCTCACACGGTTAGTGGGATTATTAACTGAGTTCATATATGTCAAGTATTTAGAAGTATTCTTGACACATAAAGACTAAAGAAGTGTTAATTATCATCACTCTTATAAAATCAGCCCTCTTGTTTCTAGGTTAGCCTCATCATTTGGAGTCCCTTACTAGTTTCAGTGAGGAAGCATGCCTCTAAAGCTATGGTTCTCAACTCTGGCTGCATATTAGAATCACCTGAAAATTTGAAAAAACTTCTAATACACAACACAAACCCAGAACATCTAAGTCCAAATCTCCAGGGATGGGATCCAGGCATCCATATTATTTATGGCTTTCCAGGTGATTTCAACCTCTAGCCAAGATGAGAAGTCCTGTACTAAACTTGCCTTAAAACCCAGGGAATGCAGTCTCATAAAATGGCTACTTAACCTCATTGATTGAAGGTGTCATTTTTTACTGGCTTCCTTTTACAAAAGCTAGCTAGGGATACTTTCTCAAACAAGCAATTTTATTTTTCTTGTTCTAAATAGGATAGGAGGTTATAAACTCTGTGAAGTCAGAATGATGCCTACCTTGTCTACTTTTGTACCCCTAGTCTTTATCATAGTATTGATATATTAGGACATGGTAGGTCCCAGTAAATATCTGATAAATTAATGCATTCATTAACACTCCTGTTGTCCTCTTTTTTCTCCCTCTTTTTCTCCTTCTCCTTCTTCTTTTCTTTTTCTTTTTTTCCTTTTTTTGTCTCTCCAGTTCAAACTGAATGAAAAAGCAAAACATTCCCTGAGGTCGTGTCTTGTTATCATATTGTACCGTTGCCAATTTTTGTAATTCTTCAGGGTGATTCCCTTCACTCAAATTCTACTAGCTTTCCTTTTTTTTGATCAGATTTTTTTCTAATAATATTTTAGCATTTAATGATTACAACCTGATAAAAGTTGCTGGGTTTTCTTCTCTTTCATTCTTTGCTATCTCTCGATGTTTTAAAGGGGGAATCTTCATTTTAAAACCACATTAGAATTCTCTTTCTTTTCTTCTCCATTAAATAATTAATGACTTAAAGTCAAGGGTACCATCTTCATCATCTTTGTGCGCCCAGCGCCTATTACAATGTTTCGCATAAGTAAAACATTTATTTTTTTGCAATTATAAAGTTAATGTGCACTTAAGTCTAATGTAATGTATTTCTACTGTACTGTCGATCTTTGTTGCCAAACAATCCAAAATCTGAATCCGGACAACAAATATTTTACTATCTCTTCAATGTTTATGCTTAGATAGCTCAAAGTCACCTCAAATATCTAAAAGATTAAACTTAGAGCACCTGGGTGGCTCAGTCAGTTAAGTGTCTGCCTTTAGCTCAGGTCATGATCCCAAGGTCCTGGGATCGAGCCCCATATTGGGCCCCCTGCTCAGCAGAAAGCCTTCTTCTCCCTCTCCTTCTGTTGCTCCCCTGCTTGTGCTTGCTCTCTCTCTCTCTCTTAGTCAAATGAATAAATAAAATCTTAAAAAAAATAAAAAATTAAACTCATAATCTACCCCCATCATCCATCCTTCCACTAGCCAAAAACTAACAAATCTGTTTTACAACCATACATATCTAATCCATTGCCAATCTGCCAATTTCCCTTCCAATAACAAACTCCTGAATCCATTTAACTCCATGTCCTTGCCACCATATCCTAGTCCAAGCTAACTCCATTGCTTCTCTTTTACAATCTTCCCTCTATATTGTAACATAAATGTAAATTTAGATATGATGTCATTTGTCTAAGATCTTTCCACAGTCTTCCATCATCATCAAGAGAAAGACCAAACTTCTAATGTGGCCAGTGAAGATCTGTGTGATTTGTTACATTTTACATTCATAATCTCATGTCACACCACATTCTCTCTCAGTGTTTGAACTCCAACCGTATTTGTTTTCCTTCAGTTTCTTGACTTAGACATAATCCTCCTGCCTTAAGGATTTGAACATTATTTCTCAAACATTAAAGTATATCAGAACTACTTGGGAGTGAAAACCAAACCAAACAAACAAAAACAATGCCACAGCTATATGCCATCCCAATTAAATCAGAATTTCTGGGCATGAAATCCAGACACCAGTATTTTTTAAAGTGTCCAAAATAGGGCACCTCGGTGGCTCAGGCAATTAGGTGGCTGACTGACTTTTGGTTTCAGCCCAAGTCATGATCTCAGGGTTGGGAGACTGAGGGCCATGGCATTGGGCTCTGCACTCAGTGGA
Source organism: Nasua narica (assembly GCA_028533885.1). NCBI lineage: Eukaryota > Metazoa > Chordata > Mammalia > Carnivora > Procyonidae > Nasua > Nasua narica. The sequence continues at coordinate 68,298,458 of CM052800.1, read as the reverse complement.
GAGTCGGCTTGAGGATGCTCTCTATCCCTCTCCCTCTGTGTCCCTGACTTGCACACAGGTGCGTATGTTCTCTCTCTCAAATAAGTAAAGAAATCTTTAAAAAAAAGTTTCCAAGATGATTCTGAAATGTAGCCAAATATGAGAAACAGTGGTTTTAATGATATAGTTTTCTTTGATTGGAAGAGACACCTGCCATTCTTCAATGACTTACTGAATTCACTCTTACGTATCTTTTATATCTCAATGTGAACCTATGTAGATATAGGTTAGTGTAAACTTTCCCTGACTATCTGTCTCCACTTCACAGGTTAGCTCTGGTCCCTCCAATGTGGTATCAGGCTCCTCTCCTTCATAGATTAACATCTATTGTACATTTATCTGTAAGTTTCCATTAAGTCAGGAAAAATCACTGTTTTTGTCTCCCCACTACCTTCTCAAACACATAATTCTTGGCACAAAGTGGGACTTCCATTTTTACTGACTACTGAAACAAATTTAGATGATTTTAAACAGGAAACTTCATACATCTTGCGGTGTTGACTATTTTTCAAACAATGCCTTAAACGAGGATCTTAGTAGATAGCCAAGATGCTATACTGCCAGCTACTGAATTTTTGTTTGTTTTGGAAATGTAGATTTGCAACTCTCATTCTTCCTGGGTACAGAGAGGATAAGCTCTACGTAATAAGATCAAGGAATATTTTTCAGAAGCCTTCAATATGAGGAATGATGACATTAACCATTCCTGTAGAGAATAAAATAAGTTGTTATACTAGTCCTGTCATTTGAACAATTATATAACAACAACAACAAGAGTAAAACATAACCTATGATGGGTGTTTCTTATATTCCAAGGCTCATTTTAAGACATGTACCTATACTATCTTACTAAAAGGAGAACCACAAAATATCCATGAAATATGAAGTATTGAAACTTAAGGGGAAAAAAACATTACCCATCTAGGAGGGGAAAGCTCTCTCAACAATGCGAAATCCTCTTGAAGAGTGCAGCTCCTGGCCAAAAATCTATGAATGATTTTTTAATTGCCTGAATACAGGCAATTAGGATGGCTTTACCTGACAGGCCTCTTGAAGGGAGTTGTAATCAAGAACTCAGGTCCCTCTGGCTGACCACATTTATAGGCAGTATCTGCCTGCTTAGCCTCCATTCAGAGGCCTCTCCATTTGCACCTAGGCCTGAGGCCTTTCCCCAAGAGTCTTTGCTGACACATCCTGGTTGAGGGAGGGGATGGTCATGAAGACGCTTTGCTGTATTCTGATTTAATACTTTTCCTTTCCTAGCCCTTCTCTTCTTCCATTCCTCCCTCTTCACCCCTGTACCGGTCCATAAAACTGCAGGAACTTCAGGGTCTGCTCTAATAGTGAGACAGTTCCCCAAATGTGCTGATACATCTGACTTTCACCTGGTGTCATTCTGACTGAAAAGAAGGGACACTGAGGGAGCCAGGACCATCTTTCCAACTTGCTTTTCTTAAGTGAATAAAGGCTTAACTGACATTCATTTTGGCTTGTTGTCTTAATTGACTACTCCCATACCCGGCAGCTCAGCTCTCCCCAGCTCAGTCCTTGACGTTTCTTACTTTGTAATGACAGTTCACATATATTGAAGACTTCCTATGAGGCAGGTATTGTACCAAAGCCCTGGATATTATGTAGTTTACTTTTTTTGCTATAATCCTATTAGGCAGATACTATTAATTATCCTAATTTTAACATATGAGGAAATTGAGGATTAGAAATATTATTGACCTGCTCCAGATTATTCAGCTCAAAAGTGAAATCATCAGGATTTGAACCCAGGAAGGTTAGCACCAGAAACCACTAGGTGATTCTGACCTAAATCAATAAGATAATTTTTAGAAAAGAACAGAGCAAGGGCATCATGGACAGTCTCAATGTTGTTTGAGTGCTCATTTTCTAGGAGTAGCTTTATTTGTGTTTTGGAGTCCTTGAAAAACTAAAATTTATTTGCATAACCCACCCAACCTCCCTCCCCCTTTTTTTGCCTCAACTATTCAAGTTGGGTTTCTGTCATATGGAACCAAAGGATTTATAGCTAATTACATGGAAGTTGTGCTAGGTTTTGCAAATGCATTCTATAATTACATCAATGTAGGAAAAGGAAGACATTTTTGAAGAAGTGGGCAAAAAGTAAAGAATGTTGGACTGGGCATTTGAAGGCCTAGTTTTTATTTCAAGTAAGGGATTGATGCAAATAAATTCTAAATTCTTTTCTCACAACTATTAGTGATTAGCTCTATTTTATGGATAGTTTCTTATAATATGAGCAAAGCAACCTCCAATATATACAAAGTCAACAAGGATTACTGATATTGATAAAGAAAAAACTCATGGAATCCTTTTTATTGCCCTATTAAACTAAAGTTCCACAAAGGTGGATGTTTTTGCCTGTATTGTTTACTGGTGGATGCCAAGCACCTATACAGTGCACACATAATAAATATTTGTTGAATGAATGAATAGGTATTATTTTTCTCAAGGAGTAAATTAAATTTCAGTTGCCTAGCGTGCTTTGTGGCATGTGGGTTTTATCTCAAGGTAAGAAATAAATCAGCTAATTCTTATAAAATTGTGTCTAGCTTTGTGATTCTATGATTGTTTAACAGGACTGGATTCATACCAAGAATCATTCCTGTGATGATCAAGAGAGGATTACTCATTCAAATTTTCCAAATAACTCTTGCCATAAATAGTACAATCAGCCATTGCAATCAGTTGATCTGATGCTGAGGCTGACATGATACTATTGTCTAGGTCACTGTGTAATTCTTCCTTTCTGTCTCCTTCTTTATCAGATGCCTATGCTTAGGCTCAAAATGAGGATGGAGTGCTGGGGTTTCATGGATAACTGTGAATCATCATATGATTGACTATGCTTCTGAGCATTCTTACCAGCTTTGAAAATAATTTTTATTTCATTGCAAAATATTGCAAACATTTATGCAATTCAGACTCCCATAAATCAGGCATGTTTAGAAATGCTAGCATACTTCAAAAATGAGTTCTTTATGGATTTACATGTTTTTCTAATTACCCCTTTAAAATTAAATATCTTAAATACTTTCCCAATATATATTTCCACTGAAAATATTAGCTATAATCACACACAGATAATAAGCATGAAGAATGGCACGGGTATTTGGAAGAGGTTAGGACTAACTGATCACAATAACCTGCAAGAGATTTAGCAATAAATAATCTAGTGGACATTGATGCAACAGTGTGTATTGTTTAAATACATTATTTTCCCATCACGCCGCATTTATAATCAAGAATACATTTATTAAATACCTGCTGTGCTAGTGTTATGGGATACAAGGATGCATAGAACATCATCTTTCACCTCCAAGAATTTATCTTTTTGAAGTGACAAAAGCAGAAACATTTTATAAAGAAAAAAATACAACACATTCCCCTAGGCAATTTGTTACTAAGACTAAAAGTCCTTAAAGACTGGCATAAATAAATAGTAAGTACTTAATATTTAAAGAATGGATATATCTATGATAAAGAATCAAATTTCATCAAAGAAAATGATAGAAAAAAATGGACCATTGCGTAGTAGTCTGTCTTCAAGAGGGCCACAGATAATTCCTCCTGTGCCTGTGAATGCATACCAATCTTGCATCAAGAAGTAGAGTCTATTCCCCCTCTCCTTGAGTCTGAGTTTGCCCTGTGACTTACTTTTACCAATTGAATTAGGCAGAGGGGATGACATATGATTTCTGGGCTTGGAACTTAAGAGATCTTATAGCTTTTGTTTTCTCATTTTTGGAAGCCAAAGTGAAAAAAAGACTAGGCCAGAAGACTGAATAATGAGAGACTATGTGGAAAGAAAAAGGAGTCATATGAAAGAAAACTATGAGACTTTAGCCAAGAGCCAGCACCAATGCCCCAGACATGTAAGTGATATCATCTTGAATCCTTTTGATCCCAATTAAGCTATCCCAGTCAACACCACGTGGAGCAGGGGTGATCCATCTCTATTGAGTCTTGCCTGAATACCAGACCTACTGAATCTTTAAAAATAAAAGTTTTTGTTTTAAGCCAGTAAATTTCAGGGTGTTTTGTCATGCAGTAATAATTAAAACATACGGCTTAGGGACAGTTAATGGTCATCTTTGCTTCTGAAATTGACTGGACACCTAAGGCTTCTAAATTCAGTAGGAAGTTGTACATATATGAGGGATATTCTTTCCTTTTTTCTAATACTTTCCTTTTTATCTTAAAGGTTTTTTTAAAAAAACGTTTCTCTACTGTAATTCAGATAGGCATTTCTGTATGCACTTTCATTTTTGCTGGACCTGAATGAAACACATTCAAAATTATTTATACTTTGGAAAATAGGACATATTAGATCATGAGTTGTTTTCTATGGCTGCTGTAACAACCAAAAACCCAATAGATTAAAAGAACAGAAATTTATTTTCTCACAGTTCCAGAGGACAGATCCGAAAACAAAGTGCTAGCAAGGTCATGCTCTCTTGAAAGGCACTAGGGGAGAAAATTTCCTTGCTTCCAGCTTCTTGTGGCTCCAGGCATTCCTTGACTTGTGGTTAACTGTGAGCTCTGTCTCTGTCCTCACATGGCAATCTCCTCTTCTCCCTTCTATCAAATCTCTCTCTACCTTCCTCCATAAGAACATTTATCTTTGGACTTGTGGCTTACCTGGATAATCCATGACAACATCATCTCAAAATCCTTATCTTAATTATATTTGCAAAGACCTTCTTCTCAAATAAGACACATTCACAGGTCCCAGGGATTAAAATGTGAATAAATTTGTTTTTTGTTTTGTTTCATTTGGGTGGAGCAGGGAGGGAGTTGGAATTCAACTCACTACAGATCACAGTTCATAAATTCTCATTTTAGGATTGAACTTCTTACCAAGCTATTTTAGTTAAAACACAATCTCTTTGAGGAAAAGAAGTAGTTTTATAAGATCTATATCCACTAGGGACAATTGATTTTTCTGCATATATTGATTGATTTAAATTTCCTCAAATTAGAACTGAAAAAGCACTTGCCACAGTGATGAGTTTGCTCTTGCTGCATCTCTCAATTTAATCTTCTGTGGTACTTATTATCTGGGGCATTATTCTAGGTTTCACTCACTCACTTGCCTAATACCCAGTAGAATTTTGAGTTCCTTGATGGCTGGAATCATCTTTTTATTCATTATAATATCTCTAGCACATTTTTATCACTAACATATAATAGATAAATAATAAATGGTTGTGGTCTAAAATATCTTTTTTTATTCACAATACATTATCCTTGGTTTAATGGATGTATGAGTGCACTTATATTATCTCTTAGATGTATCTGCATGCACTTCAAGTATACCTTTTTATTTGCTATGAAGAAAAACAGTAGGAAGAGATCTCTCACTTCTTTACTCCAATCTATGTTTGGCTTTCTAAAGCCAACTATAGAAATTGAAGACTATATGTGATTACTGGCAGTCAGACAAAGTTCCTAAAATCAGAATGAGTAAAAGTGCGCCCACTTCAAATATTTTCAAATAACTTCGATAATCTGTATTTTTATCAGTATTTTAATTTAGTCAACATTTTGGTTGATCCTTAATTCTTTTATATTTAAATATATAACTTGCCTTATTTATAATTGCAACTAAAAAGAATAAACTTTTAATGAAAGTTTGTGATCTGTTGTATATAATAAAACCTTACTACAAAAACATATTTTCCATTGTTTTGCCTATCATATCCACTATGTAAAGCAAATGGTTTCTTAAGATATCTTTCCCTAATATAAAGAATCAATAACCAGGTATCATTCTTATCTTGCCAATAATAATCCAAATCATTGGTTACTGAAAATGAAATCATTAATCATTCTTGGCTTTCCATATATGGTATGAATTATTCTGTGAGTAACAGAGGAAGTCTTGTAAAGGGATATTCTGTCCACCTGAGGATATAACTTTCAGCTGGGAATTTATTCAAGAAATTATCTTAATAAATGGCAATCTTTCTCCAGAGTCACAGCAGAATAGAGTACCAAATGCACAAAGGCTTCCAGCCAAAGAATAAAGAAACAAATTCAAAACAGACACTTGGGTAGTATCGTAAAATTTTAAATAAAAATTCAGAATATAGACAAAACCTTGGACCATCCTTTTAGCCATACCTCTCAGAGAAGTATCTCTAGTTCCTTAATAAAAATCCATTAAAAATCAATATCAGGGGGGAAGGAGCAAGATGGTAGAGGAGTAGGAGACTGATATCATCAGGTCCCAGGAGTTCAGCTAGATATATATCAAACAATTCTGAACACCTACAAACTCAACAGGAGATAGAAGAGAAGAAGAGCAGCAATTCTAGGAACAGAAAATTGACCACTTCTGGAAAGTAGGATGCACAGAGAAGTGAATCTGAAGTGAAAGGAAGATAGACTGTGACAGGGGGGAGGCCGGCTCATAGCAAGTAAGAGAGCAGTAGAGCACAAAATCAGAACTTTTAGTGGTCTGCTCCACTGAGGGACGTCACACTAGAGGCTAAGTGGGGGGTGGGAGCCCTCATGGGAACAGTGTGGTCTCAGGACCCACGGGGACACAAAAAGATCAGGGGTGCCTGAGTGTGGCAGAGTTCCAAGGTATTGGAGTGGGGAAGCCAGCCTTAAAGATGGAGCTGAGCAGTGGCTCTCAGCTCAGGATTACCTTAAACTGTGATCCAAGGTAGAGTTAGGCCACTGCTCTTCAAGCAGAGACCCCATAAGTGGCAGATCCAGAAGGACCCCTTCTTTCCTCTTTGGAAGGAGCAGCGCGGGAGCGTGCTGCAGGAATCTGCTGGGTTTTTAGAGTCCAAACGGGGCTGTACGTCAGAGATAGAACCAAATGCTCTGTCACAGGTGGGGTGAGCTCGGAGTGCTGCCAAAGATCAGGGACACAGGAGGAACTGACTGCTTTTTTCTGAGGGCACACTGAGGAGTGGGGCCCTAAGCTCTAGGCTCCTATGGTCTGGAGATTGGGAGGCTGCCATCTTCATTCTCCTCCTCAAAAGTTGTATGGAAAGCGTTCAGAGGACAAAAGCCACCGAGAGCTAACTAAACATATTACTTAGCCTGACCCCAGGCAAGGGTGGTACAATTCCACCTCAGGCAAAGACATTTTAGAATCGCTGCAACAGGCCCCTCCCCCAGAAGATCAGCAAGAACATCCCACCTAGACCAAGTTCACCAATCAATGAGAACTGTGGAACTCCAGAGTTAGGGGAAAGCAACACATAGAATTCATTGCTTTTTCCCCATGATCCTTTAGTCTTTCAAAGTAAATTTTTAAAATTCTATTTTTTCTTATTCTATTATTTTTAATTTTTCCTTTTTCCTGTTTTAACATTTTTTAACTATTTTATCTTATCAATACTTTTTAAAAAATCTTTTTAAATTTTCATTGATACAGTCATATTCTATCCCTTCACTGTATTTGAACTTATTTCTTGTATACATATAGGTTTTTTTTTTCCTTTAAAATTTTGGGATACAATTTCTTCTAATATACCCTAAATCTAACACATAGCTTTGTTCTAGTCTCTAGTCTGATCACATTCTTTCCTCTTTTTTTTTCAACCAACTTCTTATCTGATCAAGCCCTTTTTTAGAATCTTTTTAAATTTTCATATTTACAGTCATATTCCATCCCTTCATCATGTTTACCCTTATTTTTGTATATCTATAAGTTTTTATTTCTTTAAATTTTTGGGAGGTAGTTTCTTTTAACAGAACAAAATACACCCAAAATCAAGTGTGTGATTCTGCTTTATTCGCAGGTATAATGTGTGTGTGTGTGTGTGTGTGTGTGTGTGTGTGTGTGTATTTTTTTTTTCTTTTTTTCCCCCTTTCTTCTCCCCTTGGTTTCAAGTCTCTTCTGATTTGGTTATTGTATGTTTTTCTATGTTAATGCTACCCTTTTAGTTTTTGTTCTCTCATTCATCTATTCTTGCCTGGATAAAATAACAAGGTGGAAAAACTCATCACACACACACAAAAAGAACAAGAAGGAGTACCAATAACTAGGGACCTAATCAATACACACATTAGTAAGATGTCAGAACTAGAGTTCAGAATGATGATTATCAAGGTGCTAGCTGGGCTTGAAAAAGAAATGGAACATATTAGAGAATCCTTTCTGGAGAAATAAAATCCTTTTCTGGAGAAAAAAAACTAAAATCTAACCAAATTGAAATCAAAAAAGCTATTAATGAGGTGTAAAAAAAATGGAGGCTCTTACTGCTAGGATAAATGAGGCAGAAGAGAGAATTAGTGATATAGAAGACCAAATGATGGAGAATAAAGAAGCTGAGAAAAAGAGAGATAAACAACTACTGGACCATGGGGAGAGAATTCAAGAGATAAGTGATACTATAAGAGGAAAGAATATTAGAATAATTGGAATCCCAGAAGAAGGAGAAAGAGAGACAAGGGCAGAAGGTATATTAGAGCAGGTAATAATAGAGAATTTCCCTAATATGGAGAAGAGAATAAGCATCAAAATCCAGGAGGCACAGAGAACCCCCCTCAAAATCAATAAAAATAGGTCTACACCCTGTCATCTAATAGTAAAACTTACAAGTCTCAGTGACAAAGAAAATTCTAAAAGCAGCTTGGGATAAGAAGTCTGTAACATACAACGGTGGAAATATTAGATTAGCAACAGACATATCCACAGGTCTGGCAGGCCAGAAAGGACTGGCATAATATATTCAGAGCACTAAACGAGAAAAATATGCAGCCAAGAATACTACATCCAGCTAGGCTGCCACTGAAAATAGAAGGAGAGATAAAAAGCTTCCAGGACAAACAAAAATTAAAAGAATTTACAAACACCAAGCCAGCCCTACAGGAAATATTGAAAGAGGTCCTCTAAGCAAAGAGAGAGCCCACAAGTAACAGACCAGAAAGGAACAGAGACAATATACAGTAAAAGTCACCTTACAGGCAATACAATGGCACTAAGTTCATATCTGTCAATAGTTACCCTGAATGTATATGGGCTAAATGCCCCAACCAAAAGACAGAGGGTATCATAATGGATAAAAAATAAGACCCATTGATATGCTGTCTACAAGAAACTCATTTTAGACCCAAAGACACCTCCAGGTTTAAAGTGAGGGGGTGGAAAAAAATTTACCATGCTAACAGACATAAAAGAAAGCTGGGGTGGCAATCCTTATGTCAGATAAATTAGATTTTAAGCCAAAAACTATAATAAGAGATGAGGAAGGACACTATATCATACTTAAAGCATCTTTCCAACAAGAAGACCTAACAATTTAAATATCTATGCCCCTAACATGGGAGCAGCCAATTATAAAACCAATTAATAACAAAATCAAAGAAAAACAATAAATAAAACAATAAAAACAAAAAATAATATAAGAATAGTAGGGGACTTTAACAACCCCCTTACTGTAATGGACAGATCATCTAAGCAAAAGATCAACAAGGAAATAAAGGTTCTAAATGACACAGTGGACCAGATAGACATCACAGATATATTCAGAACATTCCATTCCAAAACAACAGAATACACATTCTTCTCTAGTGCACATGCAGCATTCTCCAGAATAGATTACATCCTGAGTCACAAATCAGGTCTCAATTAGTACCAAAAGATTGGAATCATTCCCTGCATATTTTCAGACCGCAATGCCATGAAACTAGAACTCAATCACAAGGGGAAAGTTATAAAGAACTCAAATACATGGAGGATGAAGAGCATCCTACTAAAGAATGAATGGGTTAACCAGGACATTAAAGAAGAATTAAAAGAATTCATGGAAACAAATGAAAATGAAAACACAACTGTTCAAAATTCTTGGGATACAGCAAACGCTATCCCCAGAGGAAAGCATATAGCAATACAAGCCTTTCTCAAGAAACAAGAAAGATCTCAAATACACAACCTAACCCTACACCTAAAGGAGCTGGAGAAAGAACAACAGATAAAATCTAAACCCAGCAGAAAAAGAGAAATAATAAAGATCAGAGCAGAAATCAATGAAATAAAAAACAAAAAACAGTAGAACAAATCAATGAAACCAGGAGCTGGTTCTATGACAGAATTAATAAGATTGATAAACCCCTGACCAGACTTATCCAAAAGAAAAGAGAAAGGACCCAAATTAATAAAATCATGAATGAAAGAGGAGAGAGCACAACCAACACCAAAGAAATACAAACAATTATAAGAACATATTATGAGCAACTATATGCCAGCAAATTTGATAATCCAGAAGAAATGGATGCATTCCTAGAGACATATAAACTACCAAAATTGAACCAGGAAGAAATAGAAAACCTCAACAGACCCATAACCAGTAAGGAGATTGAAGTAGTCATCAAAATTCTCCAACAAACATGAGTCCAGGGCCAGAGAGCTTCCCAGGGGGAATTCTACCAGACATTTAAAGAAGAATTAATAGCTATTCTCCTGAAAATGTTCCAAAGAATAGAAATGGAAGGAAAACTTCCAAACTCATTTTATGAGGCCAGTATTACCTTGATCCAAAAACAAAGACCCCATTAAAAAAAGAGAATCACAGACCAATATCCTTGATGAACACAGATGCAAAAATTCTCACCAAAATACTAGCCAATAGGATCCAATAGTACATTAAAAGGATTATTCACCATGACCAAGTCAGACATCTGCAAATCAATCAATGTGATACAATACATTAGTAAAAGAAAGAACAAGAACTATGTGATACTCTCAGTAGATGCCAAAAAAGCATTTGACAAAGTATTGCATCCTTTCTTGATCAAAACTCTTCACAGTGTAGGGATAGAGGATACAGACCTCAATATCCATCAAAACCCATGTATGAAAAACCCACAACAAATATCATTCTCAATGGGGAAAAACTGAGATTTTCCACTACGTAAGGATTATGGTAGGGCTGTCCACTATCATCACTGCTATTCAACATAGCCCTAGAAGTCCTAGCCTCAGCAATCAGACAACAAAAAGAAATAAAAGGATTATCCAAATTGGCAAAGAAGAAGTCAAATTCTCACTCTGCAGATGATATACTACTTTATGTGGAAAACCCAAAAGACTCCACTCCAAAACTGCTAGAACTCATACAGGAATTCAGTAAAGTGTCAGGATATAAAATCAATGCACAGAAATCGGTTGCATTTCTATACACCAACAGCAAGATAGAAGAAAGAGAAATTAAGAAGTCAATCCCATTTACAATAGCACCCAAAACCATAAGATACCTAGGAATAAACCTAACCAAAGAGGCAAAGAATCTGTACTTAGAAACGTATAAATTACTCATGAAAGAAATTGAGGAAGATAGAAAGAAATAGAAAAACATTCCATGCTCATGAAATGGAAGAACAAGTATTGTAAAAATGTCTATGCCACCTAGAGCAATCTGCACATTTAATGCAATCTCTATTGCATTAGAGATTATTAGAGTTGATCTACCATCAACTTTTTTCAAAGAAATAGAACAAATAATCCTAAAATTTATATGGAACCAGAAAAGACCCCAAATAGCTAGAGGAATATTGAAAAAGAAAACCAAAGTTGGTAGCATCACAATTCCAGACTTCAAGCTCTATTATAAAGCTATAATCATCAAGACAGTATGGTCCTGGCACAAAAACAGACACATAGATCAATGGAACAAACTAGAGAGCCCAGAAATGGACTGTCAACTCTATGGTCAACTAAGCTTCAACAAAGCAGGGAAGAATGTCCAATGGAAAAAAGACAGTCTCTTCAAACAAATGATGTTGGGAAAGTTGGACAGCCACAGGCAGAAGAATGAAACTGGACCATTTCCTTACACCACACACACAAATAGACTAAAAATGGATGAAAGTCCTCAGTGTGAGACAGGAATCCATTAAAATCCTTGAGGGGAACACAGCAGCCTCTTCAACCTCAGCCACAGCAACTTCTTCCTAGAAACATTGCCAAAGGCAAGGGAAGCATGGGCAAAAATGAACTATTGGGACTTTATCAGGATCAAAAGCTTTTGCACAGCAAAGGAAATAGTCAACAAAACCAAAAGACAACTGACAGAATGGGAGAAGATATTCACAAATGACATATCAGATAAAGGGCTAGTATCCAAAATCTATACAGAACTTCTCAAACTCAACACTCAAAGAACAAATAATCCAATCAGGAAATGGGCAGAAGACACGAACAGACATTTCTGCAAAGAAGACATCAAAATGCCCAACAGACACATGAAAAAGTGCTCCACATCACTCAGCATCAGGGAAATACGAATTAAAACCACATGAGATACCACCTCACATCAGTCAGAATGGCTGAAATTAATAAGTCAGGAAACGACAGATGTTGGCAAGGATGTGGAGAAAGGGGAACCCTCCTACACTGTTGGTGGGAATGCAAGCTGGTGCAGCCACTCTTGAAAACAATATGGAGGTGCCTCAAAATGTTGAAAATAGAGCTACCCTATGACCCAGCAATTGCACTACTGGGTATTTACCCTAAAGATACAAATGTAGTGATCTGAAGGGGCATGTGCACCCAAATATTTATAGCAGTAATGTCTGTAATAGCTAAACCATGGAAAGAACCTAGATGTCCATCAACAGATGAATGGATAAGGGAGATCTGGTATATATACATATATATATGTATATATACAATGGAATACTATGCAGCCATCAAAAGAAGCAAAATCTTGTCATTTGCAATGAGTTGGATGGGACTAGAAGGTATGCTAAGCAAAATAACTCAATCAGAGAAAGACAATTATCATATGATCTCTCTGATATGAGGAATTTGAGAGGCAGAGCACGGGGTCATGTGGGGTAGGGAGGGAAAAAAATGATATAAGATGGGATCAGGAGGGAGACAAACCATAAGAGGCTCTTAAGCTCTAGAATCAAACTTAGGGTTGCTGGGGGTTGGGGGGGTATGGATAGGGTGACTGGGTTATGGACATTGGAGAGGGTATGTGCTATGGTGAGTACTATGAAATGTGTAAGCCTGATGATTCACAGACCTGTACCCGTGGGGCAAATAATACATTATATGTTAATAAACAAAACAAAAAAACCACTCTTGAGATAAGCCTTAAAAAAATCAATACCAGAATCCCATCATATGTGTTTGTAAATTTTGTGAGCCATATCGTAAAATATATGGGATTTCATTATAACTGTGGCTTAATTCATTAATGATTCCCTTTATTAAATTAATAAAATCCAGAGTTGTAATAACAATTATGGAATCCTTAGTAGAAAAATTGTTAATAACCTTCCCTTACATGATACAGATTTAACAAAGTTTATTTCTCAGGAATATTAACTCAATCATTATACTGGACCTTTCCATATAATCCTCTGTTAATCCTGGAGATGTCATTTGCTTTTCTTTATGTGGAAACCATTTTGAAAAAAGAGACTGTAGACTCTGAGCAACAAACTGAGGGGTTTGGAGGGGTGGGGGAGTGGGGTTGGGCGAGCCTGGTGGTGGGTATTGAGAAGGGCACGTATTGCATGGAGCACTGGGTGTGATGCATGAACAATCAATCTTGTAACACTGAAAAAATAAAATAAACATATTTGGGAAAAAAAAGAAAATGTATTAAAATCTAAATTCAATTTCAAGAAGTAATAATTTGGTTATACTAAGAATTACTCTATGGATTTAAAGAAATTAAATTATTTTCAAAATACACATATACAGAAAATATGTAGTTTTAACATTTTGTCCAAGATATGAATTTTTTGAGAAAAAATGTTTATAATAGTTATGGTAACTACCGCTTATGGAAGGCTTACTGTGCTGAATAGTCACATTCATTATTTCATTTAATCTTGATCACCAAGCCCTCTGAGTTATAAACTATTAAGTCAAGTTTATAAAATTCTTGAAATTTACATTTTTTGACCTGAAAATTGAAATTACATATGTGGGAATATAGATGTAGAACAATTTTGTCTTAGAATCTATTCTTGTTCATTTAATACATAGGAAATTGGAAGTTTATCCTTTTTTCCAAATGGCTTTTTAAATGCAAGGTTACTGTAGAAAGTAAAATAGCAACTGTGGATTTTGAGATTTATTTTGTTTCTGGCAAAGCTGTTTTCTAATCCAGAGGGAAAAGACTCTTGAAACACTTCAAACATCATCTCAATCCTCAAAAGTGCTATTATAATATTTTATGCAGTCTAACAGCTGGATTTTACATATTTTGAAATATATTTGGGACAGGAGAGCATAAAATGGCAAGCACTATTGTGTGAAATCTAAATTTATTGAACTGAACACTGTCAGAGAAACACCTGGACAGGTTAGCACAGGTGACAAGAATATTGTGGTAATGAGAGTAGCATCAAAGTTTAATACTCACATAAAGTAGTTTGAAAAGCTGAAACACTTTCCTTCCACCAGAGCTTGCTCTCCTAACCTCAGTCAGCACTCCAATGCACATAATTAACCTTACCAGGAAAACTCAAGAGACATAAACTGACCCATCAGAACTCATCATTACCACAGGAAAACAACTAAAACATGTATAAACTACCAACTTCGTGATCATTTATGAAATTCAAAATACTAATATAAGCCTTTTCAACCTTTTATTTTGGAAAATTTCAAGTACATATAAAGAGATTTGAACCATGAACCAAAGTACTCATCATCCTGTTTAAGTGATTATCAACTCATTTTCAATCTTATTTATTTATACTCCCAACCTTTTTTTGCTACCATCCCTATCAGATTTACTTTGAAATAAATGACAGATATTGGGGGCACCTGGGTGGCTCAGTTGGTTAAGCGTCTGCCTTAGGCTCAGGACATGATACTGGAATCCTGGGACTGAGCTTGGAGTTGGGCTCCCTGCTCAGCGGGGAATCTGCTTCTCCCTCTCCCTCTAAATCCCCCCAAGCTTATGTTCTCTCTTATTCTCTCTCCTTCTTAAAAAAATACAAATAAAATCTTTTAAAAAGTGCCAAATTCTACACACTTTAATTTTTTAGCTGTTTTCTATGTAACATTGAAAATTAAGGGATCTTTTTAAATATAATAATGATACCGTTACCATGTTCCCTAAAATTTATAATTTCTAATATTATCAAATGTAATCAGTATTCAAGTTGCCCTTATTTATACAAATTAGGATCCATATTTTACAATAACTGACATGTCTTGTGTCTTTTTATTTATGGGTTCTCCATTCATCTATCTTGTTTTTTCAATCTATGTCTCAAAATAATTAGTTTAATTTTCTGTTATTTCCCAAGGTCTAGATATTGCTGACTGAATCCTTCTGTGTCACTTAACATGTCCCTTTGTCTGTTGTATTATCTGTTCGTTGGTAAATCTAGAAGATTGATATAATTCGGTCAAATACTTGGCAAGGATTTGTATTGTGTCCTTTAAACAGAAGGCACATAGTGTCTCTCTCCTCTCTTAGCAATATAATCAGCCATTAGTGTTCACTTATTATTTTCATTAGTGTTATGTGCTGAATTGTGTTCCCCTAAAATTTGTACATTGAAGCCCAAACCACCAGTACATCAGAATGTGACTACATTTGGAGATAGGGCCTTTAAAGAGGTAATTAAGGTTAAATGAGTTCATCTGAATTGCCCCTACTTGAATCAGACCAGTGTATTCATAGGGAGAGGAGATTAGGCCATACAGGTAGAGTTCAGAGATTTGAATCTCTGGAGGAAAGACCATGTGAGGACACAGAGAGAAGATGGCCACCTGTAAAGGGACAGGCCTCAGAAGAAACCTGCTGACACCTTGATTTTGGACTCCCAGCTTTTAGAACTGTTAGAAAATAAATTTTGATTGTTCAAGCCACCCAGTGTGCGGTAGTTTGCTATGGCAGCCCTAGCAAATGAATATAATTTGTGATGAAAATGCCAATGCTTTAATTTTATCATTTCTTCTTCATTCGAGGAATATTTAAATAAAGGGAAAGCTTTTCTTTATTAATTATTTGGTTAACCTGAGGTGGAGTTTGTCTTCACAAAAAAAAATACATGGATTCATCAGCATCCTCTTAAGAAGGTTATATCATGATAATTCATGATTCAAGCATATTTGGTGGTGAAATAGAAAGTGCTCTGTCTTCCTTTCCTCAAATTAACCCTGGAAAAACTACAGAGTAAAACATAGATTGCGGAAGTTTATACAGCATCCCTGTGCGAAACTCCGGGAAGCGGGGAGGGTACACTGAAGTGGAATGTTTGGAGTATATGCAATTGGAGGCTGGGGAGAGGGCAGCTGGACATAACAATGAATAGACAGATTAGAGCATTTCAAATTCAGCTATTGGCTCTTCCAAGTGTTGACTTAGATGATCATTGCCTGATCCTTCCTTCCTAAAATCTGATGTAGTTACCCATAGCACTGATTAATTTATCGGGCTGAGTTAGTGCAAAGAACAGTGAGTAGGACAAAAGATCTGCTGGGATATAGAATTGGAAAAAAAGCAGATATAGGTTGATCAGTTTTGTACATTCACTTCTCCACTCTTTCCCTCTCCAGACCTCTAGGGCTAGAGGATTGCAGCTCAGTGGCCTATTCCAATTGCTGCTAATTCCTTACAGATTTTAACAATTTGTTTTTAGTGTGGTGACAAAGAAGTGACTATCTGTGGTTTTGTGGTATGTGGAGTTCTCTTTCTAGAGCTCATCCCTTACTCTAGACTTGACCCTACCAAGAACAACAGATACTAAAGTGATTACCCCTTACACATTATGAGAAAAGTATATTCCCAGATGAATATGAGCCCACAGGTCAAGATAATTATACATCTGGAGATTTAAAAGAAACTATAACAATCTGGATAACATATTATCAAGGCTCTGAAGGGTCTCAGATTTTACCCTAGTTATAAGCTGACACGTTTTCCTGCCAAAATTTGATGTTAGCAGAAGACATCAGACTCCTGGATCAGATACAAATGACTTTAT
Organism: Nasua narica; assembly: GCA_028533885.1. NCBI lineage: Eukaryota > Metazoa > Chordata > Mammalia > Carnivora > Procyonidae > Nasua > Nasua narica. The sequence continues at coordinate 68,281,460 of CM052800.1, read as the reverse complement.
TCCTTATAGCAACAGAAGTATCTCAATTGGAATCAGTTCCTCAAGCCCTAGTTCCCACAAGATGATACAAAGAGGGATAGGTAATACTCGCATAAGTAGTGAGTTGCACTGCAGGAAAGAAACCCTGAATTTAGGAAACCTAAATCTTTTACAACAGGCAATAACCATGCCTGCCCTTTGCTCCTGTTGGAAACCTCACCTTTAATATCCTGGACAGTAAGTAAACCTTCCCCTTCCTGTGGAAACCCTAGTTTTATAAAACATATAAAACACTAGTTTTATATGCCAAGGTTGTTTACAAATGTCCTTGAAAGGATAGTTTAAAATAAAAGCAATAAGTGCCTCAGTTCATAAAAGGTACAAAAATATAAGACACCCATGAAAAGTTGTCTCCCAACATATATAAAATGAAAAGCTTTAAGTAGAAGAAAAAATTGACCCAAAATTCATAAGAGGAATATTTTCAGGGATATGGAAATTATTAGCTATATAAAACAAAAATAAAACTTTTTGAAAAGTAGACATGGTTATATAAATGTTCCCATTTTTTTTTTCTTTCTTTTCCTTATTACATGTACCTTGCCCAATACGGGCTATTTAGGACTTAGGACTTAAACCTTAAGCAGGCTTAAAAATATAGTGTAAATTAAATTGTCAATTAGAATATTTTGTGGTTTCATATTGAGAGCATATTATTTATGAAAATTTTAAGTAGAATATATGTTTTCTTTATAGATATTTTCTACATTCATGTGTAGATTATGGAATTCTATATCTTTTTACTTCTATAAATAATACACTTAGAACTTTGAGGAAATTTCTAAATACGCTTGGATAAAACACATGTTGCTCAATTGTACATTCAATAAATTATACTTATTAGTATAGCTTGATGAGAAAGAAACTAATAGATTCACTGGAAAATAATTATTTTACAAAGTGCAAACTTAACACATTTTTAAAGAGTGTTAACTCCTACTCATACACCATCTTCCTCTTTTTCATGTGGTTGTGAAGAAGGTATAGTCATAAATATCTAAGTATGTCTTTATTCTCTAGGAATTTATTCATTATATAGAATGAAAACCATCCATTTCTGGGTAGTGTAATTTCAAGGGATGCATTTAGGTAAGATTTTATGGAAGATTTCAACTGAGTCTATCAGAGAAAGGGAAAATTATACAATAGGGAATTTTTAAAAAGTTAAACAAACAAAAACAAGATACTTTCTGGCAAAATTCAAACCATGCTAACCAAATAGATAATGATCCAGCTGTATTTGCACCTCTATATTTTAATGTAAGTACAATCCCTTCCTGACCTGTTTCCTCAGCCTATCCACCTTTGTTCCTTTATAAGTGATTGATAACATGATGGGTTATTATGCATGAAACCACAAGGACACTATGCACACTCCTGCTATTACTGTTTCTTCATATGTGGTCCATTGTTATCCTGCATGAATTCTGAAATCGTGAAATGATTTAATCAAAACATGCTGCTCTGAATGGAAACTGAATCTGAAAAGTTAATATGACATACTGTTGGTTTCCTTAGGCACAAAGAAAAACACATTCTTAAAAAAAATCAGTTAAAATGAATTTTCTTCATCTACATGACAACATCTGTTGGAGTTATAATGACCCAACTTGACAGTTCAATCTACCTGTCCTAAGTATTTAAGTGGAAAGTGACATCTAACAGATACATGATGGATTTTAAACCAAGAATTGGCATGGAAACAACAATTTGCCACTTAAGACAATGCATGATAACATGAAACTACTAATAAGCTTTCTGTCGTATAGATAAATTTTTCAAAACCTAGCTATTATTTCAAGAATTTCTAAATCTATTTCCTTGCAAATACTTTTAGTATTTAAACAAGAGCAATTTGCTATGTACTCTAGCAGCCTTTTCCAGCTGGCATCCTTCATTTGAACCACAAAACATCTAAATGACTTTAGTGACCATTTTCTTAATTTTCCCGAGGCTGATTCATACCTAGTACCAGTCAAGATGCATATAAAATAAGTTAATTAAGTATACACAATGGATTATTTAGAAATCAAGGCTTAATTCTCCATATGAGCAATGATTCTAGGGCTAACTACCACAATAAAGATTTCAGCTATAGAAGAATTCATACTCTCCATGTCAATTCGGATTCTGTAAAATAAACAAGATTCATTAATCAACACAAAGGGACTTTAGAGTACAAAGATGTGTAATAAATAGTTCCTGTCCATAATTGACACATCTTGCTAGAGAGATAATAAATGAGCATAAGATAATCAGTCAAGAAGAGAACATCTTGGGGTGCTTGGGTTGCTCAGTGGGTTAAAGCCTTTGCCTTTGGCCCAGGTCATGATTTCAGGGTCCTGGGATGGAGCCCCAAATCCGGCTCTCTGCTTGGCAGGGAGCCTGCTTCCCCACCATGCCTTCTCCTGCCTCTCTGCCTACTTGTGATCTCTCTCTCTCTCTGTCAATACATAAATAAAATTAAAAAAAAAAAAAGAAAACAACATCCTATAAAACTACATACTACATACTGATATGAATGGTTTTTACATTATATTATGAAGTGATTAAATTGATAAATCATGTTAACATTTGCCAGTGCAGAAATGAAATTAAGGGGAAAAAAGAGGGTTTTTTTTAGGTTGTTTTGGAAAAAAATAATTAGGAAAGCAGTGGCATTTGAACTCTGAGTAGGGAGTGAATAAGAACAAAAGATGGCAGAAAAACATATAACTTGAGGAATAGCAGAAGCAAAAATCCAGGTTTAACAGTGATAAATATTAGCAAGTTCTGATGTGAGAAAGGGATTAAAGGAACCACAGATATTTCCTGTAGGGAAATGATGAAAACAGGAGTGGATACAGAAAGTGGGAAAAGATTATAAAGGACTTTAAGAGTTTAGGAAATGGATTTAAGACTTGAGATTAGAAAAAGTAAATCTTTTAAAGTGAACACTCATGTGTCCACTACCAATCCTGATAAGGAATATGATGGCTTGCTATAGGACCTTAGGCAGTACAATAATATGACTACAAAGAATGTTATCTACTTACATATTATGCTTCTATCCAATGATTAACACTGGCTGACAGTTATACATATTCTCTACATATTTTCATAATGATATTTTAAATTGAGCATTACCACTGAGGCTCTTAGTAATTACTACCATCCTCTGGTCATAAATTGGTATTTGATATACCTACTATTGTATTGCAAAAAGGTCTGTCCAGTTCCAGTGTTATTAAAGCCCACGGCATCTGTGATGAAAGCAATATTTATGCAAGATTAGTTTGGAAGCAGAGTGGAAAATGCAATGAAGGGAGAAGACACTAGAGGCACAGAAACCATTTAGGAGGCAATTAAACAAGACCTTCCATGAATGATGAAGTCCCAAAGGGAAGAGAAAAAGAAAGAGGAAGCAATTAATGAAAGAATTAAGATTTATGGAATAGTGGAAAGTAGGATACAATGTCATGGAATCCAAGAGAGGATATACCAACATGGAAGAATTTGTAGACAGGACTGTAGAATATGGTGAAGAGGTCAGAATAATAATAATAGTAATAATAATAATTATTATTATAATTCCCACTATCAGATGTACATAAACAGTTCCATTTTCCTGAAAAGTCCTTCTCTGTCTTTTCTAATTGTCAAATTTCTCAAAAATCCAATTCAAAATTAAGAAAAAATTTCTTTGCCATAGAAGGACAAATCACTCTGAGATCCTTGGCATTTATATGTTACTCTTTTTCCATGTTACCTTTTGTACTGTTACCTTGGTTTACTTGTGTTTCTTTAATACTACACAATGAGAACTTTCAAGACTGGGGCCACCTCTTATATTTATATTACAATATAAAGTGTATATTTACTTCTTAATTATAAAATAAATACATAATAATTATGTAAATATAAATACACAGAAAAATAGAAAAGAAAGCACATGTGATGTGTTTTTACTTCTAACCTTTTTTTTTTTTAAGATTTTATTTATTTACTTGAGAGAGAGAAAGAGGAGGAGCAGGGGGACAGGGAGAGGCAGAGGGAGAAGCAGGCTCCCTGCTGAGTACAGAGCTGGACCCAGGGTTCAGTGCCAGGACCCTGACATCGTGGCCTGAGCTGAAGGCAGACGCTAAACTGAGCCACCCAGATGCCCTCTTCTAGGATTTTTTAATGTAGAATTTATTTTTCTTAGCTGGAATCACAACATTTATAATTTAAATATACCTGGTTCTTATGGGTCCAAACTCTGGAGTTAGACTAAGTAGAGTTCAAATTCTAGGTTGGTCACTTAAACCTGAATAAGATTCTGAGCACTCTTTTGTCCTCTCCATGTCTCAGCCTCGGTGACTATGAAATGGGAAGTGTAATGCCACCTACTTCAAAGTATTGTTATGAAGATTAAATGAATTAATGTAAATTAGCTGTTGTTTTTGTTCTTATAACATCTCTTTGGGGGTACAAACAAACCCACTTCCATTTTTATTTGTCGTGGTATTTCATCTAATCATCATCAAATTGATATTTGGCTAGTGAATCTAGTCTTGATAGATCAGACACCTCTGACCAAAGTGATTGGTTCAAAGTTGGGGGAGTGATTCAAACAAAGCCAATCAGAGCCATCCATTCACATATTAGATATTTTCTGGAATAACTGGGTAAGAAGCTTTCCCTCTTTGCAGGGATTATTAAATATGAAGGCAGTGTCTAGCATTGTCATTTTGTCACCACATGAAGAGAATCTGCTTAAGAAGGAAGCCAAAGAAGAGGAAAAACAGAGCTCAGTAATGAGAAAGGTAGACAGTTTCTTAATGATAATACCTGAGAACCTGATTTCAGCTAAACTTGGTGCCTATTGTTCTCCTGGGCTTTCCAATTACATTATCCAGTAAGGCTCTTTTTCTGCTTAAAGTTTGAATTAGTTTACGTCAAACCCTAGTAGTCTTTACAAATACGATGCTTTTTCCTTTTAATATTAAAATATAAATATTTTTTAGAATTTAATTTTGGAATTTTCAGCCTTCATGTAGTACCCATAATGACTCAATAAATACTTTATGAATCAACAATTCAACGCATCCTCCTATATTATCATAGGAGATATTGCACATTGGTTTCCTAGTTCCAGAGGTATTTAGCTCAATTCTTTAAATATATATAATTATAAAATAAATAGAGGTAAATTGTGTCATTTACATGTATCAAAGTCTTCAATTTAAATTAATTTAGTTCATTAAAGGTTTATGAGCATCTACTGCGTTCCAGGAACCCTGCAAGTAACTAGGGATATAAAGATAGGGAAGTCCCTGTCCTGCCTTTAAGGTAGTCATACACAGCCTAAAAAATAAATTGCATAGAGCAAATTACTAAACATAATAATTTTACATATGATAAATGCAGTAATAGAGTTACATATAAAGAAATACAAGGATAAAGAGTAAGGATCCGGGAAGACTACAAGGAAAACATAACATAATATTTGACTTGAGCATTAATAGTTATGCAGAAAATCTTAAAGTAGAAAATGGAAGAGCACTCTGGTTTCAGAGAATGACATGTGCAAATGCAGTATATGAAGTGTTCAAGACACAGTGAACAATTCCATGTGACTAGAATATTAAGGAAGTTGTGTGTGTGTGTGTGTGTGTGTGTGTGTGTGTGTAGCATTAAGGAATAAGAAGAATGTTAAGTGAAAAAGCTAAGATAAGGATAGAGATTAGAAATTTACAAAAACCCTTGTATGTTGTTTAAAAGAAGACTGGTCTACATTTATGTACCTTCAAGCCAGAGAAATTGTTAAGTAGAGAACACCATCCGTGTTTGACAAATGTATGTATCTGCTGTTTCTGTGGAAGGTGAATCATGAGGTCAAGGATTAAGAAGAGAACATCTATTAGAAAGTAACAGCCCTATTATAAATTAGTTGGGCTTAACCTAAAGGAATTTTAGTGAGGATTAGCAGAAAAGGGAAGCATTTAAGATCCATTTCAGAAACAGAATCAATAGGCTTCTGTGCCACATTACAGAGCAGTGTGAAGAGAATGTGTGCTGGAGATGGCTATCTGGTTCCTAATATGGAACAAACAGATGGATTACATTTTCATAACCCTATCTTCCTAAAGGGGAAAACACCTTGGTTCTGCTATCGATGCTCTTGGTGTTTGTAAAATATTTATTAAAAGGGAAAGAGATGGCCTTGTTCATATATTAATGCATGGATATAAAATGAATTTTTAAATGTTTAACAGAAAATGCTCTTATAGTAGGTAGAATGGCAGTTACTCAAAGATATCAAATTTGAATCCCTGGAATTTATGAACGTTTCCTTATTTGGAAAAAGAGTCTTTGAAGATATAATTAAAGATCTTGAGATGAGGGCGTTATCCTGGATTTCATGAGTGGACCCTAAATCCAATGACAACTATCCTTATAAGAGGGATGAGGCAGAAGGAGATCCGACAGAAGAAAAAGAGGAGGCAATGAGGCCAGTGAGGCAGGGATTGGAGTGATGCTTCCAGAAATTGAAGAATGGAGGCAGTCACCAGAGGGTGAGACCAAAAAATGGATTCATGTCTCTGACCTCTTGGTGGAATGCAGCCCTGCTGACACCTTGATTTAAAAATTCTGTTTTAAGTCGATCAATTTGTGATAAATTGTTGAGGCAGCCACAGGAAACTAATATACTCTGTTTAAGCCATGTTTAGGAACTGCCACAAAATCAGAAATTGCACACATATAAGGCATTCAGTCAATGTGTTGAATTAATGTAATCCAAATCTTCTCTCTCTCCCTCTCACTCTTTTAGATGGAATCAAGCCTATCTTCTAAGTTATTAAAAATACGCTAACTCACTGACACTGGGAAAGAGCAGGAAATCTCAGATTTTTCCAAATTAATACTTTTGCAAGCTTAATTTATATATAGTAAGAAAAAATTCAGTTTAATGATTGTGATAATTTTATTCTTATTCTAACTGAATATTTCATTTAATTAATAACTGATTAGCTTTTCCTTAGTTTTAAAACCCCTACTTTGAAAGTTTATTTTTATTCTTACCTATACTTCATCTGGATATAGTAAAAATGCTTTTATTTCCAAAAATAATTTTCCAGTATCTATAGTCTTATCAAATTCTTCCCATAGTTAAGAACATAATTCTCTCCCCTTCCTTTGAATTTTCCCTTTCCCGTTCTGACCAATATTTTCCAGAGATTACCAGTTTCCTAGTTATATTTCACATTTCTGGTAAGCAATAATTACAACTTTAACCACCTCTTTTGCTAGGAATTCACCATTGCTTTCCATTTAGAGTTAATTATATCCACTAAATGAACTGAAATGATGTTCTTGCCTACTGAAACATTTTTTTTTAAAGATTTTATTTATATATTAGAGAGAGAGAGACTGAGAATGAGAGGGGAGAAGGTTAGAGGGGGAAGCAGACCTCCCGCAGAGCCGGGAGTCTGATATGGGACTCGATCCCGGGACTCGATCCCGGGACTCGATCCCGGGACTCCGGGATCATGACCCGAGCCGAAGGCAGTCGCTTAACCAACTGAGCCACCCAGGAGCCCCCCCTACTGAAACATTTTTAAGTTAACTTTGTGTTCTAACTGGTTTTGAGAAATTCTGTAGTTGGCAGATCTTTAAGCATTAACACTTTATAGAATTGCCTTTTGTGATGAAAGGGGGATCTTTAAGTAAAATTATATTGTTTTTGTGGTGTTTCTCTAAAATGAATTCACATGTATGTACAGTTTTTCTGTAATCACTGATGTCTCCTGATAAATTATATGTTCTAATTCACTCAGCTTCATGTTATTCTTTTTCCAAAAGATAATAAAACATTTAGTGGTAACTCAACCTAGAATCCACACCTATGACATTTAACTGAAGATCTTACTCAATTCATTAGTTGGCTAACAATAATCAACACTCTATTTTGTATGTCTTTTCAACGAGCTTACATTGCATTTAACAGTGTTTTTCAAGCCAACTCAAATTAATTTTGCAATCAAAATTTCACATGGCATTGTCTCTAGTACTTTACTAGAAGTCAAGATGCATTACATCTACTCCACTCTGTTCATTTACTAAGGCTGTAAAGCTATCAAAAAAGCAACCAGCTTTGTCTGGCACAATTTGTTCTGTATTAACTTATTTACTCTATTTCTCATGGCTGTACTTTTCTTTCTCAGGTTATTTTAAACCAAACATGTGGTAGCATTTTCAGAACAATTTTTTATTTTTGTACTTTCTTATTTCAGTCAATAAGATTAACCACATTTAAGAAATCAATTAGTCATTTTTGTTCAAAACATAGTTTTATACATTAAGAAAAAGTATCCAACTTAATGTAAAGAGAGAGATCACGTAACTTTTAAGATGGCATCAACTGGTCGACTTAAGTGACTGTTTCTGAGACTTAATTTAGCACTAGCTGCCTCTGATACAACACCTAAGTATTGGTTTTAGAAATTCTCATGGAAGTTTTAACAGAAAAAATGCTACAATCCCCATAATTTGAGTTAGAAAAAGGATATATATTAAATTCTTATAGAATTTCTGTTGACTAAACTGTATTGGCAATGGATTTAAAAGCATATATTTTATCCACATATATTTCATGTGAAATAGGGCAGGTCAGGTTAGTCTAAGGAAACCACAAATATACTTTGATTATATTATATAATCCCCTTGATTATGCCTAGCATTAGGACATAAAACTTATTCTAAATATGTGATATCTGATATGTCTTTATCAGTCTTGCATATTATTTTTCAGTTAGCATAAGAAAAATAGAAATATACTTTTATTCTCCCTACATTATATATCCACTTTGCTTATGACTAATTAGGCTTCAGAAGCAATATGAAACAGAAAAGCACTCCTCCATCTTGAGCTATATAATTGTCTTCATTAATAACACGGGCTTTGTTCTGCCCCTACCTTCTCGGTTTCTCTTTTTTTTTGCAGATATACAGAGACTGCTACTCAAATCAGGAGCCATGGCAACGTTAAGGAAGTAGAAGGGGTTAGATGACAATGGTTTTCACTCTGGAAGACTTAGCTGTTGAGTGATAAGTGGTGTAAATGAGGTGGTACCTGGAATAAATGATCCATCATAAGTAAACCAATTAGGTTTAGTAAATCTCAGTCCCAAAAAAGCCATACAAGTGGAATGCCTACTTAGTATGGTAGACTTAATTAAATGTTGAGCATACCAATATGATCTTAAACTAGATCTGAGAAAGAAAACTTGGCCAAATAGACTATAGGGGAAGTTAAGGATGCTTCATTTTTATCTGTTGACAAAAACAAAGATTAAGTTTGTACAGATGGAGACAAACAAACAAGTCATTTCACCCTAGAGAGATGGGAATATCACCATGAAGTCTCAGAGGTAACACATACCTCACATAAATATTCTGACTGCATTAGATAAAAACATTATAATAATCTGGTAGATGTCTTCTAAACAGTGCAAGCCTTGGAGAAACATTAGTAGTGAACAAAGAGAGGACAATGTAAAAGAAAGGAAAAGATACAAAAGGTGAAATGGAATATAAAAAATAAAAGAAAAAAAAGGACTCCCTCCCACAAAAAAGTACTGCAGAACAAAAGTAGAACTGTTAAGAAGAATATAAGTGACATATTAGGATTATAAATGAGTCACATGAAGAATGAATTTTAAAAACACTCTGGGAATTCAAAGCTAAAGACAAAAAAAGGTAAGAAAAGAAAGAAAGAAAGAAAGAAAGAAAGAAAGAAAGAAAGAAAGAAAAAAAGAAAGAAAGAAAGAAAGAAAGAAAGAAAGAAAGAAAGAAAAAAAGAAAAGAAAAGAAAAGAAGGAAGGAAGGGGGAGGGAGGGAAGAAGGAAGGAAGGAAGGAGGAAAAAGAAGAAAATAATGAGAAATATGACCTGTAGAGATGAAAATGATTGCTTTTAGATTTTCCAGAAGAAACTAGATTAATGAAAATAGGTTTAATACATCAAGAAATAATGGAAGAAAATTTTGCTAAGCCAAGAAAGATAGTTTATGTATAAAAAGGTTTTCACCAAGTTACAGGCAAAATTGAATTTTAAGAAGTCCTTTTTTTAGGCTTAATCTGGGGATTATTTTTAATTTTCAAGTTATAAAAATTTTTCTATATCCATGTAAGCACAAAAACATTATTTGCAAAGAAACAAAAATAAAACTGTTTCAGATTTAAGTAAAGGTAGCTTCAGTTTCTTCTCCAAGGCAAATGTCAGATGAAAATGCAAATATATCTTCAGATTTTTAGAAAAACCCCTCAAGAATGCCAAATTGTTATTCATGAGAAAAGGCAACAAGAAAGGATTTTCAAATTGCAATGAATAAAAAATATATATGCTTTTTTTTCTACTTTTCTTTTGGCAAGAGAAATCAGCTGAGATGAATGTAGGATGATTCAAAATCCAAAACTAAAGAATAGAAAATATAAAAAGAGATTGAAAGAGAAGCTGGGAAGCAAATACATGTATGAAGCTAGGTCTAAGAAAGTTATCAATATCTTTGCAAAACTGGATGCAATGGAAAAATTCTTGAAAACATTTCTGAATGAAAAATATTTTTGGATAGATGAATATGACAATATGGAAATATAATCTATCAACCAATGTTTTTTTTTCCAAAAATACATTTGGAAGTGAGGTAATGAAGAAGTGAAAGGTGCCTTAATTTTTGTACCTGAAGAGAGACAAAAATACTTGTTTTGATACTTGATATTACAATTAAGTTATATTAATTTAAGTATATATTAAAGATTTACTTATTTATTTGAGAGAGAGCATGTGAGAGTTGGGGGTGAGGCAGTGGGGAGACGGGGCAGAGGAAGAGGGAGAAAAACAAGCAGACTCCCTGCTGAGTGCAGACAGAGCCTGAAGCAGGGTTCGATCCCAGGACTCTGAGGTGACTTTACCCAAAATCAAGAATCAGATGCTTAACCGACTGAGCCACTCAGATGTCCCAAATTTAAATATATATTAAATACACTTAAATACATGCACTAGATAAATTAAAAATTTATACAGAATTTATACATCCTAAATCACAGAAGACAAATGCATATACTGCAAAAAAGAAAATGTGAGCATGTAGGGACATACAAAAGAGTAACAACAAGACAAAAATTAAGAAAAAACAGAACACATATACAATTGCCAGAGGTATTCTGATTTATATGAATTTGTCTCCCAGCCTTTACTTAGAATGTAAAAAGTTGGAAAGAATATTACTCCCTTCCTAACAAGAAAAAAGCAAGGTAATCTACAAAATCATAACTCTTCTCAGGCCCATCAGAGAGCTGAGATCTCAGGTCAACCCCTGGTCTGAAATACTAGGAACAACAGGCTCCTCCAGTGACAGAGAGGGACACGAGCACTGGCTTAGCTGGGGCAGGGCACAGAAGTAAGATGAGGTCACTATAGAAGGGGAGAAGATTTCTGATAATTTTTAAAACAAACTGCAGAAACCAAGTGTGGACTTGCAGAGCATGCATAACTTGCATGAAATGACAGCATAAGAATATATACTTTGGAGAGTAGAGGAGTGACTGCTGGCAGCCGGACTCAGTGGCTGTTTGTTCCCGCCTTGCAGGCTCTTCTCAGTGGGCTTCACCATGGGTTTACAAGACAGACTGGGCACAGAGTGAGAAACCAGAGGAGACTTCTGTCAGGATGAAGTCCTGTGGAGGAGAATAGTGTCTGTTGTGGGAAACAGACAAAGCCTCACCCAGATCTTTCTTTCCTTGAACCACTGGGAGAAGGGCAGCAGACCCTATTGTCTAGGGCGTGGGTGAAAACCCGTGGAAAGCTGAGGAAAGGGTAAAAGAAAAAAAATTCTAATTATTTTAGAGGAGTAAAATCTCTCATGAGCATAAAGCCTGCCAAATATTCAAGGCAAAGTTTGGGCTGTCACCAGGAGTTTGGGCAGGATCACTGAGAAAGCCACATGCTCAATCCAGAGCACAGAGTCTGCCTAAGCCTAAAAATGGCTTCCCCACCCTCCACTATCAGGCTGACAAGTGTTGAATTAACAGGTAACAGCTCTCTAACACTCAGGGAGGGGCAAAAATATTTAAAAATATGCTCTCAGAGGAATAGGTTCACCAGGGAAACCTAACGTTGCAGAATGGTGAGAAATTCTTTTAGTGACCCAACCCCCAACCTCAGCACAAGATGTCCTAAGAGGATCTGAAATCTGTGGTGCATTGAAAGCAACAAGAAACAACAAAGTCTAACTCCAGACTGACTCTAGAATTGATTTATACCCCACAATAAAAGCCTAGTGGGAGAAAAGGTATGCACATTTCCAGGTATAAATACCATTACCTCAATCTCTACTGTCCTTAAATATTGTTCAACTTCCCTTCAAATATTATAAAACACATTAAAAAGCAAGCAGGGGAAAAAGCCTCACTGTTAGGAAATAACCAATCATGGAACCAGATACAGATATTACCCAGTTGGAACTAAAAAACAAGATTTATAAAATAACTGTGATTAATATAATGAGACTCTAATGGAAAAAGTGGACAATGTGCATAAACATATGGGAAATTTTTGCAGACAGATGGACTATATTAGAAAGAATCAAATGGAAATTATAGAAATAAAAAAAAAGATAATGATAAACCCCACAGTAATAGAGATGAAAAATGCCCTTGTTGGGTTTATTAGTAGATTTGAGCAGACATGAAAAGACTGTGAACAGAGAAAAAGACAGTGAACAAAGAAAAAAATTACTCAAATCTTAAGAAACCAAACAGCAAATAAAAATGGAAGCAATAGAGTAGTTTCTAAAATCTCAGTTGGAGGTAGATATCTTGGGTTCAAATTCCAAATCTGCTATTTATTAGCTTTGTGATTTTGAACAACTTACATGAATTTCCTATGCTTCAGCTTTTTTAAAATTTTATTTATTTATTTAACAAAGAAAGAAGGATCACAAGTAGGCAGAGAGGCAGGCAGAGAGAGAGGTGGAAGCAGGCTGCCTGCTGAGCAGAGAGCCCGATGTGGGGCTCGATCCCAGGACCCTGAGATCATGACCTGAGTCGAAGGCAGAGGCTTTAACCCACTGAGCCACCCAGGCACCCCTATGCTTCAGCTTTATATCTCAAAAACTGAGATCATAATCATACTTACTTTTATAAGGTTCTTGTGAGGACTAGATGAATCACTGCATGTAAAACAGTAAGTATACATGTCCCCACAGCAAATATCAATAATTGTTAGCTATTACTATTTACTGAACAACAAAAAAATAACACGAGTGTAGCAAGGAGTTATGCCAGTCAAAATCGAAATAAGCTAGTGTAGCAATAGTTATGTCAGACAAAATCAAAATCAATTTACTATTAAATATGGTAAAATGTCACAAGAATACAGTTGATAAAACTTTATACACTAAAAAGCACAAATACACAAAGTAAAAATCTCAGAAATACAAAGAGAAACAAAGCAATATATATATAATGAGAGATATACACAGAGATACAGACAGAAATGAATACGAGATAAAAAATTTAGTCATCTATAACTGATGACACAAAATAATTATACAAAATTTGAATATTATAATTCATATAATTGAATTAGTAATTATAAAATAAATTATATATCCTATAGAGGATATGACATATTTTTATGTATCCATGAAATAATTAACTTTATGTTAGTCAACCAAAACAACTATATATATTCCAAAATTCTGAGCATGTTACAAAATGGATAAGTGGGATAATTTACATTGTCTGACAAAATGCAGTAACAATAGACATTAATAAGAGATATATTTTTAAAATTATTAACAGAAAATTTATTTAAATTTTTTAATAATTATTTAAATTTAAAAGATATCTACTTTAAAGGGATAACTATTAAAAATTGCTATCAAGGGATAACTCACAAATTTAGAAAATAGAAATATTGGCACTATAAATCAAAACTTCCAGGGGAAAGCCAAAATGATCTCAGATGAATATTCAAGTAAGCATCATTTTTAAGTACAGCAAAATTAAAATAAATGGATTAAGAATCCCACTAAGCATCTAGAAGGGTAGTAAAGTAAATTCTTTGAAAGGTAGAAAGAATAGAATATATAAAAGAAAGAATTAAAAACTAATACTTAGGAAAAGGAACACAGTAAAACTAATATGAATAAATCTGAAAACTGGTTCCTTTAAATTATTAATAAAATATACATGTTTTTATAAGATCAGTTAAAAATGAAGAAGGAACACAAAAATAAACAACTTTAAATATTAAGTATCATCACAGCCATAAAGAAGTTTTGTCATTAAGTAGGAACAAAGCTCTGTTAATGAATTTAAAAATCTTCATAAAAGAATTCTATTATTAAAGATGGCTTACATAACGAACACCCGAACACCATCTTTTTTTTTTTAAAGATTTTCTTTATTTATTTGACAGAGAGAGAGAGATCACAAGTAGGCAGAGAGGCAGAGAGAGAAGGGGAAGCAGGCTCCCCGCTGAGCAGAGAGCCTGATGCGGGGCTTGATCCCAGGACCCTGGGATCATGACCCGAGCTGAAGGCAGAGGCTTTAACCCACTGAGCCACCCGGGCACCCCTAATGAACACCATCTTAAGAAGACTTGAGAACAGATCACAGATACACTTTGGAGCACATAGTTTTTACATCGTTTAAAAAAATGTAAAGAATAGGGAGGAAGTAATTTTTTCTGTGATGGTTTGATTGCATTACTGGTCCTAATTTTTCATGTATGTCCATATTTGTGTCCTCTGTTCACACCTCCCCATGCTCACTCTGGGCATGGCTGTCATCTGTTTATCCAATGGAACAGTAGCAAATCTAATGCCAGCAGAAGCTTTCAAAGACACATGCAGGGTTGAGCTTTCTTGGACCTCTGCCTGGAGGAACTAGATTGCTGGAGGGATGTGTGAGACACATGAAGGAGAAATGAATTATCCCAGCTGTGCATTTCTTATATCAGCCCTCTCTCAGGTGACCTGCCAGCTGACCCAAATGATACACGAGGCTCGCTGAGGTAAGCTAAGCCATATCTGCATAAGCAGAATCAACCCGCCGATCCATATACTCATGAAAAATAATAAATGTTGTTGTTTAAGCACTAATTTAGAGACAATTTCTTATACAACCTTATTATGGTAATAGCTAACTAATAATCTTCCTGTGTGTTCAATATGATCAATATTAACTACACATCAAAATCTGACAAAAATAGCAATTATAGACTATTTAATTTAAATTAATATACAGTATATAAAAACATGAGAGGCAGCTAAAGTTTTGGCAACTGGAAAATTCATTTCTTTAAATGCTGTTATGATTAGGAGAGAAAAATGAAAATAATGAACTAAGTGTTCAATTCAATAGTTTAGAAAAAGCATCATAAAACCAATTTACCTAAAGTAATCAAACAATAATAAAAACAGAAACCAACATATTAGAAGTTCTTAAAGTAGAATTAATGATTAAAATAAAAATTTAGAGGAAAAAATGCACATTAATATAACCCAAAATAAGAGCATGAAGAAGTAAAATAGATTTTAATGAAGTTGGAGAATCGGGATAGTGCTGTTGTTTTTAAATACATTATGAGTCATATGTAAGATTTCTAAATTGATAAAAGTGGTAGAGGGAAGACATTGAAATTGTAACACTTACATTGGCAGAAAATGGCAAGTACCTCACCCTAGAAGATGCTCAGTAAATACGTGTTAATGAAAGATGGTAAGCAAGTAAGTTCATATTTAATGAAATATTTTAAATGTTAATGATTTTATGTTATTGTAAATTATATATCCATTTGATAAAGCTCTTCCTGGGTATAGTTTGAAAAATAGAGGGGTGGTTACCTAAGAGAAGGAAGACCAGTAAGTCATGATGTTCTGGGTAATGGTTCATGGGGGCAGGAGTGGAATTTGAAAGGAGGAAATAAACTGGAGTTATAGGTGAAAGAATCACTAGGTAATGGCGACTTCTTGGTTGTGGGCAATTATCAAGTGTGACAAATTTGGGTTAAATGCCTCGAGTTTACTTACAGATAATAAGTCCACATACTAAGAAGTGATGTACTTGTCATTAGTGCTATTTACCCCAACAACTACTGCGTTCCTATCTTCTTCAAGCTGCATTGTAGGATCATGCTTTCTTGTATCTCAGTGGGTGAGTACAGACATTTAGAACATTTTTGGCCAAGAAATTGTGCAATGAAGTAAAATGTGTCACTTTCAGGATGAAAATTTCTTTGTTGATACAGTATGGGCCTACAGAGCTCTCTCTTCATTAAACCGTTGAGATTACAAACTATTTCTAGGCAGTGATTGTTCTGTCAGTCTATGGACTAAAGACAGCCATAGTTCTTTTTTTAACTCTAATTAAGGGGTGGAGTTTAGTTTTCCATTCTGAATTATAGGATTGCCTGCTTAACTAAGAGAATGTAGCAGAAATGATGCTGTGCCAATTTCAGATCTAGTCTTAAAGGGAATTGGCAACTCTACAACCTCCCTCTTGGAACATTTGCTCTTGGGACATGACCTGTAGGAACCCTGCTGCCATGCTATGAGAAGCTCAAGCCACCTAAAAAGATTACATGTAGGTCTTCCAGCAGATAGTCTCATTGGTGCTTCCAGACAATAATAAGCATCAGTTCCTAGCCAGATGAGTGACCTATGTGGGACAATCCAGCCAAATCAGTGCCTCAGATGACTGTAGCCCCAGCAGATATCATATATGCTGGAGTGGAAGATTCCCATCGAGTCCATTCAACCCACAGAACCATGAGAGGTAATAACATGACTGTTGTGTTAAGTCATTAAATGTTGTGTGGTTTCTTTTACAGAAAGAAATAACTGAGAGAACCTGGACTCTGGAATAAGAATGTCGATGACAAGGAACAGAGCCCACTCTCCCCAGATTATTCTTACAAAGCACAAGGAAGAAATAAACCTTTGTTGTGTTAAGCCCTTGAGATTTTCAGGTATTTTTTATGATAAAATAACCTAGCCTAACCTGATTGATAAATCCAGGATATTCCATACTGTAAAAGTAACAAGTTTTCTTGGAAATTTAAAAATATGCTCATTTTTACACCTACGGGGCAAAGAAGTAAGATGTCCAGAGGCATATGGATCTTGCACATAGGAAGTCTAGTGTCACTCTATAGGCTTTTATTAAAGATATATATATTGATGAACCACTCTAGGAGAGTACTTAATCTGGATTTTATAGTGATTTTAGGGTAGTTGAAGACCACATTAAATTTTTGGAATCCTTGACTTTTGAATTATAAATCATTATTATAACTATATAAAACATTTGTGAAACCAATCTGGTAAATTATAATCTTCATTCTCAGGGACACTTAGCCTTCTCTAATCCATACTAATCCATAATGCAAACTTTTTCCTTAAAAAAAGGTTTGTTTGTTTTTCTTTTTTCCTATTGTTTCATACTATATTCAGTCCTTTCTGCAGCTTGAAGATTCTGTCATTCCCAACTTCATACAACTAAATATTTGATCAGCATGACACAATCTATGTTTCAATAATTAGCTTAATGTCTTAAATAGTATAAGATTATTCAACTGATTACTAAAAATTAAATTATGAACAAATTCTGAACACTAGTTAGGAATCCACAGGACAAGATGAGTTCAGCTTGAACAGGTTATACCAAATAACCTCGTCTAAAAGCACATGGTATCACCGGACAGGTAAATTTTGGGACTAAAGATACCCCTTACATTGAATGTGTGTCTTCTCTTCTCTGTAATTATGGAAAGATCACCAACCTTGTAGAGTTGCTTCAAGGAAGAGTTGAGTTGATAATTTGTACAGTGTTTGGCATACATAAGTGTTTATTCAGGAACTGGAATAAACCAGTACTAATTCAGCAATGTCAATTTCAAGTCCTCACAATAATACAGGGTGTAATCAAAGTTGATAGGTACATTCTCTTATATGTAGGATTCATTTTCCTTCTACAGTGAAAGTTATCCTCTTTCCTGTCTAAAGAAAAGAAGCTAAATGCAGTAGAGTAGCATGGCTTTTCTTTCGTCGTCTCTTAATATGTCACTTTCAGCCCCAAGCAGCAGACCTCCTTCTTTTTATTATCCTTCTTGATTTAAACATGATTTTTAGGATTTCTTTTTGTTTCCTTTGGAATTTTTCTCACTTCTGTTTTTGCTTTAAACTAACTGACAATTTTCTTAGGTGTATGAATTATTATTCTGCCATCATTCTTGCTTATATCACTACTTCCATCATTTTACATGTTCTCACATTCATCAGCAAGCTCCCTGGGCAGCTGCACTGATCTCTTTAGGTATCCCAACATTTTTTTCTTCATCAAGACAAATGGGATTGTATGGTCCGAAGAACATTTGTGACAGGCTCTCTTTCCTTTTGTGGCATCTTCACTTTATTAATATATAGACTTCTAGCCATCCTTTCTCTAAGCTTTCTGAAATATGGATTTTTAATATTTAGCAGGGTCCAACTCTGTGTACTGCTTTTTTTTTTTCCTTCTGGTTGCTCATACTGCAGGATTGAAAAATTAATTTTTTCCAGGATTCCTGATTTTTTTTCTCTTTTAATAAGTTCTCTGTTGGTAGGAGTTAGGCCTAGTGACAGGTCCCCCTATTAAGTTTAGAATTGACCCAAATATCTGGTTTCCACAGAATGTTCTCATGGATGAATAGTGGAAGTCCCTAATAACTACTGTTTTACTCCAAAGCCAATTTGATAACAATACTATACTGACTCTTGTTTTCTGGCTCACCTGGCTCCCTGAAGTATATCCAATCGTGGCAACATTTCTACCCCACTCTCCTTTGAACCTCACCTAGACACCATCAGGTTTTCATGATTTTCACAGGAAGCGCTTCACAGCTCTGCCCTTCTTGTGTGCTTCTGTGGACCACAATATATCCTTGCTATGGATACTTACGTTCTGACAAATTGATGGGGTAAAGAGTCAGGGAGGCAAGACTGAAATTAGGATAGCTAGTGAAACTTTAATTCAAACATCTTTGTTGTACATTGTCTGGACTAATATTATTTTATTTTATTTTCAAAGATTTATTTATTTATTTGAGGCAGTGGTGGGTAAAGGGGACAGGAGAGAGTCTTAAACAGACTCCTTGCTGAGAATGGAGTGCAATGCGGGCCTTGATCTCACAACCCTAAGATTACTACCTGAGCTGACTCCAAGAGTCAGGCTCTTAACTGACTGCACCACCCAGACATCCCATGGATAAACTATGAATATTTTAAATAATAGTAACAAGAATGGTCTTGTTATATAGAAATACATTTCCTTTTGCTCCATTTTCTACATCCCCATATAGGAGAGCCATTCGGCTGCCCATGAACAAAATATTTCTAGAATGAAATTAAATGCATCTGACCATGAAGCTCTTTGTCATTTATTAGTAAGACAACAGCAGACAGTAGAGTATAGGGCTCTGGAGCCAGACTGTCTGATTTATATCCTAGATGCACCACTAACTAGTAGAATATCTCTGGTAGATTACTTACCTTCTCTCTTAGTTAGCTTGCTTATCCATCCAATGAGGAGATAATTATAGACTCACATTCATAAGATTAAATAAGTTAATACACATAAAGTGCTAGAGCATGCCTACATATGATGAGGGCTATCATTTCTATCTGACAAGAGTGCCTGGCTTAGAATGGCATCATGCAGCAATAGAATGACTGCAAGCTTCAGAGTGGGTATTAAGTCCTCCTTGGTCTTGCTATTTATTAACTAAATAGCCTTATGGAATGATTTCATTTTTAAGCTTGTTGTCTTTCCTGTAAAATGAGGATGAAAGTACATCACAGGATTGATGTGAGCATCGATGTGGGTGTCGTGGAGAAGATGTGGGGCACAGGATAGACACTCTTCCTTTAGGAGTGATTGATGTTTTTAAGACTCTCCCTGCCCTCGAAGACATGAAGAGGAGACATACAAATGACTAACAGACACATGAAAAAATGTTCATCATCTTTAGCCATCAGGGAGATTCAAATCAAAACCACACTGAGATACCACCTTATACCAGTTCGAATGACCAAAATCAACAAGACAGTAAAAAACAAATGCTGGAGAAGATGTGGAGAAAGGGGAACTCTTACATTGTTGGTGGGAATGCAAGTTGGTATGGCCACTTTGGAAAACAGTGTGGAGATTCCTCAAGAAATTAAAAATAAATGTACCCTATGACCCTGCAATTGCACTACTGGGTATTTACCCCAAAGATACAGATATAGTACAAACAAGGGCCACATATACCCCAATGTTCATAGCAGCAATGGCCACAATCGCCAAACTGTGGAAAGAACCAAGATGACCTTCAATAGATGAATGGATAAAGAAGATATTGTCCATATATACAAAGGAATATTATGCCTCCATCAGAAAGGATGAATACCCAACTTTTGTATCAACATGGAGGGGACTGGAAGAGATTATGCTGAGTGAAATAAGTCAAGTGAAGAGAGTCAATTATCTTATGGTCTCACTTATTTGTGGAGCATAAGGAAGGCATTGTGAGAAGGAAAGAAAGGATAAATGAGGGGAAATCGGAGTGGGAGATGAACCATGAGAGACTGTGAACTCTGAGCAACAGACTGAGGGTTTTAGAGGGGCAGGGGTAGGGGGGGTTGGGCGAGCCTGGTGGTGGGTATTGAGGAGGGCACGTAATGCATGGAGCACTGAGTGTGGTGCATGAACAATTAATTTTGTAACACTGACAAAATAAAAGTATTTGGGGAAAAAAAGACTCTCCTTGCCCTCAAGGGGTTTTATATCATGTTTGGGAGGCAGCCCTGGGTTGTGATTAAGTTTTGCTTTGAAGTTAGATAGATTTAGGTTTCTTTCTTTTTAAATTCTTTTTTCTACAATGTTGTTTTCCTTTTCTTAAAGATTTTATTTATTTGATAGAAAGAGAGAGAGAGCGTGAGAGCAGAAGCAGGGGAGCTGCAGAGGAACTCGGAGAAGCAGTCTCCTCACTGAAAAGGGAACCCCACACGGGGCTTGAGCCCAGGACTCTGGGATTATGACCTGGGCTGAAGGTGGACACTTAACTAAGTGAGCCACCCAAGTGCCCCATAGATTAGGTTTCAACTCCTTACCAGCTATGAATATTTGGGAAAGTTACTGAAACTCTGAGTTTCTCATTCCTATTTCTTATCTATAAAATCGATATTCACTTGACATTGTGAGAATTAAGTGAAATAATCTAATCATAAACTTTAGCACGATGCCTGGAGCATCACAGTCTTTCTTCCTATTATCATGGACTTGTCTCTGTTGGTCATGAAACCAATTTCTTTCTTTTTTTTCTTCAATAAAACCAATTACTGATTAAAACTTGTAAATTTGCCTACAAGGATAAAATACACTAAATAATGTACATCAAATTTCTGGTTGGTTTGATAGTTACATTTCCAAGTATAAATGAATAATTCAGAATTTTATTGTATGTATCAGCTTCTGTGAATGCCAATAGTCACCAACAGTCCAAAAGATTGATCCACTTTGTTTTATGATGTTTCAATCATAGAACCTGCAAAGATGTGGATCAGATGCTGTTTTTTTTTTTTTTTAAGATTTTATTTATTTGAGAGAAAGAGAGAGAGACAGCACTATGGGGGGCTGGGGCACAGGGAGAGGGAGAAGCACACTTCCAACTGAGCACAGAGCCCCATACGGGTTTCAATCCCAGGACCCTGAGATTGTGACCTGAGCTAAAGGCAGACCCTTGACTGTATGATCCACCTGGGCACCCCCAGATGCTGGGGTTTTATGACAATAGTGTGTGCTGTCACTCTGTGAGGCCCTTTTTGGTAGAGAGCTGGATTTCCCAGCAAACTCTATCACAACCAAATAACTACATCAATGAGGACTGAAGTACTTGTATGTATGAACACAACTGCATTTCCGAAAGTTTTAAAAGGTGATGAATATTAATAGATTATTATGGTTATAATTATTTCAATAAAGACTAGGATTTGATTTCTGGTTCTGTCAATTATTAGGTATAAGACTTTATACTGAACTTCCTGGTCTTCAAAAAAGGTATATTATTCCCTACATTACAGAACTATTATGAAAATTAAAATATAAAGTGCATGAATGTAACTAGACTATACATGTTACCTGGTGGATGATTAAATGATATTTATTTCCAGTCCATTTTTTCATCCCTCCCTTCCTTATACTATTTATCACTCAAACTGTTTGCTGATTACAAAATAACTTATAAAGCTTTTAATCCAAATCTGTTTCTTATCCCCTAACTATAGTTGACTGACTTTTCACTCTTGGAAGCTATCAATATTTTATATTCTCTTTCTCATCTTCCTTGACAATGTCTTGGAAGGACATTGTAAGAAAGTCATTGGAAGAAATACTATGTGTAATGGTAGCTTCTGGTAAAAGAAAGTTCTTTGGGGCAGCTAAAACTTGGGTTTTATTGAGGTGATTAGGGAGAGACGTGATCGGACATGTTGAAGGAAACAGCTAAGGAAGGCCACAGACACAATGCTAGGAAGTTCGTCCTTTTTCTTGGAGGCTGTGGGTAGTCTGTTAGGTGTTTTTACAGGACAATAAGAGACTTTTCTTAGAAAACTTAAATTTCTGCTGAGGTCTCAGTATGCTATACATGCCAGTCTTTAGTAATTTCCTAAAATCACCCTGATTTTCTTCTAAGAGGAACTGATCTCTTGGCTCTGCATAAGATGTAAATGTTTTGAGCACTATGTGTGTGTAATGTGCCACCAATACCGGGTCTTTCTCAAGTCAACACACATCATATTAGAAAGATGTCCTCTTCAACTCATCTTTATAAAATTTTTCATTAAAGAACCATAAATCATTTTAGTACTCCCTCTCCTTTTCATATTATTTTCTTACATTTATTTATTCCATTATAGTCAAGGTACAGCATTAGTTTACTTAGCTGTGTTAAAGCCATAGGGAAGACCTTTTTGTACTTATTGCATTTTTAGTTCATTTGTTTATGTTTTCAAGCAAAGCACTGCATATGAAATAACTCTGGGCTGCAACACAGAAAGTTGGATGTTCATTCTAATTTGTGATTGCACATTCAGTGGCCCTTGGCAAACTATACACTATCTTTGAGTTTCATTTTTCCTCTCTGTAAATAGAGTACAATTAGGATATCATTTACGACTCCTCAATCTTTAACATTCTATTTTTCTGGTATGTGCAAAACTCTGTTAAATTCTATGGGCATAGAAAGAGGCAAGTTTTGTACATTTTTTTTGCAATATGCCCTCTTTATTTGAGAATATCATCCATATAATTTTCATAAATGGAGAGGAAAAACAGAAAATATTAAGAAATATGGCAAAATGAGTAGTCAATTATTTTACCCAAGCATTAGCACTTATGAAAAAGAAAAAGACATGCAGTTTTCTATTCCCTCAAGATTATTCAGTTGAAAATAGGCTTGGAGAGCCCATTTTATAGAAAGCTACAAGTAATGGAGTAGACAGAAAACTGTAACAATTCATTAGACTTTCAAGGGTACTGTGTTGGAGACAGGGTGTATTTCATTTTCATGTGAAAATGATGATATATATGCACATTTTTTACATATAATTCGTGACATCCTCTTATAATTTTCACATGATAATGAACTGCATGTGTGAAAATGTACCTATATATATAAAGAAACATTACTATTCTCATTGAGGTCTGACAATTATTCCTCTTCTGTCATACCGACTGCATCTGTCAAGTCAAAGTGTGAGTGAAATTTGCTTTTAGAGAGTTTCAGCAACAATAAAGCAGAGTAACCACACTAATAATACATACACACACACACATACACATACACGCATACATATGCATTCACTCAGAGGGCGGGCCCTTGCCTGAGTCTGATAATTGACAATTATTGTTCACTTTGTGTAGCTTTCCATGTAAAATTTGTCCTTTACAATCTGTGTGTGTGTGTGTGTGTGTGTGTGTGTGTGTGTCTGAACATATTATATAAGAAATAAAAGACTAAAGTTACTGCTTCCACAAACCAACCATCTTTTTAAGTTTTCTTGAATTTTTCCCCCCTAAAGGTAGCTGGTCTTATTCATACTGGTGAATACCCAAAAAATTCTGAGCAGAGGCTCAGTGGAATGACCACTGCTTTGGTGCCTCTGTGGAGTTGTCCATGAGAACCAATGTCCCAGAAACTTCAGAGCTGCTGCCAACATAGTCAGGGGTCTTAGCTTTAGCAGAACAATTTGGGAAGGCCATTCCAGGAGATGGTGTTTATCCACTTTCCAAAGCACAGGTAGAGGTCATGAGTCTAGTGGGAGTAGTTATGATTTAAACACTTTGTTTTAGCCATTTCATTAACTGTAATGACCCTAACTATAAATTATTCACTTTATTTGCACTTCATTGTGCTTCTAATAGGTAATCGTGACCTACAAATTTGAATTCCAATTTAAGAAGCTCATTTTACAAATAGACACATGTTTCCTTTTTGGTTCTGGTTCAAACACGTGTTGCTATCTATTTTGTTCAACATTTAGGGTACAGAATAGATTTAAACAGATAGCATTCTTAATTACCCATGTGTACATGGTAATTATATTTCTTTTCTTTTTTTTTTAAAGATTTTATATATTTATTTGACAGAGAGAGAGATCACGAGTAGGCAGAGAGGAAGGCAGAGAGATAGAGGGAAGCAGGCTCCCTGCTGAGCAGAGAGCCCGATGCGGGGCTCGATCCCAGGACTCCGAGATCATGACCTGAGCCGAAGGCAGAGGCTTTAACCCACTAAGCCACCCTGGCGCCCGTACGTGGTAATTATTTTTCTTGTCAGCATATTTTAACACTGCATTATATGAAATAATGTTTAGAATAGTCCTACCTGAAAAAGACAAACAATACAGCAGACACATGAGGAGAAAATTTCATGCATCAATACAAACCAAAATGCTAGCACTTGAGGATACTTTCTTAACAAGTCTTTATGCTTTCATAGAAATTTTAATCAAAATAAACATGCAATTTTCTGGTTTATGGATTTAAACAGTTCTTAACTCTACAAAGACTCCGATTATCATGGCATGTTAAATCTCAACAACTCTGCTCCTCAAGATTGTGTCTGACCTACATTTTAGATACAGAAAAACTAGGTAATGCCTTCAAATCATAAATTTTTCATGCTGTCCAAAGTAGCAACCAATTTTTGTTTTTAAATAGAGAAGTAGTATATGGTGGTAATTAAGTGGCAGTTTCCAGAGTCAGAATGCCTGACAGAATCCAGCCCTTTTTACTGACTTAGTGACCTTGGGCAAGTCACAAAATATCATAACTGTTTGCTGATATGCAAAATGAGAATAATACAAGCTTGTTAATTAGTAATAAATCAATACATATAAGGAAAGTGGTTATATAAATACCTGGCATACGATGAGATCTATAGAAAGAATTGTTATTATAATAATTATTATTGCTATCTTAACATAGTGCTCAAGGTAAATGCTAAATACCATATTGAAAACTGGCTATGAAAGGAATAACTCACTTCATAAACACCACAATGGACTTTCTTTTTCTGAAAATCTAACAAAACATAAAATGTTGACCTATCATTTGTTACTGTAGCTTTTTTGATATGCAATAACTATATTTCATCCCCATAAATAGAAACATGGGCCTTTTTTAACTATAATAAAGTCATGTTTCAATGTCCTTATGAAATAAATGTGTAGGGCAAAAAACTATCAAAATATTAACTCTGATGGCTTACTGTAGGCTACCAAGGAAAATGAGTAAAAATGTTTTAAACATTTAAGTACTACAAAGTGATTATTTAACAAAACAAAACAACAACAAAAAACTTGGGGCATATTCTAAGAGGACATAAAATAAATCTAGCTTCACATCGTAGTGTGAACGTTAGATCCTACTCCTGAGGCCACAAGCCAAAGTGGATGGAGGTGAGGTGAAAACAAGTAGAAGGCTGGCAGAAAGCTGGCTAGAAAACCACGCAGAAAATAGTGAAGGCATTCAAGATCAAACTCCACGGATGGCTCAGAAATAGCTGTGGTGGTCGAGGGAAAGATTTCACGGGTAATCAAAAAGAGGAATCCCTGATAGGTGCCAGTTAGGCAAACAGGTAGGCGAGCACACCAACAACGTCAACTCCATAAGCTCACGGTGGAGGAGTTCTTTATCAAAACCTAGTGACTCCTACTTGTGAATTCTTAAACAGAACAGGGAAGAGGTTTGACAGGTTTGTAATATTCTCACATTTATCTAAGGCTTATCCAGTCTATTCACATCTCTCTTGACATTAACATTATGGTAAAAATCTGTTGAGATGAGATTCACTTAGGAAAGTTTAATTACAGGAGCCCCCAGGCCCCCCATCTGTGGCTTTACTTTCTACAGTTCCACAGGCTGGAAGGGGAAATAGCATTTCATGCAGAGGCTTTGAGAAGAGAGAGAGCTTCATGTGTTTAATATAATATTGTATTTCAAAAACCTACCAAACTTTTTTTTTAACATTTAGATGAAGAATTACAATAGAGCAATCAAGGACATGATTCAGATAAAGATACATCAGTAGACAAATTTACATGGAAAGTTTTCTTATTATATTTTAAACATTTAACTTTTAGAGACTGTTTTCAACCTGAAGGACTCTGAAAGATGATTGTATCTTAAATCTTTCCCAACATGCTTCTCATCATATATCTTCCTTGAACATCTCAGAAAATGAGTGTCTTATAAAACATGCGGTTGAGTGTGAATGAGAAGTTGAGCAAAGAAAGGCTATCTTTTGTTTAGAGGAACTCCAAATTCCTTACAAAAATGTATGCAATTAGTAAGATATTACATTCCATCTTCTCATTTTCATATAAAATAAATGAAGTAAACACATCTACATTTCAAATGGTCAAACATGAATGAAAACCAGAAGCTAACACTTTCTTTTTTTTAAAGATAAGTCTCTCTACGTTGCTATGAATTAAAAATTTGAGTCCCTTTTGAAGTCCCTCTCAAGTCCCTTTTGAGTCCCTTTCCCCCAGGAAAGATTTCAGTAATTTTTAATTAAATCACATCAGCATCTTCAAAATACTTCAGAAAGCATTTGAATGGTACAAGTTTCACAGAATATCCACAGCCTGCTTAGTGAAATGTTTGGGGTGAGAAGGAAAGAAGGACTCAAAAAACCCACACTGACAGACTTCCTGCTTTTAAGGAGTCTCTTTCCATATAGAAGACAGGAGTTTTCAACAATAGATGCCTCAAGATGAAGATCACACCAGCAAAATTTAATCTCAGGTTTTTAGCAACACAAAAGTGTGGAATCAAGGCTTATAAGATGCTATCTGGCAAATCCATCACTTCGTATGTCAAGGTGTGGTCCCCAAATTTTTGGATTTTATTAAATAGTACACGACTTCTCTCTCTTTTAATTAATTTATTTTTCTTTTTACTTTTGACCCCCTTGAAAAGGTATGAAGAGTAACTACTGATTCTAAATACTAATTTTTATAATGCTTATAAGGAAATATCTAGTATTAATGAATAGGGGAACACATACACATACACATTTGGGAGAGCAATAGTTGCAAAACAAGAATTCACTTTGTAGGTGCTCTTTATTGTCTTAAATATTTTTCTCTTATATTCTTCATTTTACAACACCCTTGTACAGAAATATAGTGTTAAAATACCACAGAAGATCTGATGTCTCTTGCACTTAAGCATCATGAATATTTTACTTGATACTCTGCCCTAAGGGGCTTTGTATCACTAGAGCATTATACTCTTTTCTTGATACATAAATTATTCTAAAAATGCTTCCAGTTCCAAGCAAGGTCAGCCTGGAAAATCTGAACACAGGAAGGCTTGATTTGATGCAGCTTAGTTATAAGAATATACAAGTTAAGAAACACAATTTCGTAAGTTGTTTTTTATTTCTTTACACCATAGTTGATTTTATTCTGCTTAACCAGTTACCACTATTCCGAAATAAAATTCATTCTAATAGCACATTTTACATAAAGCCATTTATTTTAGTGTTCATTCCTCTTTCATCAAATATTTATCAAGCACTTTTTTCCTTTCCTTTTTTTTTTTTAAAGATCGTATTTACTTATTTGTCAGAGAGTGTGTGCCAGGCAGAGGGAGGAGCAAGCTCCTGCCGAGTGGAGAGCCCAATGCAGGATCTGATCCCAGAACTCTGGGATCATGACCTGAACTCAAGGCCAATGTTCAACCCACTGAGCCACCCAGGCATCTCATACTTTTTGTAGTCGAGACATGACACTAAGCACAAGGGAACTGGTGATCAATGTGAGAGACTTGTTTCCTGCCCTCACCACACAAATAAATTATAACTAATTGTGAAGAGTGCGATCAAGGAGACAATGGAGGAGGAGAGGAAATGATAAGAAGTCTTTTATGAGAAAATGGCTCTTAGGCTGAGTCCTGGAAGAGACAGCCTTGGGAAAAGAGGGAGAGAAAGCAGTCTTGGCAGAAAAAACAGCAGAACCAGGAAAGAATTTGGCATATTTGAGGAAATAAAAAATGATCACTATGTTTTCAGCAAACTTAACTAAGTGCAGAATGACTGAGATAAGAATAGAAAATTAGGCAGGGTCTAGATCATGGACTTAACAGGCTTTGGTAAAGACTTGGACTTTGTTCTGATTATCAGTGAAAATTTTTCAGCAGTGGAGTGATATGATTTGATTTGCAGTTTAAGTTCTCTCCGGGGGCAGTGGGAGCAGGAAGTCGTCAGTGGCTGGGACACAACAGCCGTGTAACAAGAGAGAAGTGAGTAAATTCTGGTAAAATGATTTATTCTTTTCAGTGGCAAGAATAATGACATTTGAAAATTTTGTAAAAATATATTTCTGTTTCAACCCCAGAATCACAGAGCTTTAAGGGAACATAGAGTTCACTCAGTCTAACCTCTTACTTCATGATGGAAGAAGTTGAGATTCTGAAAGCCGAAACACT
Organism: Nasua narica; assembly: GCA_028533885.1. NCBI lineage: Eukaryota > Metazoa > Chordata > Mammalia > Carnivora > Procyonidae > Nasua > Nasua narica. Next base: position 68,252,380 of record CM052800.1, on the reverse strand, counting down.
GTGCCCATCATCCCACAGCTACTGGCAAATCTAAGACTAGTCCCCAGTCTTAAGGCTATCAGTCTAGATCTAGTGCATTTTACACCACGTCACGTTAAGTTTCAGGAGGAAATCTCAAGTGAGAAAATGTACACACAGAAACCATTACTAGAGGAACTAAGAGGCTATTGATGACAGTTATTTAAGTAGCAAACAATTCTGAGAATGAACAGACTCGAAAAGAATACTTTTAAATGTGTGGCTATGTGCAATATCCACTGAATTTTGTGACCCTTTTAATCTTCTTTATTGTCGGAATTAAATTATGTAAATTTTGCCTTTCTGGATACTGCCTTTTATCTTCTAAATGAACTGAATTGAAGAGTACTTTTTAAAAAACGGTTTATAGATTTCTGGTTCAAGATTTTAAACAGCTATTTATCTCCTTTTCCCGCTGAGACTATTAAAAGTATTGCTAACACATTAAAAAAAAAAAAAGATAAATTGTATAGACTCACAATCTGCTCTGAAAAATCCAAGGGAGAGGTTTGGATCTTCTTGGGAAAGGTGAGCACAATGAAAGGAATCAGTTAGAGATGGGACTAAAAACTAGAATATTGAGAGAAAATCAATAGAGGCACAGTTAAGCTTTCCACCTCTTTCCCCATGTTGCTGTTAGGTATTTACCCTTCAGGTTTTTCTCCAAAGAGAAATCCCTCTGAGAGCTCTGAGTATGAGTGTTACTTCTCTTAAACTCTCCATCAAGACTAGGTAATGCCATTTTGATTGTGGTCCTCTCACCTTCCCACCGGACAATAAGACCCATAGACATACTAGGGAACAGTGTGTAATATAGCACTCTTAAATACTTAAATACTCCTAGTATTATCTGATACTTGGGGAAAAAACTTAAAATTAAAAAAAGACCCTTAAAAAACTAAAAAAAATAATGCTGACATCAGAATGTACTTAAAACACATAGTTAATCGAATCACTGTATTGTATACCTGAAACTAATATAACATAGTATGTTAAGTAACCTGGAATTTAAATAAAATAAAATCTAAAATGAACAAAGGACCAATCACAAAGATTAGTGATACAGATAGATTGAAGAATATGTGGTTTCCCAATAAAAAAGTTAAAATTAATATCTGAAAATTAAAAAAATCAAACAATAGGAATCAACGAAATTTAAAATGAGTTATAGATAGATAGATAGATAGACTGGAAAGACTAAAAAGACATCTCAGAAAATAAAATAAACAAACAAACAAAAAGAGATGGAAAAGAGTCAAAGTGGGCCACTCTAGGAGTTCCAATAGTTTTCTACTAGGAAATTAAAAAAAAAAGAGAAAGAGAGAGAGAATAGAAGGAAGGAAGGAAGGAAGAAAAGGGAGGAAATAATGGGTTGAAGTTATCAATTGTGTCAGAGAATTTCCTAAATTTGAAGTGTTTTTGTGTGATAGAAACTTCCAATTAAAAAGCACAAGGCACAAGAAATTAAAGCAAAAAAAATAAAAACTGAAAAGGAAAACTACAATTAAACAAATTATTGAAACAGCAGAAATTTATTTGCTCACAGTCCTGGAGGCTAGAAGGCTGAAATCAAGGTTTTGGCCTACCCATGCTCCCTCTGAAACCTGTAAGAGAATCCTTTTTTTGCCTCTTCCTGGTTTCTGGTGGTTGCCTGGCAATGTCTCTCAAACCCTGGCTAGCAGCTCCAGTCTTTGCCTTCATCATCATGTGGCATTCTCCCTCTGCATCTGCCTTCACTTGACTGACTTCTTAGAAGGGCACCAGTCATACTGGATTAGAAACCCACCCTTGCCAGTAGGACCTTATCTTAATGTAACTACATCTGTGACGATCGTATTTCTAAATAAAGTCCCATTCTGATGTACTTGGGGGGGTTAGGACTTCCACATAGCCTTTTAAGGGGGCATAATTCAACCCATCACAGTCACTGACACAGAAATAAGAAATGGGCACTGGAGCTCTTGTCAGCAACAGTAAACACCAATGACATGAAGTAATGCCTTCAGAGTAAGTGGGAAAAATGATTATTACCTTAGAAGTCTATGCCTCATTCAACTATTATTCAAGTATGAATAAAGACATTTTAAAATATTTAGGAATTGAAAAGTTTTTCTCCAATACATCCTCTCTAAGGAAGTAATATGAAGATCTTCTCTGACAAAAAAGCAGGAAATTTAAGTCTGGGATAAAGAAAATCAATAAAAAATAAAATCTTTTTTAAAAAAAGAATCAACCCAGGACAAATCATAAACTAACTAACTATGAGTATGGAAGAATGCAAATATCAACGGTGAAAATACAAAGTAAAAAAAAAAAGTAAAAGTACAACAGTCAGAGGTTAGGTCATAGAACTGGAAGGCAGAGTAAAGGGAAAGTTTGGAGTTTTAAAATCTCAGTTCACACAGAATGAAACCAGTCTCTTAAAAAATGGGGCGTGAATAAAATCTGGACTTAAAAATAGGCTGCTTAAAGGTGCAGAGATGACCAAAAGAACTCTGTGGTTCTTTCAATATGACAAGTACAATCCTACTTCATGCTTTCCCACTTGTTCTCTCTGCCTGGAAATGTCTTACTCCCGAAATCCACGGGGCTTTTTCTCTCCCACAGCACATTCAGGTTTCTGTCCAAATGTTTGCTTCTCAGCGACCTATGACCATTTCATCTCTGTTGCTTAACGATGCTTTGTTCTTTCTCACAGTGTTTATAAACACCAAATATTACAGTGTATGTTTATTTATTTATAGCCTCCCTCCCCTACTGGAGCTTCGTGAGGTCTGTGTTGTCATTGTTCTGTTTCTCACATTTAGATTATTGTCTCGCATATAGTAAGTGAGCAAAAGGTACGCATTTGTTGAATAAATGAAGGAACAACCCATGGAGGAAGTGGGAATATTGATATCACTGAACTGGAAGGGAATGGGAATGGGATATATTAGTTATCTATTACTGAGAAACAAATTACCCCAAAACTTAGTGGCTTGAAACAACAATAAGCACTTATCATCTTTGTGAGTCAGAAATTCAGGAGCAGTTTATCTTCGTAGTTCTGATTCTGGTGTCTCTTAGGCTGGGGCTATAGTCATTGAAATGTATGCCCGCTACTGAAGGATCTGCTTGCAAAACAGGTTATTTACATGGTTCGAAGCTTTTGCTGCCTTGTTGGCAGAAGTTCTCAGTTCTTCACCACATGGATCTCTCTTTCTTTATAGGGCTGCTTTAGTATTGTCACAACATAGAGGCTAGCTTTCTCCAGAAAAAGTGATGCAAGAAAGTAAGTCAGAGGCTACAATGGCTTTTTTTGACTTAATTTTGAAAGCCACACTCCATCATTTTCTCAAAATCCTATTACACAGATCAGCCCTACTCATTAAAGGAAGAGCTTATACAGAGAGCTGAATAGCAGGCAGAAAGTCTCTTTGGGGATCATATTGAAAGCTGGCTACCAAAGGCAGAGAGGAAATAACATAAATAAGCTAAAGCCTCAGCTATTATCATGGGAATCAGTAGATAATGGCTAAATCAATCAATCAAAAAGTAGTGAATATCACACTGGTTAGAGATAAAGAGTTAACAGGTGGTAGGATGAATCCAGCTTACACCAATTTGCAAGAAGTCAATAGTTAAATTTTCAGGGATTTTGTGGATGGTTGTGAGACACAGGCATTATTAAAGACAAAACTATTAAAGCTATATGTATAGAAAATCATTATAAATAAAGGTATTAATACTCAGAACTTGTCATTTCCAAATTATTGGATTATTAATTATTATTACTTATTATTATTTCCAAATTATTATCCAAATAACAGAGAAAATATCCTTCCAGTGTTCAAAAAATGGTATCCATTTTAGCAAAAAAAAAATCACTTAAATTATAAATGAACAGTAAAATTCAGATATCATCTCATTGTTTCACTTTCCTTTTTTAAAAAAAAATATTTTTATTTGTATTTACTGGAGAGAGAGCAAGCACACAAGTGGGGAGGGGGGCACAGAAGGGGTACACAGAGGGACAAGCAGACTCCCTGGTGAGCAGGGAACCCAACATTGGGGGAGGGCTTGATCCCAGGACCTGAGATCATGACCCGAGCTAAAGGCAGCCACTTAACCAACTGAGCCACCCAGGCGTCCACTTTTTATTTTTTTTTAAAGATTTTATTTATTTATTTAGAAAGAGAGAGTGTGAGCATGTGTGAGAGTGTGGGAGGGGCAGAGGGAGTGCCACATCTCGACTCCATGTTGAGCACAGAGCCCAGAACTCTGAGATCCTGACTTGAGCTGAGATCCAGAGCCTGTTGCTCAACTGACTGAGCCATCCAAGCACCCCTCATTGTTTCACTTTCATTTCACTCATTTATGTAAATGTAAATATCAACCAATACTCTTTTTAGAACTAAACCTGGGGGACTAGCTATTAAATATTTACATCATTGAAGATAACCAACCAAAAAACTGAAAATTAAATAGACGAAAGTATTTATTTCTGAGAAGTGGGAATGTTAGAAGCAAGGGTGTTGCTATTTATGGCAAGCCATTTTGCAATACTGTTCTATGTGCCTTTTTTGAAAACTTTCTCTAAAAAGAGTTGACAAGTAATTTACAAAATCAATTTGAAGCAAGCTTAAATTTGCTCATGAAATAATTGATTTGTTCAGCAATAGTTTTGGGAGATTACCATAAGTAGAGTATTACCCATAAGTAGAGGTAAAAACTACCCTATTGTTCTAGACTATCTTTTCAAGGATGTTTCTCTGGGGGATAGATTGAAGATAAGTGTGTTTCACTCCAGAGCAAAGGGCAGGTTTGCTTTTGTATAATGAAGATGTCTCCTTACAGGGCAAAGAGGAGCCATGATTACTACTTAGGATTTTTCAGCTATAATGTAAATCTGTTGCATGTTCAGTATTCACCTGGACCCCTTAGTGTCACCTCCACAGAACCTGGTGTGGATGGGAGGGTGTCAGGGTTACTGAGGCATACATAAATCTTGTGCTTCTTGCTTTACTCTGAGCAATACATTTTTTTTGTCTCTGATCCAGGAAGTTCATGTCTCTTGCCAATATCCATGGAATTGTGGAAAATTAACTTTTTAGCTTTCAAGTAGGGTGAAACTCAACCCTTCACAATCCTTAACAATAAGCCTCCAAAATATATCAAACATTTAAGAATAAAATATTTACTTCCTTTCCTTAGCATTTGGGTAGAGAGAGATTTACCAAGAATTTTTTTTTTTAAAGATTTTATTTATTTATTTGACAGAGAGAGAGATCACAAGTAAGCAGAGAGGCAGGCAGAGAGAGAGGGGGAAGTAGGCTCCCTGATGAGCAGAGCACCCAATGCGGGGCTTGATCCCAGGACCCTGAGATCATGACCTGAGCTGAAGGCAGAGGCTTTAACCCACTGAGCCACCCAGGCGCCCCAAGAAATTTAATGAAGCTTAAGCTTCATTTGTGTTGGCTCCTTCAAAGATCTCCATACCTAATTTGGATTAATCATGTTTAATCTTTCTTCTTAAAGGGAATCCCAAAATTTATTAAACATCAAGTTCCACGAAACTTTAATCCATTTATGAGCTCCTGGTTTATGAACCTTGTGGGTGTAAAAATTATGGTTGAAGTAATTATTGTCTATACTTTTCTACTGAAAATACAGTATAATATAGGTCATGGAAGCTATAGCTAAACATGGTGATTAAGTCAACTGCTTTACTAGAGCTTTGTAGTTTTTTACCAAGCTAATAGCACATAGTTACACATCAATTGGTTCAACTATGGGATAATTACAACAGTGGTTCAAAAAACCAACATGAATGAGGTGAGTAAGTTGTTTACAAAGTATAAAGAAAATAATAATCATAAAGACAGTCAGGTTTATACTGGAATTAAAATTTTTATAAATTATTATATGGTGATTAAGCTTCCTCAATATTGATACATTTGATATTTCAATTAAAACTTTAAATATTCTAGGGAATACATATTCTGGTAAGGTCTACATGAGATTTCTCGGGATTTAATTTTTAAAAATTTCTGTTAGAAAAAAACATCGATTTGTAAGTATTTGCACATATCCATATTTCTCCAAAAAAAAAAAAAAAGAATCTGGTCTTTGCCACATAATGTCTTGTAATAAATGGCATTTTATAGAGTGATTTGGACATACATATATGAACCAATAAAAACTCTAAAGAGATTTTACTCTCTTCATGTTACTAATATCCTATATATTATAATTTGTCCAGAATCCAGGAATATCATTGCCTTCTACACCATTTCAATATAAGATATAAGTATTTATTATGTTATAATATAATGGGATACTTAAGTTATTTACCTTGTTCTCTTGAAACAAGCTGAATATTTTTCTTTCATATCATGTACATTGTTTAAATAGATATCTTAATTTAAAATAAACAGTGTTTTAGAATAAGCCATTAGAAGTTTAGCTGTTATGAACTGATCTCTCACTAGTAGCTAGTTATTAGTCATTAGCTAATTATTGAAATTTACCTGCTGTCCAATTATATAAAAAGAATCAATTGAGTTTTTTTTTTTTATCAATTGAGTTTTTGAGAAGAGATATAGTTTCATTGACCTTTATGTCCCTATTCATCTTTGGTTTTCTCATGTATAAAATGGAAATACTATCCATCACTGAAGATATAAAGCACCCTATCTTATAAAATGCTCTGAAAATTAGGAGTTGGTTAATATTAAAACATAATTACCTTTTACAAGAACTTGATGTAATGGGGAAAATGCCTTATTTATCAAAAATTTTAAGAGAAGCTATAAAATTGACACTAAAGAAAATAAACAGGTGACATAAAATAGTCATGTCTTTCATATGCATTTTAATGCTTGTATAGAGAAAAAGTTTATTCTGTGTTTGATTTATTTTGTATGCTCCTAAAAATGATCAATAATTTTCCTTTTGGTAAGTCTTTAGAGGCAATAGAAGTGTGGAAATAGGCCCTCTAAAATCTATAGATAAGTTACTATAGAGTGAGAAACAAAAAGAATTTTAGGCAGTCCTATTAGGGCAGAAACATCAACATGACATGTGTACTTTACAGGATATATTTTTTTGTGCTATTGAATAACCTTTAACCACGGTAACTGAGCTTTAAAAGATTTTTTCAATAGAAAGATTATGTTACAATTTTAGTTTATATTACTAACACTTTTAGAGCATCTTAGCATTATGTTTTAAACCACAATTCTTCTAATTTTTATAATATTCTCTGAAGTAGGGAATAAATACAGGGAAAGAAGATTTATTTATGCTAGTAATTTCTACTTGCTGCCCAAGGTAAATGTTTTGTATATAAACCTGGTCTTAAGTTAAAGTTAAAAAAATGCATTCACTCCAGTTAAATTGGAGAACGGGTCATTTGAAAAAGTAAAATAGTCTCTTTATAGCATATTTTAAAAGAATATACCTGTTTTCAATTATATTTGAATGCATTATGACCTTTAGTAAAGTATATGAAATTTCAGTTTAGTTGAAATTTTATGTGGATTGCCTTAAAGAAAGGAAAAAAAAAAGTTACTTGTGCTTTATACACCAACCGTATGTAAGTAGTCACAGAATAACGCAGCTCATTGTACCAAGGACTAATGAGCAATACACCAAATGCTTGCTAAGTACTTGGGATATTAAAATACGTTTAGTCTCTAAAATTAAAGGTCTTATAGTCTGAATTAGTAAAACAGATATCTATGTGTCCAGAATAATGATGATATTAAGAAAGAAGTACACCTGGCATACGTGGGAACAAAATCAACCTGGAAACCCATTTCAGCTTTACAATCACTGGGCAGAGACGGCTTCTTCGAGTTGTGAATTGATTTGTGAATTAAATCTATCAGATACCTGTGGGTGAGACCAGCAAACAAGAGAAGTCATGCCATTCCAGACAGAAGTAAGAGTATGAACAGTTAGCAAGGCAAGAAATTATGGTCTTTGTGTGAGCAATTACATCACATTTATTTGTCATTAAATAAACTGTGAGCAAGGGAATGGTAGAAAATTAGGAGAGGTAAGGTGATGGAGGTTAGTAATGCCATGCATTGAAAGTCACATTAAGGAATTTGAACTTTACTTAGCAGGTGCCTGTAGACATCAGAGCTTTAAGCAGGGAATTGTCATAATGAGAATTTATAATTCTTCTTAGTACATTTAAAGGAAGGTGTCTGTAAAATTGGTTTAGTCCTTAATTTGATTAGCAGTATCTTTTGAATAGGTAGTACCAAAATTGAGACAAATTCTTATAATGATTGCTAATTAGAAAAATAATATGACCCTGAAAATCATCACAGATGGACAGACATTGAGCCAAATGGTGCTTTTTCACTCGAAATAAGTAAACAAATGCTATGTACCACCATACTGTTTCCTTAATGTGGAGAAAATATTTTAAAAATTATTCCACTGTATTTTGCCATAATAACAAAAATATAAATGAATATGTCTAACATAGATAACTTTATGCATTTATAAATTTAGAAAGAATTAGGTAAAAAGATAAAGCTGGATATTAATCTATACCCCAGTCTTTAATATAATAGGGATTTATTAACTTGGTAAATTATTTAAAATGATCTTCTAAAATAATCAATAGTTTAATAATTTGCATGTGGAATTGAAAATTGTGAATTCCAAGGAGAAAGCGTCAAGGTCCCCAGAAATGGAAATATTTCCTAGGACACATATGAAACAGTGACAGATGGAGAAATTTACCTTTTGTAAAATATTAAGATAATCCTCAATAAAACAGGAAAATTATAAATATTGCACATAAAAGGAGGTATGAATCAGAATGCATACAGGAAAATTATAAATATTGCACATAAAAGGAGGTATGAATCAGAATGCATACAGAATGCATATCCATTGGCTAGTATGGATATATATGATAGCTAAAGCTGAAACCTACCTGGTTATTATTACTATCGTTAGCAGTATTACAAAGCAGAATTTATAAAGATAGAGGGAAGAGGACAACAATTCCAAGCAGAGGTTAAACAAAGTTGGACACAGTAAATTTAAAGAAAGAATGAGAAAATTTGTAATTAAAATATGACAGGGAAAACCATTAACATGAGAATTCCCAGTTGCTTCCATTCCCTGCTTAGCTTCCAGCTGGGTGTCTGGGCCTTTAGGCCTCTAGGAAATGGATGGGGTAGGACTCCTTAATGTTGGAAGGGGCCAAATATTTCTGGAGGAAAAGAAGGTAAAAGATGGGCTTGTGTTCAGAAGACAACAGCCATCAATAATTGGTTTTGAGTGGGAAATATAGAAGGTTTAGAAAGAGAAAGACAGGTGACAGTGAAAAGGATAGAGGGTGGTCAGAGAGAAAAAGAGATAACAACCAACTATGCTTTAGTAAGTGGGGTTTTGAGGGGAAAGAGGACGAACAGAAGTTTAAAGCTTTGCTCATTAGGACTAAAAGTTTGTCCCCTACACCCTTTACCCCTCACTCCCAGGCAATAAGTAAAGATTTAAATTGCTTAAAAAATTTTTGGATGCTACATCTTTTAGAAAAGCTTCACCTCGAGTTACCAATGCATTTGACTCAAAATAATCGATATTGAAATATAGTAACCATTGCAAATAAAAATGAAAGAACCAAACATATAAATAAAAATGACTTGAATATGAAATCCATCCTGAAATGGCTAATGAAAATATGGAATGGTGCTCAGAGTCTTCACTGATATTTAAGGGAAAGAAATTAAAACCAAGGAGATGCAATTTTATAAGCATTTTATAAATTTTTTTGTTTTGTTTTGTTTTTATAATACCAAGAGTTGGTTTGAGGCAACATAGAAAGTGCTGTTGTTGGTAGTGTTAACTGATACAACACTCTGGGTAATAATATGGCAACGCTTAGTAAATTTGAAGATGCTCATAATTTATAAACAATGGCTTCACTTATAGGTCTCTATTCTAGAGAAAATTCCACCATATGTTCGAGGAGACACAATCAGTGGTATTCACTAAAGCATTACTTGCTTTACCAAAACAAATAAACAAACAAAAGCCAAAACCTGATTATTCTTCTGAAGGATCACATTAGTATAATGTGATGTATATCTTTTTTTTTAAAGATTTTATTTATTTATTTGTTTGTTTATTTATTTATTTAAGAGAGAGCATGAGAGAAGGTCAGAGGAAGAAACAGACTCCCCACAGAACTGGGAGCCTGATGCAGGCTCCATCCCAGGACTCTAGTATCATGACCTGAGCCAAAGGCAGTTGCTTAACCAACTGAGCCACCCAGGTGTCTAGGATGGATGTCTTTTATTCATCCAATGGAACATTACAGCACAGTGAAAATGAACATTCATCATCATCATCATCATGAATCAACATGAATGAATCTCAAAAATATAATGTTGAGGGGGAAAAAGAAATACTTAAGACATAGGATATCATTGTTGCAAATTCTTGAAATAGAGACTATGATGCTATAGTTTTTTTGGTATATACAAATGGAATAAAAGGTCAAAGGATTGTATATGAGTGCTTTATATCAATTCTCTCTGTGAAGAAAGATGAGCAGAGCAAAAAGAAAGCAAGTGGGCTTTCATCTATATGCAAATTTATTTTCATTTAAGGCAAATATCACAAATGGTAATATCTGTTTTATCTTGTTGGCAAATAGATAGTTGCTATTTTACTATTTTCTATATGTTTGAAATATCTTAGAGTAAAAATGGCTTTCTGAGACTAAGAGGCAAAGAAGAGGCACAACACATGCCTCTACTTTTTAAAAGCTTAAAGCTGGAGAATGACCTTTCGGAAATGTTTAAACTAGTTTCTACTTCTTTGGGGGTGGACACAAAAGTTTTGTAGTATTGCTGTTGCTGCTGCCTCTTGCCTTATGGCATTTCTTCTGCTAGAATTTTATTGCCTATCTTCAAATAAGCAAGCAAACTGTTATCAAAATTCTTTATGGTAACAGAAAACATGTTGTTGGGTCATAGAATTGCCAAATGACAGAATCTACCACTTCGACTATGATAATCTGGTTCTTTTAATCGACTGGTAAGGAACTGAGGGTGCCTAGACAAGTATATGGCTGATTGTTCCACCCCATTCCCAAGGTATGGAGAACTTGGGGGAAAATACCACTACCTTACACCTCAGCATGGGGGTAAATCTATCTTCTTGATATTAGAAAATTCACATTCCTGCTGAGATGTCTAAGGTATCAGAGAGACTCCTTTCCACTAAGGTATGCGATTATTAAACTAGATTTTTAAACTACAGTGATGGCTAATAAAGCTTTCTTTAGAAATTACTGCCTGATGTGTTTTTATGTACTGAACTGGATAAACTAGATTGCTTGCAAATGTGAACAATTGACATTATAGATGAAAATGATCAAATGTATTTTGCAGTTTCTAATTAAATCAGTACAGAGCTCTAGTGGAAAAATATAACATGACTATTTGCAAAAGCCATAAATTAAAGACCAGAGATTATTCACAGATCAGGATTCCGGATGAAACTACACTGCCTACTTCAAGGGCAAGCCCTTTCATTTGTTCTTCCTAAGACCTAATGTCATTAATGGTGGGATCAGAGTCTACCTGTAATAGATGTTTATATGTGTAAAGGGGGAGAACTAATAATATGTCATGAATTTATGATATTTTATGGCAAGCTTAGTGGACCACATAAATTGCCCTGGAGATCTAATCATATTATTTAGAGAGCAGATGCCGCAAAGGAAGTGAAACAGTTTTCCTGGTAACAAGCCTTCCATGAACCTGACTTATTGTCCCAGGGCTCATCTCTAGGGAACTCTGGCATTCAGTTTCAAAACCATTTAGACTCCCAGGGCTGCCTACAAAGGCTGTAATGATGGTGATGATTTTCATGATGTGGGCACTTGTAGCAAGTGAACTAGACTGAGACCATTCTATATTTCACATTAGTCTTAGAACAGCTTTTGATGTTAGCAGTGTTAATCACAACCAACTTGGGCTGGATTCAAAGTGACCTAGAAGAGTTACATTGTACATCCTGTTATCAATTCCCTGGGGCAAAGGCATTATGTGCTAACACATCCACATCAATAGAAAGCATGTCCTTTGATTACCCCTTCTGTGTACAGACTTCTGGCAGAGCCTGTGACTAACAATGGGGCTGCATTTAATGTTCTGGTTAATGTTGTCTGGGGATAGCACTTCAAAACAGAAAAGGATACATTTTGCCCTATAAGAGATGTTGCTATTATCATTATAGTTATTGGGTCAGTGAATTTTTGGAGGCCTTGCTTGTGTAAGACTTAACTGTCTCTGCAGAAAAAAAAAATAAGAACTTTCATTGACTTATATGTAAAATTTCAGACTGGGAGAAATAAAACGTGAAAGTGCAAAACACCCAAGTTAGGATTGTTTCTTTGCGATTACTTCCCATTTTCCAGGTTCATGGTGAGACCTAAGTTAAAGCCAGAAAATAATGCACAATGGAAGCACACTTTTCGATGCACTTACAGTTAAACATAAGGACTTGGTTTTCTTGGCTCATCCTACTGATTATCTGATGTATAATCTTCACAAAGGTCACTGTTAGTGGTATAAGAAACATGCTTACATCACTACCAAGAAGGAATTAATCGATTTATGTTTCAGTTCCCACAAGCGGAGGATCAGAAAAAAAGGTGTTAAATTTGACACTATATGATATTATTTAAAATATGTATGTGTGTGTGTGTGTGTGTATGGCAGGGAGCTACTGTCCTATAAAGGAGGGAGATGCTGAAAGGTCTGTGGCATTCTGACATTCAATTCAAGCCCTGAACAGAGCTTGGAAATGAGAAATTCTCTAGAACTTGCTAATTCAAGTGCAGTCCGTAGACCACAGCATCAACATCACCTGGCAGGTTTTAAGCTCGGTTTTGCACCTTCTGAAGCAGGGCATGCATTTTACAAGATCGCAGAGCACTTCATTTGTACATTAAAGCTTAAAAGCACTGCTCTAGAATGAGTCAAAGCAAATTTCAGAAGATTTTCTAGAGAGTTGCTTACTCTCCTAGAGGGACAGATGGCGGAGAGACCTACCTGAAATTTGTGTCAGAAACTGAAAGGCTTAGAGCACCCAGCTGCTCGCAGTCAACAAATTGTCATTATTATCACCAAATACCTGGGTGACTGAACTGCCTACTCTTCCAGGAAGAAAGTGACTTTTATCAACCTCAGTTTTGTTGGAGAAATTTCTGTTACATTTAGTTATGATCGGTGGTGATAGCAACACATGAGACCGTTTCAGGCAAAGACTTTTGAAAGGTATGTGATTAATTTCCTGGGGAGAAAAGACCCATGAAGAAAAGACTTCTCATTAGGGAGTTCTAGTCCTAGCCAGCAGGTTCAAGAAAACAGGAAAGCTACAACCTGCCTGACAAGGAGGCAGTTCTTAAAGAATAGTTCTAGTATAGACAGAATCTATACCCTAGAACACGTTCTTGTGTTTCTTAACTAATTTATACTTCCTAACATTTTTCCTTAACAATGTGATATGTCATCGGAGTGTCTTCAATTAATATAACACTATAATGAATTTTTTTTTTAATTTTTTTAAAAGATTTTATTCATTTATTTATTTGACAGAGAAAGAGAGATCACAAGTAGGCAGAGAGGCAGGCAGAGAGAGAGGGAGAAGCAGGCTCCCCGCTGAGCAGAGAGCCTGATGCGGGGCTCGATCCCAGGACCCTGAGATCATGACCCGAGCCGAAGGCAGAGGCTTAACCACTGAGCCACCCAGATGCCCCACTATAATGAATTGTTTTTGAACAACTGTCTTACAGATACTGTAGGGAATATATAAATTCCTATTTCTGCCTTGATTTTCATATCCTGAATTAGGGCAAAACATGTAGTATACCTTTGATGTCTCTGGTTGTAAGTTATAGAAACCAAAGTAGAAACTCCTTAGGAATAAAAGAACAATTTATTAACTGAGAGAATACAAGAAAGGGCTTAAGCAACATACACAAGTTTGAGAGGATGCAGGTAGAATTTAAAACCAACTGGAGGCAGGAACTAAAAATATTTCCAGGACACTTTCTGGCTTTTACCTTCTTTGACTTTGGGTGAAATGTTATGTTATGTTATGTTATTTTTATTTTATTTATTTTTAACCTAAAACAAATTTTGTCTGTGGGTTTAGAAATAAGACAGTTGATTCCTCTGAACCCTTATTTCTCTAATGACTACCATTGAAGTGGGGTTGACTGTACCTTCTATGATCCTAAGTTCGAAATTTCAGGTAAGATTTGGGTTTTCCAGAGGAATGGATAAAGAAGATGTGGTACATATATATAATGGAATACTATGCAGCCATCAAGAGAAATGAAATCTTGCCATTTGCAATGACAACGGGTGGAATTAGACGGTATTGTGCTAAGCAAAATAAGTCAATCAGAGAAAGACAATTATCATATGATCTCTCTGATATGAAGAATTTGAGAGGCAGGGTAGGGGTTCGTGAGGGGTGGGGGAGGGAAATGAAACAAGATGGGATCAGGAAGGAGACAAACCATAAGAGACTCCTAAACTCACGAAACAAACTGAGGGTGGCTGGGAGTGGGGGTGGGTAGGGATAGGGTGGCTGGGTTATGGACATTGGGGAGGGTATGTGCTATGGTGAGTGCTGTGAAATATGTAAGCCTGATGATTCACAGACATGTACCCTGGGGCAAATAATATATTATATGTTAATTAAAAAGAAATTTAAAAAATGTGAAAAAAAGAAAAGATTTGGGTTTTCCTGTTTGAGTCTGATGGTCTTAGAGGATCAATCAGCTGTCATGATGCAGGGGTCCTTGTTAGGATAGGGTCTTCACTTTGACTGAAATGAGAAGCTATTGGAGAGTAAGAACGTGACAATTCTGTAGGTACTAATAGGTTAGAGGGAAAAGAAGAGAGTTCTGTAGAGAGGACAGATGGATCAGACAAAATAACTTGTGTCTACAGAATATATACATATAGTGACTTCTAAAATAGATACCATACATAAATTACTTCTTCAGAGGGACAGATAAATGTTATCTTTGAAATACTGTAAGCTATGGCTTTAAAGGGAATTTCATAAGTAGAAGGCATCCAAATTGGTAAGGAAGAAGTAAAATTTTCACTATTTGCAGATGACATGATGCTATAATAGGAAATCCTAAAGTTTCCACCAAAAAAACCCCCACAAAAAACAAACAAACAAAAAAACCCCTAGAACTGATAAATGAATTCAGTAGGGTCACATCACAAAATCAATATATGGAAATCTGTTCCATTTCTATACACCAACAATGAAGTAGCAGAAAGATAAATTTTTAAAAATCCTATTTACAGTTGCACCAAAAATAATGAAATACCTAGAAATAAATTTAGCAAAGGAGGCAAAAGACTTGCTCTCTGAAAACTATTAAACACTGATGAAAGAAACTGAAGATAACACAAATGGAAAGATATTCCATGCTCATGGACTGAGAGAACCAACATTGTTAAATGTCTATATTACCAAAAGCAATATACAGATTTAATGTAATTCCTATCAAAATATCAACATCATTTTTCACAGAACTAGATCAAATGATTCTAAAATGTAATGGAAGGGAAGTTTCTCCTTTATATCTGAAAAATAACTCTACCAGATAGAGTATTTCTGGCTGGAATCTTTCAATATTTTAAATATGTCATTCCAATTTCTCGTAACCTGTGGAGTTTCTGCTGAGAAATGATAGCCTAACAGAGGGGCTAACCTTTGCAGGCTACTGTCTTTTTTTACCCCTGTATGCCTTTAAAATTCTTTTTTTTTATTGTTGACTTTTGATAGTTTTAATATGTGTCTTAGAGAAGGTCTTTTTGTGTTGAGATAATAAAGTATTCTATTAGTTTCATGGACTTGTGTATCCAATTTTGTCCCAGGTTTGGGAAGTTCTCAGCTATTATTTCTTTAAATATGCTTTCTGCTCCCTTCTCCCTCTCTTCTCTTTCCGGGATACCCATTATACTCATGTTGGCTTTTTTAGTGGAATCAGATAGTTCTCATAGTGTTTCTTCATTTTTAAAAAAATCCTAGTTCTTTCTCCTCTTCCACCTAAATCATTGCTACATTTCTATGCTCAGGCTCACTAATTGTCTCTTCTATATGATTTGCTTTATTTCCAGTGCATCCTAGTGCATTCTACATCTCATTTATTGAGTCTTTCGGTTCCCAAATTTCTGCTTGGTTTCTTTTTAGAATTTCAATTTCTTTGGTAAAGTACTCTTTCTGTTCATTAATTTTATACCTGGATTACTGTATTGCCTTACTGAGTTTTCTTGTAGCTTACCGAATTTCTTCTCAACAGTTATTTTAAATTCTTTACCAGTTAGATCTCGATATTCTATGTCTTTGGGTTCGGGTGCTGGAAAATTGTCATTTTCTTTTTGAGTTATCCATATTACCATGACCTTTCACGTTGTTTGATGAGAAATTGCAGATTTCACACTCCGGTGTGGCATTTGAAGTAGCAAACATCCTTCTTATTTAGGTTTGTTTTACTTTGACTTGGTTAGACAGGTTGGTAGTTAGTAGCCTTCTTTTTTCTGGAAGGTGGTGCTATAGCACAGGTTTTCATTTTTTCTTACTGGTGTGGATACACACACACACACACACACACACACACACACATACTAGGATTGGGAAAACCTCCCCCCCCCCCCAATAGACACACATCCAAGTCAGGGGGTAGGTATACTTAGCACTCAGGGCTTCAAATATGCCCATAGACAACAAGGTATCCTCAAGGGGAGAGGGACAATATCCCAGAGGTCAATGGGCCACTCTTTTGTCCCCCTGGAAGACAGCAGAAGACCCTTTTTCCTTCAGGGCTCTTTGCTTACTTCCCTTCCCTTCCCTGGTCACTTCCCATTCTAACATTCCAGTCACTCTTTCTTCAGAGAGAGAGGAACTGGTTCCTCTAGCTTACAACACGTAGTTTATGGCCAGGCACACCCTCACTCACTGTTTTCACCCTCTGTCTCTTCTGCCAGAAAAGTTGTTCTGGCTCCCTTGCAGATGGCCACACCATTTCTGCCATTGCCACCTGTGCTGATGCCTGCCACTGGCTATCCCTGCCACTGGCTATCCCTCCTCCTCACCCATTGAATGTGAGTCCATTCCATTCACTTTGGCTGAATAGATGGATGGATCCCTCTGGTGTTTTTACATGCTGTGCAGAGACACTTCTTTTTTTGGTTATGAATGCCCAGTGAGTTGTAAATCAAAGGGGAGAGCAAAGAGAATCAACTCTTGCCACCATGATAGAACTCTCTAGTGTTTCCAAAACACACTTCTAAGAGAGTGGCCTATACGGAGTGAATGGCCTTGACAGAAGTGTGTATGTGATTGGGTGTATACCACACATATAAACAGATGTATGGAGGATAAAGCCAAAGCCATCAATGGTGGCAATCCAGGGAGAGTGATATTGAATAGAGGGGCAGGACTAAGATAGAATTCTTAGCTTTTATTTTATAAATATTCATTTTATTTGATTTTTTTAATAAACTGGCATTATTTTATAATTAATATATAAATTAAGACAGATGGTAACTAAAACATAACAGGTCAATGAAAAAATAAAAATATTTGTTTCAATATGTGTATGTAGCAGTTGACTAAAGACAGACTCAATGCAGATCGCTGTTTGTAATCTGAGGATGCCAAGGCACTTCTCCCAGTAACAGCCCCAGTAAAAGGATGGACAGCTCTGAAGCCGAGACAGAGCCCTTGTTTCTACTGTCATCCCTGGAGGGGTATGGGACTTTACACTGCTGAGTTTGACTTCAGAACTAGGAGGGATAGGGTTTTGTTACGATCCCCTTAAAAAGAATTACAGGAGTTACTAATGTATATTTTTTAGAATTGTGTTGTAAGCCTGGGTCAAAAGGGGCAGTGGCGTAGTTAGTATATGGCTTTTTTCCTATCCCCAGAAGAATCTTTCTTCTGTAGGGACTGCAGCATCTACATCCTGGAAGTGACCCAGATACCCAGAGAAAATCTTGCCAAGACAATTGCATTGGAGTCAGCTCTAAGTAGCCATCTCATTTCTGTTTAGTTTTATGTCCTTGAACAAATACGTAATGGTAAGATGTAACTCATCTCCTCCTGAGACTCCCTAACTCTCATGTAGTTCTGCATTTGTGCTGTGATTGTTGCAGAGACATTTGGAGACTTATTCACGAATTTTGCATTCTTTGACATTCAGTGGTAACAAGGTCATCTCTTCATTAATTTCCAAATGGTTATTTCAGACTGCCTTTCCAAAAGTCTAATTAGGATCTTGATAAATTGTTATTAGTTTTCTCTTATTATAGCATGACATCAAAGTATTCATAACATGACTCAGAGCATGAATCCAAAGGAGAATCTTAGATATAGTATTATCAAAAGCATATCAAAACCAGAGAGACATTCTTAAGAAACAGGAAATTCTAGCATGAAATGAAGGGAATATTATACTATATACTAAGGTTATTTGGTGATACAAAACCAATAGGTTAAGTAAACAGAAATATCTTTCCCAGTTGTTACTGATGTCAGTGTCACCTATTACCACTTTTCTCAGTGAATCTAAAAAATTATTGTGAGATCTTATTTGACTTCTTCAGTTTTTAAGATTCCCAACTACATCTTCTTTTTTGAAACTCCTGTCTCTTCTGGCCTCATTCAACTTTTACTTCCTTGGCTCTCTCCTTTTAAATCTCTAACTACTCAATCATATTCTTTTTTGTGGGATTTTCTTCCCAATTTTTAATTAATCAATCCAATCATTAAATCAGTTAAATTTGTTGAAAATCTACATGAAATACTATACTAAGTACAGGGACTAGAGTAAAGAAGGAAAAAACAACCATGGTTGCTATCTTTAGGGAGCATAGTGTAAAGCAAATATTGGCCTTCTCCAGGGTTTTATCTTGGCCATAGGATCCCTGGGTGATTTTATATAGTCCAATGAATGATTAATGAATCTATGCCTTTCAAATATGTAAATTCAACCCAAGTGTTTCTCCTGACATAACCCACTGGTTCTGAGCAGCTTTGCCTGAGTATCCCTTGTCCTTTCTATCCATCTGTCCATCCATTCATCCATTCAACATGTATATATACACCATCTACTTTCAGGCACTAATGCTAAACAAAATGAGACCAAGAGCTTGCCCTCATAATATTGGAATAGTTGTGAAGATACGGGCAATAACAAAGGAAATAAATTAGTAACTGCTTTAGACTGTGGTAAATGCCCCAAAGAAACAATAGGTATAAGATATTAAAGAATTGTGAAAGGGTGGTTATTGTACATAGTGTGATAAGGAAAGACTCCTAAAAGATGGCATTTATTTTAGACTACAATGAAATACTGGAATGGTAAAATCAAAAGACTAGGAAAAGAGTGTTCCAGATCAAATGGGCTTTCTTTTTCACACAACGGAAAGAATGTCAGCGCAGCCAGAATGGAATGTGTTAAGGGGAAAGTTACAAGATAGATCACAGAGCAAATACCACAGAGATAAGCAGGGGTCATTCCATATGTACAAGAATTTGCATTTCATTCTAATAAGATGGAAAGACACTGGAGGTTTTAGCCCAGAGTAGACTTTATCTAATTTACATTTCTAAAAGAGTATATTGGTGGCTAAAGAGCATATTTTAAAAGGTCAAAGTAGAAGAGGAAATAATTAGGAACCTTCAGTTACCTATTTGAATTCTCTATTGACTCATTATTGAAGCACAGCTAAGAGATGATGATGGTGTAGACTGCTGTGATAGGGGAAAGCCTTGAAAGTAGTCTTAGGATCAAACTGATAGGACTTGCTCATAGATTAGAAATCAAGGACCGCGAAAAGAGAAGAGTCACGATAGCTTCCTGATTCTTCAAGAAGAATCAAGAGTATTTGGATACTTCAAGAGTATCCTTGGATATGCATTTGGATATTTCAAGAGTAACCAAATGAATAGTTGTATTGTTTACTGAGGTGAAGTGAGGTACAAACAGATTTTAGAGTAGGGAAGATTCAAATTTATATTTTAGACCTCTATGTCTGAGATGTCTTCAACACTTCTGGATAGGAATATCATGTAGGAGATTGGATAAATGAATCTGGAGCAGAAGGGAAAGGTCTAATATGAATATACTAATTTGGAAGCCATCAGGATATAGATGACATTTAAGAGACATTATTCGATAAGATCACCTAGGAAAAGAATATAAATATAGAAGAGAAGGGGCCTAAATACTGATTCTTAGAGAATGCCAACTTTTAGAGGTTGGGAAGGTGAAAAGGAATCAGCAAAGGAGACTAAGAAGGAGATGCCAGTAAGGTATTAAAAACATTTTAAAAGGACAAGAAACAAAATCCCAGGACATATTTCCATATTTAGCAAACAGATGTTACAGAAGCCTCTCCTACACATCATAAGTAAAATTAACAAATAAAATACTTTAAAATTTATTTTAATACATAATTGAACTTGAAGAAACATAAAGAAATTTCAAGAAATCTAGATTTTATAAGGAAAGTTAAATTCACAAGGACAGATGAATGCTAAAGCCAGTAACTGCCTTCAGTATATATGTCAACTTAACATTTTTAACCGTTTAGGAAAGGACAGGAGAAAACACCTGGGATCAACAGTATAAAAAGAGGGGTGCCTGGGTGGCTCAGTCAGTTAAGTGTCAGATGCTTGATTTTGGCTCAGGTCATTATCTCAGTCTTGTGAGATCAAGTCCTGTGGATTCGGGCATCACCTGGCATGAGGAACCTGCTTAGGATTTTCTCTCTCCTTTTCCCTCTATCCCTCCGCCCTCTCTCTAGTTTGTGCTCTCACCCACACACAAGCCCCCTCTCTCTCACTCAAAAAAAAAAGTATGAAAATAATCATGAAGTGTAATACCAACAGTAGATAAAGTACAAAAAAATTGCATCTCAGTGTAAAGAAGGGCATAGTAGGTACTTGTGCTTGTCAGTCTTGGCTTTACACAGAAGGAAAAGTAAGAAAAAAATGATAAATTACTGGATTGGCTTACTCAACTTTCAGCTCATCCTCTTTGTATTGGAGAGGTTGGAAAGCTAAAATCTATATTTTTAGACTCCTTTGCAGCCATGTCTAAGTGTCAATTTATACAAGTGTAGAGGCAGAAATTAAGCTAAAGTCTTTTCTTGTGGCAGACGAAACTTTCACACAAGTTCCAGGAGACACAAGAATTTGCAGCAGCTCAAGTCCATGTTTAAGCAGGAATCAGCTTCTTCAGGACAAGGCAGTTGGGGCAGCTATAATGCTGGTAGCAATAATAAAATATTCATGACTCCTATGTGGTAGCTATAATGGTGTGATTTTGAAATTCACACCTAGGCATATTTCCTGATTTCCACAACTCTGACTCTTCCAATCATGTTTTCTAAGCACCTAATTCCATGTAGCATACTCTTTGCTGGTTGAAATACACAGAATATTTCCCGTTTCTTCCACTAAATCCTACCTTTAAAAAATTTTCTTAGAAATTCCTATCTAGAAGTCTATGTTCCCTTTACTCTGAAGGTGGACTTTACAATATCTCTACACATAAAAGAAATCCAAAAGTTTAAATATGTCACCGTTTATAGTGACCCCCTCAAGTGACTAACAGAAGCAAACAAAATTGATCCTTGGGAATCCACTTTAACTTTGGCTAAATAAACTCATAAAAATATCCAAAGAAATCAATCAAAAATCTCTAAACAAGTAAGGAAAGAAGTGACTATGAGTGAGAGCCAGCAAAAATGAAAGTAAACAAAATAAAAGATTATACTATCAAAATGGGAAAGAATGTTAATATTGGAATTATCAGGTACAAACCATCTAATGAGTATATTTAATATATTTTAAAGAAAGACACAAAGGAATTGAAGTATAACTAAAGAACAGAATATTATCAAATTTTATCACAGTTTTGGTGGGAAAGCAAGTTGATAAAGCCACTTCGGAAAACAGTGTGGATATTCCTCAAGAAATTAAAAATAGAGCTACCCTATGACCCTGTAATTGCACTACTGGGTATTTGCCCCAAAGAAGCAGATGCAGCACAAAGAAGGGCCACATGTACCCCAAGGTTCATAGCAGCAATGGCCACAATCGCCAAACTGTGGCAAGAACCAAGATGCCCTTCAGCAGATGAATGGATGAAGAAGATATGGTACATATGTACAATGGAATATTATGCCTCCATCAGAAAGGATGAATACCCATCTTTTGTATCAACATGGACAGGGCTGGAAGAGATTATGCTGAGTGAAATAAGTCAAGTGGAGAGAGTCAATTATCTTATGGTCTCATGTGTGGAGCATAAGGAAAAACAAGGAGAGCATTGTGAGAAGGAAAGGAAGGGTGAATTGGGGTCAGAGGGAGCGATGAACCTTGAGAGACTGTGGACTCTGAGCAACAGACTGATGGTTTTGAAGGGGAGGAGGTGGTGGGTTGGGCAAGCCTGGGGTGGGTATTGAGGAGGGTACCTATTGCATGGAGCACTGGGTGTGGTGCATGAACAATTAATCTTGTAACACTGAAAAAATAAAAGTATTTGGGGAAAAAATTTATCAGTTTTGAAAAAAAGAACTTTTAGAAAGGAAAAATGTTATAATTAGAAACTATAGTTTCCATAGTATAATGCATAGAACAAAAAGTTAATCAACTATATTTTAAAACTAAAGAAATTACCTAGAAAACAGCCAAGAGATAAGAAATAAAAAATATGAAAGAGATTTTAAGAGATATGTTGGATAGGATGGATAGGCTAACAGAATAATTGGATTTCCAGAATAAGAGAATAGATTGAGCTTGAAGCGGTATCAAATAGTTGTGAAATTTTTAGAATTGATGAAAGACACGAATCCCCAGAATAAGAAGTCCTGATAAATTCCCCACAGGATAAAATAATCCACACTTAGAAATATCATGGTCAAATTTCAAAGCAACAGAGACAAAGAGGAGATTTAAAAAGCTACAGTAAAAGCCAGAAATAGTAGAACAATATCTTTAATATGCAAACAACATATTAAATTAAAGAATTCAATAGAAAGTTAAGGTATCTTTCAAAAATATAAAATAAGTACAATTTAAAATATTAATAATTGAGAAGGTTTATTAATACGGATCCTCACCAAAGGAACTTCTAAATACTACTAAATACTAGATATTCTTAACTATTTCAGGAATAAAAATATATGATCCAGAAAATGCAGAAAGAAAGATTATTTAACTTAAACTATTAACTTATAGATAAATCTAAGCAAAGTATTGATTATATAAAAACAAATTAATATTTAATTTGTAGAGTACAAATAAGTATAAAATTAAACCACTATATAGAAAGAGCTTAAAAGTAATGAAGAGGCTGTCGAATTAAAATAACCTAAGGTCCTGGTATTATTTGAGGAGAAGGTAGGAATATTTACTGTAGAACTAAATGAAACATAAGTGAAGTTTCTAGACTAACTTCTAAAAGTGAAGTTTCTAGACTAACTTCTAAAAGCATGGAAAGAATCAGTCACTTTCAAAAACCCACTGGAAAAAAGAAATCTGGAATGAACGAAATGAAAATTTGGACTTTGCAGCATCCCAGAAGTTAAAGTAATCAAAGAAAAAAATTGGCAACAGTGTGAGTTGAGAAGAGTATAGATTAGTTTCAAAAAATCTCACTATTGCCAATCTTTTCAAAGATAGGACTGAATCTAGAATGATACATGAACTTAAGCTGTAGATAGTTGTTAGATTTTCATGAATTCCAAAATCCTCACTAGTGGACCTCAACCTTGGCTACACTCCAATATCATCTGTGGAACAAAAATACAAATGTAAAAATACAAAATGTACAGATGTAACATATTCCCAGAATTTCTGATTTAGATATCCTGAAGTGTTGTGCTGGTGTCCATTTTTTTTTAAAAGTCCACATGAACTAAAATTCCTCAGAATTGAGAATCATTTACTGACACAGCATTTTAGATCTTCATTAATTTACCAAAATCAACTCTGACCTTATCTCTTATCTCCAACATAATCTTGCCTGTCTTCTTATATTTCATTGCTAACAGCTCTTTTCTCTTGCCAGTAGTCCTCGATACCATGATGACCTTTAATCCCCTTATCCTCCACTTATTATTTCACATTCCTTATTCTAATTGGCTTTTTCTAACATCTGGTTCTAGTCTTAGTGTTCTCTAAAAGCCTTTCCTTCGCTTTATTTCATACGAATCATTTCTTCAGATGCTTATAGCACTGAAGTTCATTTATTATACTTACTTACAGGCAGTTACACTAGTTTTCAATTGTTGTGTAACAAATTGCTACATATTCAACAGCTTACAACAGTAGCTATTTGCTATCCCACAGCTCTGTAGGGCAAAAATCAAGATAGTCTTGATTGGTTTCTCTGCTTAGGGTCTTGCAAAACCAAATTTAGGGTACTGGGCAGTATGGATTCCTATTTAGGTTTTAAGAAATAATCAATTTCTAAACTCCTTCAGGAGATAGACAGAATTCTGTTATTTGCAGTTGTAGGATCGAAATCATGTTTTCCTTGATGGCTATCAGCTAAGGGTGGGTCTGACTCTCTGGAGGCTATTTCCAGCTCTTTTCTCTGTACAACACAAGTCTCTCTTGTACTGAGTCCTCCTCATGGCTGCAAGTCTGTCTGACTTCCTCTTCTGCTCCTAGTCAGGGAAAATTCCCTGCATTAAAAGAGCTCGTGTGATAGGTCAAGTTCACCTGGATAATCTTCCTATCTTCAGGTCATCTGATTAGTAATCTTAATTGCATCTGTAAAATCTCTTTTGCCATGTATATAATATATTCATGGGAATAAAACCAGGGGTCAATGTCACAAGGGCCATGTTAGAATTCTCCCTATCACAGCAGTTTTTAAATTTTCTTTTAATATTTCAAATGTCCCCAACTGAGTACTCCAACTAAATTAAGAAATCACTGACAGAGAACAAAGGTCTCTTCACTGAAATAAAATATGGTAGTAGTATTTAACATATTCACATACGAATTCTTATCTGCTAAGTTACTTGTTAATTTATTTTAAAAAAGCATATTGAGTGTTCAGGGTCAACAACATCTGTGCTGAACACCTTATTGTACATTTTCATTTTTCTCTCAGGGAGGATTCCCTCCATCCATTCCTCCTCCCTGAGAGCCCCCATGTTCTTTTGGGGAGAAATCTGTGTGCTGAAGCCAACTCATTTCAGTTCACAAAGGTCTATTATTAGCATCTCTACCCAACCCTCCATGCTCTCAAATTGGTTGTTCCAAATTATTCCTTATCATTGGAGTATGTATAGCACAGAAATCTGTAAATCCAAAAAGAAAAAAAGAGGACATTTTTTTCTTTCTAGAGAGTCAACTGTTGAAAATTTATCAGTGCATCACTGCAAATAACCTTTGTCCCATCTTTTATATCTCACTTGCTGGAAGCATACATTCAGGTAGCCGCCTCTGTATATGGCATCTTCTCACACCATGACCCCAACCACCCTTACCTTCACCAGCTCTACACAAGCAGAAAGAAAACCTATGGCTTAGCCTGGCCAACTGGATGCTTCCCTATGACTTAGACTCTTAGGTGAAAAATATAAATATAGAAAAAATGATTGAAACAGTCTATATGCTCATTTTAAATAGGGTGAATTGTAGACTATGTGAATTATATCTCAGCAAAACTGTTAAAGAGTCTACATGATTATTCCTGTCATCCCTGCTTCTAGGCCTTCAAGAACAGTTATGCTCCTTTCTACCTCCAAGCTCAATTCTTGAGACTCTCCTTAATGAGCTTGGAATGAGTTCAGCAAATTACTTTTTGCTTAAAGTAGCAAAACTCTTTTTTGCAAAAGTGTTTTTTCTTTTGATTTGCAAGTTACAAATTATTGCACATGTAACATTAATTTCAAGTCTATATTAATAACATTGTAAAAAGTTTGCTTATTTGGAAGTGACTTATTTTCAACATAGTCTAACATTAATTCACAAACTGGCACCATATATTTAATTATCTGTAGTTCCTCCAATAATTTATTTTTGCAAGGTTGTGCTTATTATGTTTGTTTCCACATCACCAGGTATTTTTAAAGATGTATTTATTTATTTCAGAGGGAGCATGAGCACACACAAACAGGGGAGTGGCAGAGGAAGAGAATCTCAAGCAGACTCCCTGCTAAGTTCAGAGTCCCACAAGGGGCTCCATCTCATGACCCTGATGTCATGACCTGAGCAGAAATCAAGAGTAGGACACTTAACCGACTGAACCCCCCAGGTGTCCCCTCTACATCACCAGGTATTTATAACGTGATACTAGCTGAATACTCTGAAAGCTGATTCCTGATGGTGACATAGCATACTCATTCCCTTGCTAGGAAGGAAGGAAGGAAGGAAGGAAGGAAGGAAGGAAGGAAGGAAGGAAGGAAGGAAAAAGAAAGAATAGAATGAAAAGAAAAGAAAAGAAAAGAAAAGAAAAGAAAAGAAAAGAAAAGAAAAAAAGAAAGGCCATGCATTTTTGTTATTTGGCTCATTGGAGTCATCAGGATGTTTACCAAGTTTAGGAAAAAATAAGCAATAGTGTATAAAATCATGTGGTATTATAAAATCACATTTTATACATTAAACTTGATGTTGCCCAGACTCAGATTAGATGTTCTTTGCCAACTGCTCTAAGAAAGTAGTAACAGCTTGAGAAATGATATAGAGAACTCATTTTTAAAAAGAAAAAAAAATTGATCTAGTGCTGAAAATTTTAAATAGAGTTTTGAGATCCCATTCTTCCAATAGTCTGAATACATGTATTTATTTAGTAGGAGAAAATTGTGCACTTGACATCCATGTGGGAAATAGACCTGTAACCTCTGCTCACTGCTTGAGAGAGAATAAGAGAGAGAGAATAAGAAGGTGACTGTCACGCTAAAAGTAAATGTCTTGCAGTGGGTGGACTCCCTATATGAAAAGATGACTCACAGAAAGCATAATTCTGTTCACTCACATAGAAAACAAAATAGAATGTGATACAAAACATGTAGAAATTTATATTCTTCAACTGACATGATTTAAGAATGATGATAGGAAATGAAATACAGCATTATGGTTTGGGAATAAATTCCTGAAAGAAAATCTGTCTAATGCAGAGATCAATTTCTCCAAACTTCTGTATTATTAGAATTGGGGCAGACAATTCAAATTGTATATGGCACAAAATCATAACATTCTCTTCTGTAAGCTGTCCCTTGTCTATTTGTTTGTTTTTTAAACAGCTGCCGACTTGTTCTGTCTCATCAATTTTGGTACTTCAGGATTAATTCTCACCATTATCAGTGGCAGAACATGATGGGACAATAAGCCAAAATGACTAAATACAGTGTAAGAAAAAAAAAAAACTGATGAGAATAAAAAGAGAATCTCTATATAAAAGCTAATCCCTTATGAACAGCATATTTAGAAACTGTCTGCAGGTAATTACATTCAGGTAACCTGATCTGAAAATGCCAAGTTCACACAATGGTTCATTTAATTCCATCTGGTGTACAATAATACATGCCTTAATGGATACATTGATTTAGAAGGAAAAAAATACCTCAGATATCAAAAGCCCACATTCTCTTGGTATTGTAAAATATCACATCAAATACTAGAATCTCAAAAATGATCTTACGGTCTTTATAAAAAAAAGGAAATTAAGTTCATGGGCTTTAGATTCTCATTACCTAAATCCCTTCTTAGTTATGATCTATTTTCTTAATAAAGAATATATAGGTTGATCTAAAGAATTGGGTCAGGACTTCAGCTATCTTGAGATAAAATAAATAAACTGATTTAGAATATATATAAGACTTTAAAAGTATTCAAAAATATTTTTAAGGGAGCTATTTAACTCTTGGAATAAGAGCCATCTGTCACCAGGAAAGGAATGGTGCAAAAACATGCATGTGCTTATCACATCCATTGATGCTCTCTTTTAGGTCATAAGATGGCCCAAGGAATTGGCTTCATAGAATAAAGGATCAACTATGATTCAAAGCATCTTGGTGAATGACTAGAGTGAGAACGACCTGTATCTGGCCTCTTAAGAAATATAAACTCTGCCTTTCAATGCTTTCTCCATCATAGTTCTAATCTTGATGCCTACTAAGGCTTCCCTTTTCTTAATTCTTTCTTCTTTTACAGAAAGGAGCAGAGTAAATGCGCCTTCTATTTGTGTGAATTTTTTCCCATTAGTGGATCTAGGTGCTTCCAAACTTCTTAATGAAATGATGAAAACCAAAGGCTTTTTTCCAAGGACTTACTAGAAGGCAACAAGCTAGGTTTGTCTTGTTAAAACTGTAACAAGAGAATGATTTTTTTCTTTTTGTTTTCCCTCCTCTGTTGGAGAGTCCCCCTTATCATATTCAGACCACCTTCACAAACTAAGGTCCACCCCTAGTCCTATTCTCTTCCTTTGGATGTATCCTGAAATAACCAGCCTCTTTCCTTTGGCCCACCACACTCCAGGAGCAAATTTTCTTTTCAAGTCTCCTCATAAAAATTAGGTTTTAGTTTGATTCTGTCAGATCTCTGCTCACCTAAAAATGAGGTAGGTAATTTGATAAACTCAATATGCAAATACTTATCAGTGAGTATGCGAACATGTTATTTCATTACAGTTAGTAAAATGAATTCATTTAAGGACCTCTTGGTGTCAGCACCTGAATCTAAAGAAGGGGCTCTATTAACAGGATATTAAGTTACTAAGTTAGTTACTTCTAAAATTTTATATAGGAGAGTTGAATCTAGTGACTTTCAGGATAATGAGAAAAGAAGATGGTTTATGGTTTCATTAATTCATTCACTCAATAAGTATTTATTAAGTGACTTTAATGTGTCAGGCCCAGTTGTTAGCATTTGGGATACAACAACATAATAGACAAAGATTCCCACTCCTAGAGATAAATGGGATGAGGGGGCGTTTCAAGCAGGAAGTGAGATAGACAATGAACAATAAGCATAAAAAATATAGAAATTTTATTTTATGCTAGACAGTGGTAAGTGCTATGAAAAAATATTGGAAGAGGGGAATGGGAAATGGAGTAGGGATCAGTTGCAGTATCCAGTAAGACAGAGCAGTCTCCCTAAGAAGGAAAACTTTCAGGACACTTGGCTAAAAGAAGTAATAGAGTTAGCCATAGCAATTTCAGAGAGGAAAAACAATTCAGGCAAAGGCCTTTAGATGAGATTGCAAATGGAATGTGCCAATAAACAGCAAGTAGCCTATGCCTACAGTGGAATGAACCAGGGAAAGAGGAAAACAGGAGATCAAATGTGGGGTAAGGGGAGGCAGAAGGGAGTTTGAAAATGCTGGATCTTATAGGGCACTAGAAGGACTTCAGCTTTTATTCTTACACAGTAGCTCCAAGAGAGATTACTGGGTGACAGGCTAATGGAAATCACGTTTTGGGGCAGGTAGCCTTTTTCACACGATAGGTTTTCATGTACAGGGCTGATCTTTGCTTTGTGTGTGCATCAAGTCAAATGACTTCTACCTTTACAGCTTAATCAACTGCTTCTGATGGGAATTCTAAACCAACCCACTTGCTGAAATTTCAAGTAACTCAATCTGTTTTGGTTTAAAGATTCCTTCTGTCTTTGCATAAAAGCTTTGGGGATATTTAGTAACATCTCATAAGCGATTATCATATTACTCTAAAAATATACTTCTTCTCTGTAAATTTAATGTTCAACGTCTATGCCATGCTAATACTTAGTATAAAACAATATTTGAGTCAGAGCTCATCCTAAGAATGGAAATCTGAATGTTTGTTATGTGTTAGAAAGTCCCTTGTTTGTACTTTTCCTCCTGTTAAAAGGTTAAGCGGCACATAGTAAGGAAGATTTAGAGCAGTTGCTAACAATGAACTATATCCTCTCCTTTAGAACCTAGAAGACAGTAGCTAAGTATCCTTGTGGATGTATAGAAAAGATATACTTCATCGTTTCAACTGGCATTATTCCAGGGAGTTTTGTTCTGTGGCAGACTACTGTGAGGAAGGAATGGTGATTATTACTTCAAGCCATTCCTCTGCAGAAGGACCCATTTGAAGCATGACTGCTAAAGGAGAAAAGAGTCACAGCTCTAGAGTGACAGCTTTCTCGGCTCCATTATGTCCTTTTTGAAGGCTTCATAGCTCAGGATCTGCAGAATATAAGGCATTTCAAGCACTGTCAATATCTCTTTTCCCTGAAGATCCTGTTCCCATTTGCCTGTTTCCTAATAGCCCTATATGAAAAAAGTGGTATACAGCTGATGTAGAAATATGGTTTTAAGATAAAAATCTTACTTTTTCTCAATAATTGAAAAACCACAGTGCATCTTAGTACAAAAACGTAGTTCATTTCCTGCTGCAATTTTTTTAACGTTTTTAAGCTATAAAATATGCTTTTATAAATTCCAATTAAAATTCATAGTTAAGCATTTGTCTTTGGCATATACGTTCTTACACAAATTATAGTTATTAATGAAACTTCCATGACTGCTTATACACTTAAGGTTTTAAATGCATATTTAAATATTAACAAGGCTCTGATTAAGATGCAGAAACATGGGTAAGTGAAACCAATGGAAATACTTTACTCCTGTCTTGTCTTGCTTCTGTATTATATTCATCAAAATTCCAATTAGCAGCATGAGAATGCAGCATGATTTCCTATGTGTATTCTAGTTCACTTACAGCACCTTTGGTTTAAGGAGTTTTGGGAAAATATTTTTAGCACTGAAATGAAAGAAGGGTTAGTTTAATAGTAAGTTCGGGTGAATGTTAAGAAGTATCTTGTTTCAACAGATTGAAATTTTATTCCCCTACTCTGAGCTAAGGCTTTTATAATTTTTTTAAGTGATGTTATTATTATTATTATTATTATTATTTGGTCTTAGGTTTGTACCTGCTAGATCACTTGATTGTTTCATCACGTTAATGAGCATTAAGTTGCAGGTTTCATTCCTGTGTGGAGCCAGCTGTGTCTGAGGAAATTTGGCTGGGGCTTCAAAACACAATTCAATCTTTAGTCTAATGCTTGCATTGTAAAGCAATGTAAAGTCATCATTTTAGGATAAAACATAAAAACTTAAAACTGCATTTATACTAATGATGCAGTAACAGGGATAGGATGTTTATACACCTACTGACATTTCCCCTCAACATGTTGGTCTTCTATGAGATCGTAAGTTCCTTAGGGCCAAGTTCTGTGTCTGTTCTTTGCTAGATAAAAGGCATGATGAATACATACATAGAAGGAAAGAAGGAATAAAGAAATGATGCATTTACTTTTTTTTATATAGATTATGGAGAATAGTGGCAGCGACTATGCATATTTAAATATATTCAAATCTCACTCACTTGAAAAAAAATCAACTTGTCACATTCCTACAGTTATCAACTTATCTTTCTCTTGCTCAGCCAAAATTCTTGAAGTACTGTCAATTCTCTATCTACTCATTCTCTTTTTTCACTTTTCTAATCTGTTTTTTGCCTCTATAAATTCACCAAACAGCTCGCACTAAGATTAACAATGACTTCAAGTTACTAAATGGACATTTTGGTGTCCTCATATTACCTGAACACTCTGCAGCATTGGCCTTGCTGATCACTCTTTCCTTCTTGAAGGACCCTCCTTATACTTTCTTGTTTATCGTCTTACATTGCTGGCCACCTCTCAATGTCCTTTGAATACTCATCTTCCAATAACTTGCTGTTAAATATTGATGTTTCTCAATACTCTATCCTAGGCTACTTTTCTCTTTCTGGGTAATCTTGAACAGAACTATCTCCAGATCTTTATTATAATCTATAGAAGGATTACTCCTAAATTTTATACTATACTTCTGAATTCCAACTATTTATTCAACATGTGCCTTTGGATATCTCAAAGGCTACCTCTGAGAACTGAGACCAAATATGTCAGACCATCTTAGTTTTTGTTTCAGTAAATCTTAACACAGAAGAGATGACTGTAATCCTATAATTCCACTGTTCACCTCAGGAAATTCTTGCAGATCAATTTAGAGACAGCAATCTACTGGAGACGGTTTGCTTGTCAATACTGAGTTCATGAACTTTTCTTTGTCCAACAATCCTAAAATAGTATGTCATGAATATTGCCCAACTCCTAGTTCTCTGTCTTGACAAAGCCTACTTTAAACTTTTTGATGCCAGACCTCAAAATTTAAAAATATGTCACCTCTGACTTCCCCCTTTCGAGACATTTAGAGTCTTTCACAGGCTAGTTTCTTATAGCAGTAAGTTCCAATACATTTAGTTTTGCTTTACTAACAGATGGTACTGTAATTATTTGGGGAATTCAACATCTCCAACTTTATGTGTCCAAGAGCAAACTTGAGGACTTTCCACACACATCTGCTCATCGTTCCATGTTCTCTAGCTTAACAAACCCATTAAACCAAAAACTTATAGGTCACTTTTTTATTCACTCATTGTTGGATCTACCAAATTGTATTGTTTCACCTCTCCAGTAAATATTACTTGAATAAGTAAATAAGACAAAAATGGTAATACATGCAGTGTCTCAGTCTTTTCTTTCCAGTGGAGGACAGGTCTGGAGGAATCGGGGCGGGGGGGGGGAGGGTGTCAGTGGGGAGCTGTGTGTCCTATGCAGGTAGTCACAATATATATTCTCTACAGAGTATTTAGGAACAATTAATAAAGAAGTCCAAAGTTTATCAGTTGTATCATCAATGTACCAAAAGAACTGTATACAACTTCAGTAATAAATGCTCTTGTCAGCAAGGGGGATAGTCATTTCCCCTTCTCATACTTATTGTGCCATTGTGCAATTTTACCTCAAGGAGTTTGTTTACTAAGCCCTAATAACTGCTACTCTATTAGGAAAGCTGCCACCGAGCAGCACTAGAATGTATTGATCACTTGCCTCATTTTCCAAAGTTAGTGCTTCACTCTAGAAGTGATAAGCAGCTTTCATTCTTTAGAAGAGAAATAGAACCATTGTAGGCTTCTCTTTGCAGGAGCCTTTCAACTTTCAGTCAAGCATTTAACAAATGTTGACTGAACACAATTATATGGCTGGCCTTGGTGTAGATGCTGAGTAAACAATAGTAAACACAAAGGCAATTGTCCCTGCCTTCTAGGAGCTTACAATCCTGAGGGAGTTTCAGATAAGAAACATGATGAATAATACCTGTGTGTGCATACACACCCACTTAACGCACATACCCGCACAACACACATACATTGTCAGATAGATAAAATACATAATATGCTAAAGTGAAAAATAATTTAGAGAAGGGGGAGAGGAGGTGGATATGTGGGGGAGGGATTTGGACATTTTTACAGGGTGGTTGTTTGTTAAAAATCTGTATGTAGCTAAGTAACCACTTATTTATTTTAGGTATTAACTCTCACCCACCCTCAGAAAATTTCTTCAAGTTGTTACAAGACCAAATTTCCTGGAACAAGGAATATTTTGTACTGAGCTATTTTCATTACACGATGCAGTCAGGAAAGCCACACTTCAGTTGCTTATAGTTCTGAAAACAATTTTGGCAAAGTCTTATTTCATTGGTGACAGCCATTTTGTGTACTGTGTATGAAAGTCTGGTTTTCAATGGATTCCCCAAAGGATTCACAAAGAATTTAATTCTATTTTTCTTCCTTTCCTATCACTGCCTTTCTCCATTATGTAAATGTATTCAAAACTACTTTTGGGCTTTAGAAACCTTTTAGCAATGTATGGAAACAGAGACCCTTCCTTGTTTTCATTAAATAAGAAGTGTTGAAACATCCCCCAAAGTCCACTTCTGCTGAGTTTACAATTTGTGTAATAAGGAACAGCGGCTATATTTCAATCAGTGAGGATCAACATGGAAAGAAAAAAATTCTGTCCCATCAAGCCATTAATTCTTATGGAAATGAATGTGAACTAGGGAAACAAGAGAAGAATTGATTTAGAGCTGTAATTGGTTTACAAGTCATGCTGGCCACTTCTGGTAACTACAAATCACAGTTTAGGTGAAACAATAAAGTAGGCTGAAGATGGGCTTTGTGAAAGGACTTAAAATCAAACCACCACTTAGAGTCAGACCCTGTTCTGAAAAGAGGGGAGGGGACTTCTGGAACAGCTAACTGGTTCTTCAGATCAGTGGGAGCACCAAGGGTGAAGAATAGTTATAGTGTTGTTTGTAAAACTAGTTTAAAAAATATTAAAATACAGCTGGAAGTAAAAGTGATGGTAAAGTCAGTCCCTACCTCCCTTTCCATTGATATGCTCCTTTTTATGCATATTTTAGAAAAATAAAGAAATATGTCAAGTCATTTCAGCTAATCACAAAATGTGAACTATCTGGAATGGAATTATTGGCAGTGTGGAAGGTTAATTATTGTATTTAAAAGGTAAAGTGTATTCTTTCTTTTTTCTTCTCTTTCTTTTTTTTCTTTTTTTCTTCTTTTTTGAGAATTGAGGTATTAGTTGCAAAATATTTTACATTCTTAGATTAAAATCTGGAGCTACTAACTGAGCAATTTGCATAAAGGCTTTCAGGACCAGAAACTGAATAGAAGGGATCTAAGGAGAATCTTAGGCAATGTGGTGTAAAGATCAGCTCAGACAGGGATTGTTTAAATTATCTGTGAAATGCAGTGAGCTAATATAAATTCTAAGATAGTCTAGGTGAAGTTAATAAAAAAGGAGGAAAATGACAAGAAAGAATTAAGAAGCTAAAGCATTTTGTAGACTACCTGCCAGATAAAAATAGGGCACTTAATTTTGCTTATTGTTATTATTCCCTTTCCTAGAAAAATATGATTCTAATCCTCTTTAAAAAAATATGAACAATTCTTCTTGCCTCTAGTCTCTGTACATGTTTACTCGATCACTCATAAAGGTACTAAAGAGACACAAAGTAAACGTGATCAAAAAGTTTCATTCAGGGGCCCTTGGCTGGCTCAATCAGCTAAGTATCTGCCTTTGGCTCAGGTCATGATCCCAGAGTCCTGGGATCAAGCCCCACATCTGGATTCCTTAGCGGGGAGTCTGCTTCTCCTTCTCCCACCCCCACCCATTCATGCTCTCTCTCTCTCTCTCTCTCTCTGTCACTCTCTCAAGTAAAAAAATAAAATCTTTAAGAAAAAAGTTTCATCAGTTCTTTGCATTGGCTATGTATGAAACCTACACTGAATCCAACATACAAGGTGCTATTATTTCAAAATGAAAACTACTTGGAAAATGGGATGTGGGGATCTTTATCCTGAGCTATCTGACTGTAGGTCAGATAGTCACAGTTGCTGAAATTCTGAGCCCAGAACATACCACAAAACAGACAACTTTTAATAAATAATATTTAAATTTTAACACATTATGCAAATGTAAGCCTTTATTATACTAACCAAGTAGTTACTGGTTTGGAAAAATCTCAAAGGAAAACATGAAAATGTAAGAAACAAAAAAAAGGGGAAAAGTCTTGCCGGTTTGTTTTCAGAATGTTGATTCCATTTAGACCAGAGAACATGAAATATTACATTAATTTGCTTCTCCATATTATTTTAACAGTAATATATCATTCCCCCACCACTAAAAATATAGCAAATATTTAAAAAAATATCAAGTTGAAAGTATATAAAAGTATCAGTCAGCCAAAGGCATTCATATCTTTTTAAATCTTAGTATCTCCACCACTGATGCAAGGCAGCTTTTTCAGAGGTTTTATTTGATCACATTCTTTGTTTGGTTAAGTTCTCCTTCTTAATAGCTTTAGGGAAACAGGTAGCTGGTAGGCTCTGCAGAGTTTGAACCACATATTATAATTTTCCTCCAACTTCCCTTTGTCTCCGATGACATATCCTTGAACCTTCCAGTTCCCTGCACTCAAAAACTGAAAATCAATCTTCAGTACTATACGGGGGGAGGGGGGAGATGTATCACACAAACTTGAAATGAATAAAATGAGCAATCTCAAATTTGAAAAATGTTTAATAAACTCAACATTTCTTTTTTAGACAACCATTCTGTCTCTGTCTAATCAGAAACGCCTTTCTCTAAACCCAATCCCTAGAAAACACTATTTGTTCGGTTTGGTAGTCATAACCCCTTTTTTTTAATCTCTGGCTTAGCTTGGGCATCTGTTAGACAAAGAATATTTTGTTTAGTTTTGTTTTGCTGGGCTTTAATTAACTGAGAGTAGAATATTTGCAAGAAAAATTCTAACTTTATGTTTTCAACCACATGCTAGTGACATATACATAAGCAAGTAACAGATTGATGTGGGCTTCAATTAATTATGGAAATAGAAATCCAAAGTGAAATTATAAGGGAAAGTAAAAGAAGGACTGATTCCTGTTGTTGGGGGGTGGATTGACATGTGGCCCTTGGAACATCTGAGCCTTGAATCATGAGTAGACTATTAACTTGTGATTTAGATTTTTGACTCTGGAAGTAATCTCATGGATGGATTAGACATATATTATATCAAAGGTGGATGATTCCATGGGAAAATCATTAAAATAATACAAGCAAGAGGCAATAAAGGTCTGCTACACCATCAGTATTAAATAAGAAATCGTGTTGGCAGCTCCGGTTCCATCAGCTTGGTTTGATCAGTCCTTACTTGTTCCACGGACTAAAATTTCCTCTTTATTTACATTCTCAATTCCAACAATCCCTGCAACAATTATTCTCCTTACATATTTTTTCTACCCAATATTTTCTCTATCTAAATAATTGCACTATTCCTAAGAAATTTTTCTCACATTCCCACCATTAGGTTTAGAACTTTCTACAGAACCTCTCTTAGTATTGGTAAAACCTCATAAAAATTTCCCTACTCCAACCCCAGAATCATCAGCTAAGTCTGTCACTTCACCCAGAAGTTCTTATCCTCCCCCTGCTAATTTCAGCTCATCTTCCCTTCAACCCATACAAATTAGTATATTAGCACATTTTAAAAATTCACCTAGATAGATCCTCTGGATATTGACTCCTTTTGAAATCTTTTAAATGCACTTTCACATGATAGCATAGTTCTGTCCCAGCCCATAAACTCTACAGCTACATTCACATCTGGTTCTGCAGTCACCTTTGGAGAGAAAGGAGCTTTTGTTACAGTTGTCATTTCTATAGATTTTGCCCCAAGGCTTCCCTCCCTTACATCAAGAGGCAGATGTCCTATATTTTGGAACTATCAAAACTCTATTACTTCCAAATTAATCAGTTGCATTAAAGCCCTTAAGTAAATTTACTAAAAATTATTTCTGCATCCACAAAGGTCTATCATATCATGAATTGATCATTTTATTAAAGCTGTCAAATACTACATTCAAAGAAAAGCCCATTAGAACTCTGCAGTACCACCGTCTTAGAAGTCATTGTTTATATTGAGCAAACATTCCTTTTGGAAAATTTTTGTTTATGTACACACCAACCATACTCTCTGTTCACTAGAGTGATACATTTCGAATACAAGAACAAACATTTGGCTGTACATGACACCCTCTGTGTAGCTTATTTACTGTGCTCCTACTCAACCTAAGAAAAAAATGTTGACTACCTGCTATATACAAAGCAATTAGTATGTTGTATTGTTTAGTTATTATTTTCATATCTGTGTCCCATTTTTTTTTTCAAACAACATATATTTATTCTAGTTTAATGAAAAGGGCCTCTTTACATTCTGCGTGGTGTGTGATAGAGTACATAAAACAATGCCCTTTTGCTGAAACTGGTATCATTTTCTTGATTCTCTTTGCAAAAGCAACATCCTTTTTTCCTTTTTTATTGAACATCAAAGCACTTATCAAAGGCTCTGAAGTGTGACCAAATCTCAATTTTGCCAAAGAGAAGCTATACTTTTCCTAAGGGGAAAAAAAAATCCCAAACACAAAACTACTTCTAACAAAGATCCTGTATGTGTGGTATTGTCTTTTCTGTTTGATTAGTGTTTTAAATCTCTATGCATCATTCTTGTTTCTACAATTTTCCCAATACATAAAATTCCCAGTTAATATAAAACAGATAACAGGTTTCTCTCTTACAGGCACACTTTAAAACATTCTTTTCAAGGAAAAGAATTGATTGATTCAGAAGTATTGATTCAGAAAGGATTTCTAAATTTGATTTTTTTTCTATTTTTTCTATTTTTTTCTATTTTTTCTATTTTTTTCTAACTAAATTTCCTATAAATAAATTAAGTTAATAAAGAAACTAAATTATTATTAATAAAGGAACTAAATTTTACTAATAAAGAAACTAAATTTTTTTTTAAAGATTTCATTCATTTATTTGACAGAGAGACACAGTGAGAGAGGGAGCACAAGCAGGGGGAATGGGAGAGGGAGAAGCAGACTTCCCACTGAGCAGGGAGCCAGATGCAAGCCTTGATCCCAGAACCCTGGGATCATGATCTGAGCTGAAGGCAGACATTTAACCGACTGAGCCACCCAGGTGCCCAAGAAACTAAATTTTATTAATAATGAAACTAATTTTGATTTTTTATTAATAAAGAAACTAAATGCTATTAAATAAAGAAACTAATAAAGAAACTAAACTTGTGAAATGAAATAAGTACACGCATTTGCTTTTAAGTAGATCAATATATGAATCAATAATATTTAAAAAAATTTTTTAAAGCATAATTTATAAAAGTTGTTTTAAAAAATTTAATCATTTAGAGGTCACTGAGTGTGAATGCTATATAAATTCTGAGGAAAGAAGAATATAACTCAACCATGAGTGTACTTATCTTGAAGTATTATTTTTAAAATCTTCAAATAAAATTAGCAGAATTTAAGGAGCAATATTTGCGTTATGAAAACATAACACTTTCAGTTGGCATAGCTTACTTAAGTCTTCTCTTATAAGGCTAGTAAGAAGGAGAAGAAAGTCACAAGATTTTTGAATAATCTAAACCAGTGATATAAGTGATAATTGGTAAGTTTGGACAGATGGATGGATGGATAGGTAGACACAGACAGATAGATATTCTTACAGGAAGCACCAGTTTGCGGATCAGAGAACAGACCACCGATTTCTCACATAGCATTTTAAATGCACTGGTTCCTCATGAGCTGATATGAAGAAAGCCTGATGCTACGCGATTTGTTCATGCAGTGGTGTCAAACCACAGGTGAATTATGAGACTCAGAACTTAAAAAAGGTGGCTGGCACACAGGCCCATCCTACCACTAGACTGAAAGACCGTTACTCTGGAATGCAAAGGAATCTTCTTCAGTGGGTGGAGAAGCCCTCTGCCTTCACCACATCAGAGTGCAAATGAATGGCTCTCGGTAAGATAAGTTTATAAATCTCCGTGGAGCAATACACAATCTCCAGCTTTTAGGACATGCCTGCTATTCAATCATCCTTTAATCAAGTTTTGCCAGCTTTTTGTTCAGAAAGCCTCGATTGTGCAGTACCATGAAATATTCATGTAGAATTGTCTCTCAACAATATTAATCATTAAAATTAGTTTCTCTTTAATATACTGTGTGGTTGGATATATTGTTGGTTTTATCTGGTGATAGGCATAGTTCAATAAAGCGGTTTATTAAACCACCACTGAAATCTTATTTTTATACTTACATTCATAAATTTACAGATGAATATATACAAATAGTCAAGTTACTTGAAAATAAAGTTTACCTGTTAAGTCTAAATTTTTTGAGTTCTCTGTGCGCAATAAAATGAAACATTGTAAATGGAAAAAAAAAAAAAGACACCTTATTTGAGTCGCTCCATTGAAGTTACTCTGCAAATTAGTGTTAGGACAGAACCGGAACACAGGATCTTTGGAGGCCCCTGGGTGCTGTATTCATGAGGCCAATGGAACTCTTAGCTACAGTCTGTTCCAAGTAAATGGTATAAAATTCAGGCTTTACTCACTTAACTGCCTACATTTATCTCCTACAGAGAAGACAGCATTACAACTGTTTCAACTACTTAAGCCCTATTTTAGCATATATTTGTAAGTCTGCACTGTACTTGATAACTTTGTAATACTTTGAACAGCATGTAGAAAATGTTTAATTTTAATAACGCAAGATGTGAGAATTGAAGAAGTCTAACAGTTAAAACATCATTGAAAACTAAAAAACATAAGAACACATTTTATTATTTCAGGGTAAAAATAAATTTTCCCATTTGCAAGTAATTTTCCAATTTGCAAGTAATTTTCCCTCGTCTGAATTCTAGATTTTATCAGTGTGTTTCACGGCCCCTCTCATCTATTTTATTTGCAGTTACCTTTAATAGAATCTAGGTTTCTTGGTGACAAGTTTGTTTACTTCATAGCTTCTTGCAAACAACCTTATGTAGGTGACTCTCAAGATTTGTTGAATTAATGAGTTTTATTTTTATTTTACCAATCTTTGTTTTCTGAATGATTGGTGATCCAGGTGAAGCTGTCTTCATGGAAAGCATTTCACAACAACAATAATAACATAATAAAACAAAGAGAGTGCTGTAATCACTCTAATTCAATAATAAGTAGCCACATAATGTGGAATATAGTAAACATAACCAAATAACTGTGGTGATATTATAAGCAGTCACCTAAACATATATCAGATTATATAACTAAGAATAAAAAACAGCTTATGTGGAACTTTGAGAGACCACAAGACAGAATCTCCAAATTAAACAGTTGCTACTTTAAAATAAAATTAACAGTATGTTAATAAAAAATTAAAAATTAAAAAAATTAACAAAAAGATGACCACTATTTATCATTTGTTCTCTTTGTAATTAGCATCAACATATCATTTTCTTAAGGGAAGCAATGATTCCAAAAGGCATTCAATGTGTTCTGTATTACAGCACTTTTAGTTTATTTAATTATTTGTAATATGCTGTTCTTTGTATTAACTTTTAACAAATCTCAGTTTAAACATGAAAGTGGGAGGGACACCTGGGTGGCTCAGTCAGTTAAGTGTCTGCCTTCAGCTCAGATCATGATCCCAGCGTCCTGGGATTGAGTCACACATCACGCTCCTTGCTCAGAGGAGAGCCTCTTCTCCCTCTGCCTGCTCTGCCTGCTACTCCCCCTGCTTGTGTACTCTCTCTCTGACAAATAAATAAATAAAATCTTTAAAAATAAATAAATAAAAACATGAAAGTGGAACAAATGAGAGATTAACTAAATTGTTTAATTTGGAAAATTCAACCATACGTAATAAGCTTGTTACTCCTCCCTCAATAGTTTCAGGTTAAAAATATAAGTTCATTTAAATAGTTGGGATAAATGGTACATCCAAAGAGATTAGAGGACACTTTAGGATGAGAAGTATGACACTTTAGGATTAAACATTCAACATCTTCTAGAAGGATAATGTATTTTTTTCCTAAGCAGAAATATTTCATATTTTATGTTTAGAAATTTTTGCATGATGGGCCAGCAGTTGTTTAAGTATGATTCCAGGAGCTTTTGGAGAGTTGTTCAAGGCCAAAAATCCTTTCAAAATAATACAAAGGTATATTCGCCTTTTTTTTTTGCTATGTCATCATTTGCACCAATGTAGTGAAAACAGTGGTGAGTGAAAGTGTAGCACTTTCGCACAGATCAAGGCCACCAACTCTACTGGTGGGTTTACATTTTTCATTCACTACCAAGCACTCTCAGTTCAAAAGGAAAAAGGGTGAGGGGGGCACCTGGGTGACTCAGTCGGTTAAACATCTGTCTTCAGCTCAAGTCATGATCTCGGGGTCCTGGGATCTAGCCCTGCGTCAGGCTCCCTACTCAATGGAGAGCCAGCTTCTCCTTGTGCCTGCAGCACTCCCTGCTCGTGCTCTCTCTAACTATCTGTCTCCCTCTCTCTCTGTGTCAAATGAATAAATAAGATCTTTAAAAAACAAAACGAAAAGAAAGGAAAGAATGTCTTTGATAAAACACTGTTCATTAAAAATTTCATTATAACTTGACCCTTGAGTACATATTTTTTCATAGTCTGTGTATGCACAAAGGAATTCAGTCATATACAAGTGTGATAGATATTGTGAGGTATCCAAGTGCAGATAGGTATCTAGGTGAGTTGCAAGCTAAACTAAACTAGCTACTTTTTCCATAGAACACCTTTTTTTTTTTTTTTTTTTTTTTTGCCTTGAAAGATATACTTACAACCACAATGGTTATTCAGACTTGTGTTTTTTTTTGTAGGCATTTTCTCAAAAATTGAAAAGTTGTACATATCTCTTCAAGGAAAAATAATTAACATTTTATTCATTCATTCAACAAATAGTTATTCAGTGCTTATAATACCAGGGTGTTGGAAGACTTTGTGTTCTTTATTGCCTTATTTGGTAATAAGGCTATTATTAGTTTTGCTGATATTTAAAGTAACACTGTATAATATTTTGCATACAAAAATGGGTAATTTCTTCTGAATATTTTCTTGTCATATTGTGATGGTTGATTCAGGTTAACATTAATTGAAGGCTTACTTTGGGGCAGACACGTTTCATATATGATCCCATTTAATTTCCATAGCAATTCTGAGTTTGATGGCATTATGATTTTTTTTTAAAGATTTTATTTATTTATTTGACAGAGAGAGAGAGATCACAAGTAATGCAGAGAGTCAGGGGGAAGCAGTCTCCCTGCTGAGCAGAGAGCTCGATGTGGGGCTCCATCCAAGAACTCTGAGATCATGACCTGAGCTGAAGGCAGAGGCGTTAACCCACTAAGCCACCCAGGCACACTGGTATTATGATTCTTAAGTAGAGATAAAGTAGAAGAGGTATAGAGGTGTTAACTAATTTATTCACACCAAGGAGCATTAACTGGTGGAGGTGGGATTCCTATCTGTATAATACAGTCCTGCCCCAATACCACATTCTTTTTTTTTTTTTTTAAAGATTTTATTTATTTATTTATTAGGAAAGAGAGAGAGTGAGAGAGAGAAGGTCAGAGTGAAAAGCGGACTCCCCATGGAGCCGGGAGCCCGATGCGGGACTCGATCCCGGGACTCCGGGATCATGACCCGAGCCAAAGGCAGTCGCTCAACCAACTGCGCCACCCGGGGGCCCCCAATACCACATTCTTAACTAACTTATCCAATTTATAAATAAATTTATCCAATTTATGTTATGCTTAAATTGTATCCTATAATTTCTTTGCTAGCTTCAAACTGAATTTATTTATAGTAGGATGCATCCCTTCTTTCAGGAGGGTTTGAATCCATGGAATTTTCTAGAGTGTCTTTCTTGATTGTGTGTGCAGTTACTAGAGTATTGATGAAAAGCATGGACTTTGAAATCAGACCTGGGTTTGAGTCCTGACCTCATTATTTATTAACTCTG
Organism: Nasua narica; assembly: GCA_028533885.1. Lineage (NCBI taxonomy): Eukaryota > Metazoa > Chordata > Mammalia > Carnivora > Procyonidae > Nasua > Nasua narica. The sequence goes on along the minus strand of CM052800.1, from coordinate 68,209,000 downwards.
AAGTTTTCTGTAATTTCTTTAATTTTTTATCCTGTTTCTATATCTGTAAAATGAGGACAATGATTATAAGGACCTCAGAGTGTTAGGATTAATTAAGGCTATTTATGTAAACTTATTAACAGTTATTGGTACATCCTAAGACACTCAGTAAACATTAGTTATACTTGTTCATATTCTTGTATTCTTATGCCTTAGATATCTGACTTTTAGAGAAGGTGCAATAATACAGAGCCATGAAAAGAAATAACTTGGAAGTAATTCAATAACTTGAAAATAGAGATTTCAGGAGACTAAAAAAAGCAGTCATTTAATTCCCATATTGGAGACAGACAGCTAAAAGAAGATCATCAGTCAACTAAGAAAATTATCAGTTTAAAACAATAGCAGAAGGTACTCACACAGTCTTTTAAGTTGAATTGATCTACTGAAGCCTAAAATACGCACTATAGTACAAGTCTTCTGAGGTTGCCTTTCTAATGCACTTATATGGAGATATTGCCAATATCTGCAGCTCTGTGCCAGGACCTTAACTGCTTACAAGGCAGACTACAAGTACCTGAGAATTAAAGTCCCTGGGGAACAGCCCACAGTAGACTGGCAGTTTTCAGGTGGCAGAAGTGAGGTGGCTTCTCAGCAAGATTAAGTTCCAGTTACCTATAGTGGTCACTTGCTTAATAATAGATTCCTCATTGGGTCCCTTTTCTTCTCAATCTTACTTCTGCACTTCCTGTCAGTGTTTTCTGGGACCACCTCTCTGACAAATTATTTGAATAGGAATCTTTGTCTCAAGGTCAGAAACACAAAGACTACCTATATTTTTCATCCCTGTATTATTTCAAACCTGAATATAGTTCCCGGGACATAATAAGTACTCAACAGATACTTGTAGAATTAATTGATTAGTTCTCAAACATAAGTGCTCCTTGAAGTTATCATATTCATTTTGATATACCCAGGTCCTGGCAGAATGCCTGGCATAAATTATGCACCCAGTGCATAAAATAAAAATAATAAAATAAAATAAAATAAAAAAATAGCCACTCTGACTACTAATAAAGAATACATTACTACTGACAAAGACAGTGGGAATTGAATAAAACTTAAATCTAATACATTAGAAAACTTATTCATAACAAAGTTGAACTATTTAGCTACTTAATAACCATATGTATAATCACTGACCAGACTAACATTAAAGGAAGGTAGAAATCTTTGCTATAGAATCTTGTGAATTACCAATATTTTTTTGAAAAAGGTACACAGAAATATGTCACTTTATTCACAAACTCTACTGACAAAGTCTATAACCTAAAATGACTGAACTGAATAATAAGAGGAGAGGGAAAAGGCATTAAATGATTGATTGATTGACTGGACAGGTATTTATTAAATACCTACGAGGTATCAGTCATGTCCCTATAACCAGAGTTTTATAATTTTTGTCTGAGACTTACAGTAGGAAATATATTTTACATCAAGACCCACATACAAATGTATAAATGTACAAATACACAGATACGCTCAAAACTAAAAAATGTCTCAGCATACGATACATACGTTTACTACATTTTATTTGCAAACTTTCTTTTAGTCTTTGCTATTTCCTTAAGAAAATACACTTTACAAGGTCTATTAATCTGATTTCATTTCTCACTAATGGGTTCCAAATAACATTTTAAGAAACACTAGATTCTGAATGATGAGCTAAAACAGATGCCATGTTTATTTGAAGGATCTTAAATAAATCTAAATCAAATAATTTTAAAAACCAGTATAAAACTTAACAACTATGATTTCTGCAAAGTTTCCTGAAAAGAAGCAAGTTATGTGCCAGGAAGATCTGAACTGGTGTGGAGAATGGAAGGGCAGACAGTAAGGAGAGGTTCCCTCAAGAAGTGCCAACTAAGCTGAGATTGAAGGAGAGGTTGCAGTAAAATATGAGGATGGGTTAGTTGGAATATCGAAGGTCTTTGTGAGAGCCTGGATATGGAGAACGAAGGAGAAGGAGATACTAAGGTAATGTTAGATTTGTGGTTTGCCCAGATGGATGGACAATGGTCGTATTTGCTGAAAAGAGAAGACTAAAGAAGATCAGATCTAGACAAAGAGTGGAAGATCATCAATTTGTTATTAAACATGCTGCTTTTGAAGTATCCAAGACCTAAAGCCAAGAAGGCTATTAAATGTGGAGATCTGGGTTTCAGAGGCAAAGTCTAGCAATTTATGAATCATCTAGGTATAGAGCAGTTTAGAAAAGAGCCAAAGATGTTAACAGAATCTGATAATATTATGTTCACTTGGTTGTTATTTTCACTCTGTATGATTCCATAATTTTAAGAGACTTTCAAAAAAAAATATGTGCCAAAAGCTGGTCAGATCAAGAAGAATTAGAGTCATATTACAAAAAGTTTGAAAAGACAAGTTGTACTCTGAAACCTGTATAAAAAAGACAGCTGTCCATGATGATGATGATGATTGACAATGATGAAAACTGTTGACCAATACTATATGTCTGGCACAATATTAGGCCCTTTATATGCATTATACTAATTATAATATGAGATAGACATCCTAGTTTTCCAGATGAGGAAATGAAGAAATAGACACACAAAAATTATTAGCTCAAGGTCACAAATATGAAGCATACATCATGGATAGCTAAAATGAGCAAATCTGTCCCATTTTATTGTACTTTTCTTGAATATAACATCGCACACCCAAATGCTGCCAGGCATGATCTTTGATCATATGCTTTCTTCAAAAGAAATATTTTTTTAAGTGGCTACACTCTTTCATTGTGTAAGTAATTACTCTTTCAGATCTTTTCACCCATAAAAGCATATATTCCTAAACATACGCATACCAGTTAAAATTTATGTTACTTTATAAATGCCTTTAATAGCTAATAATAAATTTAGCATAAAGGATCTTACTTATTATTTTGCTGTTCATTCAAAAATATTTATTGTGAACCTACTTATGTGTCAGATACTGTTCTTGAGTGCTATATGCCAGATAGTCCATGAATAATTCAAATAGGCATTCAGAATAAATTCATTTCCTAGACTTTGTTGTGAATTATGGAAAAAAAAGTAAGACATTCTTTTCATAACAGCTCCTTTTCCTCCAGATACTGTCTGCCACAGGTAGAACAGGGCTCACATCTTTTGGAAAGCAAGTAAAGAGACAAGCACATGGGAATTTATTAATTTGCAAATCTAATATACATATTAAGAATATAAAAGTAATGTAATTCAAAGTTCTGGAATACAACAGAGAAGGAATCACATTCAGTTATGATAAAAAATCTCACAGGCCAAACAGGACAACGTATGCAATGGTTTTAAAATGTATTGACTGCAAATTTCGATAACAAAGACTTACCCTTTTAAGACAAAAGTAAATAGAATAAATAAAAAGATTGTCAAATATTATTTAGACTCATGAAAACTATCTCTTGTCTATCAGATGCATTCAGGGTTTTTTTTTTTTTTTAACGCTCAGAAAAATAACAATAATTAACTGCCATAGGTGCTTTGCTCAAACATGTCAGAGCAAGGAATGGATCTGCACAATAAGAGAGTGAAATAAATAACATTGGAATCTTGTATGTTTGTTTGGAGGATGTATGTGTGAAGGAGGCAAGCCCTGTGAGTATTACGGGGTAGGGGGGACAATTTCCTCCTTCCCCTTAGCCATTGCCCATTTCTTTGTTCCCCTTTACAGAAACATTCTGAAAGAAGTCGCTTTGCTGAATTGGCTTCAATCAGGCTTTGCCTCTGTAGCAGCCACCCAAAATATCAGATGGAACCTGTAAATATTGCCTTGTACAGAAAAAAGGTCTTTGCAGATGCCATTAAATCAAGGATCTAGAGGTGGGGATATTATACTGGACTATCTCAGAGGGAGAGGACTAAATCCAACCACATTTCCTTATCAGAATGAGGCAAAGGGCGATCTGATACAAACAGAAGAGAAGGCAATGTGAAGACAGCAGGGATTACAGTGCTGCCTCCACTAGCAAATGAAAACCAGCGGCCACTAGAAGCTGGAAGAGGCAATTTAGAGAAACAGAGGGAGCATGGTCTGTTGTCACCTTCATTTCTGCCTAATGAAACCAATGTTGAACTTCTGACTTCCAGAACTCTGAAAGAATACATTTCTGTTATTTTAAGCCCCCTGGTTTGTGGTCATTTGTTATAGCAGCCATAGGAAACAGCTCCATTAAAAAAAAAAAAACTGCTACAGTGAAAATCACTTCTGACCTTCTAGCAGTTAAATCCAATAGTCAATGTACTCAAGCTTTCTGCACTATTTGACCCCACTGATCGCTCTCTCCTTTTTATTCTTTAGTTGGTGTGATGGTCAATTTCATGTGTCAATTTGGTTAGGATATAGTCTCAACTACTCAAACACTAATCAAGGTGTTTTTGTGAAGATGCGGTTAAAGTCTGAAATGAATTAACATTAAATGAGGAAGATAATCCTAATCATCCGGGTGGGCTTGATTCAATTAGTTGGAAGGTCTTAAGATCAACATTGAGGTTTTTTGTTTGTTTGTTTCTTGTTTTTTTTTTTTGGAAGAAGGGAAACATGGAGGAGGAAGAGGAAAAGAACAAGAAGGAAGGAAGAGAGGAGGGACAGGAGGGAGAAATAATTCCATCTGTGGATTACATCTTGAGTTCCTGCCTGGCCTTCCTGACAGCCTGCCCTACAGATTTCAGATTGCCAAGCCAGCCCTCCCACTGCGTACGCCAATTCCTTGAAATAAATATGATATATATTTCCTACTGGTTCAACTCTGACTGATACACTTGGCTTCAAGGATAGCACTCTCTTGCTTTCAGTCCTATTTCACCAGCTGCTTCTTTCATTCTCCTTTCCACTTTCCTTCTCATATTTCTTATTGCCTCATGCTGGAAAGCCTGCTGCTCAGTATTTGGACTCCTTAAGAAAATTATTTTACTCTCTCAGTGAATGACTTAAATACCATCTATGTGCTGATCCCTTGCATTTATTCTTGATCTATAGCCTGGGTCGCTTCCCTAAACTCTAATTTAAACACGTAGTTACTTACTTCACCTCAGTTTTCTAACAGACATTTGGAAGTAACGTGTCTCACTCTGAATTCCTCATCTCCACAAAACTTGCTTTTCCTGTCGTCTTTCTTTCTCAGTAAATAGCATCAGTCTTTCCTGTTGCTCAGGCCAGAGACTTGCAGTCATACTTAACTTCTCCCTTTCTTTCATACTCCTGCCCAGCATATGAACAAATACAGTGGAATCTACCTTTGTTTAAATGTAGGCCAAATAGTGCCACATTCTCCTGCCTTACTCCGAAATACCACAATCTTTTAAATATATTATTGCTCCTAAATGGCCTCTTTTTTTCTGTCCTTGTATTTTCTCTTCCCACTCACCTCTCCCCACCCTCTGTCCACAGACTAGGTAGCAATCTAAACTCTAACCTATGAATCAGATCACATCACTCTTCTGCTCTAAGCTCTCTGCTAGCTTCCTGATTCAGAGTAAAAGCCAAAGTTCTTTCAATGGCTTATCAGGCTTAATATGAGCCACCTCTACCTCTGACCTCAACTCCTATAACTATTTTCTCTATGCCTAAGATATAGCCACACTAAGTCTTCTTCTTTGCCTTGAACAAACAAGGCAAGCTTCTGCTTGAAGGATTCTGAATTTGTTGACTTTTTGCTTTATTTACCCTTGCCCTGTGCCTACCTGGCTTACTTCATTACTTCCCTCTCAGTCATCTGCCCAAATGTCACTTCATCAGCGATGCCACCCATATTCATTTTAGTCAAAATTAAAACCTCTTTCCCTTCATCTGTCTTCTATCCCTTGCCCCTGGTTTATATTCCTCTACAGCACTGATCGGCATCTGATGTACAATATATTTTAGATGTTTATTTGGTTTCCATCTCTTACTACTTGAATATAAGCTCTGAAAATCAAGCTTCTTTGTTTTGTTCTTTCCCATTCCTTTGGGATCTAATACAGTGCCTGGAACATAGAAGGTATCCAAAAAATACTGCATGAGTAAATGAATAAATGAATGTGGATATTCTTATAACTGGATAGATCCATAAGCCAATGTGAGCAAATAAAATAATATTTAACAACTGTATATTAACTGTATTAGAAATTAAAATAAATTAGAATTAGAAGAAAGAGGAGGAGGAGGAGGACTATGATGATGATGAAGAAGGTTTAACAGGAAAGCCATAAAATCTTTACCAGCCTTTTCTGTTATTTATGTGATGTTGCTTATTATATTGGTTGGCCCACAAATTATTTCAGTGACAATTATTATTTTTTTAAATACTTTATTTACTTATTTGATAGAGAGAGAGATCACAAGTAGGCAGAGAGGCAGGAGGGGGCGTGGTGGGGAAGCAGACTCCCTGCCAAGCAGAGAGCCCAATGCAGGACTCGATCCCAGGACCCTGAGATCATGACCTGAGCTGAAGGCAGAGGTTTTAACCCACTGAGCCAACCAGGCGCCCCTCGGTGACAATTATTTTAAGTACTGTTTTCAGTACTTAACAACATACAACAACAATAATATGTCTACCAAAATGAAATCATTACCACTTAGATCTCTTTTTAATCCATTTGATGTTAGAGACTCAAAGACAGTAAAAGATAAAAGAAGAGAGGACATAGAGCTTAGAGCAATGATTCAATAATTGGCTTTAGTTAGAGATTCAAGACAAATGAAATGGGCTACTATAGTTGTCTCAGAATTCACTTAGTTAAACCTATCTTATTCTACCTACTTATTTTTGTAGAATGTGCCCGAATTAGACTTGACAGTATATAGCGGTAGGAGGGCAGGAAATAGAAGCACTGCCCACAGCCAGATGAATTCTCCCATGTTTCACTGGGTAGGAAATGCCAGTAGAGCAGTGACTTAGTAACTCCAATGTTAATTGAATGAGTATTTTACCTCACAAAAATTTTTAATTTGGAGGCACAATAAAATAACTGGATTAAAAGAACATGTCCTGTGCCTGGGGAGGATGGGTGGTTAAAAGCACTCTGAAGGTTTTCACTGATTATACTCAGGCGTGCGGAAGCACTGATTTTCCTCACATGGATGAATAGTTTGACACCTTTTTGCTTAAAAATTGCTAATGTCTAAAAAACACTCCACAGCTAAAGGGCCATGCAGATGCCACATTATTGAATAGCATATGGACATCTCCAGGGCTGTTAAAAATGATCACACCGACCGTCTGTTTTTACTGGGGCTTACTGTATTTAGACAGTTCTAAGAGAGAAGATTCTGCCTTACAATGTAGCTCAGGGGACCTATACTGAGAAGGAAAGGAAGCAGAGAAGGCACTTGTGAACTTCCAAGAGAAACTATGTTTCAGTAATGGCCTCTTTCTTAACAATGTGGCAGTTTTGAATCTCAGAGAGGACAAAAATCTGTTAAGATAAAACTATTATTTAAAAAAATTTGTAACCTAAGTCTTTAGAACCTCCACTAATTTAAATTTGGTGGCAAGGATGGAGTGACTGGCATTTTCTGTTTGGATGTCTAAACTCCCTTAGCTGCTGGTTTAAATTTATCGGTTCAAAAATTGTAACCTCAGAGTTCTAGTTGGGAAAGAAGAGGGCCTGAAAGAACACTGTTCTTTCCGGAGACAATAGTAATGGTTTACTATCTGTGACCCATTACTTCCTAGGTCTGTTCATAGCCCATATCTTCTTCCATTAACATGCTTTAATTTTTGCCACCAGCTTTTGAAATTGTCCAGAGTGTCAAGCACCACACTAAGCATACAATACATCCTTGGTCAGATCCCGGTCAGTGAAAACAAAACCATGGATACAGTGTGGATGCCAGGGTAAGTGTTGCAGGATGACTGTGCCCCCCGTGCTTTATATATTTGTCTCAAAGATACGGGGAGAAGGACTGTGGCTGTCTCTTCAGAAATCTACACTACCAGAAAAAAAAACTGGACAACTCGTATTCTTATTCTCCTCTGAGTATGTAAAATTACAATGTTAATTACTAAAGAAAATGAATTTATGAGCACCACCTTGTGGAAGGCCCTGTCATGTCAGACCGTGCTCCATTTCAACCAGTCTATAAGTAATTATTAAAATTGACAAAGCTCACCTTGATAAAGGAAAGAATGGGCAATATCTATGCATGTGTCACACTAACAAAAGAAGCATAATCTTTGGAAAAAATTAAAGGAACAAATAATAACCATCAATGTTTTCCATCTTTTTCAGTCTTAACATCCCTAAATGAATCTGAAAATTCATATGACTTTCATTAGTGTTGAAGGAGCCCACCAGAAGTTTGTCTCAGTTACCACAAGATTACATGCTTGCTGTTTAGGTCACATTTTGAATCTAGTTTTTGAAAATTATAACAAAATTAATCTTTCACCTAGTGTTTACAGTAGGCCAGACACTGGGAGGACCACTTAAAGAAAGTTCAATAGGAAGTCTTGTAATTTTCCTCATTTTACAGATTAGAGAGTGTAAAGCTAAATAATTTGCCCAAACTCACGCGCTTATCACATGGCAGAGCCAAAACTGTAGCCACGGCCCCTTGACTTTAAAGTCTGTGCTCTTAACCACTAGCCTGATGCTTTTGAACACCACCATTCCCCATAAAATGGGGAATGGGAAAGATGAAACAATCCAAAGACTTAGAGTTTTTAGCTGCATATGTATAAAGGAATAAAAAGTGACTTGTATACTCTTGATTTCTTTTATGGTAAACTGTAAATGAAGAATCTTAGTTTGTGTTCAGAGTATATAGAATTGCAAAAGCATAATCAGGGTACCATTTGAAAATGTTACCATAAACAAAAATGACTATAAGGTAGCAGAGCATCAGTTTTACTGATGGCTCATCTTGGTTGAGTTTCTCTACATCATACAACCCACTTTCATCAATACTACAGCACTCTACAGATGTGGGCGTGTGCTTATCCTGAAGCCACTATAAAAAAATCACGCCTGTCATGATACCAAAAATACCCAATGTGACAAAGTTCCTTAAGTCTTCTGAGGCCTGGAGCTGCTATTTGTTCCAGTTAAGCATCACTAATCTCCAGGACACTGAAGTACATTCGACAAGCCTGAAATCATGGCTGGGGAGAAACAGAAATGATTACTAAAACAAAACGAACTTTTAACTTGAAGTCTCTTAAATATGGACACTTGGTGTTAAAACACATCGCTAAATGAGAATTAGTAAGGAACAGTTGCATTGGAACTTCGTTTCTTTGCACTACACACATTTCTCATCATCATAACCTATCCACCCCTTCCTGGTCATTGAAGCCAGCAGAATGATATTGGAAGGCCAACCTTTTGTTAATGGAGAGGCGGTAGACTATTGTTTAGTGCATTGACTCTAGAGGAACACTATCTTGTTCAAATTCTACCCTTGCTGCTTGCTGTGCCTTTGGGCAAGTTATTTTACCTCTCAGTGCTTCCCTGCAACAACTCCATATTTTGTCATAAAAATGAAGTCAATGTCATAAAACACTTAAAGTATCTAGTATATAGTTGCCTTACATGAATGTTGTTATTGTTAATTATTAATATTATTTCTCAGATGTGAAAAAGATACTATCTAAGGCAATTTTTAAAACTATTTTATCCCTTTAGTAGGTCAGGAAACTAGTGTCACTCCTCTTGATTTACATAAAAGTGAAATATAATCATGTAAAATAGAATAAATAACACTATGATTCAATGCACATAGGATAGGAAATATTATTTTATGGGACAAATACATATATGTGTTAGCAGTTGTATCTGAAGTATATTTCTTAATGACAATCATGGTCAAAAACATTTAAAAAAACACACAGTATTAGCATACAGGAAGTATGTCAGTCTTATATCTGTGAAAAAGGGCATTTTAAATTTTTGTTGCAGTCTTCATGTCAAGCATTTAATTCATTCATACATTCAGCAGTTAGACAACATTTTATATGTTATAGACACTACACTGTGATCTGTGGGGAAAAATAACAAGAAAATTTGACCTGACTCTTGCCTCAATGGACTGTACAGCTTAATGGGAAAATACTCTGTCAAATAAACATATGCTAACCACCTGTTATGAAATCTATTGTTCCAACTGCTTATAAATATACACAGCTGGGAGAATCAGCAAAAATAAACTAATGGTAAATTATAAAGGAAAAGAAAATAACCTTATCCAAAAATTAGGAATAAAAAACAATAGTTAAAAATGCATACAAAGCGGAGTACTCTCCACACTGCTCCATAATTAACTGATGGAGTAGGGGAAAAGCGCAAGTGTGGCTTGAGATATTTGTTTCTAATTAGATTGCTGTGTTATCATTTATGCCATTTAATATTCACCAAATTGCCTCTACCCACTGTGTCAGTCAGTAGCCTATAAATCTTAAGTGAGATCAAATTATATCTCTTAAAATTAATATATAAATTTAATGTAATTTCAATTAAAATCACAGTAGTGTTTTAGCAGGAATCAGAGAGAATGATTTTAAATTGTACATAGAAAAATGTATGTTCAACTATGACTAAGAGAACTGTGAGAAATAGAAGAGTGTTGCCTTGCTTTATCAAAACATATGATATATACATTGTATTTAAAACAGCATGGTGTTGGTCAAAGAAAAGCAAATAGCTCAAACACAGAAGGAGGACAGTTTGGAGGCACATGGGTGGCACAGTCCATTGAATGACAGACAGCTCAGGTCCTAATCTCCGGATGTGAGATAGAGCTCCGCACTGGGCTCTGAGCTTTGTGCAGAATCTGCCTGAGATTCTCTCTCTCTCTCTCCCTCTGCCCCTCCCACTCATACTCATTCTCTCCCTCAAATAAATACATCTTTAAAAAAAAAGTAAGACAGTTTTTTCAGAAGCTATAAGAAGTCAGTATTTGACAAAGATACCAGTTGTTATATTCAATGAGTAATTATATTTATTTATTTAATAAATTTATTTAAACATCTGAAGAAATTAAAATAAAATTCTTATTTTCTCACATATAAAATAAAGTTAAAGATGAAGTCCTAAGTTTAGAAGAAAATATCTCTCAGGAAATTCTAGGATATGTACAATCTGTGGTATAGAAAATCTTGTCTAAGTAACACTTGGAACCCAAAGTTATAAAACCAAATATATATAAACACTTTTGAAACCTTAATTAAAAAAAGAAAGAGATAAGCCAATGGACAAAGCATAATAATGGAGAGTTCACAAAAAAAATAATAAAATGTTCAAAATATATGAAAAGTTTCTCCAGCTCAGGAGTAGGAAAAAATTAGATTAAAAATACCTCTTTGTACCCATTAAATAAGTACATCTACTAAGGCATATTATATTTTTGCTGGAGGGTTTGTAGGAATAGAAGGTACTATTATTATACTTTTTTAGTGGAAATGTAAAGTGTTATAGCCTTTTAGGCATGTGATCTATCAATAACTATTAAAATTAAAAACATATATACATCTGACAGAGAAACTCCATTTGGGGGAATCTATTCCAACTTATTCTGATGTTAAAGGTAAATGATATTTACTGCAGCATTTTTTGAAGCAACCACGAATTGTAGACAAATCATTACCATCCATAGGTGAATGAGTGAATCGATTGTGATAAATCACTTCCACGAATTTATTATACAGTCACTTCAAAGAGTAAATTAGAGCCATGCTTGATGACTTAGAGTCTTAAAGAGATTTTCATGAGGTAATCTGAGTGAGAAAAGATATAAAAAAATATGTATAGTAATATTCTCTTTCTAGTAAAATAAGAAAATATTTGTGTGTGTGTGTGTATATGTGTATGTGCATATACATGAGAATATGTGTATATATGTAGTATATGTATATTATTATATGAATATAGAGGAAAATATGACATTAATAGCACTAGGGTTTATATGTATTAAGTGGGAAGGCAAAAATGAAATGCAGGGTGTTGATGGGATGGAGGAAAGAGAAAGAACAAAAAAATCTTCATGATAAAAACAAGTATTATTTGGTTTCGTTATGTAAATTTGTATGTTTTTGTGAGAGAGATAGAAAAAAGAATATAAAAATGCATGCACAGATGTTACTGTTACTAAAATGGTAAAGAAATATGAGGGCAAAACCAACCATACAAAAAAGAAAAATGAAAGGTAAATGAGTTGATGTTGATACCTGTCAGTAAAGATTAGATATGAACACATGTATAAGTGAAGACTAATATTTTTAACATGAAATTTATTAACATACTACAAAGATGTTGTTATTTTATAAACTGTTGGGCAGTTTTGTCAGATTTTAAACCTTTAAGTGAGTCAATGCTTTTCATAATATGTTCTCTATGAAGACAAAAAAAAAACCACATTTCTCTCAGTGCCAAGAATAATTGTATTCCTAAACACTTTATTTTTTAATTTTTTTCCCTAAGCACTTTAGTATACACTGGAAACCACATAACTGATCTAGACTTGTTATCTTGGCTGTTAGAAGAGTGGTGTCAAACCTGACTTTTGCCTCACATACTTTTACTACCTTATTGACACTTTACTCCAATTTTCTCACTTATCTTTACTTTTTTAATATAGGAATGTTTTTTAAGCCACTTTAAATATTTCAGGATCATTGTAGGTTGTACATCCATATTACAAATAACAATAAGAGTTCTGAAACAAGAAGCAGACATCCCAACACTGACCTCTGAGGCATACAGAAGAAAGTAAGTCTTAGCCACACAGACTAAAGGTGATTATTATTCCTTAATCAGGAGGAATGATAAATTGATATCATAATCCATATTGTTTTAGCTGTATATTTTTATGTAAAGGAAATAAATATATGTATATGTTCTTATTAGAGAAACAAATCCAATTCTTGTGTTTTTAAGTTCTCAAAATAAAAAACCTTTATAGATAGTAATACTTGAGGATACCTGAACTAGAGGAGGCTGAATTGAGTACTATAGAGTGGGCAAAATTAGGTAACCTGTATTCCTTGAAAAGGGAACCTTTTTGCACTTACTGGGAATGCAAACTGGTGTAGCCACTATGGAAAACAGTATGGAGCTTTCTCAAAAAGCTAAAAATAGAACTACCCTATGATCCAGTAATGACACTCCTTGGTATACCCCAAAATACAAAAACACTAATTCAAGGGGATGTGGGTATCCCTATGTTTAAAGTAGCATTTTTTACAATAGCCAAATTATGGAAGCATCCCAAGTGTCCATTGATAGATGAATGGATAAAGAGGATGTGGTGTATATATACACCATAGAAGATTACTCAGCCATAAATAGAATGAAATCTTACCATTTACAAAGACATGGATAAAGCTAGAGAGTTGATTCCTAAGTGAAATAAGTCAGTCAGATACAGACAAATACCATATGATTTCACTCATATGTGGGGTTTAAGAAACAAAACAAATGAGCAAAGAAAAAAAAAGGGAGAGAGACAGACCGAGAAACAGACTTTAAAAAAAAAAACTTTTTAAATTTATAACTTATTTTTTAATTATTTAAAGTAAACTCTACCCCCAATGTGGGTCTTGAACTTACAGTCCCAAGATCAAGAGTTGCCTGCACTACCAACAGAGCCAAACAGGTGTCCAATAGATTCCTAACTATAGAGAACAAAATGATGGTTACCAGAGGTGAGGTGGGTGGGAAGATGGGGGAAATAGGTGATGAAAATTAAAGAGTACACTTGTGACAAGCATTGGGTGATGTATGGAATTGCTGAACCACTATATTGGACACCTGATACTAATATCACACTGTATGTTAACTACACTGGAATTAAAACACACACACACACACACACACACACACACACAAATAAATACCACCTAATATGTCTTAAGAAATGAAATAAAATGTAGCATAACAGTACCACAAAGAATGGGAAGGAAGAATTGAAAATATACTGTAGTAAGATCCTTACACAATGTAAGAGATTGTATAAAAAATACTTTAAAGTACTTAAAATACTTTTAATAGTTAAAGTACTTAAAAATACTTTCTAAATACTTTAAAAATACTATAAAATCAGAATCTATTCTGATTAATTAGAGATATATATATGGTAAACTCTAGGGTAATTGTTAAAATATGTTTGAGGAGATAGAGATAATATTTCAATAGAGGAGATAAAATGGGAAAAAAAGAAGTCTCTCTATGGAAATCTAACCATGTCTGGTTTTGCCACATATCCCATGCATTCATAGAGCAACAGATATAGTAAGTACCTAGTTTCTTTGAGTTGCACTGAATCCAGTCTCTTAAAAAAAAAGTAAAGGAATTATCCTTTCTTTGCTTCACCTAACATTTTTCTTTCATAAGTTTATTTGATTTTGTCAACATGATAATAGAAGCCAAAAAAGGTTCATTATGCTCTCATTCAAATAAAATGCCTAACAGTTAATCATCTAACCATGGAGTTTCTTTCCTCTGCACAAAATTTATCACAGTTTTGTATAAAATACTGCAGGATCATAAATGACCATTTATAACTGACATATACATACAATAAGCTTATCATCTTAAAAATAGATTTACTCCACTTTCTAAAAGGTGTCTTGTTACATTACAGTTTTTTGACAAAAGAATGCACATTGTTTCACACTTAGTAAAATAAATACTACATCTGTCTTGAAAGAAAATTATAGGAAAGAATTTAGATCACGGAGAAAGATTCAGTCAAGGAATAGAAAATCAATCTAATATTTCAAAAGAGCAAAACTTCTCATTTTAACAAGGCCGCTATTCACATTACATGGAGAAAAACATAAAAATTAAGCAGAGGAAACACAATTACCAGGGGAAATTCAAGAAAAATAAATTTGGGAAACTCATGTGAAGAGACCTCTTCAAACCTTTACAAAAATAAGTCAGAATAAGTTGTATTACAAATACAAACTCTTACTCTGACATAAATTATCAATGTATGGTTAATAGTTTAGTGAAAACAGAATATATATAAGGATAGTCTCATTTTAATGTTCATAATAAAGAAGATGTAGGTAAGGAAGCTCAGGGTTACATGCTAGCGAATTCTCTTTGGACAGATGGAGCCCCTGAGGCAGTTAGACTCCATTTCTCCTGCAAGAGGGTGGCCATCTAAGAGCGGTGATGGTGCAGCACAAGGGGCCGGATACCACCTGTCCATCACTGAGAGCATCAGGAATGCCCCAGGCAGTGCATGCATTTAGCACAAGCTCTGACGTCTTGGACCCTAAGCAGCAGACACCCAGCTGATACTTGATGTGAACAGAAGTACTCCATTTGGAGGTGGCTTCAGTACACAGTAGATCCCTAAGTAATTTTGACTGCACTATTATTATCTTGAAACTTTGTGATGTATATATAAATGCAACTGCTATATCATCTCAATATCATTCTGAAAACAATGCAAAGACCACACCATTGAATAGATTCATTACACCTCTACCCCTCTCTCTAATGTGAAAAGCATTCAATAAAGAAAACTCTAGCATCATTTGAAGATACTGCCAATAAAGTATATGGGAAAAGATACCAAATCTATATGAAAAAATATATTTCTTGATAGAAAACATCTATCTTAAGATAAATTGGGGGAGATAAATTATGTGGAGACAACTTACCAGGATTAGATAGCTTTAGTTAGCAGCTGCTTATGTTCAATTATTAGAAGGGGTAAAGTTGGGGAAGAAAAAATAGCATCTGTTAATTTATCCATTCATTCACTCAAAACACATTATAAGCTTTTGTGCCTGTAACTCTGATAGATTGCTATTGATGAAATTTATGTAATAGAGAATTTTATGTAATAGAAAAATAGAGAAATTTATGTAACAGAGAAACTTCAATTAAGTTTTGCTTCCAGAGTTGGTAATACAATATCAGACCATCAGACCATGACTATAATGAATATAGTCACTTGATTAAGTGAATTTTGCCTCTTTTAGTTCAACAATAGAGTATCAACATAGCCATTTGGCTAACATGTTGATATCACATGTTTATGTATTAGTAAAATATTTTAAAATGTCATCTGAAACAAAATAAAAAGAAGCAAGTGGTTTTTAGTCAGGTTAAACACTTAATCTCTTCTTAATTCAGTGTAATTTCTCCAAATGCCTCCTTGCCATGAGAACTACTCCTAAGTTCTCCTCTGAGGCTATGACACTACTGGAAATTACAGAGTAGTTTTAAAACTGGCTTTCGAGGTTCTAGCTGCCTTGCCTTAGGACAGCATTACGGAGAATTTGTCCTTTTTAAAACTTTCTACTTAAGTGAGGCATCTGAATTCTTCTCTGTCACCCATCACTTTGGTGTTCACCCTGTAATTCATTTCTGGATAATTAGGTAATTAGGTAAAGCCTGATACTTCTTTCTTCATAGACTTCCATTCCAGACTTCCCCTCATAAACAGAACAGTAACAATACAGAAAAAATAAAAAATATTTACTAAAGTTCTTCATAAAACAAATTCAACTCCATGATAATATTTTTTCTCTGAATAAGATGGCTAACTACATAGGTGGGTAGCTACAATATTAGTGAACCTCTTTTCATTCTTCTCTCACTTAGGCCATAAGGTATAACAGAGAAAAAAAATCACCAAGTACTTTGTGCTAGGTATTTTATTTTATTTATTTTTTCTTATTGTAGCTTCACAACATCCCATCATTATTTTACTCACTTTATAAATAAAGAAATTTCTTTTTGCATTAAGCCTTAGGGAGACACTGATTTTCTATTATATCAACTTTTACTCCATAAGGAATGTATTTCGTTAGTTATTAATTTTAGAGGGATGATGAACTTCATACAAAAGAATTATAATTTGGAATTTGTTTCAGAAGGCAAAGGTTAATCTAATGAGAGGGCTTATCTAATGACTATATATAACACTGGCTAGATTAAGATGAATTCCATGACCAATATGCAAAGTCCTTTGCAAGTCAAAAAAAACAAAAACCAAACCAAACAAAAATAGGACAGTTTTTCCTGCTGGAAGGGATCAGAAGAGGTTCAAAGGGGGAGATGGTCTTTGGTCTAGGTCTTGAGTGATTAATAGAGAGATTTTTGTAAGGTAAATGTGGGGGGGTTAAGGGGAGCCTGGGGAAGTGATGCTGAGGAAGCTCTCAGGTGACATTAATGGTAACAAGCACAGACAAGGAAGTGAGGAAGGACAGTATGAATTCAGGGAGGAACATGTAGTTCTTGAAACTGGAATGCAGATTTAGGCTACAA
The DNA here is from genome assembly GCA_028533885.1 of Nasua narica. Classification (NCBI taxonomy): domain Eukaryota; kingdom Metazoa; phylum Chordata; class Mammalia; order Carnivora; family Procyonidae; genus Nasua; species Nasua narica. The sequence continues at coordinate 68,191,742 of CM052800.1, read as the reverse complement.
AATGGAGGAAAACGAAGTTGCAAACAGTACTAAGTTTGGACATAGAACCAAATTAAATTGTCTGGTAACACTGGGAGCCAATCTTTAGTATTGGTTCTATTGGTATTATGTAAATTTTTTGATTAATTCATCCTCCTAACAGGTGTTGTTAGGTGTTGCAACTCATTCATTATCATCAAGTCAACATTCCGGTGACCTTGACTTACAAGTGGGGGCTTTAGTTTGCAACTGGTATGGTGTCCGAAGTTTTTTATAGGATACTCAAGACCTTTGCTTATATAATAGTCTTGTTTTGTTTTTCACATCAGTCACAATTTACTGCAGTATTTTATGTAAATTCAAGGGCATATTCACAGTATGCAAAAAATATGGCTTTTCTTCTGACATTTATTGCTGTCTGAAAGTTAGATACATTTAGGCAGAAATTACAGGATTTTTTCAAAGATGCTATATAGCTTATTGTATTTAAGGACTATGAAAATTTTAGCATAAAATAATTTAGAGGGACTAAAAATCATTTTTCCTGGATTTAGAAAAAAATGTTTAGTCTTCATAGATCCAATTTAGTGTGCAGGATTTTATTTCAGAAAAATACAAGTTGCCTTGATTACCAATTATGCAATCTTATTCCTAAATCAGTAGGGAGAATTACACCATCTCTGTCAACTCTTGACTTTCATAACACTCCAAATGCTTATTTAAAAGGCTGAATTTTAATCTGTATTTTAGTATTATGATTTTGCTAAATTTAAACAAGTTTTTAAAACCTGTATTTTGCCATTAACTTACATATTTGATCTTAGACATATCAGAAGTTTATACTTAATTACCTTCCCTTACACAATTTTTAATAGAAATAATAAATACAGAAAAATACACAATCATTCATGTTTTAAATGTAACTAGAATCTTTTAATGTTACCTATTTAGTAGTTTTTAATATGTCCAGTAAGAAAGGCAAATCTGTGTTAAGACTTAAGACTTAAACCTATAGTTCACGATATTTCTGCTTTTACAATGCACATTTTATTTTCCTCCTTTTCATAATAGAGGGTTTTTTTTTTTTTAGATTTTTTATTTATTTCTTTGACAGAGAGGGACACAGCGAGAGAGGGAACACAAGCAGGGGGAGTGGGAGAGGGAGAAGCAGGCCTCTCGCAGTGCAGGGAGCCCAACGTGGGGCTTGATCCTAGGATCCCGGAATCAAGATCTGAGCCGAAAGCAGACACTCAACGACTCAGCCACCCAGGTGCCCCTCATAATAGAGGTTTAAATATAGAAGATTCACTATCTCTCTTATACAGAAATAGAAAAGAAGAAGAAGCATCTAGATTATCTTTGGCCAAAGTAGAAACATCAGGATAGAATGAATTTCTTAGCCATGAGGAATTCTAATATTTCATAGCACAACAGAACTTTCAAGGCATTTGAAGTGCACAGACTTAGAAAATGTCATGAAAATACCATTCCTTGAACCAATCACATAAAATTACTTGGACAATACTTGTATTACAATTTTCTTTCTGGGGAAGTAGTACATACTGGGCACACAATTTCACAGAGTGCTTTTAATTATACCACTTTGCCTGTGATTGCTGGTATGGAAAATCAAGCTACATATTAAGAGATTGAAAAGTTTTGTTTTGTTTTGTTTTGTTTTTAAAGACCCAAGTGTTACTTACTTGTCCTTTTCTCCTGGTCTGCAGTTAGGTTAGAAGAGATAAGGTGTATAGCATCTATTCATATGACCACCCACCTATTCCCTCCTCCCCTCAGTCGCCCAATGCTTATTTAGCATCTACTATGTGTACCAAGCATTGTAAATAAAATGACTGATTCGTCTTCATTTTCAAGGAACAAGATCTCCTTAAAAACGCAAAAATATCCTTTATATCCTAACTGTATTTTTATTTACAGTATTCATAAAATATATAATTATATGATTTCATTTATAAATGCATACAACTATGCAATTATGTATATGTTTCATTAAAGTTTGCAAAACGAGTCAGTTTATATGAATGTATCCTAAGATTTTGACCCATTTTCAAAAAAGAGAATAGTAGGGGGATTGAAAATGTCACCCCATCTATTGTGTTCACTTAATTTAAACTGTGATGAAAAACTTTAGTGGCAGAGCCTATGACTGCTAATATTTTCAATTTACATTTAAAGAAATAGGAAGTAAAGTTGGCAAAATTTTTTTTGTGTTTTCATTTTCTCCCTCTGATGTTAATGAATCAAGCTACTCTTGCATGGGCATATTAGGGCAGAAAATTGAAAACTTAAACATTAATAAAAGGAGACAAGAAACTGCCAGTAAAAAGTATGAAAAAAATAGAAAATTTGTCATCTTCTAAGGAAAGAAAAATCAAACTAGATATAAAAAAATGACTGTTAGTAAAAAAGTAATGAACAGTGAAACCTAACTATAAAATGTTTAATGCTCGGAATATATAGTGCATCCATTAATATACTTCTCTGACATTAAATATTATTGGTGGTTGAGCTAGGTCCTTACAGTGTATAAAGTGCTACCTGAAACTAGATTTTGAAATGTTCATGAATTCTGTGAAGCCACTGGAATTCATCTGTTTTCTGAAAGTGTTGCAAAGTTCAATGGTAACCAAACTCTCAGTTCAGTGTTTACCAAATAAGCCGAAGTTGCTAGTGTAGCTACTTATAGGGCTTCACTTGCTTTGAAAAAGGAGGCAACAGATTGGGAGAGTCAGAATGTGGTATGTAAATTCTTCCCATTGCCCGCATTGAACCATCCTAGGGTGTGAACTGAGCACCCAAGCCCAGTAGGTCAACTCCCAAGGCAATGAGAACGAACTGCCCCTCCACATCCCCCAAGCTGACATTATTAAAATATATATCCTGATAGATATATGTTCTCAGAGAACTTGACACTATTGTCTGGGTTATCTGTTCATAGGTTTATAATTTTCACAAAATCTGCCCATGATTATTTCATGGTAGGCATTGGTAACCCATTTTGAGCAGAAACTTGGAGCAAGTTCTGGGAGTTAAAATCTTATACAAACAAGTGTCTATTTCTAGAGAAAGAGTAGCATTTAACCATTGGGGTATATATGGTTATATTAATAAAATGTAAAAGCACATAACATTTAATATAACATCCTTTCCCTTCCTATATATAGTGGGCACAAATTTCAAAAATGTTTTGTGAGATTAGTGAGGGAAAGAAGCTGTGGACAGACCTGTGAGATTGCTCAGGAGTGTTACTGCTTTGGGTCCTTGAAGTTGCCCTTGCACGAGCTGAGGGCAGACCTGTGCAAAAGCTGCCCTCTTTCTGCCAACATTCTTTAAGGCAAAGAGATTCTTAAAGGAAACACCAATTTTCTCCCTTCTAGAGCAGTTCAAACTTTGAAGTCTAGCCTAAGGACTAGAATCAATCTCAAGATCTCATATTAAAGAATAATGTGATACTTCTAAAGAAAATGAACGCTTAACTCATTTTTCTGCATTCCACCAATCAATAGGGAATGAAAATGAAAGAATATATTTTACTGCACTCTTCTACTGTAATTGTATACATGAACTTTAAACCTTATGCTGAGACTAACAAAATGAGCTTAGTTTTGTTTGTTTGCTTTTCAACACTTACACTGTATAGATTCAATTTTGGTAATTTCCTAGAGCATTGTTATTTATCATTATTTTATAATATTATAAAAAGAAATGAATCATGTAAGTGTATTCCATATAGGAGAAAGGTTCATATGATTCCAAATTTGTTTTTATGTGGTTCAACATTTTGAGGTTGCAGAATGAAGAGTTTAAAACTTGAAAAAACTTAAATATTACCTATTTATTTCAGCCAGAACAATATATACTCACTCATAACTACATGACCTGATGCCAGTAAGAGACTAAAACCCAGATTCCCCAAACTTTCAGTTCTCTGTGATTGCTTCACTGAATTATGTTGATTGCATTGGCAAAGTGTGGAGAGAGATTGCTTGGTTGCATATCTCAGCTTTTCACACTTACTTTATAGCCCTGATGCTGTTAAAAAGCCAGATAATGTCCTTCCCATTTTCAAAACTCTCCAGTGGTTTACCTACCATCTCGCCCAAAGTAAACACCTAAATCCTGACATGTAAATCCTACAAGGTGTGCTCTCTCCCAGCTACCTCTCTTCCTATACCTCTTGCTACTCTTTTCTGATGTAGCTAGATAAGCCTCTTCCCTTTGGGTCCTCGCTTGGCCCATCACACCTCTGAATTCGTCTTTTGCTGTTTCCTCTGCCTGTAAGGTGTTTTCCTTGATTCCTTCCTTCATCAACTGCAGTCTCCCCACATATCAATAGCTTCTCTCTGAGGTCTTCTCTGGTACCCTAATCTTATGTGACCCACCATTCGCAAAACCCTACCACATCCTCCACATTTACTGTTTTCCTTCCTTGCCTTCTTTTTCTTTAAAGCACTAATCATCATACACATTCATGAGATGCATGAAACTTATCTGATATACACAGAGTGTGTGTGTGTGTGTGTGTGTGTATACTCTGTATACATACAGAGTATATATACCAGAATGAAACCCTACCCAACCCCTCAGGGTACGGACTGTTTATTTTTTTGTATTTTGTACACTGCTATGTCCTCTGTGCCTGAAACAGTGTTTGGCATGTAATTGGCAGTCAAGAATTTGTTGACTATTGAACTTCATCCTTCATTTTTCTTGGACCAAACCACCACGAAAAGAAAGAGATAAGCCAATTTCTTCCGCCTAATATCTTAAAGGAATTCAGCCTCACTCAAAGCAGTTTAAATCATAATATTATTACATTTGAATAACTATTCATATTTTTTAAAATCAGATTTTTCTGCAAGATCTTTAAGAGATGACTAGGAGTGCTCCTGGTACATAATCTATGTATCCCACAGTTGGGGTTAATCAGATAATAAAAATCCTGCTCCCATTTAAACCATAAAATACAAAGCACCTACTCAAACTGGAGGGGTGTAAATCTAGGAAGCAAGAAAATACAGAATCATAAACTTAGATTTATTAAAACCTAGAGAATACAGAACCATAGAGAAGAGATGAAGAAATTTTCCAGAGGAAATTTATTGAATATTAAGTTCACTCTTTTGCAACCTATCAGTTTTACAATTCAACAGAAGCCTATGTGACATAAGATAACGTAGAGACTAGATTCCTATGTAAGGAACAATTTCAGATGCATATGTTTGAAATAAATATCTTATAAAATACATGTTTTAAAAACTCTATACGTGCACACACACACACACACACACACACACACACACCCAAAACCTTTCACATGGGATAAAATCTAAACTCTGCAGTTTGGTATACAATGTCTTCAAAATGTGAGCCACTTTCCCCAGTCACATCAACTACTTTTGCTTTACTCGCACGAAGGTGCTGACACAGAAAGTATCACAGAGTCCTGGATCTACTATGACTTCATATTTTCTGAATATATCAGTGCAATGAGATATATCAGAATTAACTTGGCTCTCAGTTTTAATACATAATAATTGTGTGGATTTAGAGGATGTAAAAAAGTAAAAAATTCCATCAAGTTTAAAGGTCTTTGAAGTAGAAAAAAAAAGCATTTATATATCTTAAGGAGTCAAAAAATATATAAAATTCAATCAAGTCATGTATAAATGTGAGAAGGTTACAGACATAACATAATTAGATCAGAGACCCATATCACATAAGTCCTTCCAATTTATAAAGTTATGTTAAAGATGATTTCTAGACCTCAGGATATTCCAATATAATCCTGAACAAAAGCCTGTTAATATCTTAGCTCAGTATCCCCCAAATTGCTGAGGATTACGTTATTATTACTTTAATTGAAAAGATTCTTTCAAATCTAGAGGGATTTCAAATTAATAACACAAATTTTTAAGAGAATAAAACCAGACATATTAATATCTTGATATTAGGTATATTACTATTTTATATACTAGTAAAGTAAAATATCTTACTTGTAATAGGCCTAGTTGGAGGAATATGCGACTGAATAACTAATTTAGATGCTATTATTAAGTAGAAATTTTATTGTTTATTTATTGTATTGGAGCTTATGCACAAACTTAAGAAACCATACATTTATGAATTTATTAGAATACTTCGGACATTTTGTTAATTGTATAACTGAGGTAGAGTATTTGAAAAGGTGATCATAAAAACTTAACTTACAACTGCAGTTTATAGTATTTGAAGGTGTTTAACTCTTTAAAGACCAAATATTATTCAAAGTTTTAAAAATGATTATTTAAACAGAAGGGGGACAGTGAGACTGAGAGAAAAAGAAAGACTGATGAGTAGGGGCGTATGAAGTTAAAACCTTAATAAGGAAGTAGATATTTTGATTTGAAACTTTAATAAATTATATACTAATTTTAAAACCAAAGCAATTCCTAGATCATCTTTTCTGTTCACAAAAACCTCCCTTAAAGGGACCAAAGAGTCATTAAGAAACATTCTTTACCTTCCTAATGTGAAGTTATTTCTTTTCCCTATGATTTTATAACAAAAATTTTCCTATATCTGTAAAAATTCTTCCTTTTTTTCTATTTAAAACTGTTTTCTTCAGTAGACCATGAGCAGCTCATAAATTCCTTAGTATTTTGATTAGATACTCAAGTAAAATTTAACTGAATTAACTGGATCCTTCAACCTGAAACTGTTTTCTGGATAATGTGATGCTCTGCTCTGTCCATAAAATTCTTGCTACCTTTGCTATGGCACCATTTCTTCCTTGTGCCCAGTAGGAGCCAGCACCTCCTAGCACTATGACCTGTTCCTTCTTCTTCCTGTCCCCAACCCCACGCTGTACCATTGCCAGCTTTCTCTCAGAGATTTCATTTACTCTTTCAGTTTTAACCACTGCCCCTCAAATCAATACAACTACTTTAGCCTTCACCTTTGAGCTCCATTGCCATATTTCTGATTGACATTTCATTTCTGATTGACCTGCCAGACATTTCTATTGAGATTTCCTATCCCATCGAGTAATGTGGCTTACAATAAAAAGTCAAAATCATTCCTTCGAAGCCAACATATTCTGTGGTTTTCCTCAATTTCTAGCAGGAGCAGCATTAGTCTTCCAGTAATCTAATATTGAAAACTTGGAATCATTATGGCCATCTCTTTCCATCCATTTCCCCACATTCTCAGTGAGTCTTCTTGAGCACTTATTGCTCTATGTATCTGTTCTTTTCTGTCATTTTCTCTACCATCATCATCCCTTCTCCTCTCGCCAGCTTCTGTCACCATAATTCAGGTCCTCACCATCTTCCACATTTAGCAGTTAGCTAATTGTTCTTCCTGAATGTCATCTTTCACTGTTGTAATCTACCTTACATGTAACCTACCTTACATATTGCTGCCAGGGTGATCTATCAATTTGATCCACATTGTTCTGATCAATCTTAAATACAAATAGAATCCAAATTCTTTAGCCATAAATTCCAACATCATGATAACTCCCTAATCTTATTCCCCATTATTTGCTTTCTTGGATGCTCTAATCCAGGAGTCGGCACACTTTTCTTATAAAAGGCCAGAGAGTAAATATTTTAGGCTTTGTGGGTCAAACAGTGTGTGGCCTCTGTCCTGACTACTCACTACCATCATTATAGCGTAAAAGCAGCCATCGATAATACATAAACACTTGGACATGGCTATGTTCCAATAAAACAATTAAAAAAAAAAAGAAAACAACAACAACAATAGATGGGGGTACTGATTTGACAGGAGACCAGATAAAGCCCACACCTGTCTCTAATCCAATCAAACTTATCTTCTCCCTTTCTTCCGATTCAATTGCCTTCTCACTTTCTTAGCCTTATTTACATGTCAAATGCCCCTTCTTTTCTTTTCTGATCATGGGAATCTTATGCATCTCTTTTTGCCTAATATTCTCTTTGGAAACTTCTCTTATTACTCAATTCTATTTTCCCTCAAAATTTCAGAAGATATTCCTCTCTTAGTTTGTTCACTATTTAAGCAACACTTGATACTCACATGCCAGACACTATTGCAGAAACTAATGCTCCAAAGATGAGCAGGCCCTGTAGGAATAAGTCTTGTGGGAATGGAGTGGAGGTGGGGATGAAAGAAGTGGCAAGTTAAAGTGGCTTCATTTTATTTAATAGATATAATGAAAATATGGATAGCACACTTATACTTGGCTAATATAGTCAACATGCACCTAAATTTGGAAAGCAATGGTAAAGAATAACTATATTATAGATATATTTTAAAATATCTATTTTAAAATTATAGTTATTTTAAAGTTTTCATAACAAATAACTAATAAGCACTTGAAATATTTACTAAGCATAAGTGATATTATTTTTTTTAATTGTCAGCTAAAAATTTAAAGCCCAGATGTCTTTTGGTTAGTTAAACAGAATAATATAAATAACAACAAACTACATATATATAGTAAAAAGAAAAATAAGATAAAGTACATCTACTGTTAATCCTCAGTTTGCAAGTATGCTAACTTTGTGAGTGCCATGTGTCTATTCATGTTTCACTATGGCACCATGCTGCTATTTTACAAGTAAAATAGCAGGACACATTAAATACTTAAAATTTATTTAATAGCAATTCTAAGTTGAAGCCCAATAAAACAAAAGGTTTATTTCTAAGCACAGAAAGGGAAGTAGATGTATCTTAAAAACAAAGTAGGTGATGTCTGGGTGGCTCAGTCAGTTAAGCGTCCACTCTTGATTTTGGCTCAGGTCATGATCTCAGGGTTGTGGGATCAAGTCCTGTGTCAGGCTCCCTATAAAGTGGGGAGACTACTTGAGATTCTCTCTCTCCCTCTGCCCCCACCTTGCCCTCTCTCTCTCTCTCAAATAAATAAATATTTTTTTAAAAAATAAATAACTGTATTATATACATTAAATATGGGGCATGTAACATAGCATAAAGATATTTATGGGTGTCCACCATCTTTTCCAATAGATCATATGGTTATAGGGAGCAAGGATCATATGCAGTACATTTTCGTGTCCATTTTGCTTTTTATAGCATCTTATTGAAAATATTTGCTGATAGTTACAGAAACCAAAGTACTAGAGAAATACTTTACTTAAATTATTATAAGGCTTAGTTTTTTTAAAAGCATAGGAGAAGTTTTGCTAATTATTCTATATTTGATTTAAAATTAGCAAGGACATACAGTACATATAAGAAACTACATATGCTTTAGCAAGGTCACAGGATACAAGATTATAGACAAAAATCAATTATATTTCTGTATGTTATCAATAAACAATCCAAAGGAAAATTAATAAAACAATTCCACTTATAACAGTATCAAAAATTATAAATGAAATTAACAAGAAAGGTGCAAGACTTGTATGCTGAAAACTACAAAACTGTTGAAGGAAGTTAAAGATATAAATACATGGAAAGACAGCACACATTCATGGATTGGAAGACAACACCTTAGAGATAAATACTCCCCAATTTGATGTACAGATTCAAAGTAATGTCTTTCAGAATCCTAGCTGCCTGTTTTGCAGAAATTGCAAAGTTGACCTTAACTTTCACTGAAAAATGCAAAACAATCTTGAAAAAGGGCAAAGTTGAAGGGCTTACAAGTTCCAATTATAAACTTACAGTAGTCAGGATAGTGTGGTATAAGGCCAGACATATAACAGAACAGAGTTAAGGGCCCAGAAAAACAGATTCACATTTATAAATTGTATTTTGACAAAGGAACCATGGAAATTCAATGGGTAAAGAACAGGTTTTTTTCAACAAATGACTCTGGGACAACTGGATGTCCACATGCACAAGAATAAAGTTGGGCCTCTCCTTCACATAACATATAATTATTAACTGCAGATCATTAGATCATAGACCTAAATGTAAGAAGTTAAACTGTAAGAAAACTTATGAGTAAATCTTAGTGATATTGGCTAGATAATGGTCACTAAAAATGCAAATCAAAATACAATGAGATATCACCTGGCACCCACTAGGATTGTAATAATAATATAGACAATAACTAGTCTTGGTGAGGATGTGAAGAAATTGAACCCTCATATGTTGCTGATGGGGATGTTAAAATAGTACAGTCACTTTGGAAAATAGTTGGGTAGTCCTCAAAATGTTAAACATAGAGCTGTTATATGAACAACCAATTCTACTCCTATTTGTGTATCCAGGAGAAATGAAAAAATATGGTCACATGAAACTAGTACATAAAAGTTTATAGCAACATTATTCACAATAGCCAAAAAGTGGAAACAAATCAAATGTCCATCAACTGATTAATAGATAAGCAAATGTGGTATATCCAGACAGTGGGCTATTATTTACCAATAAAAAGGAATGAAATAGTGATCCATGCTACAATAGGCATGAGTCTTGAGAGCATAATGCTAAATGAAAGAGGTCAATCATGAAAGCCCATATATTGTATGCTTCCATTTATGTGAAATGTACAGAATAGGCAAGTAGACATAGAGAGAAAGTAGATTGGCAGTTCCTAGAGTTTGAGGGAAGAGAGAAATGGGGAGTGACTGCTACTGGGTACAGAATTTCTTTGTCGGGGGTGATTAAAATATCCTTAAAATAGATAATGGCGAGGGTTGGACAACTCTGCGAATACACTAAAGCCACTGAATTTCACACTCTTAGTGGGCAGATATAGTATTTGAATTATAAACTCAATAAAGATGTTACGTTTTTAAAAATCTGAAGTTGAAGAGATTATGCGGAGTGAAATAAGTCAAGCAGAGAGAGTCAATTATCTTATGGTCTCACTTACATGTGGAGCATAAGGAAAAACATGGAGGGCATTGTGAGAACGAAGGGAAGGGTGAATGAGGGGAAATTGGAGGTTGCGATAAACCATGAGAGACTGTGGACTCTGAGCAACAAACAGGGTTTTGGAAGGGAGAGGGTGGGGAGTTGGGTGAGCCTGGTGGTAGGTATTGAGGAGGGCACATATTTCATGAAGCACTGGGTGTGGTGCATGAACAATTAATCTTGTAACACTGAAAAATAAACATATTTGGGGAAAAAATCTGAAGTTGATTCAGAAAATGGAATAGTTTCTTTTTCAGAAAAATAACATACAAAATAAAATCTCAGACTAGACTTTGTGGCACATACACAATGTTTTTTTTCTGAAAAGCTAAATTATTCTCAAGATTCTAGCCCTGCAGCAGGAGCCAGCCTTTATGCACAGCCAGCTTCCTACCAAAGAAATATGTTCTTAGAATAGCTTCAAAGTTTTCTAGTTCCTTCTTGTACATGGAAGCCAGAACAAAGAAGGTACTCATTTCTCTTACTCATGAGAATTTTATATTTTGGTGACCATTCCTAAAATTCTACAGTGAAGCTAAAACCTTATAAAATTGGAAAGTGATGTGAAATGAAATTCATGGATTATCCAAACTCTCACTTTTGTCAAGACTGTTTACTTCTTTTCTTGTAAGTCTGCCAGGGATACTACTGAGAAGTTACAGTAATAAATACATTCAAGTTGCCTTTCAATTTTTCCCATTTCCTCAAATCCAGTCTTGTAATTCTGAGTAATAATTGCAGGACTGAAAATGTTACTTTGTGCCAACTTGTGTATCAAGCACTATGTATATAAAAGTGAACAAAACATAACAGACCCCGTTTTTTAAAGGCTTAAAGTTCAGTGAGCACACCAGGTGTTGTATGGAAGTGTTGAATCACTAAATTGTATATCTGAAACTAATACTATGCTGTGTTAACTAACTCAAATTTAAAGAAAAACTTAAAGTTTAGTGAAAGAAATAACCACATAACCAATGACCACATAAACACATAAATAAATATATAATCACAATTTCCGATGAATGCTATAGACAAAATATGTAGTATTCAGTGAAAGCTGCTAAGAGGGTGAAAGGTAGAGTGAGCTACAAGGGTGGTCAAGGATTACTTGTAACAGTAATGAGGTAAAGGATTTCATATTTTACAACATAGGGAATAATGAATATCCTTGGACATAAAGAGCAAACTTTTTTTTCCAAAAAGGTCTTCTGTTATAAATTGCACAAATTTGACCTAAGGAAATGAAGCTTGGAGCTGGCTAAGGGCTGTCTATGGAAACAAAACTGAAAGACAACAACACTTGTCTCTATCTCCACAACCACCCTAGCTCTTGCCTGAACTATTGCAATAGCTTCCATACCAGTCTTCCCACTCCAACCACTGCCTGCTACAGTCTACCCTTACATATTAGCCAGAATGTCTGTTAAAAGAAAGAAAAAAGGGGAAAAAAAGAGAAAAAGAAAAAAAAGAAAGGTGAGTTAGGCAAAATTACACCTCTGCTAAAACCATTAAAATGGCTTCCCATTGTATTCATAGTGAAATCAAATTCTTTACCTGGTCTTAAAAGTCCTCGCTCATTCTGTTCCAGCCACAGTGGCCTCTGCCAGTAAGCACCTGTCCTCTCAGGTCCTATAACCTACACAACATACATCAACTCTCACTCTTATCTGTCCCTATCCCTCATATCCTGCTTTATTTATGTTTCCACAAAATTTGCCACCTGACGGATCTTTAAATTTGTTTGTTCTATTTATTCTTTGCTTGCTCCTCTGTATTAGAATGGAAGTTCCACGAGAGTAATGGAATTCTCTGATTTTTTCCATAGTGAATCTCCAACAATATCTGGTACATGGAAGATCAATAATTTTTACTGAATGAATTAATGGAAACAGCTTTTAGGGAAATTTCAAAGGCTACTTCTTATATAAGGAGCTGTGCTCTTAGGTAAGATTTAGAGATAGTATATGTAGGTTCTGGTCCTAACTTCAAATCCTACTGCAACATGTGTAATATCTTGGACATGTCACTTAGTAACCTGATCTTCAGGTTATTCTTCTGTCAAATAAAGAAACTTATTTCTGTTCTATTTTCAGGATATGTATTCAAATAAATAAATGTATGTGAAATTATAAAATACTACAAAGAGATAAAATGTGATTATTAGTCTGTGCCTTCCTTGGTCAGATTATAAAAATTAGATAATTATTGATGTTGAGTTTTGTAAATTTAGGTTGCCTAGGGAATGCTCATAGAGCACAATTAAAAACCTTATTTTTTTGTGTCTCACAATCCTTTTAAACTCGTTCTACAGAGTTAATGTTCCCTTATTCTCAGATAAAATTCAGACAGGACCTGCAATTTCTGTTTATTTTTAAGCAATAAACTGACTTGTGGCCACATTCTTAATTCAGTAATTTAAAAATCTTTAGCCCTAGTGAAAATTCAAACTCTATACCGATTAGATATTAAGGCTTCCCCCTTCCTCCAACTTGCAGGTAGGATATCTATAGCTGAGGACATTTAGTTGACTTTTTTTTTTCTCATTCACTGACCATCTATTTTATGACTTCTGCTCTCTTGGTTTCCTAACTGGTATTTCTGGCTCTTTCACAGTTGAAGCACAGGAAGGCAGAAGAGGGAAAAGAAAGGGAATAAAGTTATTTCTTATTGTTCCTGGTGCTGGATATACAACTTTCATGGATTCTCTGGAAACCACACACTTAACCTTTCTTTTTCCAACACACATATTTTCGTGGATGTTCCTATCACACAGAATTCATAACTATTCTCACTAATTGCTGGTGTTTCTCCCACTCCCTAGGAATCTGGTGGTACCTCCAGATTCTCTAGCAAATTCTCTCTAATGAGATCTATTTGTTACCATATATGGCCTTTAGAATGGAACCTGAGATGATCCAGAAAAGAGATATTCTACTTTGTATGGCTAATATCTAGTCCACAGGACACACGCATAATTTGCCTTATGAACACAGGGCGTTCAAATTACAGAATGTAGCATCAGTCTCCTTCAATCAGCTATCAAAGGACTAGCAAATTAGTTACTCATGATAAAGGAGCATGAATCAGTCATTAGGCCTCTGTCCTACCTATAGGAAATACATATCCCATTTTCCAGTGAGACTTCCTTATACCCTCTCTCTTGACTGAGGTGGAGGCTGAAACCTTTTCCAACTCTCTGTGGTGGAAGTTGGGTGGGTGTGGTGCTGCAGAAGAAGGACTCATAGCAACCTAACAGCTCTCTCTACAGAAATCTTCAAAATTCCTCACTTCCAACACACTTATAGCCTCTATGTAAGTAGGGCATTTAAGAATTTAAGTTACTGTTCCCTCTGGCAAATTTTTGTTTTGGCATTTATCCATTTTGGAATGGCATCTGTATTGTATCATGATGCCACAAAAAAGCTTTTCAATTCACCATCCTGTTACATTTTTATTAAAAAATTCCTGCAGTCTCGAGTGTATGTGTGTAGATAGATAGTTTAAGCCTTCCCTGCCTTGGAATAGTTTTACCATGGTTTTCTAGCTTATCCCTTTGCCTATTGTTTTTTCTCCCTCAACTACATTTTGCTAGAAAGTCAAGTTCCTTAAATATTACTCTACGCAAGAAACACTCGCTTAAAGGGTTTTAATAGCTTCACTTGCTTACTTGGAAAAAAATCTGAATGCTTCAGCATCCTGCTATGCCTACCTTCTTTGAGGGTGAAACACAAGCTGATTATGGCAAAGGCATCATCCCTAAAGGATTATGGAAATCATATGTAAATCTCGGAATGCCTGGGAAACAGGAAAAGGAGGCTTTCACTTTGAATGGCAACAAAAACTTTTTCCTCCCTATTTGACAGTGTGCTGAGAAGCAGCCCAGGATGTGATCCTCCTCATCATTGCCTATCTGCCCAAGAGACAACAGATATTTCTTTTCTACATACCTGAGTCCCTGAAGGGATACTTAATTGAAATTTGAGATCTAAGCTGTATTAAATTCCCTGCTTTAGTGCTGCTTATGACTACATCCCCCAGATAGTTTTTCAAGGGATAGTACTTAGCAAGACCTATTGCCTCAGTAGAATTTACAAATAAAAAACAACCATAATCTTCACTTAGTCCCAGAAAATTATACTTCCTTAAACCCCTTCTGAACTGTAGGTATAGATCTTCAGTTGCCACTCAGTAATATTTGATTTTATTTAACTTGTTATTTGTCTTGATGATTCTTTAGTGAGCTTTGTCCATTTTTATGTGAAATTTCTGTACCCAAATATTGGCACTCTCCCTCTGTGTTCTCTCTCTCTCCCAAGTAAATAAATAAAATCTTTCTTTTTTAAGGATTTTATTTATTTACTTGGGAGAGAGAGCCCCCAAGCAGGGGGAGGGGCAATAGGAGAGGGAGAAGCAGGCTCCCCACCTAGCAGGGAGCCCCTAATAGAGCTAAATCCCAGGACCCTGGGATCATGACCTGAGCTAAAGGGAGACACTTAACTGACTGATCCACCCAGGCTCCTCAATAACTAAAATCATTAAAAGAACACTTTATAAAAAGAATAGCTTAGTCAATACAGGCTAGGTCTTCTAATCTCAGATGAAGGAATTTAATTTGCTGCTAAGTTAGGCCAGACTGCTCAACACTGGGCTAGTGGTTTTCTGTACCGTAGAATTATCAAGAAAGCTTTTTTAAAAAGCCAGGTATCATCCCCAGAGACTCTGATTTAATTGATTTGGGTTGGCAAGCAGGCACTGGGTATTTTTTTTAACAACTCTCAAGTGACTATAAGGTACAACAAAGCTTAAGAACCCTGCACTGGGCTGACCATAATTTTATTCTAGACATGGAAATTCTAGCATCTTCCTAGAGTTGACTAAAATTATCCTGCATAATGTCTGGATGTGACCCTGAATTAAAAGACACTGACATGCTAATTTTTCTTCTTGATTTCAAAATTATATATCTGTAGAAATATGGTTTCAGGAAATAGATTCCATCATTATCATAATTTTATGATGTTCAGTCATAAAACTTGTATTTCTCCTCATCAGTTGAAAATAGGAACAGGAAAGGGAGAACCATTCACTCCGTTCTCCATCAATCTAACAGAAGATGGGCTCTGAAGATCATGCAACAAGCCCTTCTTTTTTTTTTTTTAAATTCAGCTCTCTGAGAAGATGGATGTGCTTCAGCTCAGTGCTTTTATATTTTTCTCACCAAGATACCAGCTGCCTGTTTGGATATCTGCCTATAATTTAGTAAGTTGTTGGCCCTTCTTTATCCTGTGTATTAATTTGCATAATTATATCTTCTGTGATTCCCCCAGCCTGAGTTAGGTAAAATGTAACATCCAAGAGGTGACAGAACTACCTTATGAAGTCTGTATCTCATTAAAAATCTATTTTTATTTCACCAAAATTGTGGAAGGACTTATTTCAGCTAACGATATAGTATTGTCTTAGATTCACCATACCCTATAGCTGAATTTATCTTATCCTATAGTTCTTATTTGTTTGTTCTTGTTCTTTTTTTTTATGAACTGAATACTTGTATTTCCCCCCAAATTCATCTGGGGAAGCCAAATATGACTATATTGGGAGATAAGGCCTATGAGGAGGTGGTAAAGTTTAGATGAAGTCCTAAGGGTGGGGCTCTGATCTGTTAGGATTGGTATTCTTATACGAGGAAACACCAGAACATGCTTTCTCTCTTTCTCTCACTCAATCCCTTGCTCCCAACAAAGAAGTCATGTGGGTACACAGTGAGAAGGCTGTTGTCTGCGCCCCAAAAGGAGAACTCTCACCAGACACCAACTCTTCTGGCACATTGATCTTGGACTTCCCAACTTCCAAAACTGTGAGAAAATATATTTCTGTTTTCTAAGCCACCCAATCTATCTCATATATGGGAAATGTATATAAATAGAAGCCATCTCTCATGATATGATGTTTAGAAAAGTTAAGAATACCTAGCTAGAGCTTAATAAACTTTCCTAATATTATTGTTATTATAATTTATTGATGGAATGAACATGATCTAAACAGCAGGAATGATGGTAGGATTTTGAGAGCTATTCCCGAAATGGATTTAGAAGGGAAGTCTCCTTTTATCCATAAATTACAAACTTCCTGCCAAATGTACTGGATCATTTAGGAATAAAACACCATTTGCAATCTCTCTATGTCCCTCTCCTTCTCTCTGAGTGTCAACTTTATTCTGTTAGTCTGGTTATCTCTGAGAAATAGGACCGCAGTCACCTCTGGGCTTTTATTCTTAAAGCTTAGTATCGAAAGGGAGGAGATCCCATTCTAACAGGTTGTTAGATGAATGCTGGGAAAGGATTCTGGTTGATACACCTTGGCTGAGATGTTTATTACTGGACCACGGTATCTATGAGGTTGGTATGAGGGATGCCACGATTGGTCCGTTTAGGTCATAAGCCCAAATCTTTACTCTGTGTGTGTGTGTCTGTGTGTGTGTCCGAAAAGAGAGAGAGAGAGAAGGGAGAGAGAAAGATAATGAATGGCATGTTCTGGATATATAAAACAACACAGGTGGCTCATGTACTATGCCTAGAGATGATAATTGTTTTTCTCTCTCCTATAACAATGTTACAGACTACATTTTAGTTGGCTGCCTATAGAACGAGTATCTCATACAGTTTCTAAATTAATCACTTCTCACTCATTTGATAAAGTGGTTCTTCAGAACGTTCCCAACATAGTTGAATAGATGAGATTGGAGAGTTAAGTAAAATTAAATGAATCATTTTCCTAAATCTTGCATGTAGAAGATAGCACCTGTCCTCCAACTGTTGTAAATGGATTTTTCATTAAATTGAGACAAGTTTTTACATGTTCCAACTGTAGACAAATATGGACTTTATCTTTCTCATTCCCGATTCAACAGTGATACCGAAAGCCCGAAAGAGCTTTGAACACTTTCATGAGGGAACAGGCAAAATGGAATCCTGAAGAGACTACCAGGAATTTATGTAAATTTAATTTTATTGAACTTTTAAAATCATAATCAAATTTAAACACAGCTCCTTGCATGGGACTTAGAACTAATAATCAGAATAAATATAGGCACTAAAAGCATGTCTTTTGGGGAAAAATTTTGTGAAACATAGAAACCAGAGGTCAACTGTGAAGCTTATTTCTCCAGGGTTTTCTATGCTTAGGATAAATGCTTTAGGTTTGATATCCTCAGGAGAGTTTTTAATTTAAATCTTAAAAGTATTTCCTCATATAGCTTGTTTCACTAGAAAGCTTAACTTCAAATACAAATTAAGATTATTTTACCACTGTTTAAAGGCTCAAGGGATCTAAACTCATCTTGTTAACTATAATTTTGCTATGACCTTACCCAGATAAGATCACATTACAATCTATGTCAAATAAAGAAGATTCCTGAAAATGACAGAAGTATTACTAAGTATATAAATTACTTAAACTACTGGGTTCTTAGTGCCATATTTAATGAATAATAATTGGATGTATTGCATTCAGCATTGAATGAGGTAAAAATTATAAATAAGCCAAAAATAATAACATTTTATTTACACATTTCAATGACTGCTCCTGGGTCTTTGAATCCATGCACAAAAATTTTCTGCACTAAATTTGAGTTTTACATAGCATGTCTATTATTAGCTGCCTGAATGTAACCTGAATTTTAATAACATTGCAAAAGACAAGTTCAGCAAGAATCATCATCACAGATCTGATAATAATTTCAAGAGACACGAAACAGGACTCTCTCTTCTCAACTGCCTAAGAACAAACAAATTCATTTTAATGAATTGAAACCACTTTTGGGATGACTTTTATGTTCCCATTCCATAGCCATTAAGGCAATAAGTCTGTTTCTCTGTAATGATGTAGAGTCACTGTCACAGGGACAGAATGGTTGGTTCGTTACAAAGGTTTTTATCTGAATAGTTGATTCTGACATTGCCTTTCCAAATTACTGACTCCAACACCTAAAAATGATATGGAAATGAACATCTGTAAGATTTAAAAACCAGGACCACCATTCAGCTGGACTCTGGGAAGATGATCCACTAATTATAAGACAAATGAAATTGGATTGAGGAACATACACACGAAGATAGGTCAAGTTATCTATTTAATCCTAATATGATGTATTAGGATTTAAGCAGATTTAAAATGTAATACACAATTCTTTAAGGCATCATGAATCAATGGGAAGGGGTGAATTTTTGACTATATAGAAAATTGTTCAACTACTTTGAACAAAATATTAATTTAGTTTCATAGAATACACACAAAAAAATTCAGATGGATCAAAAAGATAATTGTAAATACTCAAACCTTATAAAAGGGGGTGTGGAGGAAGCAAGACAGTGTAAGTCTGATTTTTTGCTGGGAAAGGCTTTTGTGTTTAAACATTAGTACATGAAAGCATAAGGAAAGGAATTTGACTGTATTAAAATTACAACTTTCTGCAAGTCAAAACAAAATAAATTAAAAAGCAAGTCATCCATTAGAGAAATATTATAAAAAATTTGATAAAGGGTAAAAAGCCTTAGAGTGGAAAGTTCTAACAAAAACTGATAAAAATACTATGCTTGCAAAATATAAATGAGAGAGGAATATGCATAACTAAAAAAAGAAGAAAATGTATGCTTATTTGACACTAATAATAATAGAAATGCAAATTGATCATTTTTTTTTCCTACAGTTATCAAGAATTAACAACAATGTGACTCCTTAGTACTGACAGGTGGACTGAAGAGGCACAGTTCTGTAAATAGCCACCTTCATATAGCTGCTGGTGGTATGGGAAACATTTTGAAAAAAAAAAAAAAACAACTGGAAATAACATAAAAACTCTTAAAAAGTGCTATACAGGGGCGCCTGGGTGGCTCAGGGGGTTAAAGCCTCTGCCTCCGGCTCGGGTCATGATCTCAGAGTCCTGGGATCGAGCCCCGCATCGGGCTCTCTGCTCAGCAGGGAGCCTGCTTCCCCCCCCCTCTCTCTCTGCCTGCCTCTCTGCCTCCTTGTGATCTCTCTCTCTGTCAAATAAAAAAAAAAAAAGTGCTATATACTTTAGTATAGCAATTTCATACAAAACCTATTTATTACATCACTAAAAGAGTGAAAATGGAAAAAACCTAAATATTAAAAATATAGGGATATTTGTATAATTTATGTCCATAATATACATCCATATAAGTTTGTAAAATATAATAAGGGAAATCCACCAAAATATCAACAGAGATATTTTTCAGAGTAAGATTATGGATGATTTTTCTTATTTCCCAAGTTTTCTACGAGGAATAGGTAATTCTTACATAATTGTATAAAAACAAATGATTTAAAATTCCCTGTAAATTGAAGTGGGGTATATATGTGTATAATTATTTGAAGAATATTCAAGTCCAAGGTATTTTATGTTTCCTTCTTGAATCAGCCTGGGACCTTAAAAGACTGTATTTGGGTTACAATCCCTAAGACCCTTCTGAATTGCCTTTTTGGGCATTCATAGTTATGTTGTCAGCTTTTATCAAAAGATTATTTCAAAACAGCCATATTTATATTTGATTTACAAATATAGATAGTGAGGAAGATAAAGTCCTCTGTGAGACACTGCTTTTAAAAGGGAATGCTAAGAAGGGGGACTAGCCTGTTTTATTACCCCAATAATAATAAGACCTGTGTAACTGGCCATGTCTTTTTGGGCTTCTAAGAGACTGGAACTAAATTCTTAAGCTCAAGTACCTTAGTGATATTAGTTGAATTTAGTGTACTTTGATATTTTTGTTTCTTAGTTTTCCTTTATTAAATACACTTAGTTATGATACACTTTTGCTAATTCTTTATTATTCATTTTAATATTTTAATACATATTTTGTTCTTTCACTTCATCTTGAACCCTTTGTGGAAGAAGCCAGAAGCTGTATAAATAACATCAGAAAGCTATGGTTTGGCCCTTTGCCTGTTTTGTATGCAGTCTTGAGCTAAGAATGTTTTACATTTTTAAAGAAGTATTAAAAAAATACATACATACATATATCATAAGAAAAGACTATGGGGGCGCCTGGGTGGCTCAGTGGGTTAAGGCCTCTGCCTTCAGCTCAGGTCATGATCTCAGGATCTCTGGGATCAAGCCCCGCATCGGGCTCTCTGTTCAGCGGGGAGTCTGCTTCCTCCCCTCTTTCTGCCTGCCTCTCTGCTGCCTGCCTCTCTGCCTCTTCTACTTGTGCTCTCTGTCAAATAAATAAATAAAAATCTTTAAAAAAAAAATTAAAAAAAAAAAAGACTATGCAACAGAGACCATAAAGGGCTCATAAGGCCTCAAATATTTACAGAGAAAGTCTCCAAACCTCTGGATTAGACAGATGGCTAGTGGGTAGTCAGCTATATCTTTAGAGTGTCTCGAATATACATAATCCTCTTCAAGCTTCTCTTTTAATATAGCATTTGTTCAATTTACTATAATCAATATATTCAAGCTTATATTCAAGACTTGGCTCCTTAAACATGTCATGCCCACTCTTACCTTTTTATTCTCTGTATATAATTTATTCCATTTGGAACTTTCCTTCACCCTTTCCTCTGTCATTCCCTGATACATCTGACAATCCCAGACTTAGTGATCGCTAAACTCTGGACTCTCATATAGAATTCACCCCTGTAATATGACATTTACAAGACCCTTTCACTAATATTGACATGTCTAGTCCCGCAAAGAGACTGAAAAACACTTAGGTGTAGTGATCACATTTTTCTTTTATCCAAATACTTTTAAGCTTTCTTTAAATCAGTGTTTCTTAGTGTGGCAGGTCTATAGACACCTGCTTGTTAGAAATACAAATTTTGAGCTCCCTTTTTAAAAAAAAAAAAGATTTATTTATTTGACAGAGAGAGAACACAAACAGGATGAGCAGGAGAGGGAGAAGCAGGCTCCCTCCTTATTGAGCAGGGAGTTGGATGCGGGGCTCAATCCCAGGACCATGGGATCATGACCTGACCTAAGGCAGATGCTTAACCAACTGAGCCACCCAGGTGCCCCCAGATTTTGAGCTCCTTTTGAAAGTCCTCAGTTGGGGCCTGAGGACTGAAGTTTTTAAAAGGCATCACAGGTTATTCTTTAACTAAAATATAAGAAAAATAAATATTTGTTGATTCACTATATGTACAGCGTGTTAGTGTATAACTAGTCCCAGTCCCAGGAATCTGTGATGAACAAGATGCTCAATCTGTCACTGATCATTCATTATTCTCAAGCACAAATACCTACATTTAGACCACACAACTGTGTGCTGGTCAGACCTTGGTGGTGTTCTTTTTGCTTCCGTAAGCCAACATATCAGTTAAGACAAGCCCAGGATACCAACCACCGAATTTAGTTAAGATCTCTGCAGTGCAATTCTTGCTACCTTGTGTATCCTGTATTTCTGTATTTATACTGAGAGGATTTCAGGAAACAAACTTTATAATCCAATTCATCCAAATCTACCACAAGTGAACCAGAAACCCCATAATAATCGTATAATCAAACTATTAGAGCAGTAGGATTTCTGCCCCTCAAATACAAACCAGTATTTATGACCACCATATTATAAGACTACTAGGTTACAAAACAATGATTTACATTTTCAGTATTTGTGAAAATCAATGTCACAACATAAAACCGTAATATTTTGAGTATGAGTAACAGTTGATGCTCCGATTCCTCTTCCCTTTTGCTTTACTTAAATTTACTCAAATTATTTAATGTAGTGGGGTGTAAAGGTTTTTACCCTTTAAGTTGCAAATTTCTAATAAATAAGGAAGCATCTAGACAATTTTTTCTTATGTCATTTTAATATTCTATTATTTCTATTCATTGTAGGGTTTTTATGGCTTTTAAAAAATATTATACGCAATATGCTTAAAAGATGTGTTCCGATTATTAAAATTTGATATCATATAATAGAGTTCATCAGTTCTTCTTGTACAGACAATACAGAGAATAAAAAAGCAATTAAAACTATAAAGAAAATTTTATTTTCAAAATATAGTAAAATAATACTGATTTTGTATAAACTTCATGGACTTACAGTTGATCAGACATGCGAGGGAGAATCACCCTCTCAAGTGTCGTGAAGTATCAAAACTTTTTTTTTTGAAGTATCAAAATTTTTTATAACATAATTCTAAAGTAATCATGCATTATATATAACAAAATGACAAAGTGAGAATAATTTAAAAGCTAACTTCAGTTTGTACTAACACATCCTACATAAAAAATTAATTCGCTTAAGTCTTCTCACATAAACCAATAAAGAATACTACAAACTTTCATAACTCATGGGCAATGTGTTATCTTTGGAAAAAACAATCACCCTTCTCATTCATTCAACTGTGCTTTACTAATGATAATGGCAACAGAAATGTAGATATTTTAATGCATACCTTAAATTACTTAGATAATACCAAATATGGCCATTTCAGAGAATTAAGAAAATAACTAGAATTCTAGAAGAGTGATGATACACAAGTATAAAAGAGATATTTAGTCTAATTCCCATTATAAAATTAATGAGGAAAACATATGATTATTACATTCACATTCCTTGGTAAAACATGAGGTAAAATATGTAACTGTATGTCTTAGTTATTTTCTTCATATGTTTATATACATCTGGATAATCAAAGACTTTGCATAAAAATTACAAATATAAGTTTTGATGATCAAAGATATTTTATTTATTTAATTAGTTCTGCAATTAAACAAACTTTTCTAAACTACTGAAGTATTATTGATGCAGTACAAAGTGCATATTTTTAGAGTGTACTCATTGATAAATTTTTGTATATGTATACATTAATGAAATTACCTCAAAAATGAAGATAATGAATATATTTAAAGCTATTTTAAAAAGGAATATTGATATCCTCTTTAGGGCACTAGAAAATTAGCCAGTGAGAGGTCAAATACTCTGGGAGATTAGTGCCTAATTATGATTAATATGGAGCTATCTATGTATTTATGGCAATATCAATTAATTGATAATCTATTGACAAATTCCATTCACAGTTTTTTTAAGCTTTTTTTGAGTATAGGTGACACAGAATGCTATATTAGTTTCAGGTATACAACACAGTGATTCAACAAGATTATATATTGTGCTACAATCATCACAAGTGTAGCTACAATCTGTTCCCATACATTGCTACTACAATATATCAACTATATTCATTATACTGTGCCTTTTATTCCTATGATTTATTCATTCTATAACTGAAAGCCTGTATCTCTTACTCCCTTTCACCCATTTTGCTCATCCCCCACCCCCTCCTGTCTGGCAACCACCACTTTGCTCTCTGTATTTTTCAGTCTGATTCTGTTTTTTGTTTGTTTATTCGTTTGTTTTTGTTTTTATTTTTAGAATCAACTCATGAGTGAAATCATGTAGAATTTGTCTTTCTCTGTCTGACTAATTTCACTTTGCATAATATCCTCTACATGAGTAAAAGGAATAAAATAATAAAAAAATCAGAGCAGAAATAAATGACATAGATAATAAGAAAAGGAAGAAATCAATAAAACCAAGAGCTGGTTCTTTGAAAAGATAAATAAAATTGATAAACCCTTATCCAGACTCATTAAAGAAAAAAAAGGGAAAGACCTAAATAAATAAAATTAGAAATGAGAGAGGAGAACTAACAACTGACACCACTGAAATAAAAAGAATTATAAAAGACTAACACAAAAAATTATATGCCAATGAATTGGAAAACATAAAAGAAATGGATAAAAATCCTAGAAACATACAATCTTCCAAAACTGAACCAAGAAGAAATAAAAAATCTGAACAGACTATTTGAATCAGTAATAAATTGAATCAGTAATAAAACAAAAATTGAGTCAGTAATAAAAGCAAAATTGAATCAGTAAAAACAAAATTAAAACTATCAGAAAATAAAAGTCCACAATCAGATGGATTCACAGGTGAATTCTCCCCAACATTTAAAGGAGAATTAATACATATTCTCGAACTATTTCATAAAAAATCAAGAAGAAAGGAAATCTTCCAAATACATTTAATGAGGCCGGCATTACCCTGATACCAAAACCAAACAAAAGCACCACAAAAACAAAACAAAACAAAACAAAACAAAAAAACAAAACTACAGGCCAATATCCCTGATGGAAATAGATGCAAAAAATCCTCAAAAAAAAATTAGCAAACCAAATACAACAATACAATACATTAAAAAGGTTACTTGCCATGATCAAGTGGAATGTATTTCAGGGATGCAAGGATGGTTCAATATTCACAAATCAATCAACATGGTACAGCACATTAACAAAACAAAGCATAAAATCATACGACCATCCCAACAGATACAGAAAAAGCATTTGAAAAAATTTAGTATCCATTCATGATAAAAATTCTTAACAAAACGGGGTCAGAGGGAACATATCTCAATTTAATAAAGGTCATAAATAAAAAACTCACAGCTAACATCATATCCCATAGTGAAAAACAACTATTTTCCTCTAAGATCTAGAACAAAAAAAGGATGTCCACTCTCTCCACTTTTATGCAACATAGTATAGCAATCAGGGAAAAAAAAAGAGGCATTCATATTGGAAAAAAAATTAAACTGTCATTATTTGTAGACAACATAATACTATATATAGAGTATTGTAGACTCCACCAAAAAACTGCTAGAAGTAATAAATAAATTGAGTAAAGTTTCAGGATACAAAATTAATGCTCAGAAATCAGTAGAATCTTTATACACTAATAACGATGTAGCAGAAAGAGAAATTAAAATAACAACACAATTCACATTTGCACTAAAAAGAATAAAATGCCTAGGATTAAACTTAACCAATGAGATAAAAAACTTGACCCTGGGGCACCTGGGTGGCTCAGTTGGTTAAGCAACTGCCTTCGGCTCAGGTCATGATCCCAGAGTCCTGGGATCGAGTCCCACATCAGGCTCCCAGCTCCATGGGGAGTCTGCTTCTCTCTCTGAACTTCTCCCCTCTCATGCTCTCTCTCACTGTCTCAATCTCAAATAAATAAATAAAATCTTTAAAAAAAAAAACAAACTTGACCCTGAAAACTATAAAACATTGATGAAGGATGACAGAAACGAATGGAAATATACTCCATGCTCATGAATTTTAAGAATTAATATTGCTAAAATGTCCAGATTACACCTAGCAAACTGCAGATTCAATTCAATCCCTATCAAAATATCAACAGCATTTTTCACAACACTAGAACAATAATACTAAAATTTTTGTGGACCCCCAAAAGACCCCAAATAGCCAAAGCAATCATGGGAAAGAACAAAGTTGGAGATATCATAGCTCCAGATTTCAAGATATACTACAAAGCTGTAGTAATCAAAACAGTATGGTACTGGCACAAAAAGTTGACAAATTAATAGAACAGAATAGAGAACCCAGAAATAAACCCACAATTATAAGGTCAATTAATCTATGACAAAGGAAGCAAGAATATAAAATGGAGAAAATGCAATCTCTTAAATAGCAATGGGAAAACTGAATGAATACATGTAAAAATATGAAGGACCACCATTTAGCATCATATTTGCAGTTTTGAACCTTAATTCTACATGGTGTTAAGTTCTACAAAGCCAACTACCTTGTCTTCCAGGTATCTGTCCCCATCATCACCCTTTTATTCATTTATTCATACAACATTAATAGAGCAAATACTCATAATCTGAAAATGTACCCAAGCTCAACTTGAAATAAAAAGGTAAAGTGGGCAAAACTTACCTATTGTATTCCTCTCCATTTAATCCTTCCCTCTTTCTCTGAAAAAGAATCTTCCCTGACTCCATTGGCTTAATGTTACTCTAATTAGTGCATCAGTTCTACTAATATTCCTAATCTGGGCCTACTTCTTCCAGTAGTAGAGCCCTACTATCTAATTCTTCCTTCTTACACCATTTCTACACACTTACAATCTGTTTATAGAAGAGTGAGGATGATAGATAAATCCATGTTCTAGTTGCAGGTTATTTACAGCTTAAAGGGGTAATGCTTCCTATTCAGATGATTTTAAAAGCTGAAGTCTACATGTGGCATTGGATAATTAGTAGCAAAATATCAGGCACCTTAGTGGATAATTAAAGATATTTTGGGTGAAGATGAGCATTATCCTACTGATTTTCAAATCTTAGCATGAATAAAGGAACCATGCATAAGGTCATGCTAATCTCCCTATAACTTTGGAGTTTTTGATTCAAAACATGGCCCTGAAATAATACAGAACACTATCATTTCTTTTTGCATGTGGCTGCCATTAATACATGAAAATAGAATTAATGTGCCTTATTTTTTATATTAGAGATATTTAATCCCTTCATTGGTTTCTGCTGCAACATGGTTTTCTCAATGACATTGATGTATTTCATTAGTTTTTGGCATACTCATAATATTATTGTTTCATTTGACCTTGTGGTCAACCAAAATCTTTGGTTAATTTTCATCTTAACTTCTATTAAAAGAATCTTTGCCAGTTTTCATCATCGACATTTTGTTTTCATATCGCAAGTGACAAGTTTGACCTTTATCTCTATCCAATTGCTTTTTGTTAGTTTTACTTTCATTAATAGTAGACTTCACTACTCAAAAATTTATCTTTTTAGTCATGGATTACAGTCTTCTATGAGAACAGTATTTTCTCATAAGTATAGTTATTACTATAACTGGGTATATACATACATATAACATATATTTTATACTTCAATAAAATTAAAATATTATATCATTAATCCTTTTCCTAGCAATAAATTTGAGTAAGATTATATTCTTTTCTTATGCCTTGTTAAAGTACAAAAAAAATGGGAAATGAAAAATAATGAGTAGATATTACCAGGTAGAGGCACTCACACACCTTGTTATCATTCAAGAAGTATATTTTTATTATGTAATGCAGGAAAGATAAAAGAATGATTCATAAAATACTTGCAGAATTCAAGACAGGCTTTAACATTAAAAATACAAAATGCTTTAAAATACTTTATAGCACTTTTTTTAGTAAGTAGTTAATATTAACAGAATTCAAAGATTCATCAAAGATAAAAACAAGAAACATCTTCTTAGTTTATTTCTCATAGGTTTAAATTCTTCCTATCCATGAAATAATTTTAATATTTATAAAATTGGTATTCTATAAATAAAAATGATTTGAATACTTTCTAAATTATAACACTGAAAAAATTACTATCACAAGACTAATTAATAAATTGCTTTTCATTTCCTACTAGATATTATCTTTAAATACAATGTCATTACATTACATTGAAATGTATCATTCATTAAAATGTATTAAGACTACATACTTCATTTCATTCAATAATTTCTAAATTATTTTAACCAAGTTAGGACCTCAGACAATCAAAAAATTTTTTAGTGTTTTGATATTTCTTATATTTGGAGGTAATTTACATTATTGATATTAAATAAATCAAGTTAATCACATTGTAATGCTAGGCACTACATATATAATTCCATTTTCTATATTTCAAGTCACCCAGAATAAATTTCACTTTTCTCTTATTATGCACTTTCATATTAAGGTAAATAACTTGCAGATCTTCTGCTACTAGTACTATTTCTTTTTTGTCCCACATGCTCTCCCCCAACACAAAATGAGCAAATTGTCTTCAAATTAGTTGCTTTAATAAAGTAATATGATCAATGTATAAGCATGGTACAGTCTTCTGGTGATCTGAATGGCTTTAGATTTCCATATCTTATGCTATCACACTATTTAAGCATCAGGTTCAAAGCAGAATGAGAATTATTTGTGTGTATGGCTTTCATAAAGCTACAGCATATAGTATAAGATAATTCACAAGACATTTATATAGAGAGATATGCCTTTGGGCCACATTGCTTTTTATGTTTATTTATCTTCCTTTTCTCTAGTGGAATATATCTATATCCATATCATCTACCATCTCTCTATTATCTATTATCTATCTATCATCTCTCTCTAAAAAAGGTAGCTCTATCAATAGTAAGTACCTACAACTGTTCGCTAATGTTATATGATCTTAAAGAAATATATGATTTGTAGCCTTCAATATAGAGCTATGCACTATGCCATGATTCACCCAAATCTCATCTTAAAGAAAGACAATCAACCAGTCAACATAGATCCCCAATATATTTTGTCTGACTATCTTGTGACAAAAAAAAAAACACAAAACTCTACTTAGAATTATAAAATATAGAACTAAAAATAATTTTTAAAAATATCTTATTAGAAATTTCAAATCATCCACATGTGCACCTGTTTATTTTTCACCAAAATATGCTTCTGTTAATAATAAGATAAAACTTCCAAATTCATAGTGAGACAATGTGGCTGTAGTTCAAAAGGAGAAAAGGAAGCCCTTGAAGAAATAGATGGGGATATTCACTCTACTATCAAAACTAAAATTTGGAGAGTAAAAGAAAAGAAGACTAAAAATTAAATATTACATACAAGATTACAGAAGAAAGTTAGAGGAGTAGGACAGAGTGAAGTTAACAATTTCTATGTTTTAACAATTAATATTTTTAAAAATAAAACACGAGAATTAGTGTTATTTTACAAGAAAATGTGAGAATTTTTTATTAGTGAGATTTTAAGTAGTTTCTCACTGGAATTTAAAAAAACTATCAAATAACTATAAATATAGGGCTTGATAACATACAGTACAAGAAAAAACAGAAAAAAATTATCTTTCCCATTTATCTCAAATAGGTAAAGGTTTTGGAATTATGGAAAGAACTTACAATGCAGTAGAAAGACAAAACAAGACATTGAACTAGAAGTATAGTCTTGGTTTCTCTAGGAAATTAAGACTTTTACAGAAGCCATTCAATCCATAAAACACAGGTATTATATATATAAGATAGAGATATTTCACCAAGGGACTGTGGATTTTTCCCTGATTTTATCGTTCCTCAGAAATGTTTAAGATGGATTAAAAAATGTGCCTACTTAGAAAAACTTGGGTATGTTTAAGAATGAGTAAAATATTCATGTATCTATTTTTTATGTATCTATTTTTAATGTAGATATAGATATCACAATCATAAGAAACAAAGAGAATACATAAAAGAGTCAATAATCAATTTATCTAATATCAATAGAACAGCTAGTGAAGAAATAACTTCTAAGAACAAGAAACTTTTTGCTTATTTGTAAGAGACTGAAGATGCTAGAATCACAGAAAGAGAAAGATGAAATAGAAATTAATATGTGATTTTCACAAATAAAAATCACATGGGGTAAGAATCCAGTTCTTAAATTGTAATCGTTTTGTTACCCTAAGAATAATTTCCCAGTTTCCAATTTTCTTTGAAAAGAGAAAATACCTATTAATATAACACTTTCTGTATGGGAGATAGAAATATAGCAATTTTTTCACAATCTTAAAAGATATTGTCTCCTATTTAATGAAAGCACACTTATTCAAATCTTATTATTATTCCAAATGGCACAATCAGATATTCTGAAATGCATTAGCTTGGTACTGAAAGATTCCCATCTCAGTTTGGGATATAGATTCATATCAAACTTGAATGAATCTAAAGAAGAAATTCTCAAGCAAAGCATTTCAAATACATTTCCATTTAAACCCACAAAACTACTTTTATTCAGGTACTCCAAGGCAATAGAACTTTCCATAGCTGCTGATTAAGAATTACTTGAAAACATTTTTAGTAGATAAGTAGTTCTCTCCTCATGAGCATTAAGTGACTTTCTCAGGATGATTATAAAATTCAGCCAGATGCATTCATTTTATTAATTAAACATATCAAGGCATAACTTACATTAACCCAAGATATTTTTAGAATTATTGTTTAAAGTGCGATATATTTCTCACACTTGATTATTAAAAAAATTTGCAGAATTGTTATTTTACTGTTATAATAAAGTTTAATAACTCCATTATTTGATAAAATGTATTTTTTGAATATTTTAAAATCAAAGTTCATTGCCAATAAGTGTAAAAGCCCCTTACTGCACCTAAATTACTATGATTAATAAAAGTAATTCTACTTATCTAAGGACATCTCCATTTCCAAACATTTACTTTCCATATTGGAAAACTCTATACAAACTTAGCTTTCTACAAAATTTTGGTAGATTATTTATTAAATTCATTAAGAATTTACTAGAAAGATATTTAAATTAAGGTCCTGGTCAAAATGCTGACAATTTAAAGCAAAAAAGAAAAATAAAAACAAAACCAGTTCTTCAAAATAACATTTGCAGCCTCATCAAGTAGTGGAGGTAAGTAGGGTAAATAGTATAACTCGAGGAACATGTATCAGCAACATCTAAATTGCATGAACATAATAATTGGTAATAGTAATACTAATATGTATCTAAAAAGCCTTTGTTTTGAAATATAACATATTTAACTATCACTTTGAAAAACTGTCTATCTGAATTCATTTGGGTATGACATTTCAGATTATATATATTTGATGATTTAAGTTCCTATGAAAACTACAGACCAGAGTAAGAAGTAGACATGGTATTTCTGTTAGTTTTTAAAAATCCTTATTACTTCTTCTATCATTTATATACTCTTTTCATGGTTAGTAAACATTTGGGATTCATCATGACTATTAATCTCGAAATATAAATAAAACAATATGGGTATTTGTATATCAATAAGATCTTATTGATAATATGAAAGTCTTAAA
Organism: Nasua narica; assembly: GCA_028533885.1. Taxonomy (NCBI): domain Eukaryota; kingdom Metazoa; phylum Chordata; class Mammalia; order Carnivora; family Procyonidae; genus Nasua; species Nasua narica. Next base: position 68,160,175 of record CM052800.1, on the reverse strand, counting down.
TGTAAATTAGTTTACATTAATTACTTATTCACAAACTCTAAGTAACCAAATTTTCTGGGGATAATTTTATAAATATATTAATCTTTAAAATGAGAACAAATAAATTCATCATTTTTAGGGATTGCTTTTCAGAGTTCTTTCACTTTCACCAAAGGAAATCATCTAAAGACACATTTTACATATTAAAAAATAATTTTGTTGTGGCAAGAATTTTGAGGTTTATTATGTATGTAAAATTGCCATACTGCAAAATTATTTTAGATATTATTTATCCTAATCTAATATTAGAATGTTTAATAAACAAGGCTACAGTTAATTCAACGTGGTATTATCCTACTTCAAAAATTTTTAAGATATAAATTGTATATTCTAGTGTCATAGATGGTGTCTGGAAACAAATGAATTGTTTTGCTCTTTTAAAAAAAATAGTTCTTCAGAATGCTTTATGAATGCAAGATGGTATAGGAATGAATTATGAAATGCTAGGTCTAAAGGACAAACTTAATTTCAAATCAGAAGCAAGAAAACTCATTCTAAAAGTCTAAGTTACTTGTATACTTCTGACAAAGTCAAATTATTTCTCTTCTCAAAGTATAAAGAGAATTTGAAAAAATTTAAACTTCTAAAATTAAACTTATTTTTTCTGATCATGATAGTATCACATGCCTTTTGCAAAAAATCCAGAAAATAAAGGCGAACAGAAAAGAAAGTAATAACAATAGCCTATAATGCCAGTATTTTATGATTATAATGCTGAGCGAAGTAAGTCAAGCAGAGAAGTCAATTATCATACGCTTTCACTTACTTGTGGAATATAAGGAACAATATGGAGGACATTAGGAGAAGGAAAGAAAAAGTGAAGGAGGAGAAATCAGAGAGGGGAAATGAACCATGAGAGACTATGGACCCTGAGAAACAAACTGAGGGTTTCAGAGGAGTAGGGGGTGGGGGATGGATGAACCTGATGGTGGGTATTACAGAGGGCATGTAATTCATGGAGCACTGGTGTTATATGTAAACAATGAATCTTGGAACACTACATCAAAAACTAACGATGTATTGTATGGTGACTAACATAGCACAATAAAATTAAAAAAATATTAATCTAAATAATAAAGAAAAATTTAAATATAAAATATTTAAATACAGAACTCTACAACTAAATTGGAGAGGATAAATATTGTATTTCATTTTTCATAGCTAGAAATAAATTTTTATTGTATGCATCATCATAGAGTTGCACACATTTTTTTAAAAAGGCACTATAGGGACACCTGGATGGCTCAGTTGGTTAAGTGGCTGTCTTCAGCCCAGGGTCCTAGGATCAAGTCCCACATCGGGCTCCTTGCTCGGCAGGGAGCCTGCTTCTCCCTCTCTCTCGGCCTGCCTCTCTGCCTGCTTGTATTCTCTCTCTCTCTGACAAGTAAACAAAATCTTTTAAAAAAATCTTTAAGAAGGCACTCTGAAAGGATGAAAAATCTTAATTTTCAGAAATACTTACCATCAGGTAAATAAAGACACATTTACATTCATGGTTGATATGGGCTTAAGGTCTCATTAAAAATACTTTACGTTTGAATATCCTCCTCTCAAAACTCAGGAGTATAATGAGAAACCTGGTGTCCAGTCATAGCCTTATGTTAATAGTCTCCATGCTGTTGGAGATGACCAATCAGTTGCCAAATACTATATGTCTGTCTTTAGAAGACTCAGTATATATATTGCTTTTAGCACACATATCATTGGTTTCTGCTCCTTGGAAATGCAACAAATCATATTATTTGTTTTTATTAAAATATATCATCTTTTGTCAAAAAGGAAACCTGGGAGAAAGCATATTCAAATAAATTGATAGCAGAGACTTAAAAAGGGGCAATAGTTTATACACTCTGCCAAACCCAAAATCTCAAAAAACTAATAATGTAGTTTCTAGTCCAAAGAGTTCTTTCACTTTCTTGTGAAAGTGAAAGAATGCATAAATATCAATCACCATTTTCCAATCACTGTAGAACAAATTAATTTGGCTTAAAGTCTTAATGGTGTCTGACTAGCTTTTATGTATGAGGTGTCCTGGCCATGAAGGAAAATAAAATTACTGGGGAAGGAGATGAGGAAGGAAGACAGGAAGGAGGCAATGCAATCAGCAGGTACCAAAAGCCATGATTACAATATCAATTATTCATCACTGATACCAACATAATATTCGTTAGTCTGAATGAAGGTCCCCAAACAAATGAGTTACGAAAGCTCTATTAGCAAATTTGGTGAGATTATGTACCCAGACTATTTAAATTTTTATAATCGTTCCAATATATAAAACCCAGTTCCTGTTGAAGGAGAATTTATAATCCCCTAAAGTCAAGACAGACCTGAGAGAATAAGAGATATTTAATCAAATATTTTAACAGACTACAGAGAAATTCAGAGGTGAGAGAAAGCAAATAATTTGAGATGCAATGAAAAACCTGTGGGATTATAGTTTGACTGAACCTATCATACTATCAGTCACTCTACTACAAATTATTCTGTTGTGAATTTCTGATATAGGTAGACAAATGACTCACACTGTGTGATCTCATCTTGTCACTGTTTGTCCCTTCATGCAAACTCTTTAAAATAATTCTTCGATATCTGCCACTTACAGTTTAATCACAGCAATGAGATCTTGGGAAAGGAATACATAAATGAACAAATGTCTCTCAATTCTATGTATTTTTCATTTAGATTGCATTAACGATTATTGCTTGGGTAGTGGGTTTTGGATATTAATCACCATTTGTGGCTGAATCTAGAAATGAAGTTGTTCAGTGGATAGTATGTACCACCACACTGTGTGTTTGAATTTGGATTAGTTTCTGTGTGTGTGTGTGTGCGCACGCACGTGTGTGTGTGTGTGTGTGTGTGTGTGTGTATGGGTGGGTAGGGCAGATTCCAGTGTTTCTCATTGTGGGTACTATCCAGTAGAGTAGGAAAGAAACTGAACCTTGCTTCCTCTGTATCGGGAATGGTCTTGAACTCTTAACTCAGGATGTGGACTAGAGATGAACCATAGATTCTGAGTCTCTTATTGAGCACATACATATCTAAACATTTCCTATGAGTCTGCAGGCCAATAGCAGCTACTTTCCTCAAAATAAGTCCTTTCCTCAAAAGTAGAAAAGTAATCCATACCAACCAAACAATCCAGATTTTGTAGTTCTTCCAGAAAAGTTCTTGATTTTATTTCCACCAAAACTTGAGACTGGAATTGTACCCTGTCAGGAACCTTTGCCCCACGCTGGAAAAGTCTGCATCATCTAGTCCACCAGAAAAGATAGGTCCTGTTCTCTCCAACAGGCAGTAAAATGCTGGCCGGAAGCAAGACTCAGTCAGAAGTCCAATCAACTCAGGCAACAACTAACTCCTCCAGAAATGTCAGAGTAACTCTAAACGTCATTGGATACAATTATCATTTTCTCTTCTATTTAATATTAGTAGATGAGCTCCCTTCAAAGCAGAAATGATCTAGTCACAGTATTTATTTTTCAAGAATGCAAAGTTCTCCTACCCTTCAGGAAACTGCTGAGGTCAATAATTTTGAGACTCTAACACATTGGAAATTTTATAAGGTGCTAGGCTGAAGATCACATTACTTTGTGGTGCAAAATATTTTCTTGAAGACACATCAAAAAAGTTGATGGAGCTGAATTTATCATGATTGTGTATTATATATAAAGGAGGGTCAGAGGAAAAAAGCTGTTGTATGCACAACGTATTGTTAATTCACAGCATTTTCTAGATTCTCTCCATTATATAAACCTTCCAAGATAAAAATTCATTGTTCGAAATATGATAGTACATAAGGATGGCAGATGTTCCAATAATGGGCTTAATTATAAAGACTGGGATAGCAGGTTATGTTAGCTACCACATTCTCTGCTATTAGCTTCCCATCAAACTGTATATATTCCCAAGTCCTGAATAACAGAGTCGTAGAATTTTAGATTCAGAAAAGACATTAAATGAAACAAAAAGGGTAATGTTTCATGTTATCAGTGTGATTGTCATATATAATACTCTGTCAATCACACCTAAAATGAAATTACTTTCCCCACCTCACATGGCAATTTCTTGTTAGAATAGTAACTAGACTGAATTTCTTCTATTGGCCTTAAAATGAATCATATAGATTACTGCCCACTTGCAAATTGACATGATTTTAATTATTCTTCAATATGTAACCTACAAGATAGTTTCAATTAATTTTTACAACCTTCTTAAGAGATAGATATTATTAGTCACCTTTTATAGACAAAGATATTGAGACTCACTAGGGTTAGTGGTCCTAAAATCACACAGTCAGAATTTCAGCCCAGGTATGTCTGCTAGTCAAGGCTATGCAATTTTCCACATTACAACACACTAAAACCAGCCTAGTTGTTAGAAAAATCTTGACTCACAAAAAACAATAATTCTTAATGAGTTTACACTTTTGTGGGTCTTTCCCTTTTGTTTTGAATAAATAATCTATTTGTTTGGAATAATCAATCTAGTATTTCCCCATTCTCTATGAATTTCTGAAAATAAATTATATATAATCTTACTTAACCTCTAAAATAATTGATTATATTTTTGGTGACCAAGTGGCCAACTCTGCTAGGCATTGAGGATACAGTGATGGAGAGGGTATAATCACACATTCATTTTCTAATGAGGCATGTCAACAATTAATTTATGTGCATATACTTATTAATTTTCATTAGAATAAAAATATGGCTGTTGTATTTATAGATGCAGAAAAGAATCTTACAGATTATCATGTTAGTATACACATGTATTCATTAGTTCATTTGTTAAATACTAACTGAGCATCTACTATATGCATTCATTAAAGGACAGAGCAAGAAATAGACATTCTTATCTCACTGAATTACATCGTAATGCGAAAAACTTACTGTAAAGAAGTAAATGCATTACATTAACGTGTGTGCATATATATATTCTATATACACCTATTGTGTATGTACTTATGTACATGCATATAATGTCAGTGAGCTAAAAGTGCTATAAGGAAACATAAAGCAAAGTAATACAAAAGGTAAATGCTATTTTAGATAATACAGAACTAGTATACAAATAGAATGTTGAAGAATACCAGTACAATATTTAATCATTGGCTATTTGAAGGTAAAACTGTTCTTTCCTCTTCTAAGTACAAGGCAGTAAAATATTTTAGTTTATTAAAAAGACTAACACAAAAATAATACCCTTTTCAAAAACAGTACATTAAATTTTCCAAAGATGCAAAACTACATGTTTTATTTTGTGAATTTAATGCTGGAGAACCTGAGTAAAGATTCTAAACCTATCTGAGAAACAATTATACCTAGGAGCCAAAATATCTCTGCTGTACCATTTTATTTCATCAGCTTACATGAGAAAACATTTTTATGAAGATTCTAAGCATTATTATGCAATTAAGGTTGGTTGTGAAACCACTTTCAATCTATTTTTTCCTGGGCTTATTTTCCTGTTTGTGATAAAGTTCATAGGTCTAGAGTATTAAATTTTAATGCTGGAACTCCATCTTCGTGATAAAAAGTGAGTAGCATTGGCAAAACCAAGCAAAACAAAGAACACTTCAGACACATAAGCAAAAACAAAGAAAGAAACAAACAAAACCTATTGTAGAGAATTTCTCTTCTAAGGAAAAAAACCCCACAGATTAAACTTTTACATTAAATATTTAATCTTTACTTTTTTCTGTATTCTAATAAGTTTAGTTTTAGGAGATTGGATATGATGTTATTATATCATTTTTCTCCTTGGAAATACTATATTTTGATGAACAGAAAAAAGAATAAACATTCTTGGAGAATGTTTAAGAATATAGAATACATTGATGATTTAAAAATTTGGCTTTGAGGTTTACTTAAGTTTATCTTCAAGGGTACAGTGTCTAACACCTTGAATGCACCATCTACTGAATGAAACACTATCTTACATCAAAGTAAAAGAACATGTAAAAAATATCAAAGCAGAAGAGCTCTTTGTTTTGATCAGCATCAGTGAAAATTAGATAATCTTGTTCACATTCTCCCCAAATTCAGAAAAAATGAAACCTCCACTCACACAATGCCAAAAGAGCTGAGACTAGTCCAAAATTTGGGACTTGGTCAATCTCACATTCAAATCCAAACAGAAACAATCCTGCTAGTTTATGAGCATTGACAGTACCCCGGCTGGAGGTGATAAGGCTGCAGGCATTGTGCACACTTAGCCACTGGCAGCAAAATAAACACTGACAACTTGACAGTTCATCAATTGGAAAGCCATTCAGTCTTTTTGATACATGGAGATACTGGGACTAGAGCCTTAATTTTAGACACATCTAAGTGAATCTGTATTGTAATTATTTGCATGGTAATGTTTTCCCTTGATAGTATCTCTGAAGACATTGGATATGTGTTAATGTCCATATGAAAGAACTGTCCCATTTATAAATGGAGGTAGCAATCCATATACTTATTCACAGTACTCTTAAAATTACTTAAGTGGCAGATTTGGAGTTTTATAAATTCAGTACTTAGTTAAAATTGTAGTTTGGTAGAAAAGCATCTGTATTATAACAACAAATAAAAAATTAAAATAATACATAATTTTTTAACGACAGTGTAAAAGGTGTTATAAAAATTATGGTCCCTTTCACATAAAATCTATGTAATGCCAGTGCACTGGAATGGTTCCATCCAATTTGGGAGTTAGAGCAAAGAAACATAAATAATTACAGGAGTGTTCTAATATTACTTAAGAATAAGGCATACATAATTTGAAGTATATGATTCATTGTCAGCTGAATGGCATAGATGACACAGTATATGGACTTTGAATTCAGAACAGGGTGGAGCAACTACATTGATCTTGGAACTATACTCATCTTGGTAGGCTAAATGAAGCCACTTCTGTCACCCTCACAACTATGACTTTTTGAGCCTCTGGAACCCATCCAACCCTTTGAATCATGAATTTAGATGTCTCTCTCCTCAAACACAACTTTCTGGCTCTGAAGGTCTTTCATTTAATGCAAATCAAAAATAGGCTCTTTAGACTTCCTGAGGGCTCCATTCTCTCAAGTTGCACTTTCTGCCTGTTGTTGAGATTCCTCCTGTCTTCATACCATACATGTCCAAGTTAGATTTTATGATTTGCTACTTTAGCCATTACCCTGTCAATAAATATCCTTACTCCCATTACCTCATTTGAAATCTCAATCTTACATTAATTCAAATGCATTCTGTCCACCAAATGCTGTTGGACAAAAATATATAACCATGTAGATTAATGCTGCAATGAAATTTGAAACCCCTAAGAGCCAACAACAGAGCCTGGCAATTCTTCCATATTTCCTAACTAGCCCTCTCTTCTGTTTGCTACAGCAGCTATTTTAAAACTTAATCACCTTTAAACTTTCGACCTCATTATTGCTGATGTTTTCTGCTATATTTTTCCTCTTAGCATATAATCTCATCTCCTACTTTTCCAAAAAAGAGTTAATATATTTCTTAATAGTAGCCTTAACTCTTTGATACCACCCATGAAGACTTGCTTACATTCACACCATTCTTTCCTTACTCCCCTCCATAATTCTGGAAAACAATGTCTTCCATGCCTAAGATAAAGCACTCCATCCAAATTGACCCAATCCCCTTTCTTTCTCCCAGACCTCTACAATAATCACCCTTCTTTCCTTTAACTTCTTTCTCTTCCTCTCTTACTCAATCTGAACATTGAACATACTCGAGCTTCTTACATTCTGAAAGTTTACCCCCTTAATTTCATGAAGCCATTTAATGCCACTCTTATAACCAAATTGTGGGTTAATACAATATTTATGCTTATGCTTGCTTCTTACTTGTAAGCTTTCTTTTTACTTTCTGATTTTTGGTTTTTTAACATATGGCATTACAACACTATTGAGATTTCCTTTATAAGTGACAGTTAATTACAACCCTTTTTTTGAGGTTCCAGGCAAGTTCTGGATGTGTCACATCACTAACTCATTTAGGTTGTAACTACTTATGAATCTAGTGATACTCCTGAGGTTACTTGGTTTTAAATAACATAAAAATTTGAATAGCCTGACATTAGAAGCCTTTCTAATCCATTTACCTTATTGCCTCTTCTTACTTACCTTATTGCCTCTTCTTACTTACTAATGAACCTTGAGTTCCTAATTTCAATGTACTCTTTTTAGCCTTTATACTACTGCTTTTCTGCTACATTGCTGACCACCTCCTACTGCTTGAAACAAACTCTTTCTTCTTAACTACTATTATAATAGGAATACTATAATTATTGTCCTTGTACATATATTCCTAATTATTACATCGGGATAATTATTTTTGTAAAACAGGGGATAAGGCTTTAGGAAAATTAATCATAGCACTACATTAGATAGTTTATACAAAAGATATTGGAAAAGGGGCACCTGGGTGGCTCATTCAGTTAAGTATCTGCCTTCAGCTCAGGTCATGATCCTGGAGTCCTGGTGGGATTGAGCTCCATGTGTCATGAATCTTATGGGGCATATGCTCATTGGGGAATCTTCTCTCCCTCTCCAGGCCCCTATTTGTGCTTTCTCTCAAAATAAATAAATATACTTTAAAAAAATATATTGGCAGAAAGAGGAAACCTGGTGCAAAATGATTACACCTAAACTTTGTGGTAATTATTGAGATTAAAGTGGAAGGAAAAAATGTGAGGAAATTAAGTAATATCTGAATAAAGAGCTTTTATTTGTATTTGTATAAGCCCTATCTGCAAATGAAATCATTTTTCTATATAACCATTAATATGTATAGAAATCTTTTTTTTTTCTCAAAATAAGGAATGTTACATACTAATCCTGATTTCACAATTTTAAAAAGGCTAGAAAAGGTTTGTAACTAAGTAACAAAAACTCCAAAGAACTATAAACATTTTTGCTATAAAGCATTGAGTATTTTCATTTTCTGAATCTTCAGTTATATTTATACTAAAATTAGTTTATGATTTTATGTTAATTATGTTATATACTTTGTTTCTATCTGACTCTAGATAAATGTAGCTAGTTCTTCTTATTAAATAGATACACTGAAGATAGACTTTTCCCCAATGGTTTTGACAACACTGAAGCCAGAAGTAGTGCAATGATAATGTCCATATGCTCAAAAAATAAAACTAGTAATTTAAGTTTCTGTCTAGGAGAAATACACTTAAAGAAGATGTAGACTTAAATGTAAAAGTATGAGTAAATACATTTCATATAAATACATGAAATGCTTTGGTTTTTAGGAATGAAAGTCAAATTAGCGTTAAATAATTTTATACTTTGAATAAGAATTATGTACAGAACAAAAGAATGTAGAAAAGTTGAAAGTAAAAGTTTAGGAAAAATAAATGCCATCCAAATAGCAATTGAAAGAAAGTTGGTTTAGCTCTATTAAAAGCATTATTAGAAGTAGAAGTCTTTATAATAATAATTTTAAGATGTTAATTACCAAGAAAACTACTCAAAAATGAAAATTAGTTCAGATCTTGAAATGTTTCAGATATTTTAAAAGATATTAGCAATTTTATGCCAATATATATAGAAAAAAACTAAAAGGATCATAAAAATAAAACTTCTTGAGTTGACAAGAATTATAAAACATAACTTTTTTTTATCATGGAAAGTAGAATTAGTCATTTAAAAAAATCCCACAAAGAAAATTTTAGGGCCCACTAGCTTCATTAGAGTGACCTATCAAACACTCAAAGAAATTTTTCCAATTTTGTATAACTCATAGAAAATAGAAAAAGAGAAAACCTTCTCACCCTATTTTATGAGGGCAATATAACCCTAGTATCAAAATCCATATGATACATCACATCAATAAGAGAAAGGATAAAACTGTATGATCATGTCAAGGCAGAAAAAGCATTTGACAAAGTATGACATCTTTTTATGATAAAAACTCTCAATAAAGTAGGTTTAGAGGGAACATATCTCAACATAATAAAGGCCATTTATGGAAAACCCACAGCTAATACTAAAACTGAGAGCTTTTCCTCCATGGTCAGGAATAAAACAAGGAACTGCACTCTCAACCACTGTTATTTAACATAGTACTGGAAGTCCTAGACAGCACAATCAGACAACCAAAAGAAATAAAAGTCGTCCAAATGAGTAAGGAAGAAGTAAAACTTTAACTATTTGCAGATGACACATACTCTATATAGAAACCCAAAAGATTTCACCAAAAAAGTGCTAGAAGATACATGAATTCAGAAAAGTCTCAGGATACAAAATCAATGTACAGAAATCTGTTGCATTTCCATACACCAATAATGAGGCAGCAGAAAGAGAAATTCAGGAATCAATCCCATTTATAATTGCACCAAAAACATTAAAATACTCAGGAACAAATCTAACCAAAGAGTTGAAAAATCTGTACTCTGAAAACTATAAACCACTGATGAAAGAAATTGAATATGACACAAAGAAATGGAAAAACATTCCATGCTCATGGATTAGAAGAATAAATATTGTTAAAATGTCTATATTTCCCAAAGCAATCTTCACATTTAATGCAATACCTATAAAAATACCAACAACATTTTTCACAGAGCTAGAACAAACAACCCTAACGTTTGTATGGAATCACAAAAGACTACAAATAGTCAAAGCAGTCTTAAAAAAGAAGAGCAAAGCTGGATGCATCACAATTCCAGACTTGGAGTTATATTTCAAAGCTGTAGTGATCAAAATGGTATGGCAATGGCACGAAATAGACATATTGATCAATGAAACAGAAAAGAAACTCAGAAATGAACCCACAACTGTTGCTCAATTAATCTTCAGCATTTCAGGAAACAATACCCAATTGGAAAAAGACAGTCTCTTCAAAAAATGATGTTGGGAAAACTGGATGGCAACATGTAAAAGAATGAAACTGGATCACTTTCTTATACCATACACAAAAATAAATTCAGAATTGATTAAAGACTTAAATGTGAGACTTGAAACCATACAAATCTGAGAGAACAGAGGCAGTAACCTCTTTGACACTGGCTATAGCAACTTCTTTCTAGTTGTATCTCCTTAAGCAAGGGAAACAAAAGCAAAAATAATTTATTGAGACTTCATCAAAGTAAAAATGAAGGAAACACAGTGAAGGAAACAATCAAGAAAATGAAAAGGCAACTTATGAAATGAGAGAAGATATTAGCAAATGATATATCTGATAAAGGGTTAGTATCAAAAATATACAAAGAAGTTATAAAACTCAATACCCCCAAAATGAATAATCCATTTAAAACATGGGCAGAAGATATGAGTAGATATTTTGCCAAAGAAGACGTACAAATAGCCAATGCACACGTGAAAAGATGCTCAACATCTCATCATCAGAGAAATACAAATCAAAACTACAATGAGGTATCACCTCGCACCTGTAAGAATAGCTAAAATCGACAATACAAGAAACAACAGGTGCTGGAGAGAATATGGAGAAAGGAAAACCCTCCCATCCTGTTGGTAGGAATGAAAACTGGTGCAGCCACTCTGAAAAACAGTATGGAGACTCCTCAAGAAGTTAAAAGTAGAACTATCCTATGAGCCAGCAATTGTACTACTAGGTATTTATCCAAAGGATACAAAAATACTAATTTCAGGTGGCACATGCACCCTGATATTTATAGCAGTATTTTCTACAATAGCTAAATTATGGAAAGAGTCCAAATATACATTGACTGATAAATGGATAAAGAAGATGTGGTGTATACACACACACACACGCGCGCGCGCACACGTGCACACAATGGAATATTACTCAGGAATCAAAAAGAATGAAATCTTGCCATTTGCAGTGACATGGATGTAGCTAGAGAGTATTACGCCAAGCAAAATAAGTCAGTTGGAGAACAACAACTACCATATTATTTCATTCATATCTGGAATTTAAGAAATGAAACAGATGAACATGGCAGGAGAAGAGACAAACTATAAAAAAGGGTCGTAACTATAGGAAACAAACTGAGAGTTGCTGGAGGGGATGTGGGGGGTGGGCTAAATGGGTTATGGGCATTAAGGAGGGCACTTGTGATGAGTACTGAGTGTTATATGTAAGTGATGAATCACTAAATTCTACTCCTGAGACCAATATTACACTATATGTTAACTAGAATTTAAACAAAATCTTTTTTTTTTTTATATTTTATTTATTTATTTGTTAGGAAAGAGAGAGAGTGAGAGAGAGCACGAGAAGGGAGAAGATCAGAGTGAGAAGCGGACTCCCCATGGAGCGGGGAGCCCGATGTGGGACTCGATCTCAGGACTCCAGGATCATGACCTGAGCCGAAGGCAGTCGCTCAACCAACTGCGCCACCCAGGCACCCTAAACAAAATCTTGAAACAAAGAATCATTAACATACTCCATATCGATCACACTATTGTTCAGTGCAAGGGGTGATGAAAGAAATAAATTCCAAATCCATTTGAGGTGTACCTTTATAAGGGTTAGTCATCAGGAAAGATGGTTTTGGCAACTGAAAGCTGACCTCCAGCTGTCATGGAAAAGTAAAAGTCTCTTGTTGGTAGAGTGCATTGGTAGGGATTGATGGCACTGGTGTTGATGGGCAAGAGGATTTTTTTTTTCTAGGTGCTGGGAAAAGACTCATCTTTACCATAGCTGAAGTTACTTACCCCAAGGTCTTCAGACAGCTATTTTTTTCCTAAGTTTTCATTTAAATTCCCGTTAGTTTACAGTATAATTTAGTGATTCATTACTTACATACAACACCTAGAACTTATCACAACAAATGCCCGACTTAATCACCATCACCTACTTAATCCATCTGCTCCACCCCCTCCAGTAACCCTAAGTTTGTTGTCTATAGTTAAGAGACTGTGAAACTAAAAGGAATTTAAATAAAAACTTATGTAAATATATATTTATAGCTTCTAGAATGAATTACAAAAACAAAAGAACCCAAAAGAACATGTCCAAAGGACTTGAATGGGCAATTAATTCCAAAAGAAGTCTGAAGTGCCAAAAAGGATAAGAAAATATGCAGAACCTTATTATAATCAGGGAAATAAAAATTGAAACCATGAAGCTATATCATTATATACTCAATAACTTAGTAAAAATTTTGAAGTCTAATGAAATTAGACTTGGGCAATGAGAACTTGTTGCACTGTTGGTGGTATGAAAATTAGTAAATCTCTATGAAAATGGGTTTGAGGTAATAAAGTTTCAAGATATGCTTTCTTATATTAAACAATTCTACTCCTGAATACCAAATGCACAGAAACATATTGACAAGTTTAAGAGCATAGATCCAAGATATGTCCAAGAATGTTCATAACAGCTTTGTTTATAATTGTCTAATAATAGAAACAGACTACAATGGATTGTCATATATTCATTAGGTAAAGACAATATAGAAATATATACAAATAAACTACAACTATGTGTAATGATAAGAACAAATAACATAAGCAGAATATTGAATATAAGAAGCAAGAAAGAAGAATATATGCAATATTGAGTCCACTCATAAACTGAAATATTGGCAAAACTCAATTATGTTATTTAAGGATATACATAATGATAAAATTATACTTAAAATGTGAAGAAATGTGTACCATAAAATTCAGACTAATGGTTATGCTACTGAGAAAGGACGATGGGGATGTATCAGGGAGAAGTATGTGGGGGTGCTTAGGATGCTTGATATGTTATCTTTCTTGACTGTAGTAATGGTTGTTTCCTTAAAATAAGTCACTAAACTATCCTTGTGTTTTATGGAGTTTTTATATATCCCCTTTGTTTTACTATAAAACAATAATTAAACACATTAAGGTAGTTTCCACTCCTCTCTAGCATAAATTTACCATGAAGTTTTTATTGTGGATTAGAATAACTCCTAACTTTGTCATATCTATAAGTTTTTCTGCATCCTATTCACAGCACTGGAGAGAAACACCTACTGAAGAACGTTTTATTCTCAATGCAGCTACATTTATGCAGTTAGAAATTTACAACTGTGAGTTCTGGATGTACACGTAATTAGGTTTTTTCTTACCAAAAATATATAAACATGGCAAATCCAAACTATAGAAAAGTCATTTCTGCAGGGGATTTTATTTTCTCCTTGAGAAAGCTAGTGAACCAGCAGTTCATAAAATATCCTTTATTGGCACTCCTACTCTTACATGTGATTTGTAGTATAGAATAAGAGCTCATTTCCTGCAAACCATTTTCTACTTATTACATGACACAAAGAATTTGAACTAGTATAATGCCACAGTTTAGAGTAGACTTTTCCTCTTTCTATATGAAATGTATAAAAGCTCTTGTTCTGATTTTGTGCATGTTACAAGTTAAAAACCAAGCAGTTATGCATTGCATAAATATTAAATTCACTACTTTATATAAATTATCATTATAATGAATGGAAGATGATGCTAGCTCCCTAGGAAACCATTAGATTACTTTTTCTCTTTAAATTATTCTAAGACATAATAGATTTTATTGCTTAATACTTCTGATAAGTATTTAAGGTCATTTAAATGCCTAATTCTCCCCTCCCCATTCTCTTTCAAACTACAATATGGGCTTTAATGCATACTGTGATCATATGACATGGGGAAAAATCAAACACAACTATAGTTACTTTAGGAAAAAACAGGTATCAGTATGTCTGGTCTTACCTTGCGAACACCTCGGCCAAGCTCTTCTCCATAGTTGGTTCCAAGAATTTCAAAGTGGACATTGGGATTTCCTCCATTCTCTCCAAATTCTAGTTCTCCAGTCAATCCACTGACTCCACCCTAAGATAGTGAAAAGATAACAATGTAAGATTTCAGAAGAAGTAAAATAACAATAACAATAATAATAGAGAAGTGGCAGAGAAGAAGGAGAAAAAGAAGAGATGGAGAAAGGAGAAGGAGAAAAAAATACTATTTGTATCAACAAAATAAATATTATATCAAGAGGGTAATTATTAACAGGATATTTTTTAAATAGGTGCACATAATAAATAAGTGGGCAATTGAAAATTGACCTTGAGGTTAACTTAATCCAATCTCATCCACTTTACAAACAAGGGAATTTATACTCAAAGAGTCAAATGACTACTGAAATGACACTATGGTAGAGCTGAGACTAAATTGCAGGCTAAGATTTTTGCTGCCATATCTTGTGAAATGCATAGTTTCATTAGTCAGAAAACAAGATGCTTCTGGAAAGCATATAATCTACTCCGGAGGGAAGTTTTGACAATATTCTTTCTCTAGCACAATTCTATTCTAATTTGATCTAAAATTATATCTGGGAATCTTAAAAGTCATGGTTTCTAACTTATTGGAGGTTTATTTTTTTCCTTCTTTATCTTTTCCAAATTAAAAAAAAAATAAAAAGCTAAATTAGGCTTGAAATCTGTTTTTGCTCTTAAATAGTAATGCTGGCTGTTGAGATTCATTGGGAATTTCCAAACTTCCTCTTTCATTCAACATGACAGATGTTCATTTGCCCAACAGATGGCAATGTAGGTCATACTTCTCTCTTTCTTGTTTACCGCTCTTTTCTCAGTTTAGTTTATCAGCCTTCACCTTATTTAGAATTTTACAAATTAGAACCATATTCTGAATCACTTCTATACTAAAACATTTTAACTTAAGAGTTTCAGCCTGATAATCACACTTATTTGGAAAAGTTATCTCCATTTGTAAACTGCTTCAATTATCACCTCTATGATGTTGATACCCAAATAGATCTCATTTTGCCATATCCTCTAAATCAACTTCTAGTCTTTTTTTGCAGGTTTTATGCTGTTTGCTATGTCTTCTACTTCATCTGTGTCTTGTAGCCCATATGACTCTATGTTCATAATAGATATTCAATAAAACCACTGCTTAATCATTAGTTTCAATATTTATTTCATTTTTGCAATGGCAATAATCAACAAAACTGACCTCCCACCATTATTTCTTAATAAGCCAGCTTCTCTTTTATTGTATGGTTTTATTAATAAAAATGTTGAATTTGATATATCTATGTTCTCCTCATACATGAGTTAGCAGTCAATATCATGGATTTTAGAGTCAGACTACCTGAATTTGATAAATGGTATCAGAATCTACTTGCTGGTAAACCTGTCTAAGTCACTGAATTTCTCTATCCCCCAATTTCTACATCTATTAAATACCAAAACAATAGTGCCTACCCCAGAACATTATTATGTGTCTCATAATACCATACCTATAAAGAATATAGAAGAGTGCTTGAAAAGTGGTGAGAACTTAATTACTACCATCACCATCACCATTATCTACATGATTATTTAATTCCTTAACTTCAAAGACTTTCTAGTTTTGCCACAAATTATAGACATACTCTTGTTTTTTCTTTCAACTTGTTTATTAGAGTTGCAAAATTGCATTATATGCTTGAATATTTACATGGTTTTGGGAAATGTTTTTGCAAATTTTGATTCAGTTGCATTTCATTGATTAGTATTGGGGAAAAAAGTGTTAAAGCAGCTGGCCTAAGATTCATTCACTTATTTTACTGTTATGTGTGTTGTGGGAGGAGGGGCTGTGGGTCAGGAGGAGAACAAAAGAAAGAAGGTAAGTAAGTCTAGTGTCCTTGTCAACTAAAACTCCCAGGTAGAGACTAGTAATATTTAATAGGAAGAAGAGTTCTTATCTATAAAAGCCCTTAGCAGGATGTCCTCCGCTAAAGATTTGTTGTAGTAAATAAACTCAGAATGTGTAGATTAATGGCTTATGGCTCCCCAGAAAATGTCCTGAAGCTTTACACTTTATAGAGTAAAAATGAAGACATTTCATGATGTAATGCTCTCTGTTGAGTGAGGTAAACTGATAAAACCTTCCTTGGAGACAGAATGCATGTATCCAACGTGGAAAAAAAAGGATTCTAAGAGTCACGCAGAATGCCCTACAATCTCTCTCCTCTATGCCTCTTGATTTCCTGTATCTTTGATATGGGTAAATGAGCCTATTATTGCATGTCAATTTGATCCTATATGTTCATTCAGTATTAACATCTCAAAGAATCCAGTTATCACTCTAGAATTTAAAGACTGGGGTTAAGTACAGTGGGTCTTATTATCATTAGTATCTCTGAATAGCAAATACTGTAGAAGTTTGACTCACAAATATAGCTTATAGTTCTACACCTAACTTCAAACTATCAGTATATCAAAATCTTCTATGAGAGATTTTCTTGTCCTTATTCATACATCTACCCTTATGTCTCTTAATTATATGAGTTTAAATTTTTGTCTTAATACTTTATTTCTAGGAAAGAGAACAAAGATATTATATATCAATATGATTGCTACATTGTAAAAATGCTATCCTCCTGAAATTTTTAAACTTTTGAGAACTAGATTGTTTGACACTATATTATTATTATTCCCAGTCAATACTCATATGGCCACTCCAGGCCAATGTTTTTATCCATAACTTGTATCTGGTAACTTAGTCTACTTATGCTGTATACAAGATACCAAAAAAACCAAAACAACAACATCAACAAAAAAACATAAATCAGGGAACTTCCACTTAGTTAACTGTGGCCTCTACTTACCTGTTCACCTTTTTGACTCTGTAATTTGTCTTCTCTGTGTTATGTTCTTAATGAGCTGTTAGCATTGGTAATCAGTAAAACCTTCCCTCATGAAGATATAAGGGATACTTGAGAGGTTGGTATTTCAAGCAAATAAACCCTTTATCTGGAGCCTCTTGTTATTTGCCCCCGACTTAACCTCTCTGATTTATGATTGCCTAAGACTATTCCCATGCTTTTGAGCTTTTAAATTTTTTTCTTTTTTCATCTATCCTCAGATCAACTTTGAAAACTGAGCCTTGATAAAAATATGTGCTGGCCAGGTGGTAATTAGCAGTCATTATCTTTGTACGTGCACAGTTGCATTTTTTATCTCTTGGTGATGCAGCAGATTCTAAACAAAACAAGCTAATGGGACATTGATAGTATGAATAACACATACAAGTAATTTCTAAATGTCCTTTAAATTGATAGTAAAAATTGCTGCCGGAGTAAACCTTTTTTAAAATACCAAGTAAAATCAGTCTTGATTTCATTCCACCTAATCTATATAGAAATACCAGTGGGTATCAAACATAAAATGGAGAAAGAAAAATAAAACGAGGAGAATAAAAGGTTGGGAATAATTTACCACTGGGTAATCAGTTTCTCAAAAGGCAAAGTTTGTTGTTCCCCTACAGATAGGATAAATTGGGGGAAAAAAAAGAAGAGAAAATATTTACTAAGAATTTATTTCTCTCTTTCATGAGGCTGAAGGACTTTTCCCTATGCTTGAACTACACAGTAACTTAGAGATACTTTTGGAGGATCATATGGAACATCAAATATTTATGACACTCGTCTAATTTCCTTATACATATTTCTAGGTTCCTTGCAGTTTTCAGATGTGCTTGGTAACCAAGAACACCCTGTTAAATAAATATGAGCCCAGAAAGGCAGAGAACACACTGAAAGATGCCAGACTCAGTCATGTACCCTGATGGTCTCGTTTTATAAGTTAACTTCAGAGAGAAAAATCCCTGACAGAGGAAATATCACATTTTTATCCAGAAAAAAATATAATGGCAGCTAAATATTACATTATAAGATGAAGAAAACTACAAAAAATAAAAACAAAAAATCTTCACTTGTGTGAAATGTTTAGGAAAATTTAAAATTGCCAAATAACATGTATATGTGTATATATATGCATATATATGTGCATATGTGTATTTGCCTCTACACATATACATTAAAATTCATTCATAACAGATGAATTTATTCATCTATTCATAATAGATTCATTCACAATAGATATTTGCAGCAAACCAAGAAGTAAATAGGGTACTGCGAGCGTTTTGATCATGTTATCTATATCTTAGAGAAAAAGAAACTGAGGTCCAGACGATAAGTTATTTGAGGAACCTGAACTGAAATCTCCATCCTGTGCTTCATACTTCTTCCTCTAGACTATATAAACTGTGTGCCCTATAAAATATATGTATATCACAGTGGATTCTTAAAAAATGTATGTTGAACTTAAATAAGTTAAAATTTATACCATTTTACCCATTTGGTGATTCAAATGCCCTTAAGCTGGAGTATACGTTGACATGTCCACAAGAGCCCCTATTCTAAGGTCATAGATGGCATTTTAAAAGCTAGTAGCAAAGGGGCGCCTGGGTGGCTCAGTGGGTTAAGCCTCTGCCTTTAGCTCAGGTCATGATCTCAGGGTTCTGGGATTGAGCCCCGCATCGGGCTCTCTGCTCAGCAGGGAGCCTGCTTCCCCCTCTCTCTCTGCCTGCCTCTCTGCCTATTTGTGATCTCTCTCTCTGTCAAATAAATAAATAAAATCTTTAAAAAAAAAAAGCTAGTAGCGAAAAAGTTTATTTTGCATACATTAGTGTAAAAATGCTATATTATATTCCAAGTCAGTACTGTTACTGATAAGTCAGATTATGTTTTCCTAAATTACCTTTCTATTCTTCAGGTTTATAAATTCTAAATAGTACATAGTGTTTTACGCCAAAAGCAAAGTAACATGTTCCCACCTCTAAGTATACAAATTAAATATCAAAAACAATAGCTCCAACTTCTTATAGTTATTTTTCTCCAAGCCAGAAGCCTAGAATCTTCTCTTCTCTCCTACACATTCATGTTAAACACCAAATCTTGTTTTAATCATCTAAATATCTCTCAAAGACATCTACTTCTATCCATCCCTATGACCAATACCATTGCTCTGGTTTCCTTTGAATTGGAACACCAGCCTCTTAAGTGTCATTCTCTCATTCAGTCTGTCTTGGTTCAATGGCAGGTGCAGAATGAATTCCCCACTTGGCAGCCACTGAGTAATCCAATTTTGTCACCCCTACCCTCTCCTGCCCTGCATTTAAAATACCTCAGTAGCTTAACTTACACCTTGGATAAAGTTTAGGAACTTGAACATGGTTTATAAAACTTTTTATGATCTTTCCCTGTCTGTCTTATTTTAGCTAATAAAGAACCAAGTCCCTATTCTACCTCTCTTTTAGCTACCCCGGTCTTATTTCAGACGCCTACGTGTGCCAAGCACTCTTTCCTTCAAGCCTGAGAATATTCTGTTGTCCTTGCATGAAGCATCCTTCCTTCCCCATTCCTGGAATACTCTTCCCTTTCTTTTCCTGGCTAATAATTACTCATCTTAAACGTTTTCACCTGTCATTCTTATACCTAAGAAAGTCCACCAGTCACATATTTCCAGAATAGTTGGTGTTTCCCCTTTCGTAGAACTAACCACACTTGTAATTATTTTTGATATTTCTATTTTCCTTCCTTATTCTGTGCTCTCAGGGTACAGTATATGGTAGTACTCAGTAAATATTTGTTGAATGAATACATTACCACATAAGAATTAGAGTCATTTCAGTATTTTTGCCATTTCAAAGAATACTTCTTTAGACATGAACATGAATTAAGATCTCTTTTAGATAGGATAGGTATCGATACAAGAAAATGTACTGGTACTAAATGATTTGAGATACTAACATAAATGTTGATATATTTGATTTTGCTACATTTAGTATTGAAAATAATCACCATAAAAAATTTAGCAGAAACTGATCAAATTAAGCCAATACTGAAGTATTTGATTTAAGGATCTATCAAATCTTGATTGGCTTACTCATGTAGAATACATAAAAAATGTCAGTGTTTATATGTAATCACATATTTTGTGATTTTCTTAGTTTTTTAATAGTATTTTTCTTAGTTTTTTTTAATTAAACTAAAAGATATAAGCCTATTTTTTCTAAAACTCAGCTCTCATTTTGTCATATCCATGCTCAAAAATTCTTTAGGGCCTTTTACTTACCTACAAAACAAATTCCTCAATCTCTTTCCAGTCTAGACTATTCCTTCCATGTATCTTATACACTCCGGTAAATTAATCAATTGTTGTCACTGTCCACATGATTTATTCCAATATATATGGCAGCTAGAGTGCTCCTACCACGTAAATATCCTCTTCTCTATAGCTTTACCTATCTTAAACCTATTATTTTCAAGTTCCCATTAATATGCTATCAGTTTCATACAAATGTTTCTAATGCATTTTCTCTCTTTTGGGTCAAATTCCCCAGGAAATAGCTCTGAAATTTGGGTCAAATTCCCCAGGAAATAGCTCTGAAATTCCCCAGGAAATAGCTCTGAAATTCCCCAGGAAATAGCTCTGAAATAGCTCTGAGGATTTGCTTGTGTGCAGGAGGGTTACCCAAAGTGCTCCTAAGAAAAGCACTTGCAAGGAAGTGCAAGAAGAGGGGCTGGAAAAGGAGAGGTTAAACAGTGATGGAAATACAGCAGTGGCTCAGGTGATACCTGGGGCCAATCCCCGGGGAGGAGTAAAATAACTCTGGAGTTATCCCCTTTAGAGGCAAGGGACTCGGACTATTCTACAATGAGGGGTCACTGGGTGTATACCGCTCCAGGGAGTGGAATGGCTCCCTGCTGCACAGGGCAGTTCCTGGACAGAGGCTCAGCTGTGTGCCTTCCTGGGAAGGAACACCTCAGCCGAGAAATGGGCATCTCAGTGTGTACCACTGCACAGTGCACTCTTTCTAAGATTCCACAGTACCCTATTTTTATCACTTTGGGGGCCTCTTGTTGTCTCTCACCTTAGAGGATAGCTTTTTGTATAATAATGTCAATATTCACTACTAGGCTCTAAATTCTTTTTTTAGGTAATCACCTAAAAGAGTTTGAATAATACATTCCACACTACAGGCATGTGATAAATATCTGTTAAAAGAGTGATAAATACATGAATGAGCACAGCGTACGTACTCTTGGAAGCTGTTTCATAATTAATAGTAAGAAAAAATAGGAAATGATTGCCATTTAATTTTAGAACAAGCGTGTAAACAAAAACATTCTGCCCACATTGCTTGAATGTATTATTATTCCACAAGCTAAAAAAGATGGTAGATCTGTATGGATTAAACTGATTTCTAAATGTCCCAGGGAAGTGGTTTTCAAACTATGATTAAGAACCAATTGTGGGGAGCACCTGGGTGGCTCAGTGGGTTAAGCCTCTGCCCTCGGCTCAGGTTGTGATCTCAGGGTCCTGGGATTGAGCCCCACATCTGGCTCTCTGCTCAGCAGGGAGCCTGCTTCCCTCTCTTCCTCTGCCTACTTGTGATCTCTTTCTGTCAAATAAATAAATAAAATCTTTAAAAAAAAAAAAAAAGAACCAATCGTGGTGGGAGTCCATCTATGAAGATCCTCCCCCACTTTCTTCCAGAGCAGCCCAGCTTTTGTTTTACTTATTATTTAGTTTAAAAGGCTTGAAAGCTTTCTCTAGGGCATGTAACCTCAACAAATTTAAATTATACAACATGAAAACTCCTTACCAAAATATATACTACAATTAAATGTAGGTTCTCATAAAACACTAAAGAATGCATATGTGTGCTAATAAACTTCTTGCCACAAGAGCTTTTAAAAATGCAGTCCGTGCCTTCAGAATGGTCCCTTTGTGGACTCATCAATGCCCACTCCAAATTCAAGGCATCTGAAAAAACCACATTGAAACTAAGATATTGTTTATGTAATATTTACACATGGCACTTATACCCTTGATTTCTTGGTGTGCGGTATTCTCTTTAGCCAAATGATTTTTGACAGTAGTGAATAAAACCACGACAATGAGCAAGGAAAAGCATAAGTAGTATGGTACACAGAACACAGAGCTAGAAGCCAAATAACTTGGTAATAAAACTAGTTTGCATTGTAACCAACCCTTAATAAGTCATTTAATTTTTCTGAGGCTCAGTTTTTTCCACGTTAAAACTGGTGAAGGATTAACTTTATTTACCTTGCTACTCTAAAACCATATGAGTTACTAATAAATAAAAAAGTACAAAAATAGAAAGATACATTCTTTACATAGTTAAAAAAATCTCTTTTCAAATAATACCTTTGAAATACTTAATAGCAAAACACTTGTGGCATATTTATTAAACTAAGATGTTATTTATTATCAAAATTATACAAGTTTAGAAGTAGAAGCTAAAGCAGTTAATCAAGAAAAGTTTTTATTTTATTATTTTTAAACTTCTATCATTTATTTAGGAAAAAAGTTTTGTACAGTAGGATAAAGTGACAGACATTAACCTAGAACCCAATCATTTGCAACCATTAATTCCTGATCTTACAAGTTGCCATGAGAACCAGCCTCTAGAAGGAATTATGTTTGAGTGCTATAACAGGGAGAAAGGCTCTGATTAAGTCTTATATCATATTACAAATAGTCCAAGTATATGGATGCTTGCTATTAGAAAGTTTAGCACAAAAAAACATGACCCAGATTGCCATCTTCAAAAAACACTGGCATCCTGCTATCTGTGTATACCTACAGATTAAAAGCCCTGGTGTTTAAAAAAAATAGGCACTGCAAGAAAATAATTTCTACCATACATGCCATATATGTTGTCAATTGGCACCACATTTTTACTAAAAATGTTGGGGGGGTAAATGAAAACACACACTTTATGAAAACATACCCCTTCCTAAGAAAACTGAACCCAAGTTAAAAATTTTTTATGGAATCAGATAATTATATAAGAATCTCTTTCTGCTGATGGCAGCATGGCAGCCGATTGGCCTGTATGCCAAACCCATACGGAAGCAAGTGCAATGCCCATGTGCAGACGAGCAGAACAACTTCTCTCCATTTCAGAGAGGTGGCACTCATTTTTGTAGTAAGAATAGATATGTCCATAGTGTGAGTCCAGCGGTTCTGCTAAGCAACTTAAGGATTTCAGCTGTCAAGAGTATGCAGAAACCATTGTCCAGCTACTACTGAGCTTCTGATCTTTCCCAAGTCTACATAAGCCTGGTTATGAGAGCCTGGCTAGCTTCCTGGCTCAGCCAAGACATGACTGTGCTGTAGCATAAGCAATGGAGTTCTTCAATACTGTCACATTTGTGAACCCCTCCTCTACTTGCTCCTTGCTCTGGTAGTACAGAGCCGCAAGGTGGTGAACCAGATGCCTGTCAAAGGCTTCATTCTGAGGGTCCAGCATGGGGAAGATCAAATCAAACCTGATAACATGTGAAGTAGCTAGATATTACCAATAGCTGTTTTCTAGGATTCCATTGAGACTCAAGAGAATTTGCTGCTGCCAGGATACAGGTGCATGCATTGAGCTGACAAATAATCCCAGCCTTTGCAATAGAGAGAGCCAGCTGTCCCATGACAGTATGCATTGCTGATCTCGTATTTTCATTCATCTTCTCAAGGTTACTAATACAGCAGATGCTATCGTCACTTAGGTCAAAGGCACCAGTCTTCAGGACCACTTGCCTCATCTCAGGGTCTTTTTTTTTTAAAAAATATTTACTTATTTATTCATCGGAGAGAGAGGGAACACAAGCAGGAGGAGTGGGAGAGGGAGAAGTAGGTTTCCCGCCAAGCGGGGACCCCGATGCGGGGCTCGAACCCAGGACCCGGGATCATGACCTGAGCCGAAGGCAGATGTTTAACCGCCTGAGCCACGCAGGTCCCCCCATCTCAGGGTCTTTTGCTACTTAAACAGTTAAGTCAGTCCCAGGAGACTAGGTCATACACATACTGCCGAAGCTGGGACTTATTGGTCCCAAGGTCACCACACACCAGGATTTGTTTTCAGCACAAAGTCTGCCCTTCTCTGCGTGACTAAAATCTTTCCTTTTTCTAAGTAAGAGCTGAAGTGAGATACCTTTTTCTTTTTAAATCTTCATGTTATTACATGCTTGAAGTTGAGACTGAAGCAATCCTCTCATAAATGCCTCATTTTCTGTAAAGCTTCTTAAGCAATACCACATGCTTCTTTGAAAAAAGTTTCCATTCTGTATCTTCATCTGCTTCTTCATGCAGATGTTCTGCATCCATTTTCTGATAATAATTGCCATTGGGTTTTATAGACAGACTTCACATTACTCACTCTTGAATTGACTCACTAAGAACAGCTCGATAGATGTCTGTACTGTTTACTCTGTCCCCAGGTTGAACCTTGTCAACAAGATCATTGTAAGTAAAAAGGATGACAGCATGAAGCATCTGCCTTGCAGACATATTTTCAGAAGACTCTTGATGTTTGATCCATCTGCTTGTCTAAGAACAGAGTGGTTGTGGGTCAGCATTCACCCACATAGAGCTCAAAGATTTAGCCATGGTCCACCTCCACCAAGGCCGTGTGGGTGCACACCTGGCATTGCAAGAAGGACATCTGCATCTTGGGAAGCAGGTGGGGCATCCTAATCAACATGCCACTGATGGTGATACACTGGTCAATGTCTTCTGAATTCAGGTTTCTAGTGTAATTAGTCTTGAACGCATTGAATGGTCCTACTTAAATCTGATGTAGTATGACTGAATGCAGTAACTGTCAAAGAAGAGCTCATTGACAGCCATGTTAAAAGCTGGGATAACTTCTTGTGGGTTGCAGATGAGCTATCTGTACAGATTTTTGTCAAATGACTTTATTCACAGTTTACACTTCAACATGGCTCCCCAATAATATTAGTCACCCCATCATTGCATGTACAAACAGCCAGCAATATCAATGACAACACTGTCTTCTTTAGGCACAGGGTCAATAAAATGTTGAAGTAACCCCCCCAAATTTTCTTCACACATTGCCATATTTACATATGTTGCTCAAATCACAAGTTCTTTGTCTAGAGACTGCTCACTAGCCACTGTATCCTCTGTGCCTGCCCATCCTGCAAATTCACCTACAGACCTTCCATGTAGACTCCACGGCAGGCAGCTATCTTATGAGTGTGCTGCTAACACCACAGCTTGGGGTTCCTTTTACCCAAGAGCTGAAAGTGCCCTATGTCAGTGGTGAATTAACATTAAAATCAAGATGAATAGTTGAAGGATGCATCAGAGAAAACTGGAAAATAGAGTGTCCTGCGTGGCAGGCTTGTGCGGGTGAGTTTTCAGCCAGGTTGGCATCAGCAGCCACTCTCCTTAGAGGTAGAAACCTTACCTCTACATCTCTGAGATGGAGATGACGTGGCCTCCTGGCCTTTCCTGGAGCAGGAAAAAATGGCCACCTCTCAGTTACATAAAACTCTGGGGTGTACCTGACAGGTCATGTTCCCAGGCAGCCCCAAGAATATGTTTTTTAAGTTTTTGAAAGTTTTAAAGAGATATAAAGTATTAGAATTAGGTGATGACATTAATTTTACTTGAGGATTATATCAATGGCTACTTGAAAATGATAGGAGAATAAACTATGAAGGAAGAAGCGAGAATCAGGCGTCAAGCTTCAAGGGCTGATCAGCTTGATTACAAAATACACCAAACATCAACAACTGCCTTACATACCTACAATATCTAGTTTGAAAACATAGTGGAAACAAATTCTATTCATGATAGTGTGTACACACATGCACACACACACACAGACAGACATACCCAAAACTTTATAAAATTTTAGGAATAAAATATAATGCAAATATGTATGAAGGACACCAGTCTTTATTGAGGGCTATAAAAAGATGACTATATGGATAGATACCATGTCCATGGGTGGGAAGACTCAGTATTTTAAAAATTATGACTCTCAAAATGGATCTCTAAAATTCACATAAATAGCAATGGCTTGGGGGTTACTGGATAATATTTGGGAGAAATAAACATTTGAAAATTGACCACTATTTTTTTAAAAAAGAAGAGAAATGTTTAAATACCTATTTTGCCACTTCATAAAATATATGGTAAAGCTTCCATACAACAGTTCTGGAAACCACCTCTCCCCTTAAAAATATACTGGAGATTCACAGTACTTATGTCAACTGCATTGTTTCTTAATTTTTTTGTCTTACCCATTCCCCCAAAAAGAATATAAATTAATTAAGGGACAGACCCTCATTCTTTCACTTGTCTCCTCACAGCAACACAGACGCTTTGTAAAGTATATGTAGCATGCCCTTAATATAGACACGCAATGGTTACTTGAATGTAATTAAATATTTCATCACTAGAACGTTCCCATTGTAATAAAGAGCCTGACCTCATTTGTGATGTTTGGCTGCTGATTTCTTTCTAAGCTTTGGTCTCCCTTTCCCCTTTGGCTTCACATCTGGACATGCTGATGAAGAAAGTTCATCCTGTACCTGCTTTGCTGACCCCGGTAGGAAATGTAAGTCTTAATAATCCCTAGCCCAAGTAAATGGGAAATTTTCCCAGTCCCACTTACTGGCCACTAGCAAGATCTGGCCCACTTTCGCTGGTTGGCCCAAGCCAGCCTGTACATCCCTGAGCCCACTCTACTCTCCTGGGAGTTCCTGTATGAGTAGTAATCTTTCTTTCAAGTTTTCTTGGTGCATGCAGTATTATCAACCTTGACAATGGGATGATGAAAACTCTCATATTAGGCAAAGTAATATGATTTAGGAAAACATAACTCCATTTTTGTTGAAGTCAATTTGAAGTATAGGAAAACAAATAATGAAACTGAGCGTATGATTCTTGATCTCAGGGTTATATGTTCAAGCCCTACACTGGGCTGAGTTTGCTTAAAAAAATAAGGAAACCAAATATCTGCAATGATCTGTAACATTCAAACTTAGTCTCTAAATACACAGAATGGATATATTCCTTTAAAAAGTGTCACTGGGCTGAAGCTTACTGGGACAAATATACAAATATTCCCCCCAAAATAAATGTCATAATTATTATATCTAAAGTATTGTTTTGATTATAATTTTCTAACAGCAACATTTTGTATAATGAGTTGATCCATGAGAACCACCTACATATTAGGTGTCTCTCTTTCCCTCCCACTAATACTTTCACTAAATAAGTATCTCCTAAGCAACCTCCCAAACTATTATCCTGTCTTTGTGAGAAACCTTCAGAAGAATGCATATATTCGGGTTCCTGCATCCTAGCCAAACCATGAATTAATAAATTGGCAGGATCAGAATCATGTTCAACAACTTCCCTTGGACTCATACCTGCCAAATCTCTACATAGACAGACAGGGAGATCTTGGCAACACTTTGAGTTTAGATTTGACTTACTCATTTTTTAGTTGAAATATCTTACTCTGCCAATATATTCAATGCATTTAATTCTCAAGCACTTCTGTTGATAAGAGCCTAAATTCTCATTAAAGTGATTCTTTCACAAAGAAGAAACACACCAAGAGTAAGATCCAGGCTAGTCTCCATTTGCAACATTTCTTTCTTCCACATCTTGGTTTCCTGTAAAGCTCGTTCACTTCTAATGATAAATTTTTAAATTTTTCTCTGGCTTTTCTAAATACGTTCATATTTCATTCGACTAGCTGTTTCTCTTTTTGTTTCAGGAGAGAAAGGCGAATACATCAGAGAAAAAAAGGATGGGTAAACTAAGGAAGATCAACTTCCAAATGTCTGCCTTCTTTGTGTAAAGGGTACAGGAGAAATTTGTTTGTTTTATTAATCATTTCATTTTAAATCCGAGAAGCTGTGTGAGACAAACGGAAAATGCCAGCAAGGATGACATGACAAAGAGCCTAATAAACTGCAGAATGCGTATACCATTGAGAGGAGCTAAATAGCATAAACTGCCTCCTGGGAACAGAGCATGTAGCTCAGCCAAGGCGGGTCACAGCCCGGCTAAACACCACGGTGACAGTGAGGAAGAAGAATGCACCAAATATCTCAAATAGTTCACGAAGCCTGAAAAATATTAACTGTTTATAAATTGTGTCTTTATCATATGATAAATTAAAGAGCACCTCCCCTAACGTCTTACCATGCATCATGTAATCGAAAGACAGTGAAGTCTTGGGCTTATTTTTTTCAGTTGTTGGTGTATTTTAAAGAAAAAGAAAACTCCAGCTATTTGTATTTTGTGACAGGCACCAAAATAATTCGAGTATCTCTAATCCTAATGGTATAACAAAGGCAGCTGAAAATACTTCAACCGCTAACTTTATACCTGCACACAATTCCCTGACGTGTAAGGATTCCTTGTTTTATGCATGTATGTGACTTTCTGACGTTGTTTCTTTTAATATTTCATATCTCTATTACGCTGTCTTGTGCTTTAAATTGACAACAATATTGGTGATGAGAAACATCCTTTTAAAAGATATATCAACAAAAAATGACTCAATGCATCCCCTTTATTTGAAAATTAAGGAGAGTGAAATGTTAGCCAACAGTTACCTTCTTGATAGTCTCCAGCATGGAACGCCCTCCCTGCCAAGGTTTGGAGTTCTTTCTGATACACGACAAACTGGCCATGCTGTGCCATTTTCGGTCCTCCAGTTTCTTATGAAAAGCATTAGCAAGCAAAAGCACCGTGTCATATATGTAAAGGTTTGAAATCTGAAAAGACATTAGATGGTAGTCATTAGACTCATTTATACCGACCATTGAGAATAAGGAGAAAATCATCAGCTGGGCTGCGTCCGTTCATGTCATAGATGGCTGGTTTACTGGGTTATTTATTAAGCAAAGGTTTCTTTTTTCATTTCCTGGGCAATTTTGCCATTGACAATGAAGTCTTGTCTGATCGTATGCCTCAATTGCTTTCTCAGCTTATTTAGGTGTGAAAGAGAAGATAAAAAAGAAAAGTTTCGACAGAGGCGAGGCTGTTAGTGTCAGACCTTTGAAAATCACTGGCCCTCATTTCTTTCTGAAGATGTAAGGATCTAAAGGTTTCAGATTGGAAGGGCAAACTGAATAATACATTTTCCGAATATGTCAAGTTTTTGCATTCTGATTATTCAGATGGAGAAATATCAACTCGCTCTTACATATAAAATGAGTGTCATAGGTGCAAGAAAAAGGAAGCAGTCATGTGTGTGTATGCACCTGTCTATGGGGATTCGGTGATGAGAAAATGAGAGAACACAGCGCCATTCATAAACATTACAATTATGAGGGATCTATACAAACTTATCTAGGTATATACAGGCATTGCAATTCAATAACATGACAAAGATCATAAACTATTAACTGTAGGTGAATATGTGTTATATATATTAATACTTTCTTCTTCCAAAGTAATCATGTCATTATCTCCCTTCTATATAAATTGAAAAAATGAACTGTGAAAAATTTTGCTATGATCTATTGCACTCTTACACTTCACTCTTGCCAGAAGTACTATGAATACTGTCAATTGTAGAAGGTATTTATTTTTTGAAGAAATTAGATATTATTTAGGAAATATACACACCAAGAGATATCCAAAGTCAGTAAAAGATTTTAAATGTTGTATTACCACTTCTCTGAAGGAAAAATAAAACACAAAGTTAAAAAAAAGAGATCGCTGTAGCTATGAAAGTTAAATCCATCTTAAAGTATTTAAATTTCCTCAGATTTTTAAAAGTATCTTGTTATACATTTTATATGTTTTTAAAAGTATCTTTTACAGTTTTTTTTTTCCTGGAAACAAAGGGGACAATATGCTGATTGCCCTTTGTATATAATTAATTATTAAACAATCTTATGAAATTGTTTGCAACCATCACAGAATGGCACTAAATTTCAACTATTGGGATGACAGTTTAATATTATGAAAAACTGTTAATAAGCACTTCCTAACAGTGCCTTGTGAGTTTTCTTTTATTACTAGGTGAATCTTAATCATTTGTGTTTGTTAAGTATAATTTTATATGCATAGTACTTAGGAAAGTCAGGCCTTTCTTTAAAGAGACATGGATATTAAGGAAGGCATGTGATGTAATGAGCATTGGATATTATATAAGACTGATGAATCACTGACCTCTACCTCTGAAACTAATAATACATTGTATGTTAATTAATTGAATTTAAATAAAATAAATAAGTAAAATGGTGTGACTTGAAAGCAAAATAAAGACACACTGCATAGTCTCATGCACTATGTGAAATACCAGTTTGTTCTTTATAAGGAAATATTAGAGCAGACTAGTCTCACCTTCACCTCCCTGAACCTCCCCTGCCAGATAATTACTAGAGAGAGTAGGGGGTGTGGCTGAAATCTGCAATGAATGAAGACTTGAAGATAAAAGTAGTTGATGAATAAAAATTCAGTTTGAATTAGAGTTTGAAGACCTGAAAGGAAAACCTTTGGACATTTTCTCAATAATCTGCAATAGTCTGGCCTCTTTTAACATTTCCTTGCTTCACTGACGCAAACTTGCTAGCTCATATCTCTCTAGCTCTCTTTGGCTTCTCCCTCTGACTGAGTGCTTTAAGTATATATATAAAATGGTAGGGGTAACACTCTTTGATGTCTCTTTACCTTACTCTGACTACCTAACTTCTAATATTCAATTTGCAGGTCACAAGTTAGGTGAATCCTACCCTGACTATTTCTCAGGACTCTACTTGTTTCCAGGCTACTTTGGCAGTCTTCTTTATCTCCCATAATGCTCATGTTGCATGCCTCCATTTGTAACATATAATGGTAAGGTATGTATGTATGTATGTTTGTATGTATTTATTTATTTTTATTAACATATAATGTATTATTTGCCCCAGGGTACATGTCTGTGATTCGTCAGGCTTACACATTTCACAAGGTATTATTTATTTATTTATTTATTTTTAATTTTTTTTTGAAAGATTTTATTTATTTATTTGAGAGACAGAGAAAGTGAGAGAGAGCATGAGAGGAGAGAAGGTTAGAGGAAGAAGCAGACTCCCCGTGGAGCTGGGAGCCCGATGTGGGACTCGATCCCGGAACTCAAGGATCATGACCTGAGCTGAAGGCAGTTGCTCAATCAACTGAGCCACCCAGGCACCCAAGGTATTATTTTTTAAATCTGGTTTTCACACTACAATCAGTTCCTTCCAGATAGGGACTCATAGTGTCCAAATGTTCCCCCTCTGTACTTTTGTTTCCCTTCTTTTTTATTTCCTCCTGGCTTAGCCTAGAGCCTAGCACACATTTAGCTTTTGATAAATAGTTGTCAAAGAAGAGAAGACAAAGAAAAGAAAGTCAGGTTTAATGCCTGGACGTCTGACAGAGGTCAAGATGTGAGAAACCTGGCAACTTGTGTTCTATCCAAATCTTGACGCTGCCATGGCACAGTGTTTCTTGCAATGTCTGAGGCATGCACCTTGAGCATCTGTGCTGCTCCTAAAGGTGAATGCCTTGTCCTTGATATATGACAGGTGTTTTCAACAAATGACTACCTCTCATTCCCACCTTCTAAACTATGGAATTGAAAGGGGGTGATGACATTCTCTGAGATTTCTATAACCCCTTCTAGTACTTCTTTCTCAGGGAAGTGCTTATTCTGTTTTGAAGTTCATGCTCTTTCCTATGAAAGTCTGCCATCACCTATTGGTCTCTTGGTCACTCTGTATTCATGTGGTCTTTGACTCTTCTCTCACAGTGATTTTAAACCATCTACCTGCGTTAAAAAAAAGTCACTGCAATTTCTACAGAGATGATTTTGACTTCTGTTCTGGCCACAACCAACAAAAGTGACTATTTACTGGACCCACACACATACCTCCTCTAACATCTCAAACTCCATTTTCCCACCATCTATGGACTAATCATTTCTATCTTATTGTCACTACACTTGTTTTCTGACTTAACTGAGCCCCCAGCACCCACCTCCTTTATAAGACAATCTTCTGGGGCACCTGGGTGGCTCAGTGGATTAAAGCCTCTGCCTTTGGCTCAGGTCATGATCTCAGGGTCCCGGGATCAAGCCCCGCATAGGGCTCTCTGCTCAGCAGGGAGCCTGCTTCCCCTTCTCTCTCTGCCTACTTGTGATCTCTCTCTCTCTGTCAAATAAATAAATAAAATCTTTAAAAAAGGCAATCTTCTAATATTTGACAGCATCCATCACTTGCCCTGAAACATCCTCTTTCTTTCAATTGTTCAACATTCGGTATAATTTCTAGGCTACTCATCATCTCAGCATTTTTCTTCTGTCCTTCTCTTAGTTTTTGATGTTTCTGTTTAGAGTTTAGAACTCATAACCAACACATTACTGCAGATGTGATCTAACTAGGACAGAGTAGTATAAGGGGTTATCTCTCTTGATCTCAGCAGTGTTCCACTAAGGAGACCAAGATCACATTAAAATGGTTTAGAGCCAATAGGACTTGTGTTATGTTTAAACAAAATTTACCTTCCTCTTAATAACCTTAAACAGCTATCAAATGAGGGCTTATCCACCCAGACTTCCTGTAATGATTTTGAACCCATCCTTTAACTATCCTTTGAAATTTCAACTTTTAGGTTTATTTTTAGTTGGTGAATATTAATGCTTTGTATCTTGAGTATAGAACACAGCATAAGCTTTCTCTCCTAGTTCAATGTGATTTACAAATCTGATAGGCATTATTATTCACTTTTATTTGTGTCATGGTAAATATTTGAAAACGTAAGGTCTAAGAACACTATTTTCGGATGACCATAGAGAGTTCCTTACACTTCAAGAGTATTTATCATTATGGTTGAACGTCCCTTTAGTTTCATACTTCCCAAATTGAAGGTAAAACAAGTTATGGATATTGGAAGTACTCACAGCTACAAATTATATCTGAGCCCTATTCTAGGCATATCAAATTTGCTCAAGGATTTGGAGAGTAAACAAACTGATAATTATTTGGAATATTACTTTTAATTTTAAAGAAACTTATAAGTTATAAATTTTAAGATAATGAGACTTTCACATATTTTGAACACTCTTTTTTAAAGATTTTATTTATTTAACAGAGAGAGACACAGCAAAAGAGGGAACACAAGCAGGGGGAGAGGGAGAGGGAGAAGCAGGCTTTCTGCTAAGCAGGGAGCCCAATGCAGGGCTCAGTCTCAGGACCCTGGGATCATGACCAGAACCGAAGGCAGATGCTTAACGACTGAGCCACCCAGGCGCCCCTTGAACTTTTTCTTTTTCTTTTTTTTTTCTTTTTTTAAATCTGAAAACAGTGTTTACTATCATCTTCTATTCTTAGGAGTTCTTTATTGAAATATTTGTGTGACATCAACCTATCTGGAATTTTTAATGCCTTCCTATAAAGATTCCATAAGAAATTTGGCCAAATACTACCTAAAAGTCAATATGCAATAAATAGGTTTATAACATTCTATCTTTATAAAAAAATAGTAAACAGGATTTAGTTTGGTAGTGCTTGCTCTTAAGGGAGTCCTACTGTCATATTTGAAGTATCCCAAACCATATATTTAGTAATATATTCTACAGTTTATCCAAATATCAACTTGTAGTGTATTATACTCTGTCAGAATCATTTCCTTCCCTTTGAACCTTGGAACAGTATACCAATGCCATGTATTTTGGTCTTCTTCCCAGGTACTTTGTAGTATTTCTAAATTATAATATTGCGATCATATCTACTGCTTTATTTACTATTCTAAAACAATTATTATTTAAACCTCACTTTAAAGCAGTAAGGCATACTCTTACCATCTCTAAACCCTGCTCTTATAGACCAGTGGTTTATTTTTTTAAAATAACTTTAACTCTCATTTTTCCAATTTGAAGACAATTTTTCTTAGATGGAGACAACAGAAGCAAAAAATTTTGAACTTTTCTATTTTCTCTCCATTAGCAGCCAACCTAACATTAATTCACTAAGCAGTGAATGGCTCATATTTTTTCTTGCTTCATGTATTGCACAAACTTTGTTTCTAGAGCTAAAAGTTTTCTTTAACTTTATTTTGCAACTTCAACATACCCTTGATTTTAGTCTTTCTGGCATGAATTTAAAGATTTGGAAAGCTTGTTTTTTTTTATAGCAAAACAAATACAAGTCTTCTCTTTCTCTGTACATTAAATTAAGTAACAGCCCAGAGACCTCTACTGAGGCCCACATGTACTCTCTTCTCTCCTGTTGCACTGATTATTTTGATTTTATAGTTTGGGTTTCTATTTAATAGTTGGGTCTCTATTTTTAGAGCTCACTTGAGTCATATTTTTATACTTTTACTTTTTCTGAGTTATTTTTAATAGTACTCTGCTGATAAGATAAAAATCTGTCTGTGATCCTATTTACCTGCAGTTTTTTATAGTCTCCAAGTTGGAAGGGTTACTTCTCTGAAGGATTCTCCTACTCCCAAATTTTTAAAACATATTATTAACATATTATTTTTGTTGCTTCTTCCTCTAACTTCAGTGAGATAAAATTTTCACCAAGAGAAGCCTCTATATCAAATGTTCTGTTTTTAGTGGAACATCTTCAATTCAATGGCCCTGCATTTAGATTCTTAATTATATATATAATTTATATAAATATATATATGTATATATATATATACATCTCAACATATAAAATTTTCTGTCAGTTTTTCTTTTATAAATATTTTGTCAAGATCTGTTACATATAATAGGGAAGTTACTATGTAATAAATCATCAAAGAGAAAATAATTTTCTTATTTTCTTCCATCTGTGGGTTTGCCAGGTGGAAGACAAAGGTGTGGGATAAGAGGCATGGTGCTTCCTTAATTCACTATAGAGGTCTGGGGCTATGAAGAGAAAGAAAGAAAGAAAGAAAGAAAGAAAGAAAGAAAGAAAGAAAGAAAGAAAGAAAGAAAGAAAGGGAGGGAGGGAGGGAGGGAGGGAGGGAGGAAGGAAGGAAGGAAGGAAGGAAGGAAGGAAGGAAGGAAGGAAGAAAGAAAGAAAGAAAGAAAGAAAGAAAGAAAGAAAGAAAGAAAGAATTTGTTCCCTGATTTCAGGATGCTCATTAACTGAATCAGAGGATTATGTTTTTAGATGAAGATACCTTAAAATATTGTGTAGCTATTTTCTGCTTTCCCAATTTGTACACTTCTTGTTACTTCCTTTGACAGAGATGGCCTTTAATATTTCAGAATTTTCTTAATCAAAATTCTTCCACTTTCTTCATTTAGAATTCTATCATTTTCATATCAATCATGCTCATGACCAATTAATATGAAAAGATGGGTCATTATAAGTATATCTGCAAGACTGGCATTAAAATTTAAATAGGCCTTGTTTATGCTTCAGAGTGGCTTACTTTAACCACTGTCTTCTTCTTAATTACATTCAAATCCACAAATATTCATGAAGAAGCAAAGCAGCGTGGTAGGTGTGATGGAGAAAACAAAGACGTGTGCTTCATTGGATTTTATGATACCCGGTCCTGGAGGAGACTGTCTCAAAGACCCTAAAGCCTAGTAGGGAATACAAAGTTCTGTGGGCAATGATCCTGGTAAATATGTGCTGTTCCTTACAATGGTAATAAGTATGAAGAAGTGGTTGGATAAATAGTAATTCAACTAAAAAAAATCCAAAGCTGACTAAAGACAGGAAAAATGTGGAGATTTCTTTCAAAAGAAGTCATTTTACAAAATGACCTTATTTATCTAGTATTATTGGGGATGAAATAGTTCTCATCGGGTTATATTTCAAACTGTTCAAACTGAGCATCTCTAAGCACTAAAACATTTTTGATATTAAACATTTTGAAAGAATAGCTTTCTAAAATATTTATTTTTCTCACTTCTGAAATTGACCATTACCTTTAATCTTTGTTGCTATCTCAGAGTTATTGTTTAAATACTAATATGTTAGCAGTATAGTACAATCATACCCTTGGGAGCTGTTTTATGACACAGAATTGTTTTTATCGTAAAAGTCCTACACTGATAGGATATCTGAATTAGTATATCTGATTATTTTATTCTGTCTCTTGCCTGCTAGAAAGTGCTCCTTATGGCTTCCGATGTGCCTGCCTTGGTAACACCCCATTCAAACTGACATACTGAGATTTCCAGTGCAAAGGAAATAAAACTAAATAAAATAGAATCTGATAGCATTTTCCTTAAGAAAAAGAAAATAGGCTCCGGGTGAGTATTTAAAGGATATCCTTAGGAGTAAACTGCAGGGACTAAATGTTCTCTATTTTGCTGCTCAGAGATTTTGTTTATTTACTTTGCAATTCTTTGTTCTATTCTGAATAGCAAAGCTCTCAGTTATATCCCCTCTGATTTGGATAGGACTATATAGCACTATAGTATCTTTTGCATTTCTAAGTAGTTTTTTGATGAATATCTTCAAACTGGAGACTAATCTTTAAAAGAAGAATAAATGTCTATATTCTTGTTATGCCAGAGAAGTCAAGCAAATTTAATAATTTGGAATTAGACATTAAGGAATGTCAATCACAAATTCTACCATGGCAAATGCCTGGGATCTACTTGCTGAGATGGAAA
Organism: Nasua narica; assembly: GCA_028533885.1. Classification (NCBI taxonomy): domain Eukaryota; kingdom Metazoa; phylum Chordata; class Mammalia; order Carnivora; family Procyonidae; genus Nasua; species Nasua narica. The sequence continues at coordinate 68,122,926 of CM052800.1, read as the reverse complement.
TAACATTTACTCATTATATTTTTATTAACTGAGCATATATTTTGCTATAATGAGGTCAAAAAGATCAAAGACACAAATTCTTAGCACTCCTGCATTAGACCTACTAAATTGCTAGAGGAAGAGAATAGTTGAGAAAATGCAAACAAGTATCATTCTGAATCTAATACAACTCAAAGAGCTCTCTCTATAATTGGTCAATGAAGCACCTTGAGGGAAATACTGTAGCATTTAGAATATACCTCCATATTCTGAGCAAATGGATCCTTTGGATCACACAATGTTGAAGATATTCGATGGTTGCCACGGAAACATCGCTGACTTATGTTCTGGGGGACTGGAAATGTCTGCCGGATGATTGTTAACCTTCCAATTGACCTTCTTACAAGTTCCTGAACATCCACATCATTTATTTCCTATAAGATAAGAAATTGAAGAATTAGAAATGCTTTAATACACTAACAGAAACACAAAACTATTAATGAGTTGTTATTTGTAAATGCTAAGGAATTCGTGACTATAATGCACTTGCTTAGTGCTTAGGACATATCCAAATAAAAACAATAATACATGTTCATTAAAATGATCAATTTATTTGTAGGTGTTGTTTGTGCTTTAATTTATATACATTAATGCCTAAATAATTCTAAATGGAGCAACTTCCTTAAATGCACCTTATCTGTAATAATTTTCTAATGTATTATGTTGAACATTTTGGAAAAATATTTGTCTAAACATTGAAAAAGGTCATAAAATCATTGGATTTCAAAGTACTTTGAGTGCCCAGAAGACAGCTGCAATGTAAGAAGAATATATATTTTTCTTAGCAATGAAAAATGGGGTTTTTAAATAAAGCAAGTAAAGAAAGCAAGAGGCCATTTGAAAAAAAAAAGTTTCAAAATTATATCTTAGAACTGCTATTAACTCATACATTCCTCTTGGCAAAGAACAGATTAAACGATGTTCATAAGGATGAAACACTTTTTATTATTCAATGTGAATCTGGATAAATGAATGAAAAAAACCCAATGTTCTTTATCCAAATTGATGTTATCTTGCACATGAGTATTTGTCAAACTCAAAGAACATATTTTCTACTTCCTTTCCCCCCCACTTCCCAACTCCAGACTTAAATTTTAAGACTTGGCTCAATCATGGATGTAGAAATAATAAAAATGAAATAATATTTTATATTATAACATCTGTTCTAACTGGAATTAGTCAGAATAGAAATGATCAGAATAAATTTTAGTTTTAAGGCAGTATTTACTAAAGCAGTTTGTGCTTCATAGTGTCCATTTGGAGTGTTTTAAACCAACGAAGGCTTTGCAATTAACATATTACTGATTTCAGTAGATTCTTATGGCAGCAGAAATAAAATATTTGACACAAGATAAATTCTGGACTGCGGTGAGCATTTCTCAGTTTTGATCTGAAGAATTATCACAGAATAATGAAAAAGAATTGAATGAAAAAGAATTATTACAGAATGAAAAAGAAAAAGACTATTTATAGGTGTAAATTGTCTTCTTTTCCTTTCTAGATTAATTACATTTTATTCTTATTTAAAGCACATATTAGTTTTAAAATTCATTCTTTCTTTTTGATCATTACAAAATAGAGATTTTCTGAAAATAAAATAACACCTGCCATCAGCTGTATGCAGTATAATATTCTGGATTTCTGGTCAATGAATCCTTAATGTACCATAAGAAATGATTTTTCTCATTTAAAATACCATCTTTTTCCTTTAGTCTACGTCCTTTTACTAGCCACCAGAAACACTATCTGGCAAAAAGCAGGTCACTTTTTAATTCTCTATCATCTACTCAAAGCAGAATTAAACAGTGGCTCATCAACTTCCATTTTAAGCCTGAAATTTAACCAGAAACTTTTTAAAAGTAACTAATATTGCTTTTCAGTGTCTTTACTTTTTTTTTTTAAATTCTATGTTATGCCGACATGTGCACGAATTTTCATTTAAAAGGCAGTGAGTGACTCTACCACTTTTTCCTTGTTAACTAAATTGTGTTATATGCGTGGTCTTTTATTCTTTAGTAGTACTAAGAGACAGCAACATTTTGTCAAGCAGCACCATTTCTACCTGCCCCACCCATGATGAACTACAAATCAGCATGTTAGTATAAAAACTTACATTAACTCTCTACTATATATTTGACAAAACATTAAGCACTTCACCTATTGTCTCATTTTCTACTAAAAATTACATTCTGATTCAGACACTGTAATTCTTACTTTATAAATAAAGAATCAGAGAAATTCCAAGATCTTCATTCAAAATATTTTATATTCATGGTATGAATTTATAAATGTCATCAAAAGAAACACTCTCTAAAGTAATTATACAAGAAATCCACATTTCCTTATGGGAAATATTTAGATTAATATTCATAAATTATAGAAATTAAAACTATAAAGATATATTATTCTAGTATTTAACACGCTGATGATTCTATAGGGAATAATAAAGTAATCTATCAAGAGCCAAAGTCTTTAAATGGACTATTTTCAAGCCCACAAAAAAGGATGGTTACCTTTCATAGGTTTAAAAAGCTGAAGTTCTCAGGTATCTAAGCAACTAAACTATATCTGAGGAAATGTCAATTTAAATTGAATATATTTTGCCTATTATTATTTGGGGAAGGGAAAAGGAAGTAATTTTCTGGGAGGAAAGAATCTGCCATTCTGAATGAAGTTAACAGACAGTCTGTCTCAAAAAATTCACTTGCAGTTTTAGTTTTGACACCTGATCTCAAAAATAGTTTGATAGTGATATGAAAACTTGATTAGGCAGCTATTTTATATTTACAGAACTTTACTTCTGCATTTCAAAAGGTGCATTTCAAGAGTGGCAGATGTAATGTTATGTAAACACTGAAAGTCAAATGAATATTTACTCTATTAAGATACTCTTTTAAATAAAAAAATCCTTTAGTAAACTTCTATAATAAAATATGAAATTATTATATAATCCATTAGAATCTACATTGTTCTAAGACTCTGAACTTTAAAAAATGTGCAAACAATCAGATTTAAAAAATAACCATATCTAGAACCAGTTCAAACACTAACTCTCCCAAGCTTCCAGTACCACCGAACTATGCTAATCTCTATAAAGATATACAGAAATTTTGAGTTTTAAAGAATTTAAAGAGGTTGAATAAGAAAATTCTTTTCCCTTTCTGTATTCTTTATATGAATGAGTATATTTCTGAATTAAGAATTAATAATATAATAAAAATGAAAAAAAGATTTATTATCTCTAACTTTTTGTTATACTTCTTTAGGAATAAGGCATACAGTCTTTTTTCCCCAAAAATAACTTACATATAATAAAAATTATTAATAATCAAGTCAAAATATTCCTATTCCCTTTGCTGTAACTATTTAGTACAAGGTGAACCCTGAACTGTGTAAGAGAGAAGAAGAGGAAAGCTAAAACACCTGGTGGGATGACAACTCCATCCAGAAACAGGCACTTCCCAGAGCAAAGTTTTTAGGAGAACTGAATCACTCCTAAATCTTTGTGGTGTATCAGCGTAGGTTTAAATTAACGAATTCCAGGGAAGGAAAGATTCTTAAAATTCATTAGATCAGATGCCAATCTATACTGTATAAACTATTTTGGAGAAGAGACTCTCCTTTCTTCCCCCCTCCTTTTTTTTTTTTTCTTTTTTTAAATCTCAGCATCTAATGAAGTTTCTGTCTCATTGTAGGTATTCGCTAAATGTTGATAAATTTAAAATGAATGAATACATGAATGAATGGCAGGACTTCACCAAACTATTTCCTAAAGATAGATACCTGAAATTTTAAGTGTAGAAACTGGGATGCTTTCATAACTTCAACACTATCATATAAGCCAGATTTTAGTAATGCCATTAAGCAGTGTACTATGTGGTGTAGTTTGAAAAGATTATGTTTTTTGTTGTTGTTTTTGCTAATGTTTATATTCTTCATGCTTTAGCAAAGATGATCCTTTCATGCTTCCACAAAGTTTAACATGAATGTGAAATAATTACACAAGCATAATGTTGAAATATGGAACAAAACCAACTGTAGGCTATATACCAGCAGGAAGTGCAGCAGAATGGCAACTTTCTGCTCGAGAGATTAGTAGTGAGCAGTTCAATTAATCACTAAACTAGGAAAAATGAAGAACATCCTTTACACATATAGGCTTTTTAAATCTAAACAACAACTTCTCTTCAACTGCAATGCTCAAATGCAGCGATTACCTTAAATTATTTAAACAAGAAGTCAGGGCACCAATGGTCAGGTTCAGTGTTATCAGAAAATAGAGGGCGCTTATAGCATGATGCTTCTTGCATCTCTAAACAGTGCATATCTTTCTATCTGAATTTCTAACTTTTGTAAAACTTAAATAAAGTGTGAGGCCATCTGCTTCACAACCCTGAGGGGATGACAATACTTACACGGAAAGGCTGTTCTGAGCTGGAGTCACTGATTGCAGGGAGAAGATAAATACCATTACCAACTACTAACATATGATTGATTACACCATATGAGCTAGCACAGCCTCTCCTTATTATAGCACACTTATTGCAAATGAAAGAAATACATTGTTTTCAAGTTTGTACATCAATTTGTATCATGATGCACAGTGCCAACTTTGATTTATAATACCTCTCTAAGAAACTATTGGTGCAATAGATTAAATAAATGTTTGCAACCCATTTTAAAATTAGCAACAAAATAGTAGCTACGCAAACCAAACTAGACAGATTCATGTTTTCCGTGTTCAGTCAAATGGGCATTTGCATATTGTTAGATTTTCGCTGTTGTTGTTACTACTTTTAGAGTTTGTTAACTTCTTAGCTAATTTGAGAAATCGATGTTTCTTCTTTTATGGAAACTAGGATAAATTTGGTTCATTCATTGTAAATTTGTAAAAATAACTCATAAATGAAGCAAAGGTAGTGAGAGTCAAGTTTCTGAAGCCATATTTCATATTTCAGAGAAAATAAGGTAACTAAATGGAATCATTTAGAAGAATATTGACTGCAGATATATGGATAACGATTTTTCTCAGGAACAAAAATACAGAAAATATGTTTAAGCCTAATTTAGGTAAAAATAACAAATATAAACTGTGGGCTGTGAACATCAGATTTTTCAGAAGCTAGGTGGTATTGACCTGCCCAAAAGAAATGACAGCTCTATGGGGCGCCTGGGCGGCTCAGTCAGTTAAGTGGCTGCCTTCCGCTTACGTCATGATCCCAGGATCCTGGGATCGAGCCCTGCATTGTGCTCCCTGCTTGGCAGAGAGCCTGCTTCTCCCTCTCCCTCTGCCTGCTGCTCTGCCTACTTGTGCTCTCTCTATCTCTCTGTCAAATAAATAAATAAAATATTTAAAAAAAAAAAGAAAGAAGGAAATGACTGCTCTGTTCAAGGACTAGTAAGAAGGGCTACATGTAAAAAGGACACAAGGGTTTCAGAAATGGTAAAGGTGAAGTTATAAAGTTATGATAGCTTCCAGTAGAAAATCCAAGTGTGAAGGAAGAAAAAAAGAATTGTGGTCTTCTATACTCCTAACATCTAGTGAGTTATTTGCTGGTTAAATTGCTTTGTTTGCGTGGATGTTTTATTTGCAAAATAGTGGACCAACTTGCCGAACATCCATTTAAAGACAGCATTTTCCTTCTAATATTTTATGAAACAAACTTAAATGTAAGTTCAAAAAGACTCCTAATGTTTATGAAATCTATACTAAAATAGAAAGTGTTATTATTTCCTTAATATTCATCACCAATGAAATACACTCTAGCCTCCTCAGACTTCCTCTGTACGATATGAAGGAATGATTTCTCCCACAGCACAAATAGACACACAAGCAGTAGACAGATGACCACTGGTGTTCCAGGAGCCCTACACTTTAAAGATTCAGGCATGTTGTTAGAAGCTAAATTGGATATGGAAAAAAAAAAGTAATTCACGGGTCCCCTATGTAATATTATCAAAGAATAGAAGGGAATGGACATTTTCATTTAATGATTCTAAGCATTAATTGGTTTAATTAATCCATTACTCTAAGGAGACAATAAATCATTTTTTCTCCTAGCAAGCTCTATTTATACAAACAAGTAAAATGACTTCAGCTTGTTTTTCACCAGGAAATCTGTTTAGGCTCTTCCCCGTCAAAAGTTGTGTGTAAGATAAAAATGAAAAAAACTAAGAGGATTTTTTATTTCAAGGAATAGTAATCTAGAAAATAATTAGCCTAAGGACAAAAATTAATGGGATAAATCATTTCTATAAGATTAAAACTGATGTAGCAGAAATTTTGAGAATTATCCCCCAAAAAAGTTGACACTGAGAAAAAATGTTTTTAGACCCTTTATCATCACTTAATGGCTGTGTAATATTTGGCAAACTGTTTAATTTACTTGACTCATAGATTCCATGCTAAAAAATCAAATTAAAACATCCAATTTGTCAAGTTATCCTGGAATTTACTAAGATTTCCTTTTCCCTTCTCTCTCCTAATGTTAGTCATTGTAGATAGAAAATTGAGAGGTATTAGAAAATTAGATTGTATCAACATTTTATTAGGAAGCAGATCTCACACACATACATATTATCATTTGTGGGGATTTCAGAAAAATACATCTTAACTTGACATGAGAAATACAGCAGCAAATCAAGTAGCCCTAAAGTTGGATAGGCCCAATCCCTAAAGTAAGATAGGCCAGATGTTTTGTGTCTTTACAATGAACTAGAAAGAACCATCAGAGAAAGTTCAAGATGGTGCCATAGTCAAGATACAGAATCGATCTAAGTGTCCACTGATAGACAAATGGATACACACACACACACATGCACACACACACACACACACACACACATATACACAGAAATAGTATGCAGCCATAAAAAAGAATGGGATTGTGCTATCTTCAACAACATAGATGGACCTAGAGGGTATTATGTTAAGTGATATATGTCAGACTGAGAAAGACCCTATAATTTCACTCAAGTTTGGAGTCTAAAAACAAAACGAAATAAAACAAACATCGAATGGATAAAGAAACAAAAGGCAGAATCAGACCTATAGAGAAGAAACTGATGGTTGCCAGAGGGATGAGGGTTGGGAAGATGGGAAAAATGGGTGAAGTGGAGAGGAAGATGCAAATTTCTAGTTATGGAATGGATAAGTCATGGAATTAAAAGGCACATCATAAGAAATATAGTCAATGATATTATAATAGTGCTATATGATGACAAAAGATAGCTAAACTTGTGGTGAGCATAACATAATATTTGTTGAATCACTATATCACACACCTGAAATTAATGCAACACTGGGCATCAACTAAGTTTAAATAAATAAATAGGTAGTATAGGAGTATCCTGAATTCACCTTCTCACTTGGAGACACTGAATCAACAGCTGCATATGGAACAATCCCTTCTGAAAAAGTACTGGAAATCAGCTGAGCCATTCCTCCACAACAAGAAATTAAAAAGCCATATCAAGATGGATAGGAGAGGCAGAGATGTGGTCTTGTCAAAAAGCCCACCCCCGACATAGTGACACACAGTTGAGGGGGATTTCACAAATACAGAGCTTCTCCCTGAGAAGCAAGGAGTGTACCCACACCACCGGCATCCCAAACCTTAGGACCTACAATGGAGAAATTAAGCCCCCAAAGTGTCTGGCTTTAGAAACCAAAAGGGTTTACATCTGGGAGACCCAAAGAGCTATAGGAAACTGAGGTTCCATTTTTAAAGGACTTACACACAGACACCTTCACCTCAGGACCCAGTGCAAAAGAAGCAGTTTGAAAACCACCTAGGGTAAAATTCATTTGCTAATCTTAATGCATATGCCATAGGGGCAGGGACATGTTGGTCTCTCTCTGGGGATGAAGGTGCTGCTGGACACCATTTTTGCACTGTCACTCTACCTTGCTAGTGCTGTCAGGTATGCTCCAGCTCTGCACTCTCCTGTGGTCCCACTAAAGCCAGCAGGCATGCCCTAGCCTCACACTAACCTGTGACCCTGTTAAAACCAGCAAACACACATAGTCCACACACGAGACATCCTTTGAGAGTTGGCTCTGAGGTCTAGGGGGGCCCATTTCTGGGCCACATGGGATTGAAACAATCAGAGAGACAGTTCTTGGCAGGCTATCGTCTCCAGGTCATAGCACAGAAAGCAGACTGAAACACTTACATCTTCCTGTGAAGAAAGCCTATTTTACTTGTCCTGGAATTTCAGTCAGAAAGGCAGGTTTCAGGATTGCCACATACCCAGAGGCTACATGGGCCAGAGGTTGCCATCTCTGTGCTCTCCCTTGCCTCATTATAGCTTGTCAGTACCTTCAAGAAAGGAGCTTATACATTTGTCTGGAACCCCTATTTTTAAACTGTCAGCAAGGGAGTCCCTCTACAGGGTCCGGTCTGGAGGCCAGCAGGGCTTACAATTGTTGTCCCGCAGAACTGTATATATTTTCATCCTTTAAAAATTGGTGCCTGAGCATCTGGTTCCTAATCAGCATGAAATTAGGTGCTAATTGGGATCCTTCCCTTTAGAACACTGGCAGGGTTTGGCACAACTTCAACAATTGGGACTGATGAAGAATAAATCAGGTTGCTTAGACAATCACAAAGGTTTCAGAGACAACTAAGAGCTAGGGCAGGGTTGAATGAAGGTTCATCTTCTACACAAAGTATTCATGCAAGATTGAGAGAGAAAGTTATTTTTCCCAATACAGAGTAACAAACATAGTCAAGCAAAAAGAGGAAACAGAAGAATATATTTCAAACAAAAGAATATCACAAAACCCCAGAAAAAAAACCTTAAACAGAGATATTTAATTTCTTGATAAAGAGTTCAAAGTGATGATCATAAAGATGCTCACCAAACTCAGAAGATGAATAAAACCAGTGAGAACTTCAAAGAGAGACAGAAAATATAAGAAAATACCAACAGAAGTCATAGAGCTGAAGAATACAATAATTCAACTGAAGAATACACTAGAAAAGTTCAGCAGCACACTAGATGCAGCAGAAGAAAGGATCAGTTATCTTGAAGACAAAGCAGTAGAACTCATTCAGTCACAGCAGTAAAAAGAAAACAAATCAAAAACCAAAGATAGCTTAAGGAACCTATAAAACAAAATTAAACAGAACAAAATTTGCATCATAGAAGTCCCAAAAGAAGAACAGAGTGAGAAATGGACAAAAAAACTTCCTTGAGGAAATAATGGATGAAAACTTCCCTAACTGGGGGCAGGAAACAGACATTCAGATCCAGGTAGTCCAGAGAGTGAAAAAAGCAGAGGAACCCAAAGATAGCCACACCAAGACAACTTATAATTAAATTTCAAAACTTAAAGATAGTAAGAGAATCTTAAAAAACAGAAAAAAAAACTCGTTACCTATAAGGGAATAAACAAATGAAAATGGAACTGTAACACCAAAATGTATGGGTTGTTGCAAAAGCAGAAGGAGAAATTAAGAAAACAATCCCACTCACAACTGCTTAAAAAAATGAAGTATTGAGAAAAATTTAACTGAGTAAGTGAAAGACCTGTATACTCCAAACTATAAGATATGAACAACATAAATTGAAGAAGCCACAACTAAATGAAAATGTATTTCATGCTGATGGATTAGAAGAATTCATATTGTTAAAATGTCTATATTACCCAAGGCAATCTACAGAATCCTTACAATCCCTATCAAAATTCCAATGGCATTTTCACATAAATAGAACAAATAATACTAAAATTTGTATGGAAACACAAAGGATCCTAAATAGCCAAAGCAACCTTGAGAAAGAAGAACAAACCTGGAGGCATCATACTCTCTGATTTCAAACTATATTCCAAAGCTACAGTAATCAAAATAGTATGGCATGGGCATAAAAACAGACACATAGATCAGTGGAACACATTATATAGTCCAGAAAGAAATCCATGCATTTATGATCAGTCAATTCACTTAGAACAAAGACCCAAGAATATACAACAGGAAAAATGGTCCAAAATAAATGGTGTTGAGAAAATCTGACAACCACACAAAAGAATGAAATTAGAATCTCATACCATGCACAAGAATTAATTTAAAATGGATTAAAGATTTGAATGTAAGACCTAAAACCATTAAGCTCCTATAAGAAAACAAGGTGGAAAGCTTTTATTTTTTAATTTTTTTCAAATTTTTTAAAACTATTTAAGAAAAAGTGTTTAATATAAAATTTGAAAATACATAAAAGTAGAGGGAAATGACAATAATAAGCCCCATACATATATCTTTCAGCTTAGAAACTACCTATACTCTTTTTTTTGCTTGTTTTTTAAATTTTGTTTTATTAACGTATAATGTATGTTTTGCTTCAGGGGTACAGGTCTGTGAATCATCAGTCTTACACCATTCACAGTGCTCACCATAGCACATACCCTCCCCAATGTCCATAAATCAGCCACCGTATCCCTCCCTCCACCCTCCAGCAACCCTCAGTTTGTTTCCTGAGATTAAAAGTCTCTTACGGTTTGCCTCTCTCCCAGATCCCATCTTGTTTCATCTATATATACAATGGAATACTATGCTACTATCAAAAAATGAAATCTTGCTATTTGCAATGACGTGGATAAAACTAGAGGTTATTAAGCTAAGCGAAATAAGTCAATCAGAGAAAGACAATTACCATATGATCTCTCTGATATGAAGAATTTGAGAGGCAGGGTGGGGGGCTGTGCGGGGAAGGGAGGGGGGAAAAAAGGTGGAAAGCTTTTTAGACATAAGTCTTGGCCATGACTTTTTGGATTTGACTCTAAAGGCTAGGGCAACAAAAGCAAAAAATAAACAAGTTAGGACTACTTCAAACTAAAAACAAAAACAAAACAAACAGAATTTCTGCACAGTGAAGGAAACCATCAAGAAAATGAAAAAGCAACCTTTTGAATGGGAGGAGGTATTTGCAAATCATATATCTAATAAAGGGTTAATATCCGAAATTCATAAAGAGGGACACCTGGGTGGTTCAATCAGTCAAGTGTCAGACTCTTGCTTTCAGCTCAGGTCATGATCACATGGGTCATGAAATGGAACCCTGTTGTCAGTCTCTGCACTCAATGGGGAATCTGCTTGAAGATATTCTCCCTCTGCTTCTGCTCCTACTCGTGCTCCCCCACCAAAGTAAATACGGGAAATATATATATATATATGGATATCTATCTATCTATCTATCTATCTATCTATCTATATCTATTGAACTTAAACATCTCAATCACAAAAAAAAATCTGAAAATGGGCAGAGGATCTAAACAAACTTTTTTTTCCACAGATATATAGAGGGCCAAAAGTATACAAAAAGATGCTCACTCACACTAATCATCAGTGAAATGCAAATCAAAATTACCTCTATCACCTCACACCTGTTAGAATGGATATTATTAAAAAGATAAGAAATAAGTGTTGGGAGGATATGGAGAAAAGGGAACCCTTGTGCAGTGTTGGTAGGAATGTAAATTGGTACAGCCCCTATGAAAAACAGTATAGTGTTTCCTCAAAAAATTTTAAAAAAATATCATATGATCTAGGAATTCCATTTCTAGGTATTTAATTAAAAGAAAACAAAAACACTAATTGAAAAGGTATAAGCACCCCCCCCCATTTTATTTCAGCATTATTTACAGTAGCCAAAATATAGAAGCAACCTAAGGGTCTATCGATGGATAAATGGACACACACACATACAGACACACACATACAGAATGGAATTCTACTCAGCTTTAAAAGAGAATGAAATCTTGTATTCACAACAACATGAATAAATTGTAAGGGTATTACACTAAATGAAATAACTCAGAGAAAGACAAATACCTTATGACTTCACTTACATGTGGAATCTTAAAAATAAAAGAAATGAACAAACAAAATCAAGGAAAACTAATAGATGCAGAGAACATATCGGTGAATGCCAGAGGAGAGGAGGATATAGATCTATATATATATGGTAACTAATTGTGGTAGTCACTTTTAAGTATATACATATATGTGGGTATATATTTATATAAATCTAAATTCATATTTATATAATCTTTGTGTTACACACATAAAACTAATATGATTCAATATGTTAATTATTGCTCAAAAAAAAGAATGGTGCTAAAATTCTACCAATGTGTAGAAGACACAACTTGAGACTTTGAATTATTTTTATTTTTCTGTGTAAAATCATTTACCCTCTATGCACCTCATTTTCATAGAATAATATTTAGTATTAATAATACGATTAATGGTATCATCAATTGTATTATTAATATTAATTATATCAATATTAATAATACTATATTATAGTATAATAATATATAGTAATTATAATAATAATACTAAATTATATTTAGTATTAATATTCATGCTTCATAGAATATATATAATAATATATAAATATATAAATAATTAAAATAATATATAGTATATAATAATATATAGCAATTATAATAATTTTAGTAATACTAAATTATATTTAGTATTACTAATATTCATGCTTCATAGAATAATATTTAGTATTCAACACATTAACATGTGAGAAACTGATTTGTGTACTTCAGTGTAATTTAATCATTATTGTAGTACCATTTACTGAGTGTCATTTGTCAGCATATGTTAAGAGTATTAGGTAATATCTCACTTAATTTATATAATGAGCTTATAAAGTAAATGTTATTATACTTACTGTACAAATGACACAGGGTGATTATGTTATATATCCATAGTAACACACTAACAGATAAATAATACATTCCTTTTATTCATAAGTAATAGATATGATAAGAATACTAGATCTTGTCGAGGACAAATTCATGTGATCTCATTATTCGTCCATGACTGATCTGCTTATTGTCCTTTCCAATTCTGACTGGCAGGTGCCAATGGAACGATCTATCTCACAGAGTTCTCACGTTGTAATATGTTTTTAATTTTATCTATTGTCTTTACAAAAATCAATAAGCTTTCAGAAGGCATTTGACAACATGGTGGATTTTAAAATAGTTGTATTCCATCACGAAAAGAAAAATATCTATTCTCTATTCATATTCATAGGCTGAACTATTTAATCCTGTGTAAGGGGGTGGATATAAAAGTTCTAGAAACAACATTAAAATATAAATGGAACACAAGAACTCCACTGGGAGGAATTCACTTTGCTTACAAAGAACTGTACTTTGTATAAAGATGACTTCCTGAAGCAGTCAGTGTATGCCAACGGAAAAGACTAAAAGATACTCAGTGGGAAGACGATCTCCATTTATTTTATTCATACAAAGCAATTTATAATCTGTTAAAACTTCTTATTCTATTCTTAGTTAGCATCCAGTCAGGAAGCTGAAAGTTTACTTTGTGTTCTATTTCCTCTTAGGATTCCAAGGCCATAGGAAATGTTGTGACTCACTGTATGAAAACAGGACCCAGAGTTGACAATAAGGTTTAGTTGGTGTTACCTCATTTATAATGATCCAGTGACAGTCAAAAGCAACCAAATTAGTCTCCACAACCTAGAACAGAAAACAAACCAGCTATCAGTCAGCATTAATAGTGAAAACCAAACCAAACCAAATGAGTATACCTGCAAATGGCAAAAAAAAAAGAAGGAAAAAAATACCACATGTTAGAAAGATCTGTTATTAAATTAAAGATGGAAAACTTAGCTGAACACCACAGAAGCATTTGTGGTCGACATGCGGATACACTGTAGACTTGCTAATTAAGTTTCAAAATAAAATTCATCACAAGCCTAGAAAAATAGGTTTCAACTAAAAAAATAAATAATACCACGTAGTGATTTAAGTGGGAGTGTAGTTCAAATCACATTTCCTATTCCAAATAAACTTTGATGGCTTTCTATTATCTAAGTATATATCCCTCCACAATCTGGCTCTAACATTCTTATCTTCTGCTATTTCCCTATGTATATGCTTGCTATTTTCTTAAACTGCTCTGTGTTCTGAAACACTTTGTGCTGTGTTCTCTAAGGAGATCCAACTGTAAAATTGTCTGAACGTAAAAACTAAAAGCAATAAACATTATATTAGCATTAAGTTGTGGGTGGACAACTTCAGTAGCTTTTAGTTTGCTAATTACATAAACACAAACAATTTATGCAAAAGAAAAAGCAAACAATATATAGGTGGCAATATTGACTAACTTTGAATAAATTGATTCTAAATGATTCTTGGCTTAGGCTAAAAAAAGTAAGCTGGGACACACACACACACGTGTGTGTGGGTGTGTATGGGAGTGCAGTATAGTAAGGGTAGGTTTTGTATTACTTTCCATTCTATCCAATCTTATACATATTTTAAGGTATATTTTTATGATTCATGCCAAGCATATAATAGGTGAGACTGTTTTATAGAGGATTATTCTCATACTTTCAGCAATAATGCCCAAAGATTGGGTTTTAAATGAAGATGCTTTCTAATAAATACCAAGGGGTTGTTATAATATGGTGATTGTGTTTTGCTGGTTATTCTTTGTCCAACTGAGAAATGACTGTTGAAAGATGCACTGAATCATGAGAAATCCAATTGGAAATATATTTCTTATATAATTCAACATTTTCTGAAAGGATATAGTTACTTTCAGAATTTTTGTTTCTTCTTTTAATTTTGGTATAAATTTTGTACTATTTCAATACATAGCACATTGGTCCCTATGAATTTATTGAAGTGTATAGATAATACATTATCATAGAAGTAAGGTTTAGTTATAATCTGTTAAAACTTAAGTTATATCATTTATCTTTAAGTTATAACATTATTATATCTTTAAGTTATATCATTATTATAATTTTTTGAAATACATATATTTCCATTTATATGCAAAATAATGTAGAAAATATGACTGGTAGTTTTCAGTTTTAGAAATCACTTTATACCATTAATGATAGCACTTATTTCTAATTTTATGATTATATTTCTTTAATTATCTTAGAAAAATCATCACTAATTTATTAGCAATAAAAAGTGTTAGAAAATAAGCAGGGATACTATAAAAATTTAAAGAAATACAAACCAGAGATTCTGATAGGAAGAAAATAGTTCTCCAGATAAAATGAGAGAAATATGTTTTTTAAAAAAGCCCATGACATAAAAAAAATGACCAAAATACGATAACAGCTAGAATTCAAAGAGAAATGAAAGCCAAAATATAGATTGAAAGAACTACTGAAGCAGTATTAGCAGCAGAGTGAGGAGATGGCTCAGTTTAGCTTAAACTGTCTTCATTTCGATAATCTGTACCATTTGGACAGATTAAGCAACATTTGGGCTCTAAGAACTCTTCATTAACCTGTGGACTTTTTTAAATGAAAAGCTGTCTTGTACAACAGCACTTATGAAAGAGGTAGAAGGTAAAGGTTACAAGGGTAATTTACTGATAATTTGTCTAGACCACTTTCCTATTCATCTTTCACACTCTGACCTGAAGCAAACTTTCAGGCAAAAGCATGACACAGTATAGAAGTTCAGGCTCAGTCTCGTGTTTCCATAGAGGAGAAGGGCAAGTATCTCATCCAAGGCCATGATACTACTAATTCTACCACCTTCCTTTGCTTAGGGTCAGCAGGGGATTATCTTCTTTCACTCATGTCTTTAATTTCACTCTTGAGTATGGATACATAAGACATTTCATAGTATAAATTTGAAACAAGGAAAGAGATTATTAGCATATTACTGCTGATAAGGAAATAAATCATTTATTACAACAGCTTAAGTTCTTGGAACAGATCCTATTCCTCTCCTACTACCTGATGTGGTATTGTGCTAACCCAGAAATAAACCTCTTGACACATTACATTTTGGGTTTACTTGTTAGAGTAATTTAGCCTATTTTATCTAATGTAATGCATTTTTATTAATCTTAGCTATGCAACTTTTTCAAACTTTGATAAATTTTAATAAATAGCTCATTAGAGTAATTTTAAATCCTGTGATTTTATAAAAGCATGGTTTCAAAACCATGCGATATTTATTGGCCTTTTCACATATGTTGAATAGTCAGGCCTTTTTTCACGTGCCTAGTATTCTTTGGGGGAAGAAAACAAATTATACCAGAAAGGTACTTAAGGAGGAAAAGGTAGATATGTCTGTCCCTTTAATTACATACCAAAATAGGTATACATAACTCAAATCCATGTATAAGGCAGCACCCTGTTATAAAGAAACTTTGAAGCTTTTTCATTGGTATGTTGTACACAAAATGTTAATGCTTCTGTTCATCATCTGAGAAGAATATACTTTCCTTAGGTTTGTATTAACACTTTATGCACAAACAATGAGCTTGCATGAGTTCTCTGATTTTTTTAATAATTGAATGTAACTAAAAGTAAATGATGTGAAAAAGCCACCAATTAAAATGGTAACGATATCTGGAAATGAAAGGAACATTTAGTAAGGGGCATAAAAGATAACAGGCACTTCAATTGCCTAGAATTCAAAACCATTTAAGTGAATTCTTTCACTTAAATGACTAGAATGGGTGTATTGTAGAGATAAAACAAAATGTATTATTATACCTATACAAGTATATGGTATGTGTGTTTGTATATATATATGCATCTCCTTCAGAAAAGTAAAATTGCAGCAAAGTTAAAAGAAAAGATGGAGTGATAATGTGGTTTATGCTTTCCACATATTATCACATTGAGCTAACACATAATGAACATTCTTAGAGAGACATATTTAAATAAAAAAAAAATTTGCAGCGATTTGTGTGGATAACAAAAGCCACCTAGATATTGTAAAGCCAAATCAAATCATCTGATAATTTTTCTATTTTTTTAGTAATATTAATCCCTTTCCACCTGATATACCACCTGATATACTTATCAGACTAGTGGCATTACTAATGTGAAGGACTGAATTACTTCTGGATAAAAGATTAAGAAGTAATTGTAAGATATCCTAGAATTTTTTAAACCTTTATATTCATTTTCACAGTTACTTTAGAACTCAAAGAGGAAAATTGTTTCCTTTCCGCATCTTCCTTACCTAAGTATCTCATCTCTTCTTTCAGCAGTAATCTGAAGCCAATGAAAGAGATTAAGCAATTGATTGATTTTTTCTTTTTTTCACGAGAAACCTATTTTATATCTGAGCACATCATTGTTATAGTTGTGTGTTCTCATTCTGTGGATTCTTATAAATGTCTAACAAGTTAGTAAACACTAACCATATTTTTAATCCAAAATTTCAGGAAATTTTAGATTGCTATGAAATATTGAAGATCCTAAAAATTAGTAAGAATTTTATTACCATAATGGTAAGAAACACTCTCCTCGAAAGATCATATTATGCCAGAACTATTCAGTCAGCATTATGCTTGGGCAAGTCAGCAAGAAAAAACCATCCAATGGGGACTCCTGTATGTTTGGTATTCAAAATAATAGAAAGGGAATATGGATTTTCCTTTGTAATCTGCTCCTCCTCTCCTTCTTACCCCATGCTTCTCTCTTATCACTAGACATGTGTATATTAATCGTGTAAAGGAGCATGGGGCATGTTCATACAGAGTTGCTTTGACTGATACAAAGTTTAGTTATAACAAATGATACTACCCCTCCTCCCAAGAAGTTGAGCTTATTTTAAGGGAATCGAGCAAAAAAGGGGGAAAAAAATCAAGCCCTGTCAGGAAGACAAGCGATGAGTAAGGACAGACCATCTGTCACTGGCAGGAACTTTAGAACTTCTGAATCTTTAGAAAAGCCTGACAATTTATCACCATGTCTTCCATCATTTGTCCTTAAATCTTCAGATGTGCTAAATATAAGACAATCAGAAGCAAAGAAATTGCCAGAGCATGTATCTCACTGGTAATAAATGTGGAACAGTTCCTATGAGCACAGAGGACAATTTAATTGAATAAACAATAACAGCAACATGCTGTTTTTCACTCAACCTTGTGGCTTAACTAAATTAAACTTGTTCCCTTTGCAGGATGTACTAAATATTACACATGTACGCAAAGGGTTCCAGCGCTCTGTGCACCTGCAGCAGTGAGGATTTCAGGTGTTTACTTCCTATTCCTGTCTATTCCAAATCGGCAGGTGGCAACATGCCTGGCAAAGGACCCCAACGATTATGCTGGAACAAGTGGCCAGAGAAATATTAAAGAGCTACTCCCCTCCTGGATTCTCATCTATAGTAAGACTATAGCTTATATCTATATTTCTAGAACTATATTCTGTGGGACACCACTTCCACTAAAATTCATAAGCATTCAACAGCAAGTAGATTTAGAAATGCTAGGTTAACCAAATTAATAGATGTCATTACTGAGTGACATCATTAATAGATGTCACTCCTCAAAGCTTTGAGTAGGTTAATATCAATAGTGAAAGTAATTAACATAAAATTCATATTAATATGAATAATATTTGAGGACATATGTCTTTAGACCTATGAACGTTGAGTTCTAAAGTAAGAGTCAATGCCTCTGTTTTCTTAGAGCGTGACTTTGAGAAAATTACCAACCCTTTAAGCCCCAGTTTCCTTGTTTGTAACTAGGATTAACACTAGTGCCTACATAATAAAATCATAGTGGAGCTCAAATGCAACAATGGCAAACTCTCAATAAACACCAAATCTTCCATTTTAATGCATCTGCTTTATGGAATTCCAGGAGGAGAGGAATTGGCATATTCCAAATTGATCTGACTCGTGGGGAAACCAAATTTCCCCACTATAAATCCTATGGGATTAGTACTTTTGGGGAAATGTAGACTAGAATCAATGTTAATTTAGTCACACATTCCTAAAAATTCTAAAATGTTATTAAAGCTCCACAAGGAATTTTCTAATTTTAAATTCATGGTCTTAAAATAATCCCACAGAGACAGTGACTAACAGAGGACATTTTCCATAAAACAATTAGAAATACAGGAACAAAAGTTGAATTATCATATTTTATGTAAAATTCAAATGCATATGTAATAGTTTTGGCCAAATAGTGATACTTGTTCTTTTCTCCTTTTAACTTTTTTCCCCTTTCTAATTAAACAAAAGAAACCAAACCGAAACACACCATTATACTCTCCTCCAATAAAGTATAAAAAGGAGATATATTGTGTATAAAGTTTATAGTAGATTTTTAGGAGATCAATGGATTTATAGTCCAAACCCCACATCCAGTGTCCTGAGTATCATATATGATGAAAATGTACAACCACAATGTTCTGCTAAAAGAAATTCAATTAAATACTCTAGTGCTTCAAAACGTGAAGTGAAGGGGCGCCTGGGGGGCTCAGTTGGTTAAGCAACTGCCTTCGGCTCAGGTCATGATCCTGGAGTCCTGGGATTGAGTACCACATCGGGCTCCCAGCTCCATGGGGAGTCTGCTTCTCACTTTGACCTTCTTCCTTCTCATGCTCTCTCTCATTCTCTCTCTTTCCTAATAAATAAATTAAAAAAAAAAAAGAAGTGAAAATACAAAACTCCAGTATCCTTAAGGTACAGTCAACCTGGAATTCATTTCCATTGCCCTTTTCTTTGTTTTTTAAAGATGGGTTGTTTTTCATTTTTCTTTTCACTAGAACTGCTAAAGCCACATTACAGGGAGACACTGGAGTATTGTGTAGATTCCATTTTTAAATCCCAAATATATCCAGCAGATGGCATCAGTAAGCCCTGGAGAGTTGATGCGGGGCAACACAGGGAAATTCTGAAATGACTGTCTTGTTTGCATTTCCCCTTGAGCTCAGCATGGGTCCGCAACTCTCTTCTGTTCTTATCCAAGCAGCTACTATCTGCCATCCCACTCTGTGCCTTTTGCTTTAGAATCTCTGCTCTGATCTTCCAGCTGGAAGACCACAAATACACTTTCATCCAAATCCTCTTGCCATTACTGCCAAAGTTATTTCATAAACGGATATGCTAGAATTATTGTTACTGCTGTGCAGTTGGGTCTTCCCACACCCCCTGGGAGATGGAAATATGCCACCACTGAGATTTGGCCAAAAGTATGCTACCTGCTCTGTTTCTTAATGTGGAAAGATGGGCACTAACACACACACGCGCGCGCGCACACACACACACACACACACAGAAACACACACGAGAATCTGCGTTCATCCTATGACATAGACCCACCTTCCTGTGTCCTAAACTAGCTGAACAGAGATTGAACAACTACCAAAGGTGAATTCATGATTTCAATACTTTGACTGATACAAATAAGGATTTGACAATCATTTCCAGTTCAGGGAACCACTGTATAACTGTTTTAATTCTTTCTGAATTTTTGCTTGCATTGGGCTTCATTTAGATGTTCTGCTCTGGTGATTAAAGTGTACTTATCCCAAAACAATTAGGAAAAGTAGTGGTTGTTGAGAGACTGTTAGTCCTTTCATGTCCATGAAAAAACATAACATTCTAATATGTTAACCTTTGGCACAACAAGGGAATTAATATTACATTAAATATTTTTAAAATTTTGTTTTTTAATAGCTAAATGATTCTTAACAGAGTAAATTACTTCTTAAGTATAACTGGCAAACAAATAAATACAAGTTCTTACTTAGATTTTGATCTCAATTTAAAATGATTTGGGTGCACATTGGCTCTTAATTGCTGGGATTTATGAAATAAGGCTTTCTTGTTATCTTGAAGCAAATAAAGTGGGAAAATGCTTCTTATAGAGAAGTCTATTGATCACATCAAAATGCAACATACAGGCCTTTCACACTGTGAACTTTCATGCTTTGCTTTGTTCTTTTTTTTTTTCCTTGGTTCCTTTTGATCTGCTCTTTATCTTCTCTCCTTGACAAAGTGTTTCTCAAAACTCAGACTGAAATAAATGTCAAATCCTTTCCCAACCCTTACCTCCCTAACCCCAGGAAGTATTGTTCCCAAGGTCACACTCATCTAGCACTCTGAACAAATCTGTTTCCAGGATTGTTAATTAAATTATGTTTATTTATGTAACTGACTGTGAGAGCTGTGTTGTGTTTTATACTCCTCTTGCTCCCTCTTCAGTAGCCTCACTGGCTTTCTTGCTGGTCCTCTAGGACACTCCTGCTTTGGCCCTTGCCTTGCTTCCTGAAGTGCTCTTCACCAGGGGGAGAGATGCACATAGCCGCACAGCCCTGGGCATTTCATGTGGGACTTGGCATAAATACCAAGTATTTATCAGACATGACTTCTGTAATCACACAGCCTTGTTCCCCCCATGCATTATCCCACATGAGGCAAAAACCCACACTCACACACACACACACACACACTTTACTGCCTCTTTCCATGCATTAGGGATATAAACTTCACAATGTTAAAAATTTCATTTTGATCATTGGCCTATATCCTAAGAATAATCAGTGCTATATAATAGAGTTTCAATAAAATTTGTTGCCAGGTACAAGGCAGATTTTCACTAAATGTTGTTTGTGGAAAAAAAAAGACAACTATATATCCCTCACTCATGTTTATATATCTGGATATCCCTACCTCACCTATGACTAAACCATTTGATAAACTTGTTTGGAAGGAAGTCACTGGATGGGATTTAATTGTTAGAAAATAAATAAATAGGGCGCCTGGGTGGCTCAGCTGCTTAAGCTGCTGCCTTTGGCTCAGGTCATGATCCCAGGGTCCGGGGATGGAGTCCCACATCGGGCTCCTTGCTCAGCAGGGAGCCTGCTTCTCCCTCTGCCTCTGCCTGCCACTCTGCCTGCTTGTGCTCTCTCTCCCTCTCTCTCTCTGACAAATAAATAAATAAAATCATAAATAAATAAATAAATAAATAAATAATGAGAAAATGACTCAATTCCCATTTTCTCCAATGCAGAGCTCTTGATTATTTATGTGGCAATGAAGTACAGAATTATCATATTCAAAATTTCCAAAGTCGAAAGCCTCAGAATTTGGAGGTTATGTGATAATAGAAAAAAAATATAAAATTTGAAAAACTTGGCTTGAGTTCAAATGCCAGATCTCCTTATTGATAGTCAGATATATTACCTACTTTGGTCTCACTTTCCTGGTTATAGGAATAATGCTTTTTTCACAGGTAGTGAGGCTTACATAGATGAACATATCCAAAACACTTGGAACACTGTCAGTACCCAAAATGCTAACCTCTTTCCTTTGTTAACTTTGTTTCTCTTTACTCATGTTACTGCAGTATTTACGACACTACTCATAAATGACTATGAGTACATTTATTGAATTCGATAAATGTTTATTAAATGCTATTTATAGTATATCTATAATAATAAAAGCTAAAATTTATTCAGTGCTTATTATGTGCTAGGTACTAAGTGCTTATATACAATAACTTATTTAATGTTCACTATATCCTTATGATGTAAGCACCACATTCATTGTCCACCTTACATGAGAAGAAACTGAAGCAATTCACCCAAATCATTAAGCTGGATGTGGATGCCAGAATCAATAACCAGTGAACAACTTTCCCACATAATGTTTTCATAGCCTTCTTCATCCAGGTTTCAGAAACTATTATGCTTTTTTCAGAATTAAAATAATTACAGTTAAACTGAATATTATATAATATTATATAATATTATATATAATATGATACACAGTATTGTTTTATGCATTTAAACTCCACTATATAATTTATTTTTATCTACTGTTCACTTTTGAAAGATTATTAACCATAGAAAAATTTGAGAAATGAAGGCAATCTTATCCTCCATTCTGCTCTATGACCTTTGCCTTGAAGTGGTAGAAGAAAATTTGTTTTTCTTTTAGTGAATCTTAATTCCCATCTTCTTTTTGGAATGTAACTTGTTATAAGGATTAACTGACCAACATTATATAGTCGCTATTGCTTAATCAGAGAAACAGTTCTCTGTTCCTACTCTGTCTTCATAACAGAACTTTTGATTAACACTACAGGATGAAGGGTCAAAAGCTTCTAGAAGAGAAAATGTATAATGATTCTTATTGTGGCAATAAGGCAATAAGGACATTAGGCATCTAATTTCTGTAGTTAGTTAAACAGTTTACTACTCCTCTTTGTGTAATTTAGCTGTATTCTGGGTTATCAATAGCTCATCACTGATGAAGCCTATATCGATGCTGATTATTACTCATTAAAAGACATTCTTAATGTTTCTCTTATCTTTGGGCCCCTCTAATATTTCACAGGGACTCTGCTTTCTAGAATATCAAGAGTGGTATACAATACTGATGATGATAGACGCAAAAGATTTTGGAGGGGAAAATGTATTTGAAAGGTCTTATTAGTTTTGATACATAAAGTACCCAAAAGAAGAATAAAGAAATGCAAAATGTGAACTTCCATGGCCATATTCCTAAACTGTTTTGGTCATTCTCAAGATGTTTAAACTCATTGAAGGTATGATCCTTGAACATTTTATAGAATCAAAATAAGATCTTCAAGCTTTCTGAGGTTTCTAAATTTCTTTCATACTTTCTTTCATAAAAAGCATACCTTGTGGTCTACCATAAAAAATGTTTTCAGTGGTATTGGGCTTGACAGCATGGACAATTTCCAGAATTTCAAGCAATTGACTCTCCCGTCTGTGCTATTTCACTATGGTGAAATATAAACCATCTTTTTCTTACCACTGACAAATCACCTTATGGTGTTAGAACTGTGTTTAGTAACAAAATGTCAGTTGAAACTGAGGCACCAACTGTTAACTGCTCAAACAAAATGTCATTTGTAGAATAGAATTACAGAATTTGACAAAGGAACCCATGCTATGATCACAGAATGCAAGAGTATTCAAAATCATCTGACACATTTTAGAATTTTCATTGATCTTAAACCTCTCATTATTTTTTTAATTTTTTAAAAAATTTTGTTTACATGGATGCTTATCTGCCTGTCAGTATTTATAATTGTACAACTTCTACAAAATTACTAGAGTTGCCCTGAATGCCATTTACATTGTTCCACCCACCTTTCCAGAAATGGATCACATAAATGTGTGATTTAGCATCACTGAAAATTCATGGCTTCCAACCCCTACTGGACACTTAATTCTAGCTAGCGATTGATTCTTCTACCTGTATGCATAGTTAGTTTTGCTCTTTCCCATTCCCCACGGCAGTGAGGAATTCGACTTTCAGCCCGATCCACTAGCCCATTTCCCTAACTTCACAAGTAACTTTTCCCCTATTTAAACAAATAATGAATAAAGATCAACAGGTAGAAACGGTTTCAAGCCCTCAATTCCTGTCCCTCTAAAATCAGAAACAAAGCAAAAAATATCTGAATAACAACAGCTAACATTTTAGGGGTGTGTATTACCTACGAGAAACAATAATAAACATTTTAATGTCTTTCATCATTTCATTCTCGTATCAACCCTTTGAAGGTAGTTGCTATAATTTTTCCCATTTTACAAATGAACTAGCACTGTCTTAACTTTACTTCTCCCCTCTCTTGACAGTAAAACAGAAAGAGTTTCCTCCAAAGGAGACTAATTTCAGTAGAGCTTTGGGTCCCTTTCTTTCTTTTTTTCTCAGGGAATCTTCAACAACAGTTATTTACATACTCTGTGCTTCCCACTTGTCTTGGTTTACCACTTATGGGACAACAGATTTTCTTCCATCTAATACAAGACCTCTCAAATGACTTTTACAGACAATCTTGTCAAATATGGCCTATGATTGCTTTCTCCTTTTTTACTTCTCTCCTTTATATAGTGATCATTCTGGCTTCTGTCCCCAACTCCCCCACTCTTCTTTATTTGTCTGGTCTCTAGGTATCTTTTAGACATAATTATCCTCATCATTTCTAAGAGGTCTTCAATGATCACTACACCCCTCCCATCATAAACTTGTCTTATAAATGTGGATATGAACCACATTCACTGAACATGTTTAATTATATATACATATATTTTTTTTTCATTTGATTACATTCTTCACCCTACTAAAAGCTTCTTGAAGCAGGGATGGTGTTTTATCTATTTTATATTCCCAACAACTAACTCTGGATCTGACTCAAACATTAAGTATTGTGAACTGGACTTGAGCTATCCTATTATAAGGTTACTTTGCCCCATAATGTGATTGTAGATGTTAGAAGGTTACTTTGCCCCCTTTCCCCCTGCCCAGGTGAACTGCCCTACAACAGCAGGGGAAATGAGTTTCCAGCATACTGGTTTGTGCCTCCTCAAGAGCTTATATGTCTTCTCTTCTCTGCTTGAGGACTTTTTTCCAGCACATTTGGCCACATACAAACATAACCTAGAAGTGAGGGTATGTTGGCATCTCTGGAAGATAACTCTCAACCAATCGAGATGGGAAAAAGTGGATAAACACTCCTGTCTCCCCACCCTCCTGTGGAGAATGACTCAGAGGTATATTCCAAACACAATTTCTCAGAAGGTTCCCCACAGGATTGAGCTCCATTTGCCCACATTTGTAACTCATTCCTGGTAACACATTCTTGATTGGCTTTCCTCTTTACTCTCTTTCTCATGTTTACCATTCCCTCACTTGTGCTTTTTAAAACAAACTCCCTGATCAATCATCAGCACCCAAGTTCTTGTCTCAGAATCTATACCAGTAATTCAAACTTAGTCAGCCTTCCTACATAAAACACACAATTTGCTACACATGAATAGAGAATAGTTGCTATAGTTAAATGAAGAAATTCTTGAGGAGTAGAAAAATGCTTGAGACATTAAAATTATTCACAATCTGTCCATAGGAGTTGTCTTCCTGTAATAGCCTGCTGAGAACTCTCATAATCCTAAAAAGCTTTGATGTCACTTTGTACAGGGTATTTGGGAATTCTTCACATGGGTGATTCCCAGTTCTTTGTGTGCATTAGAATCACCTGGAGGACGTTTTAAACATAGTGCTGGGCCCACTCCAGTCATTTCTGATTTAGAAGTTCTGGCATGGAGTCTGGGAATTTGCATTTCTAACAAGTTGCCAGTTGGTGCCTGTGCTGCAGGTTTAGTGAATCATTCTGAGATCCACGGCTTTACAAAAGAACCCTGGTCAGGGACAGAGTGTGATGACTTGACGTTAATTCTATATCCATTCAATTACTTTGACAAAACCATTCAAGCTTTTTGAGCACCTGAAACGTACTAGACACAAAGCTAGGATGGGAGTCGATTCATCGAGCAAGGCAGACTTGGTCTTTGTTCTAAGTGAGCTTTCAGCCCAGCTCCAACGGAGCCTCTGAGGAATCCGAAAAGTGTAACAGTCTCTAGGTGATATTCTTTCGCAAATAACCAACATGCACCTTTCCTCAGGAGGACAGACAAAATCCTTGTTCCAGAAAGAATACAGTCATTTTAAGCTTACAGTCATTTTAAGCTTATTGCTTAAAAATTGCTTCTAATTTGAAACAAACTTCTTTACATATATTAAAGTGTTGCAATTTATACCTTGATCATATCTGCACAATCATACACAAATTATTTCAAATCACACGTATTTTCTGTTTGGAATGATGGATTATTATTTATAAGGATTGAATTTCTGGGATTAGAAACCATAAACATTATTTTGATCTTATGACCATTTTTGTTTTTCCATCTGCAAGAATAAAGGCTGGCAATTATATCCTGAAATACATTATTGAATTTGCCTGTTCATTATTTCTTATACGCCATTCCAAGTTCAACAGTAGGAATCAGTTCTGGCATGTTGTTAAATAAATTATGTGTTAAGGCTTGCTTTAACCAACTCCAGCCAGATAAAAAGAAAAGAAAAAAAAATATATATTATATATATTCTAAAGATTAATGTAGGTATTTCACTCTTCAGTCAGTTTTTCTTTTGAGAGTTGAATTTTGATTAGGAATTATAAAAATGGGACTGAGGTGTAGTTCTGTTCACTAGCACCGAGGTTGTAAATGCTGTGTGGAACATTTGTAGTTCAAAAATCAAAAGGTGGCCTGACAATATGTGTCAGGCCTTTCTTGGTCCATTATAAAGAGTTACATACTGATTTTGAATCTCCCATATGTTTCACAGTTTACTGAAGTACTTAGCACTGTTTCCCAGCATACGTTCACATTTAAAATAATTTCACAGTGTACTCAGGTCAGAATATGAAAGGAAGACAGCAAAGATAGATCTATTAGAGAATAATCCCTTGGACTCCCTCAGACCCAAAGGCATGCACTAACAGCTGCAGTTCTGAGGGCCACCTGTTTTCCTCCCTAGTGAAATTTGAAAACAGTCATAAATCAGGCTGGTTGACAAACTTCAAAAGTCTTTCTTCCCAGATGACAGAAGTATGAGAAGGCTTTCTTTAAGACTATTCTGGTAGTACTTACTCCTGTGAGAATTAGAGACAGAGACATAGTTGAAATAAATTTCATTCTCTGATCTGATCACAGTCGCTGAAATGGAGTGTTTTTTCTCTGACTGCTTTGTTTTGTTTCTTTTCTTTTGCAGATTTATTGGTATGACACAGACTTACTGGTATAACACTGTAGTGCACCCCACTACAAGGTCATTGTGGCCTCATGGAGTAAGGGCAAGCATAGTGTAGTTTAGTGTGCTTGCTCTTTTTTTTTCCCCAAATACAGTATGCTTGCTCTTATAGACACATTTCATTCTGACTTACAGTATGATTCACAGTGAGGTTAGCTCAGATAGTTCTCACATCAATAGAAAATTCCTTTCTTTAGAACTACTCATCCCTTGTCTTGAAGGTATAAAATTGAGAAAATTAGAAAGATACACTGACTTGCATCTTACCTGGTATGCTCTAAACAATTTACTAGAGTGTTCATCATTCAAGTTTCTAATTTAATAATTTAAAAGATAATGTGTTTATTAGTGAAGGCCATCTTCATTCCTAAAGATAAAGTTTGGACCTATAATAGGATTATTTTAGCTTTTAAGTTATTTAAGTGGGTAATGAAATTATTTTCAAATGGCTCTTTTTTCAGTGGTTGGTTGTCTCATTTGTTTGAAAAGAACAAAATGCTGATAAGGTTATGAATTCAACTCCCTGTGTTAAGTAAATTATTATTCCTTTCTTCTAAAGGAAGATACTAGTCCCCCCCAAAAGAACTGAGTATTATCCCATCATTATTGAGTTTGTTTGTTTCTTTTTTGTTTTTTTCTTGTGGAGCCCAGCATGTAGCTTACACTCATGACACTGAGATCAAGACCTGAAATGAGATCAGGAGTCCGATGCTTAACCCACTGAGCCCCCCAGGTATCCCCACCATTGAGTTTTCAAATGCAGAATGTAAAGAGCGGAAATTTGATCTTATAGAG
This sequence comes from Nasua narica, assembly GCA_028533885.1. Classification (NCBI taxonomy): domain Eukaryota; kingdom Metazoa; phylum Chordata; class Mammalia; order Carnivora; family Procyonidae; genus Nasua; species Nasua narica. The sequence goes on along the minus strand of CM052800.1, from coordinate 68,094,683 downwards.
AGATATTGCAAAAGTAGGAAAAGAATACTCAATGGTCATACAGAAATGGATAGAAGACATTCTGAGTATAATGAACAATTTCTGAATGGCATTTTGCAGAACATAGTGGAGAGATAAATGTTTTTTGAAATATTATTTATGAAATACACTTAAAATGAACTTTGAATAATGGAAAGCTGAGATTGATATTTTTATGCAAATACTTTCATATATTTTGAGATGAAGAATTCACAACCAGGGTTGATTGGGTATAGACAACCATTTGGGACACGCAGAATATAGCCAAATCTGGATATGACAAAAAGAAAAATCTAAATAATGCTTTTACAGTTATTTTTTAAATAATATTTAGTGATAAGAGACTGAAGATTTATAGTAACTGCCGTGTGTAATTTATGATTTATAACATTTTTAATTCTATTTAAATAAAATTTGCTAAAATTAAAAATTACATATCATTTAAAAATAATCACATGGGCTCATATATATTAGATAAATTAATGTTCCTAATTATAATGACCATAGTAAAAGAATCTGTCTCAACATTCCAGAAGTAGGTATGCTGGTTCAGAGAAACAGAGATTGTTATTGAAGCTAAGATTCTGGTGCAGAGAGTGCGAAGAAGCAGATAAGCAGTATTTCTTATCAACCGATTCTTTTAAAGGATTGAATTCTCTCTTGTATACTTTTGTCACATAATAATGCCACTAAATTATTGTAAAGGCTCTGTTCAGTTGAAACACTTATTCTTAAAAAAAGAATAAAAAAGTTCAATTTAAAATAAAATATATACTCTTATTTTCCTAATTTTCTTTAATTTTATCTAGCATATATATATATATATAGTTAAAAACCCAGTTAACTAACTTTATTTGAAATTTCTGATACTTGTAGGTATACCATATCATTCGCAGAACTAACACAATATCTCTAAGATTAGTTTCCTGATATTCTTCAAATTATTTTCAATTTTTCTGGTGTGCTTAATAAAATCACTTAGTAAAAGTCATTAATTCGCAAAAAATTCTGAATCATATTATATATGTATTTTAAAATTACACTTTTACTTTCTTTTACTTAAACTTACTTTGTGATAAGAGGTCTCTGCAAACTCAAAGGAAATAATTAGGTCAAGGTCTCAAAATATCCAATGAGAATTGTGATTAAAACGATAACAGAAAGAGAAAAAATATGTCAAAGGATGATCTAACTTGATAGTTAGGAAAGTATGTCATTCCTCTAAATAATGAATTCTTTTCTTTGTTCTAATCTTATTTGTAAAAGTTCACACTACTGGGAAAATCCATTTTAGCTTTGACTATGACTTTAAGAAAGCTAAAACAAAGCATTTCAAATTTAAAAAAATATTCTTGAGAGCCAAGTAAAGGCCATTTTTAGGGTTGAGAGTTGGATATTATTTGAAACCTGAAACATTCCAAATATTTGTTTGAAATTCAAATTAGGATTGAAATTATCAGATGTTCACCAAAATATCAAGGGCCATCCAATATGCTAAATTTCTGAATGGAGTTGAGGAGACAATAAATCTTGAATAAAGAATAAGTGTCTCCTTGAAAACTGAATTAAATCCTCTTTATTAAATCAGTGACTATTCCAATTTATAGAAATCAATAGTGGCTTTTTGAGTTTATTAAACTATAGGGATCTATATTAAATACTAAAAATATCAAGGATATAAATAAAAAGTCCTTGTAAAGACACTAGAGTTTGTTTTTGTTTTAATAAAAGTGAAAAAAATGTTAGACTATTTCCTTTCTTAAGACATTTTATCTGGGAAATGAAATATGACATTAAAAAAAGAGAATGAAAGCACTGAACTCCTTAAACTATTCAAGTTTACAATATAATACAAAAATAGATGGAAAAGTCAATTAGACAAGTTTGAAATGTAATAATTGTAACTACACTTATACAAAGAGGGCAACAAAATCAACACTAAGACTGGTGTCTTTCTCAAGAATTCAAGGTGAAAAATATATCACTACATGAGGAGGCAAAAAAATTGCTCTATTGTAGGCTTTCTATTCCATTAATCATTTTCAAAAGCTACTGCTCTTCAGCAGCCAGTAATGGAGATATTCATATAGTATTTAAAGATTGTCAATAAATGGTGATATTGAAAAATTCCAAATAAGAAGTTTCAAATCTAAACATGATGGTAATGCTCTATGTGCTAGCTATATATTTTACTTTCTGTAATTAAATTGGAAAAAATATTGAAGCAGAAGCAACAAGATCTTAATCCAAATTTTTTCTTTAAGAATATATACATACACACACAAATACATGATATACATATATCTTAAAGAAAATAATATATATAGCCAATGGATATATGTGGCGTTTGGTGAGCTACTGAACAACAAAGTAAGGTGATTCGGTGGAAGTACATATATTGAATAAATAGAGCTTCTCTGGAGCCAGGAAAAAAATGTTTATGTGACCATATCAATGATAATACCAAATAAGGATTTAATTATAAATGTGTTAAAGTTATTTAGGAGGGAAGGGTAACTTTGTGTGCGATAATTGTATATAAACTAAATTCTTATTTTTCTTATTACCCATCAATAGATAATATCAATATCTGAAAAATCAGGGAAAGTGATGTAAAAATGTTATTTAAAAATATTTGGAAAATAGTAGTTAAAAGAAAAAAAAGTTAAGGGTTGTCTCCACAGAGTAGGAAGAGAGAATAGGAAGGATTGGGGAAGCAATTCCTGTTTTTCATTATTCATTTTATAAATACCTTCAAAAAATGTTTATTGAGTGGATGTAAAATTTTGATAAAAATAAAATTTATTTTTAAAAAGTGAGCGCATATTTTTTGATCACACTATTACAAAAGGGAACTGATTTTTAAAATAATCTATATGAAAATTACCTAAGCAAAGTATTTTTAATTAATTTTTGTTAAAATATCCTCAAAAATCACATAAAAGTATAACTATCTATAGTTTTAAAGCCTGTTATCTTTTCAAAGTAACAAACTTCATGTTTACAGTACAAATCTTAACTATATCCCTCATATTATAAAAGTAAAGCATTATCAGTTACTCTGTGTTACTGACCTTGCCATGTCTCCGTAGATTAAAAAAAATTGATTTGAGTGTTGGTAGTCAATTAAAACTGTGATATCCTATAGCGAATGTTTATTATTTTCTTGCTGCTTTTATTATCTTCTTTGGGAACAATGACATTCCCCATAGTAGATCAAAGATCTTTGGAGAATGACTATTCTATCATAGGAGATCCTTTTGAAATTCACAGCAACCAAATGACAGAAATATTTCTTACCACAGAGAGGGCTTTAACAAGAAAGCAAAACAAAGGCACTTTTGAAATTTCCCCTTGAAATCTCCTTCTACCTCTATATGGGGACTTTGATTCAAAATAAATACAGAACCATATGAAAATCCACTGAAGTGAAATAGAATAGGCCAATCAAATGCATCCTTTCTTTAGACATGCTTTATTTACCCTATTATCTATTAATATTTCTTTAATATTAAGTTGAATAAAACTGGATTACTCAACATAAAATTGTGGTGTTGTTTTTTTTTTTTTTCTGAAACACTGAGTATCTGCAACCAACTACCTAGGAGATTTGATATTCCTAAGAATTTGTTCAACTCTAGGGACTTGAGAGATTTCATGGAAATTTACCTGTGAGGTTTTCTTTTAGAGATAATAAGGCTCAAGTGATTGAATCCTGCTGACTGCAGAAGAAAGGAACAGAATTATCACTTATATAAGGAAAGATAATGCATACCCCAAGTTGAAGCCAGAAGGAACTTCAAACGCTTGGCTGAATGTACAAGGACACAGCAAGTAAATGTACCTCTTAAGTGAAGCTAAGTGGTACTGTTCACCATCCCTTAATTGTTAAAGTGTTTGCCTTCACAAAGAGCCAGAGCCAAGCAGAGTCATTCCAAATCATTTACTGGGCACCTCATGTGTGCTGGGCTGATTTCATCACTACCAGAACTTGCCTTTTTCATTCCTGACTAAATGTTTCTGTTTAATAGTGTTTCGCATCTGGAATATTTTTAAGCCTTATTTTCATCCCAAGCCATGATCCCTTTTCTTTCAATAAATTTCTGTGTTGAACTTGTGTTGCAAAGTCTTTCCTTCCCAATCCATAGTTGCTGCCCCTTTAAAAAATCTTCCCAGGTGCACCATTCATTTAGGCACTTATTATATAGAGGTAGGAATTTCTGTTTATGTTTCATAGGAGAAGTAGTAGAGTGGAAACTCCCTGGACTTAAAAAACTGTTTTGATTTTAAATTTCACCCCCATGACCTCCTTATTTGATGAATTTGAACAAATTCTCAGCATCTTTAAGGCTACTGTCACCTTATTTACAAATTGGGAATAATGCCAACTTTTCCAAGTGGTTACATGGATTAACTGATACAATTTAAGTCTCCTGCCTTGCTCAGTGCCTGTACACCATTGGAAGAGACAAATGTTTGGTCCCTTTCCTTTCAATTCCTGGTTAGATTATAAAATCCTGAAGGACAGAGAATTGTCTTACTTTGTATCCTGTTCAGTGTCTGGCAGTAATTAAGTACCTTGCAGACACTTACTAAGTACTTGTTTGAATGAATGTATCAGCTGGGTGCCATGAGGAATCCCTAATGGGCTCTCTATTGAGTGCTCTCAGCAACTACAGGGACTCTTTAGATGTATTAGAACAAATCCATCACAAGGGAAACACCTATTGATTGAGGGTCAGTCCTATCATTTTTCAGTATTGAGGAAAACATGTTTATGTCTTTAAAAGGGGGCAATAAAATCATTATTTTGACCTCATGGTACATTGTTTAGCCTTATGTTCAATTTATAAACTTGACAGACACAGATCAAAGGAAAAAGAAAAACTGTAGCCAAAATGTGCCAATGTTTTTGCAAGATCAGAGATGCACCTTTCTTTATAATCCCCAAATGGAGTTCCTCATTACCCACTTTCCTTATTGGTAAATTGGAAATCTGTGGAAATTGAGATATTATGTATACATACAGCTATATGAGGCAAACTAACTTTCGGAAATGTCATGGTTCTGAAATGTCATGGTTCTTTATATAAGGCACCCAGTTTACCTTATTTTCCTGATTTCTCATTTTGGCAGAATTCTGCTCAGTTGATGAGTAGAAGAACCTGTGAAATATAATTCACTGGGCTAGTGTGGTGGTGCTCCAACTTGAGCACACATCAGAATCCGCGGGTGGGGGGTTGGGGGGGTGGGGGAGTGTAGGGCTCCACCCCCTAAGTTTCTGTTTCAGTAGACTGAGGTGGGGTCCAGGAATTTGCAATTCACTTTTCCAGCTAATGCTCACACTGCTGATTGAGGGACCACACTGAGAACCAAGATAATAAAAAATAAAGATGAAACCAACTCTCTTGCTTAAGAGGGCATCAGAGTTTTTATAATGTCCTGCCAGTAATTCCAAAGTGCAAAACTGTTTTTAAGGACAGTGATGTCTAAGAGAAGAAACTTGTAGTTTTTTTTTTTTTAAAGATTTTATTTATTTATTTGACAGAGAAATCACAAGTAGGCAGAGGCAGGCAGAGAGAGGGTGGAAGCAGGCTCCCTGCTGAGCAGAGAGCCCGATGTGGGGCTAGATCCCAGGACCCCGAGATCATGACCTGAGCCGAAGGCAGAGGTTTTAACTCACTGAGCCACCCAGGCGCCCCAAAACTTGGAGTTTTTGATAATTCAAATACTTAAAGATCCAGGGATGCCTGGATGGCTCAGTTGGTTAAGCAGCTGCCTTCGGCTCAGGTCATGATCCCAGTGTCCTAAGATCGAGTTCCGCATTGGGCTCCTTGCTCAGCAGGGAGCCTGCTTCTCTCTCTGCCTCTGCCTGCCCCTGCCTGCTTGTGTCCTCTCTCTGTCAAATAAATAAATAAAATCTTCAAATACTTAAAGATCCAGACTTGAGTTAACATCTTCTCAGAATATTCAGACTTAAAGTAAACTTGAAAAATACTCCTTCAGGTATATTTTAAACACTGTTTTGACTTCCGATAATGTAGCATTAGCTTCAAACTCTTGTCTCTTTCTACATAAGTGGAGTACAGGGAAAGTGAATTTAAAGTTAATAGGTACCTAGATGACTATTTTTAATGCCCTCTTCTAACTTGATCAGTTATACATTTGAATTGATAATGCAGTCTATTTTAAGGATAATAGAATATAGTTTTTCTAAGTAAGAATCTTTTCACACATAAAAATCACACATTAGAGTTTTAAATTAGCATTTTTTTAAGTTCATGGTATGTGCTACAGTGGCACAACATCATTAGATATTTTCAGAAAAAAAGCTGTTAAAGTGATATATGCAAGTTCAATTAAAAAATAGATTTTGAATAAGCCTACATGAGGTAATTTAATGAATCCACATTTTTTAAAGACTGTATTTTAGATATCAGGTACATTAAATCTTAAATACTGGAAATGTAAAGCCCACTTGAATTTGAATGGGAATTAATTTTCCATTTGAATCCTAAAATAACAGATCAAATGGGAAGTTTATTTTGGTATGAGGTGTCAGAAATACCTGTAGGGAAATCTACTAAACCCTTTTTGTAAGCTTACTTCTTGATAATTTCATAGACTATCATGTTTTGTAAATACTAGAAATAACTATGCTCTTACACAGGCTTATTATTAAGATGGGCTAGATTTCTTAAAACAGATTTTCAAGTCAATTCATTAATTCACCGGATATTCACGAGCATCTTTACATATAAAGACATAGTCCTAGGCAGTGCATATACAACAAAGGTTTAGACAAATCCAAACCTCACGCACTGGTTTTCTACTGCTGTTCTAAAAAATTACCACAAATTTAATGGCTTAAACCACAAAAATCTTGCAATTCTGAAAGTCAGAAATCCAAAACAGTTCTTGTAAGATTAAAATCCAGAACTTGTTAGGGCCCTAGGAAGGATCCGGTCCCTTCTCCTTAAGATTATTGGTAAAATTTAGTTCTTTGTGGTTTTAGGCTATTCATTTCCTTGCTGGCTGTCAGGTGAGTGCCATTCTCAGCTTTCTCAGGCTGATTACACTCCTTGGTCTGTGTTTCCCTGTGTCTCCCTTCTCCCATTTTCAAGTCAGCAACAGCAAATTGAGTTCCCTTCCTGCTCTCCATCTCTCCTGTCTTTCTGTCTCATCTCTCTCACCCAGTCAGGAAAATTTCTCTGCTACTAAGGCAGAGGATCGGATTGGGCCCACCCCTGCAGTCCAGGGTAATCTCCCCATCTCAATGTCTGTGTCCTTAATTACACCTAGAAAGTTTGTCCTGCCATGTAAGGTAACATATTCACTGGGCCAGGGAATTAGGACATGTGCATCTTGATAGCATGCAGGAAGCCTTATTCAGGTCACCATACCTCAGAAAACTTACATACTGGTGGCAAAGTTAGATGATAAAAAAAAACAAAAAACAAGCAAATGTAAAATTTCAAGTAATGGGAAGAGAAGTTGAATCGTCCTGCTTTCAGACAGGATAGAAATGGCAATGGATTTAATTGAAGAGAGCTAATAAAGGGATTTTTATACAGAGATATGGACGGGGTTAAAGAAATAACAAAAGCTGATAAAGCACCCAGAGACCAGCAATAGTGGGGAGCTTTAACCATTCTAAGCCTGATGGGCAAGTAAAGAGAACTGTGTTACTAGAAGGAACCAGGAACTAGGGCCACAGGAAAAATACCATCAGATGGGAGCTGTGACCCGAGAGGAAAGCCACCATTGCTAAAACAGACTCAAGACATAAAGGAAGCAAGGAAGTAATAAAAACCCTGATCTGACTCTCTTTCCACTCTCTAATATCTTGCCAGTGCTCCCACTGACCAATCCTGACCAATATCCAAGAGACAATGAAGTCCGGAGGAAGCAGTCTACAAAGGCCAGCTTAAGAGTCACAGACTTGTTAAAAGAGATCAGAGAATGGATTCAAGGGAGGAAGGAACAAGAAAAATTACCTGCACAGAAGTATCAGTAAAAAAGAAAGAGAGAATAAGGGATTGAGAAGGAAGCTGCATTATGTTAAATTAACCAATCCAGAAAAACCTCTCTAAGGAGGCAAAAACTGAGCAGAGGCCTGAAATAACTGAAGAAGTGAGCCTTGCCGTTGCTCCAGGAAGACCGAGTGTCAAGGGCAAATGCACTGAGGAAGGGACAGCTTTGGGTTCTTCAAGGAATAGAGAGGCCTGGGTACTTGGAGTAGAGTGAGTTAGAGGGAGAAGGAAAGGTGTTGGTATGAAGCTGGTGTCAGACCATATAGAAATTGAAAAATTTTACTCTCAATGTGGTGATAAACCACTGGACTGTTTTGAGAGGAAAAAGAAATGATAAACTTATATTTGTAGGTCACTCTGTTTGGAGAATTAAACTGGAGAGGGCAAGAGTGAAGGCAGTAATACCATTTAGAGGGTCATTGAAACTATCTGGGGAGAAGAGTATGGTGGGGTAGACAAAGGTGGCAGCAGGGAGTATCACATGCAGTGATAATGCTCAGCATACATCTGATGATAGAAAAACATTGAACTAGTGGATGGATTAGATGTGACATCAAGGATGCTCAAGGGCTAATGGACTAAGAAACTGGGGGAATGATGGTTGTAGTATTTTCATGCACTTTGTCTTTTAAAGTCATTTTAATTGATGCTCAGTAGGGAGAGGTGTTCCAACCACACTTAGTCATTCTACTTGGAATGGAAAATTCAGATTTTTTTTAATACACTAGAGATGAGGGCCTTGGGTTCTCCTTAGGAAATACTGTGAGGGTAAAAAGGCAGACCTAGCCAGTGGTACTATAAAGTCATGCTTCTGTTCCTTCATCACTGGAAATATCTGCACATTTATCTGCTTACATTAGTAGTGTTGAAAATTAAACCTAAATCTACTATTTGTTATCTGCAGCACCTTAGTTAAGTGACTACTTAATTACTTTAAGTTACAGATTCCTAATCAGTTAGACATTATAGTACTTTTTACAATATTGGGTTGATTTGGTGATTAAGATATGTACAAAGTACTTATATAAGCACTTAATGAAACTTAGTTATATTTATTTCATGCACAAGAGTACCATACATGATTTTCTTTGAGATAAATATTTCACCAGTGGATACTTAAATATATTGGACACTAATAGCCCACAATCATCCAAACGATTTTCAAGAGCCATACTATTTCTTACTCTCCAAGTCTTTGAGGAAAAAACATGAACAAGGAAAGTGATATTTGTAGATTTCATTTGCTTTTTTTACCTTCTATATTATAGTTCTAAAATGAAATTGTTATTACTGACCTTTGTAGGAAAGATACAGTTACTATAAAGAAAAACAGTAATACTAGATTTAACTTCCTTCTACCATGGCTTCAATTGCTGTGCTGTCCAACAGTGTCTGTAAATTAGATATCAAATTGATTTATGCTGGGGAAAAAATTGTTACAAACCCAACAACTTAAAATTGAACAAAAGATTTGTTTCATCTTTACTCTTTACTTCAATAGGATGGCTAGCTCAGGTTGAGCTCTTCCTAATCCCTTGTTAAAGTGCTAAATTTTGCTAAACACATTAGTTTTTTTCCCCCCTTCTCTTTTATGAAGAGTCCTCTCCATTCAGTTCCATGTACCTGAAGAGTAAAACTATTGCCATAGATTCAAATAAAAGGGCCAGGAATCTTGACCTTTAGATCAGATGGTACTCAGTCCTCTTTAAATAAGTAAACAGAATATTACTTCGGGTTACTCCCACAAGCCCTCATGGTCACTTTATAGAAATTAAGAACTCCAGAATCAAAAAAGATACCATAAAGACCTAGACAGGTAGTGTTTCCTAGTTAATAACATGAAAAAGATTTCTAAAAATCCTTTTCTTAAAATGACCCAAAATATATGCACACACATACACACCACACACACCACAAATACGAGTTAAAATAGTCATCTTGAACATTTTTAAAGAAAAATAACGTATCAAATAGATAAAATGATCCTCAGTATTGAATCAGAGAACTTTAGGTAAGATGGGGACTTAAACCATCCACTGAACCTGATTCTTTTTTTTCTCCCCAAATATGTTTACTTTAATTTTTCAGTGTTACAAGATTGATTGTTCATGCACCACACCCAGTGCTCCATGCAATACGTGCCCTTCTCAATACCCACCACCAGGCTCGCCCACCCCCCCACCCCCTCCCCTCCAAAACCCTCAGTTTGTTGCTCAGAGTCCACAGTCTCTCCTGGTTCATCACCCCCTCCAATTTCCCCCCATTCACCCTTCCCTTCCTTCTCACTGAACCTGATTCTATTGAGGTGGCCGGAGGGGGCAAGGGGAGGGAACAAAGTCAGACTGCCATGGGTTCAATGGGGAGTGACAAGGAGGATATAGTCCTCTTTTCTCTGAGGAGGATTAGCAAGGAGGGAGCTATGATAGAAGCTTTGGAAGGATGTAGCTTTAAGGAAGAGTTGTTTGTTCATTTGTTTATATACTTTTTTAAATTTTTCAAGTAACCTAAAACCTAGTGTAACTGGAGACTGAAAGGAGCCAATAAAGAGGTGAATTAAAGGTACAGTCTGAACATGGAACATTGAAGGATCAAGGTTTAAAAAATGATGAGTAGTAGTAGTACCCTTTATGTTTTGAGGCTTCTACAGACTATTTTGGCAAAATACACACACGCAGAACTGCTAGCTAAATAGTGACTTCCCCTCTAAAGAATGCAGAGGGAGATTTAAAAGGAATCTTTTGGTTTTGAAAGCTAAGTCAAAGGAGTACACTGAATTGACTGAGAATGCATAGCCTTTGTTAAATGACCTCAGAATGGAAAATTTGGTGTTTTAAATAATAAAAGTATTTTCAGAAAAAGTATGGTATTTTATAAGTATTTTAATGATAAATGACTGCTATGACAGTCTTTTGTAAAAACAAACAATAAATCACCGCGAACGGCTAAACATTTTAAGCTGCCAAACTACTAGTTAATTATTGTTGTTTGGAAAAAAACCCCTTTTGATTATAAAGTACCAAAGACAATTTTATTTTTTTTTTTATTTTTTATTTTTTTTATTTTTTTTTCCCAAATTTATTTTAATTTTTCAGTGTTACAAGATTGATTGTTCATGCACCACACCCAGTGCTCCATGCAGTACGTGCCCCTCTCGATACCCACCACCAGGATCACCCCC